>CM077583.1:47771037-49011167 GCA_039657365.1 Stephania yunnanensis | reverse complement strand
TAGATAGGTTACGTGGATTACATACTCACTACAGGGTTTCAGATAGAAGCATTGGATATTAATGGATTGACATGACGACACATCGTCCAATGTGTTAGTATAACAATATCATTAATGGTGTCAATGGGTAACCAACCCTAGTTTTACAAATAAAATGAGAATCACTGTGTAATAATCATGGACAATTTGACTTGCATCTGTTGCTTATTGAATTATATGCTTTTTTATAATCCTTATAGTTAACATTGGTGCATATTGTTATTGCATAATGTTCTTGATTATTATATGGAATGTTGATGGCTTTGTGAATCCTTACTTACTGAGCAAGTTGGAGCGCTCACCCTAAATTTAATATTTCAGGTTCGCAACCTAGCGCTTCAATGAAGGGAAAAAAGAAGATTTAGGAGTCTTATTATCTTCTCTATGATGTAATGCGCCTTCCTATATACCCCCTTATGTTATTTATATAAGTCGTTTAAGGTAATGACACAAAAATTAAGGCAGCCTTAATTATGAGTGTAATTTACATATATGCCTTTTGTCATTAAATGAATTACAGAATTGAAGAATCATAAATGTTTGAATTGTATAAGGGTAAAATGGGTAAAAATGCAATAAATATACTCTTGAGTTTTGAAAGCGACTTACAATTTTGAAAAAGGAGCTTTTACTAGGACGACTTATATAAATAACTGGAGGGAGTATATATACACTATTTGAGTAATTTTGTTGCAAATGAATAGGGTCGAGATGTTTATAATCAAGTTTTGGATTTGATAAACTTCGTATTTATCTATATCGTTTAATTATCGAAAATGTTTTGCATTTATTTTAAATTGTTTATTCGATATCGATTTACATGTTGAGTTTATCAGGTACAGACGGTGAGGCTGCTGGCCATAGTTAAGTATGGCTGGATTACCAAGGCTTTTGGTCGAGTATCGCCTTGATTGGGATAGGAGATGCTATAGCTTGGTATCAGAGCCTAAGGTTTACACTTTCGAATTAATTGGTAACTTAGATACAATTTGGTATTGTAGACAAAGCTTTGACCTCGTTTTCACTTTTGAATTGTTTTCGAAATAACTGATAGCATATTCCTTTATATAAGAACCTAATTTTATTGATTCTGAGAGTTGTCTCGAGTTATGAATAAGCTTAGGGTAGATAAATAGTGTTCATCGTGTTTTGGAGGGAAAATGAAAATGAAAATAATATTATACGTTATTTGATGCACATATTTTTATTTACTATATATGTATGCTTTCATTGTCTTCTCAAAATGTTACCTTAACGATCTTATCTCTTTGTTGACTTCAGAACCTAATGGCGGATATAGGAGAAGGTTCGCAAAGGCCTGGATTTTTGGGTAATAGGGAAACGAAAGATTAACGGAAATATAAAATGAAGCAGTAAATGAGGGAACTTATGGAGTCTCAGGTGGGACTTATGGTTATGCTGATAGCTCAAATGGGACAACTAGTACAGTGATAGTGACCTGAAGCACAGTGACGGCTCTAGCTCAACTAGTTTTAGCACATATTCAAGTGTCAGAGACAACTGTTGTGGTACCAATGGATTCTGAGAAGGCTCCATTTCTCAGAAACTGTAAGGAATTTATGAAATACATTATCATGAGATTTAATGACATAATGGAGGAAAGGGTAGCTGAGACCTGAATACTAGAGATGGAACAACGATTCGTTGTTGTGGATGTTGAGGACCGATTTAAAGTCAAACTAGTCACATTTTTGTTGATTGATTATGCATGGAAGTGATGGAGTTTCCTAGAGATAAGGGAATAATATCACCACATGGCTACAGTTTAGGACTGTGTTTTACAGGTAGTATTTCCCAAAATAAATAAGGAACAGGATGAAGACTGAGTTTATTCAGCTTAAATAGGGAGCCATGTCTGTACGGGAATATGAGTGGAGGTTCATATAGTTGAGTGAATTCGCTCATAAGATGGTGGAGTTAGAGGAGAACAAAATATATTTGTTTCTTAGTGGGCTGAATTACGAGATTCGAGTTGTGGTTTCCTCCCATCCTTGCACTAGTTATGCTTTTATATTCGAGAGGTTAATGAAGGTGGAAGCAACCATTTTTGCCAGAACTTTGGTAGTAGTTTTTACACCATGTGACGATCCATTCTCAAATTATGGCACCGCCCGTACTGATCCCATCATTAAGCCATAACCTTACCATGTATGACTTAATAAGGAATTAGTCAGCCTCTCCAAAATCATTCTACTTACTAGTTAATTTTTCAAACAATCATTTTGTTATCTTACTTCAATTAATAAATCAAAGTTAACTAAAATTTACCAATTTAAAGTTTATTCAGTGGAAGTCTTAACAATTTAGTGGAAGCTTTTAACATGATACCTAAGTATTGTGGAAAACCAGGGAATAAAGATCGCATGCATATATATGCAACAAACGGTGATAATATATCAACATGTATCTGGTTAGGTTACTAACTCTTAACCAATAATACATACGACACCAAAAGTATGCGAAATACATATAAAAGTCATATAACAAAGTCAAAACCTACAAAACCCAGCGTAGGAGCACTCCACTGGTTCAGAGGTAATCGCCGATCTTCTCTTTGCCTAGTCTACTACTCGATGGATCTGCACCCAGCGTCATAAAAAGGATGGTAAGTAACATTAAGGGCCATTTGTTCGCATTTCCAAATATACAATAAGTATCTGAAATCATTATAAAAGCAACTATGCTGAAAGGAAATCATGTTATAAGATACTCCAATTAAACAAAATGAAACTGACACTCGGCTTGTAGTAATGATCTAGGGTCGGTAGGCCGGGAGTACTATCCCAATGCCTTTTCCACTATGTAAGGATGGAGATGAGCTATACATCTTTGTGAAGGTCAACGTTATGCTCTATGCCTTTATAATCCTCACAAGTGCCAGTCACCTGCGATGTATAATTGCCAACAATCCTTGGTCCCATACCTCGTGTTGTCACCCAAGTTATACTCGCCAACAACCTCAGGTCCCACACCCCGAGATGTCATCTAAGTTAATGGAGAGATCCCGATCACCCCAGAAGTCTAGTGACCCCCATGTGCTGCAACACCTCTATTATATAATGGTCCTAGATATAAGAACTACTTTTATATTTCAAGATATAACATGATTTAAGAATAAAATAAAACAATTGCATATATATTGCATAATGGAAAATAAATTTACAACACTATGTAACATCTAGCTAAAAGCATGCTACTTCATTTGACCACATTTATCAACAACAAAAAAATGACATAGCACAAGATTTAGAGTCAATGAAATCATTTAACCAATAATCTACACCATTATAGCAAACTCATGAAATGAGAGAGGAAACAAGTCATGGTATATAGAATACAATAGGCAAATCAGTCCAAATAACTAGAATCAATAATAAAACAAGAATGAAATGTAAATAAATATCTCGATCAATTTACTTACCATCCACACAAATTTCCTAGCTATTCTGGCCTCCCAACACCTCAAAACTCGTATTCGAACCCCCGAGACTCTTCCCTAAGTTCCTAATATCATTTAAGATGTTTTTGGGCGTGTTTAGACCTTTACTTAGGGTATTAAACTTGTTTATAGTGTTTATGTAAATTTAAGAAATTACAAATTTTTATGCTGTCTTAGCACCTAGCACGCTGGGTAACTTGATTAGTGCGACGGTGACCTCATTAGTGCGCTACCAAGTTTCTCTAGCGCGCTAGCTGACCTACCTAACGCGTTATGTGCAGGAAAACCCAAAATCTTGCACTTAGAATTCTGAGTTCTCTCTACACATAGTCTTCACCAACACGTTGGAAACATTCATACACACCTCTCAAGCCCAAGACATCAACAACAACATAAAAACACCCATAACTCTTATAAATCATGAATTCATCAAATCGAGCTAAGTTGCTAGTGTAAGTGAATTACCTAGTTTGATGAATACCTAGCTTGATCAATTCTTCACAAAACCTTCCAAAATCTTGATGATCTTCTTCTTCTCCAGCACTTCTCTTCTCCAGCAAGCTTTAGCAAATGAAACGAGTTTGATTGCATGAGTTGATCTTATCCAATCTTATATATTATGATGAATTGATTAATAGCCATTGATCTTTAAACACATACGTATCTTGAGATTTATTTGATGGTCTTTAAATTGACACATGTCCCACTTACTCTCCACTAACTATCTCTAAGTAACACTGATGTCTAACTCAATTGGTTTCTAGTTGTGTTAACATGTATCTCGAGAAATATCAAACGACTATTGTTTTAAATTACAAACTTAGGTATATTTAACATATAATCAACTATAACAACATTATTCTAACTATATAAGCTACAGTAAGCTTAAAATGAACTTACCATATCACTATTTACCTTTGTCCAATGTTGGCATGCATCTCGATGCGCATCTCCACTCACGCACTACAAAAGGATATTGTATTAGTGACGGGAAACTCCGTTGCTAAATTTCTCGTCGCTAATTTTTTTAGCGATGGGGTGTCAGATTTGGCGACGGGAACCCGTCAGTAATCCGTCGCCACATCCTGTCACTAATTTGCCACGTGGTGTAGTCAAAACTGTTTTGACATGCCACGTGGACAATTAGCGACGGAAGCCCATCGCTAAAGACCCATCGCTAACTGTCCACGTGGCTCATTGGCTGCCATGTGGTTTGGGGTTAGCGACAGGGGCCCCTCGCTAAATTGACGAATTTTTTTTTTAAAGTTTGTTATTATATATATTACATAATAATTTATTTTTATAAATATTTTATATTTATAAAATGCTAAAACTATTATATATAATATAATAAAATACTTAAAAATTTAAAATTCAATATTAGTAATAAAATTAATTTATAAAAACTAAATATTAAAAAAATTATTAAAAAGTACTAAATTTCAAGTGGAATTAAAAGTAAATATTTAAAATATTTAACTATTATATATTTTTTTTATATAAATGCAAAACAATATAATATATAATATTTAATAATTTTATGAAAGTTTTTAAATTCAATTAAAATTAAAATTTCAATGAAATGTTTGAAAATAATATTTAAATTTAAAAATTCTTTATAAACCTTTATTAAAAATTATTATTAAAATAATATATTTTAATTTATACTATATAATTTATTAGGAATAACTATACAGACATGAAAATTAAAGGAAATTAAAGTTAATAACTAAATTTCATTAATCAAAATGAATTAAATAGAATAAAAAAGTTAATTACAAGTATAAAAATATACAAAACAATATATGAACAACCTAAGGCTAAATATACAAGGAAGTGAACTCAATTGTCGAGATCGTCGTTGGTCTTTGAGTCAACGGCTAGAACATCTATCTGAAGAGCTCACGCGAATTAAATTCTAAGTCTATCCATTAGAGCTTGCTCCATGCGACGCAACTGGTCGTGGTCCTCTCGCAACCGATCTTGGGTTAGAGTGTGATCCTGCATAACCCGAAGAAAGTTCGTCTGCATCGTCTAGAAGTCCCTCCGCAAAAGCTCGACGGGCACATTAGGAGAAGAAATAGGCTGAGAAGATCCAGCTCCTCCTCCAACTCCTCCTCCAGCTCCTCCAGCTGTAGCATGTCTGCACCTCGACCTCGACGGTGTCCACCCTAGTCATATGTCCTTCCTTTGTCGTCACACTCAACGATGGATAAATATAGGTCGTCTCATCTATCGCGGTGTTAGGTTGCGACTGTGTCAGCTCAATATGCCTATGCTGGATCGCCGCCTAAAATAAGAATTTAAAACAGTTAGAAGTCATTAATACCTATCATTAATTAACTAAACAAAATTTAAAAGCAAAACTATTTACTTACGACGATCTTCTCTACTCTCGAATCGAGGAAAGTTACGTCGTCATGATTTTTCGTATGGAAGTATAGGCATAACTCCTAAGCAGTCGGAGGTCGACCCAACTTCTCGGCCTACAAAACATATATTTAAAGAGGATTAAGTTTGAGACTAAGTCCATGTATATTATATATTAACTTAATATATCATAACTTACCAGCTTCTCTGCGTACTGATAAATGGATATTGAGCCACCGGTATGCACTGCGATCCCTATTCGAGTCCTCCTGTCTTTATCTCTAACTTTTACTTGATCGCTCTGACTTCCTCTTAAAATCAAGAGTGGACCGCATCTTCTTATAGTGGTCGAAGATCACAATAGATACATTTGCATGCTTTTTTATCATTCGAGCACATATTACTAATAAAATCAGCGTACCGAGTGGCAATCTGCCTATGGTACGCCTCTCTAATAGCTGCGTCATCCGATGGCTCCTAGTCGAATGACAACTATAGGCAAAAAGTAATAAAATCTTAAATTTATCTATAAACACTTTTCAATTTTATATTGTTTGTAAATCTTATGTAAATTAAACAACATTAACTTAAACAATTTTACCTTCCATTGATTCCAGTAAATATCTCGCATGTGTTGTGGGACATGCTTCCAAGAATAACCATCCTCGTGCACGGAGTGTTTGTATGCCCTAGTCATCTCCTGGGCGGCTCTATCAGACGAGTGTAATTTCTGTCCACTAAATTGAAAACGAGGCGTTAGACTAAGTTTATAAGAAATAAGTAAACGTAAAACTTTATACGTATGCTTACTATATGTCATCTTTCACGACCAAGAATATCCGCTCTGAGGGTTTGGTAGTAGTCCTGCTTCATCGTTGTTTACGTGGGGCCATACCTATAGACGAGTCGCTTGACCGATGTGCCGAAGAACTCTGCGACTGCTCTACCGGCTGACCCCGAGAGGACGAAGCATGCAAATCATGATGGAGTGGTGGTGAGACTGTACGGTGGTTATACGTATGATCATGAAGATGTGAGGGAGATGCTTATCCCTCTGATGAAAATGTAGGCCCGACACCTAGCCTAATTGTACCACGACCATCAACGGGTGGAGAGGGTAGGGAGGAAAGTAAAGTAGAATACATTTGCATAGAGGTGTGATCATCACCAAAAATAGATGGCAAAGACATGAAAGATTTAAATGGATGTGATGGATATGCATAATATGGGGGAGGGAGGCGTCTGATGGAGAAATGGGGTCTATAGAGAAGGGTGGTATGGGTATGGATGCAGACTCTCATGACATTGAGTAGTCTGTGCGGGTGGAGTAGAATCGTCATGAGAACGACAATGTGATCCATTCGATCGTTGATCTCTAGTACCGCTAGATCGTCCGCTGGATCGACTACTGAATCGTCCACCTAATCGTCCACTAGAGCCCTCACTAGAAGACGAGGCGTAACCTCTACCTGATGACATAAATTTACGTAACAAGTAAAAAAAAATAATTGCATCATTTACCAACTGATGAACATGATAGTATCATGATTCGTCATCACCGTTCTCATCATTCGATGAAATGTCGGAGTTATCACTTTCATCGTCTTTTTCGTCGACGTCTGACATGAGTGCCCCACTAGGATAAGCTATTGAAGTTGAAACATTGTTGTTGATATCGACCTCAATATTATGCTCAGGTAGCTGCTCCTGAAAAGCATCTTGTTCTATAGGCTCACTGTTAACGTTTTCGACTAAGTTTTGTTCATCGATGAATTTCGGTTAAATTCTGCACGTAGCTTACCAATTGTTCTACGCATTTCTTACACTTGAGTATGAAAGAAAGTACACCTCACTAGCTTGTATGGCTAGTATGAAAGGCTCGTACTTGTTCAATCGCAGATTTCGATGTATATTGAAGATTTTTAAGGATCAGTGAACTCTTGTCCTGACATTGATCCTGGGATCGAACCATTGACACTTGAATAACACAATACGTAGGATTCCACAATATTCAATTTCAATCACTTCTTCTAATTGCCCATAAAAGTCATTTTCACGTGCCCCTAACACACACCCACTACTACGCATATATTTGTTTGAGCAGTGCAACACAGTTTGAAATTCATAGCCATTAATAAGACACGCGTGGTATACGGTGCAAAATTGACTAGGGTCGTATGACATCATTTGAAATGTTGTATCTTGAATAGATGATGGAGCCTACCGCAAAAAATGTTTCAATCATAAACTTCAATTTCAAATAAACAACAAAAAGAAAGAATTATTTTAATATCCATGTACAAATGACTTATGAATTGTTGAAACCAACTTGAGAAATGTTTCTCAAGGTGTTCATCGATGACACTTTGTGTAATATTCACATGTTTGGAATGCAATTCCGATACATACATCCTAACAAGAGAATTGAAAAATGTAAGGATAACAAATTTAAGATAATAATTAAGATTCAAGCATACCTAATGAATGGAGCGACCTCGGGACAACTTAACAACACATATGAGTGTATGACATTACACTCGTCATCCTTGAGATAACGCTTATTTGATCTCCCATAGGCTCGACCTGGGTGGGTGAATATTGAGAAGTGGCCATTAAAACTTTAGTTTGGTTCGACTCCACCATCGTAATTGCGGGGTGGATGATTAGGTGGAGACGTGTTCCTCAAAATAATAGGAACAAAATGCGGCTGCTTTTTCCACTAAGTAAGCATTGCATATTGAGCCCTCAACCCTTGCCTTATTCCTAACATCATTTTTTAAATGTTTCAAGTACCTACATTTGTAGAAGTAAGTTAGTCAAAATGTATATGTTAGATTGTGATATAAATTGTTTACGAGTCTAGTTGATTATCTCTCGAAAGGATATATCCACCGAAATTGTACTGGGCCAACAAGGACAGCTTCGTACGCTAAATGGATTGGGAGATGCTCCATTGAGTAGAAAAAACTTGGCAGAAATATCTTTTCCAACTTACACAATATCTTCTGAATGTTTTCATGCAAAAGTCGAAGATTCTCAACATTTAAATTTCTAGCAGTTAAATCTCTGAAGAAAATGCTTAACTCGCTAATTGCAATCCATATGTCATCCTCTAAGAGATTTCAACTTCAACTTCTTAGAATCTACGCAACGACCGATGTTAGACGCATAACCATCAAGGAAGTTCAATTCCTTAATTCACTTACACAATGCTTGTTTTCTTCGTTTGTCTAGCGCATATTGTGCCTTAGGATATTTCTTAGAAATTGGATCATAATGAAGCTCTGGATGATTACAAATCTCTTTTAAGTCTTCCCCAGACTTTGTGTTATCTTTCGTCTTCCCTGGCACACTCATGATTGTGTTGAAAATATTGCCAAAGAAATTTTTTTTAATGTGCATCGTGTCTAGGTTGTGCTTGATAAGGTTAGTCTTCCAATAAGGAAAGTCCCATAGTATGCTTCGTTTTCTCCACCCGCTAATCCTCGAGACTTCGTCGTTGATTGCATTTGACCCCAATTTAGCGACTTTCATCAGCCCTAAAGCTTCATTTTCTCGCAAGATATCTTCACCTGATTTATTAGCTAGTGGTTTCTTAGATACGATTCTATCTCTGCGAAAACTAGACTTGTCTTTCCGCTCCTTCGAATATCGTGACTAGAAATGTCGATGACAATCGAACTAACTCGCTTTCCTCCGAACCTCAATTGGAAAGCGTCGGTACCTTCCATGCAATAAGGACAAGCAGTCTTCCCATGCGTGCTCTATCCCAATAGCATGTTGTACACTGAAAAGTCACTAACAATCTACATAAGTGCAGTGCATCTTTGAAAATTTGTCTTAGTCGATACGTCGTATGTAGGCACGCCGTCATACCAAAACTCTTGCAATTCTTTCACTAACGGTTGGAGAAATACATCAATTTTTTTTTTCGATGGATTAGTTAGCCCAGGTACGATTATTGTTTAAAATATCACTTCTTTCTATATACATCGAGGGAGGAAAGTTGTACAGTGCTAGAATCACCGGCCACAAGGAGTACGGTTTGCCGGTTATTCCGAAAGGTTGAAAACAATCAATGCATAAGCCAAGTCGAACATTACGAACCTCAGAGCTGAACGTGGGGTTCACTTGATTAAAGTGGTTCTATGCCAATGAGTTAGAGCAATGCTGCATATTGCCCTATTCTCGAACGTGTTCTGCGTGCCACCGCAAGTGTTTCGCTGTAGCTTTCGAGGCGTACAAATGTTTGAGACGATGTGCCAAAGGGAAGTAAATCATTGTCTTATGAGGCGTTTGTTATAGTAAAACCTAAGTTCTTCGCAAAATTTACAAGATGTAAGCTCGAAGTCGAGCTTTAAATAAAGCATGCATAAGTTGGGACAATAGTCAATTCGCTCATGTGAGAGACCCAATTAGTGCATCAAACCCTTACATTTGTAAAAGCTATCTATCAAACAGTTGTCTTCAGGCAACATGTCTTTACATACTTGTAAAATTTCGTCAAATGCTTGCTTCAAAATATGATGATTCGACTTTATCATCAATAAACATGTCATTGTTGAGATTTTATTCATCTTCTCGCATCCCAGCCAAAGCGCAATCATTTCCAAGAAATACTTCGCTTCAGGGTTCGATTCCTCTTCATAATTCCAATCGAAATTGGGGTCCGCAATGTCGTGTATCATATAATGATATGATGTCGGATATTCATCCATTGGATCATCACCTTCATCGTCATCATCGCTTACTATTTCTTCCTCCCCATGCGCGGTCCAATGATAGTAATCGGGAACGAATCTACCCCTCATTAGATGAAGCTCTACGGTGTCTACATTGTAGTATTTGTCATTGCAACATTTTCGACAAGGACATCGAATTTACGCTTTGTCAAGTAAGTAGTGGAGTGTTGCACGACAAATTTTACAAATTCCTTCATGCCATCCACAAAATCTAATCTAATGTAACCGCCTTCAATATGGTTGTACATCCAATCTTGAGACACAAACGTTTCGAAAGACCTAAACAACCCCAATTGAATACACCTACACATCAATCACTATATAAATTTTAGTCGAATGTTAATCTTAATTAGTCAAATCGATTGCATTTGCACATACTTAGCTTAATATATTTTATACATTTTAGTCAATTGTTTACCGTAATTAATCGCATTGGTCGCAATATATGCACACACTTTTGCCTAATTTTGCGTAATTTATAATTTTTCCTTTGAAATTTTAAATTTTACTTCAATATTTACAGTTTAGAATTTTATTGTCTCATTTATATATATACATATATCTCGTATATCAGCATTGTTATATAAATATTATTTGGCTCAACAAATTCTAATTTCCTTATTATAGTTAAATTACTTTTAACTACTTTATATTTATTTATAGTATAATATATTATACTCTTCTATTTTTGTCCTAATCGAAATTTAATTTGTCCAATAAATTTGCATCATTTTATTAAATTTTTGTCAGTACAATTTATTGTATTAATATTTCATTTAACTTGTAACTTCATACTTATTTTAATTTTAACTTAACATAATTTATATATATATATATAGTTATATATATGAATATCAATCCTCCCTACCTATACTATATATATCTATATATATCGTATGTAAGCGTTGTTATATAAATATTATTTTGTTCAAACAATTATAAATTTCTTTATTATAGTTAAATTGCTTTTAAGTACTCTATATTTATTTATAGTATAATATATATTATACGTACTCTTTTATTTTTGGCCCTAATCGAAATTTAATTTCTCCAATAAATTTGTATCATTTAATTAACTTTATACTTAAATATTTTTTCGACTTAACCTAATTTATTTATTATAGTTAAATAGATTTTATTTTGATTTTTTTATTACTATAAAAACAATAAAATAATAATTTAATAGACATATTTGAAATTCAACTAATTTAATACTAACACATTACAAAAAAATGCAATAAACATCACAAATAATAAAAAAACTATTATATTCAAATCACAAGCATCCATTTTATTTGCCATAAAAATAAAAAATAATAAATATCAACATACAAAATTTATTCGAACCTACATTTTAATCAATTTACCAAATTTTATTCACCTAAAAATACATGAAAGACAAACTTAATTTCCAAAAATTTTATTCCAACATAAAATGAAAATTACAACTTTTTTTTATTAAACTATTACATTTTTAATTTAACATAAAATGCAAAAAACTTTTTTCACAGAAAAATGCAAATTTCCAAATAAATTACATATTTCCTCTAAAAATACAATTTTTCACAAAAAAATATTAGAAATCAACTTAAAGGACAAAAAACATAAAAAATAAAATAAATAAAAATTTATACCTAAATCCCAAATCAAGAACGAGATGGGAGTGTAGTGGCTGTGACGAGGCGGCCGACCGAGGTAGAGGCAGGGTTGGCCGAGTCGGGCGAGGTGCCAGATGGCGCGGGGGTTTAGGGTTCCAGTGAGAAGGATAAGCACATAAAGGGAGATGGTCGAGTACGAAGAGGGAGAGAGAGAACCAGAGACAAGCAGGGAGGGCGGGTCGAGTGAGGAAGACGACTGAATGTGACGGGCGGAAGTGAACTAGAGAGGGAGAGAAAACGCTTTTTGATCTGGAAATCGAACAAGTAGCGACGGGGAATAGCGATGGGGATTCTTGTCGGTACTCCCCCAAGTGGCCCTCTTAAGCGCGGCCACGTGGCGGCACTCTCGCCACATGACCGAGTAGAACTGGGTTTGGGCTAGTGTTTTCCCACCCAAAAATAGCGACAGGGGGTCGTCGCTAACCACGTCGCTATTCTGGTAAAAGGGACAGCGGCTGCCCTAATCATTGTTCGTCGATAAATAACGACGGGGAATAGCCCCGTCGCTATTGTAGACCTTTTTTTGTAGTGACGCCTTAACACCTATATACAAGTAGGAGTGACTCATTAGTCTACACATGTACAATACACTTGACATATATCACAACAAATATAACATATACCTCGGCCACATTGCCTCGGTCATGTCACGTATCTTGATGCGGGTTCTACGTAACGAGTTAATGATCCTGATTAAGGAAATTAAACTCGGATTAGGATTTCGGGCCTTGAAAATTCTTCCCAACTAATGAAAATCTTATCCTCAAAATTAAACTTCAACTAAAGTTATACCTAACTCTAAAAGGTACAAAAATCTACGCAACATATAGTTTTCTCGCTCCCAAGTGAGTTTTGAGTCTCCATGAAAGTGCTACTTGACTAACACTTCAGGATAGACTTACCTCTCAACTGTTGTATCCTTTAGTCTAGGATCTGTATTGGCTACACCTCATAAGATATGTCCTTACTCAGGTCAATTTGGTTCAAGTCAACCATCAGTCATACGCCTACTTTTGACTTAGCTAGTCAAAACATGAAGATATGAAAGATTATATGAATCGTCGACATCTGTGGAGGTAAGTCAAGTTCATAAGCAACCTTCCTGACCCGTCTTCTAATCTTGAAAGGCCTAATGAATTTTGGAGCTAACTTGCCTTTCAAACCAAACATGTGAAGACCCTTTCGATAAGAAACCTTTGAATACACAGAGGTTCCCTCGTTGTACTAGAGATCACTGCGATACGTCTCTACATACTTCTTTCGCCTCTCTTGGGTTCCTTTAAGCCTTTGGTGAATCTTTCGTACCTTTTCCGTGTGATCAACAACAATTTCAGGCCCCACTAACTCCTGGTCATCTAGCTCTGCCCAACAAGATGGCAAACATCACGGTCTGCCATATAAAGCCTCAAATGGAGCCATCTCAATGCTAGCCTAATAACTATTGTTGTATACAAACTCACACAACGGTAGGTACTCCTCCCACGATCTGCCAAATTCAAGTACACAAGTCCTGAGCATATCCTTGAGAACCTGAATCAATTTCTAAGTCTGCTCATCGATCTAAGGGGTTGTGCTGAACTGTAGGCACGTACCATATTGCTTATGCATACTCTGCTATATCATGGATGTATACATAACATATATGTTCGACGTAATAGTTAATGGTACCCCATGCAGTTTGATAATCTCTCTCTCAAATAATATATTCAACTAGTAAAATATGTAGTGAGCTGCAACTAGTATGAAATGGGCAGATTTCATCAATTTGCCTACAATCACCCATATATAATCGTGTCGAAGAGCAGTCCTCGGCAATCCTCAAACAAAGTCTATGGTTATGTCTTCCCAATTCCATCGTGGAATGAGAAGTGGCTGTAATAATCCTTCAGGTCTTTGATGCTCAGCCTTAACCTACTGGCAGATCCCATAATTTCTGATAAAATCTGATACATTCGCTTTCATACCAAACCACCAATAATGTCTCTTTTTGTCATGGTACATCTTGGTCCTGCCTGGATGAATAGTGAATCGAGAAGAGTGTGAACCTTGAAGAATCTCATTTTCCAGCTTTGCCTTTGTTGGTATCCACAATATGCCTATAAATCTCAGACACTAATCCGTTATCTCCATCTAGTCAGTACAATCAATACTTTGCGCTAACTCACTGAACATCGGGTATAGAATGTTGGCTCTTTAACCCTCTGACACTCTTTGTGTAGATACTGCCTAAAGCATCATCTGCACACAAACCATCACTTGGGTGTCAGTAGGAATATCTGACCGACTCATCATCACCGCTACCTCGAGTAATCCATACTCATGCATCATATGACATCTAAAAATTTCAGCATCTTTAGTCGGTATCCTACTCAGCGCATTAGCAACTACGTTAGCTTTTCCTAGATGATACTCTAGAGAAAAATCATAGTCCTTCAAAAACTCTAACCATCTACGCTGTCTCATCTTCAACTCTTTCTGTATGAAAATATATTGTAGACTCTTAAGATCAGTGTAGAGTGTGAACTTCTCTCCATACAAATGATGTCTATATATCTTAAAAGCAAACACCACTGTTGCCAAATCTAGGTCATAAGTTGAATAATTCTTTTCATGTATCTTTAGCTGTCTGGATACATAAGCCACTGTACCTCTATCCTGCATCAACTCACAACCTATACCTGTACGAGAAGCATCCGTATACACTAAGAATTTCGGACCAACTTCTGGAAATAGTAACACTGGTGCGGTAGTTAATAATCTCTTCAGCTGAGCAAATGCCTCATCGAGTTCCTTAGACCAATCAAATCTGACATCCCTTTAGGTCAATCAAGTAATAGGTGAAGCGATATTTGATAAATCCTTCACAAACCTACAATAATATCCTGCTAACCCTAAAAATTCCTAATCTCCGTGATTGATGCCGGTGTTGGCCAATATATAATAACATGAATCTTGGCTGGATCTACAACAATACATGTTGCGCCAACAATATGTCCTAAAAAACTTGACCTCTGACAGCTAAAATTCACACTTGCTGAACTTAGCCTAGAGTTTGTGCTCCTAAAAAGCTGTAACATCTCCTTGACGTGTTGCTCGTGATTCTTTCGAGTCCTCGAATACATCAATATATCATCAATACAAACTATTACGAAATGATCAATAAACAATCTCATCACCCGATGCATCAAATCCATTAACATGGTAGAGGAATTGGTCAAACTAAACGCCATGACCGTAAACCGATAGTGTCCATATCTTGTGCTAAATGTTGTCTTAGACCTATCTTCATCCTTGATGTTAAGCTGATGATGCTCTGATCACAGGTCTATCTTGAAGAAAAAATGTGCTCATTTCAGTTGATCAAACAAATCGTCAATCCACGATAATGGATACTTGTTCCTGACTATGACCTTATTCAACTATCTATAGTCGATGCACAACCTCAAAGTACTGTCCTTTTTCTTCACAAACAGGATAGGTGCTCCCCGTGGTGACATAGAAGGTATAATGAATCCCTTCTATCCATAATCCTGAAGTTGACTCCTCAACTTTTCCAACTCTCTGGGAGCCATACGGTACGAAAGTATAGAAATAGGTCTGGTGCATGGTACCAACTCAATAATAAAATTTAACTCTCTCAGTTGGGATAAACTAGGGAAGTCCTCTAGAAACACGTATGGAGACTCGCACATAACCAAAATATCCTCAAGTCTAGGTCCCTAACTCTCTACCACAGTATACAATGCTACCAAAGTGTCCATCTCTCCACTAGTCGTAACTCAACCTTTAGTGCCTCGCTCTTAGTGTACTACCACTACATGTGAACATCGGACGCTTGAAATTTCAAATATCACCGTCTTACTGAAATAGTCGATATTAGCGTGATACACTGCTAGCCAATCTATCCTTAACAACATATCGAAATCTAAAAACTTGAGAACCCAGAAGTCCATACGTAACTCTACCCCACATATCTCTACTGAACATCCCTCAACAAGACAATTAGAGAGTAAACCTTATCCCCGGCTGCGGTAGTCAAAATTAAATATACGCTAACTATAACCAGTTTCAACCCTAAGATGCCTATCATGCGACTAGAAATGAAAGATACTACATAACCGAATCAAACAAGACATATAAATCTACACCACAAATGGAAATTGTACCCTCAACAAGTCCTTGTGTAGCATCGGAATCAGGCTGTGCTACCATGTGTACACCCTCTCGACTCTGCCATGGAAGTATGGCTACTGGTTATGGATAATCTCAAATCACGTACCAAACCTGTCCACACCCGAACCAGGTAATCGGCCTATGCTGACTCTGTGTTTGATCCTGGACCCATGCTTATTTTTATCCCTGTCAGGAAACATCTGGACCTCAACCTCTTAATTTGCTTTGACCTCTGCTACCATGCTATTGGTGATGTCCGCATGTAGTGCTGGTAGAGCTAGTAAAGTAGTAGGAGTTGGCGACGCAGGTCTGACCGGTGGTCGCGAGGGAGGTATACCATCTACACTCTGCAACGGAGTAGGGGATGATACATAAGGTACAATTGTTGTAGATGTCTCGAACCTGGGAACTATTTTCCCATATCCTCGATCCCTTGCCATTTATCTCATCCTCTCAAGCTCTATAACCTGATCAGGTGTCAATGCTAGTCCTAACGGTGTCCCATCGGCAACTCTGCTAAGATAGTAGGTCTAATGAGAAAGTGCACACTTAAAGATCTCACCCTAAGTCCCGGCACCTGAATTGACAACATAAAATCATAAAATTGGCCTCAGTCCATCTCCAAAGTGGTATACATCCATCGAATCATCTCTCATTGGATCTCCAACAAACTACCTCATATAGCTATATCTGTCTTTATATTGCATCAACAACTTATCAAATCTCTGTCTCAGGTTCATAAACTCCTTCCTCAACCTCTTCATCACTGCAGATGGAAATTACTACTAGTAGAACTTCATTTTAAAGACATCCCAAGAATCAAACTTACCTGTAGAAGCTATTGTTACACGCCACAAACATTGGCGTCTCTCTATAGTTTATATGACGTAATCTAAACTCGAAGTCTGTCCTCAGTCCTCAGGACTTTATCCAACTTCTCTTCAGATGAGACCTAGTTCTTTTCTTCTTTAAGTCTCGCTGACCATCAAAGTACATTTGCTTCAGTTTGATGAAATTCTTCACCAACTGAACCTTTTCTATCGAGCTAGAAGATGTAGGTGTAAAAAATAGTGTATAAACTGCCTCTATGGCTAGTGCGGTCACTATCAATATAGTTTGTACAACCAGAGCAGCTGTCGATAATGTAGGGGTAGTAGTAGCAATAGTAAAGGCAGGTGTTTGTTCTGGTGGAGCAAAAAATGATGTCACCATTAGAATGAAATCATCTAACTGTTGTCCATGAGCAGCTACTATATCAGGCATGCTCTGAAAATCATCAGCTGATGGAATAGGAGGCTAGCTGCCACTTGCACCTGCATCCCATCTAGTGCGTGAATCAGCCACCAGTGTCTACAAGTTGATAGCGAACGCGAGTCAGCTACTTCGTAGATAGCACATATATATACATATAGAAACTAACATGTATATATAAGAAATCCCCATATCACCTTCACTTACTTTCCAACTAATGGTTTCTAAGCAATGATCATCTAGTTTCCACATCTAAGATCTATATGTTCTTGTTTAAATTATGTTTGTTACTTATTAGAAAGGTTGGCCTTTGCTACCAACTATAACTTTGGTATCACATTGTAGAATAAATATATTCCACAACTTAAGCTCTATAAACTTGGGCTCTATAAACCTAGGCTTTACAAGCCTAGGCTCTGATACCACTTGTGATGAACCTTTCCCAAATTAGGGAACCATTCGGCCTAATCCCGTAATTAAGCCCTAACCTCACCATGTAGGACTTAACAAGGAATTAGTCAGTGTTTCTAAAGTCATTCTACTTACTAGTTAATTTCTCAAATAATAATTTTCTTATTTTATATTAATTAATAAATCAAAGTCAACTAAAATTTACCAATTTAAAATTTATTTAGTGGAAGTCTTAACGACGATAAATAGCAACATGTATCTGGTCAACGTAATAACTCTCAACCCATGATATATACAACCCCGAAAGTATTTGAAAGACATATAAAAGTTATAAAATAAAGTCAAAACTTATAAAATCTAGTGTAGCAGCACTCCACTTGCTCAGAGGTAGTCGCCGATCTTCTCTTTGCCTAGTCTACAACTCAATGGATCTGCATCCACTGTGATATAAAGGACGGTAAGTACAGGAAAGTAGAAAGTAACACTGAGAGACAATTGTTCACATTTCCAAATATACGACAAGTATATAAAAACATAACAAAAGCAACTATGTTGAAAGGAAATCACGCTATAAGATACTTCAGTTGAACAAAATGAAATTGACACTCTGCTAAGTAGTAATGATCTATGGCCGGTTGGTCAGGAGTCATATCTCAATGCCTTTTCCATTACGTAAGGATGAAGCCGAGCTCTACATATATGTGAAGGTCGGAGCTATGCTCTACGCCTTTATAGTCATCCCAAGTGTTAGTCACCTGTGTTGTATACTTCCCGACAACCTCGGGTCCCATACCTCGTGATGTCACCCAAGTTAGTGGAGAGATCCCGATCACCCCGAAAGTCTAATGACCCTCGTGTGTCGCAACACCTATATCGTATCATGTTCCTAAATACAAGTACTTTCATATTTAAAAAGATAACAGGGTTTGAGAATCCAACAAAGCAATTGCATATCTAATGCATAATAGAAAATAGATTTACAACACTATGTAACACCTAGCTAATAGCATGCTATGTCATTTTACCACATGTATTAATAATAAAAAATGACATAGCATAAGATTTAGAGTCAATGAAATCATTTAACCAACAATCTATACCATGATAGCAAACTCATTAAATGATAGAGGAAACAAGTGATGATATATAAAATACAATAGGAAAATTAGTCCAAATGACTGAAATCAATAACAAAACAAGATTGAAATGTAAATGAATATCTCAATCATTTTACTTACAATCTAAGCAAATCTCTTTGCTATTCTGGCCTCCTAACACCTCAAACCTCGTATTTGAACCCCCAAGACTCCTCCCTAGATTCCTGATATTGTTTAACATGTTTTTGAGTATGTTTAGACCTTTACTTAGGGTATTATACTTATTTATAATGTTTAAGTAAATTTAAGAAATTACAAATTTTTATGTTGTCATATCACCTAGCATGCTAGTGACCTCATTAGCGTGCTATGTTAGGAAAATCCACAATTTTGCACTTAGAATTCTGAGTTCTCTCCATGCATAGGCTTCACCAACACCCATAATTCATATAATTCATGAATTCATCAAACTGAGATAAGTTGCTAGTGTAAGTGAATTACCTAGTTTGATGAACAACTAGCTTGATCAATTCTTCACCAAACCTTCCAAAATCTTGCTTATCTTCTTCTTCTCCAATAAGCTTTTGCAAATGAAATGGGTTTTGATTGCATGCGTTGATCTTATCCAATCTTATATTATAATGGAATTATTGATAGCCATTAATCTTTAAATACATACGTATCTTGAGACTTGTCTAATGGTCTTTAACTTGACACATTTTCCACTTACCGTCTACTAACTATCTCTAAGTAACACCATTGTCAACCTTAATTGGTTTCTAGATGTGTCAATACGTATTTCGAGAAATATTAAATGACTATTATTTTAAATTACTAACTTAGGTACATTTAATATATAATCAACTATAGCAACATTATTACAACTATTTAAGCTACATTAAGATTAAAATGAACTTACCATATCACTTTCTACATTGGTTCCATGCTAGCACGCATTTCAAGGTGCATCTCCACTCACATCTTAATACCTATACACAAGTAGGAGTGACTTATTTTTCTACAAATATAATACATTAGTCGTGCATCACAACAAATATAGCATATACCTCGGCCACGTTGTCTCAATCATGACACGTATCTTGATGCAGATACCACTTTATGGGTTACTGATCCTGATTAAGGAAATTAAACTCGGATTGTGATTTCGGATCGTGACATGCCACTGCCAGTACCGCAGTTCCCTTGGATTCAGAGAACCAAGTAATTTGCTTATTTTCAGACAAAGAAGAGGCAGTGGAGTGTAGCTGGAGTAGCTACACAGGCAGGGTCTGTGGGGATGACATTTGTTAGTGTACCGATTCCACCAGTTTCTCAGGCTTCAGTAGCCAAACCACCTTTACCACCACCTTAGTCTAGAGGTAAGGGCAAGAGCAAAACACAGTCATCATAGAAACCGAGTGGATCTAGGAAGGTTCCTCAGGCCAGTGGTTTTTCTTAGAAGGCTTTTATGATATGCAACCGGTGTGGACAGATAGGGCATATCCAAATCAAGTGTTTTATGCCACCGACCACATCGGTAAGCAGTACAACACCACCAATAACGAAGACAGACTCTTGTAGTGGCTGAGGTAGATCCAAAGGCTAATAAGAGGCTTGTGGAAGGTATATTAAATATTTGTGGTCGAGATATGCATGTTTGATTAATATTGGTTCTACAGTTTCCGTTATTGTTGGTGCTATGGTTGATGAGTTGAAATTGAAACCTGTTAGAGCCAGTACATTGTTTATTTTAAGCACAACAGTGAGTAAAAAGTTTTATCCTAACTTGATCTGCGAGGGATGTGTAGTCAAAATTGGGGAGAATGAACTCCCAAATGATCTGATGGTAATGGAATTTTTGGAGTACGATGCACTACTAGGAATAGATTGGTTTCAACATACCATGCCAATATTGACTATTTCCATAAGAGGGTAATCTTTCAGATCCTTAACCTTTCTGAAATTATAGATACAAAGGCTATAATCCTTCTCGACTTGCAACTCGTGGAAGGGAAGCTACTCTTCGAGACTTGAAGGTTATAACGGAAGTCGTCACATTTGGAGAGCCTGGTCAGGAATTTAAAGTTAGTGAAATACCCGTGGTTTGTGAATTCTCAATAGTCTTTCTATCTGACTTGCCTAGAATTCCATCGCCACTTGTCATAGACTTCATCATAGGTCCTATTCTTGGTACCAAACCTATATCTATTAATCTGTAGCACATGGTACAGAAGGAATCACGTGAGTTGCAGACTCAGGTTGATAAGTTGTTACATAAGGGGTTTCTCCATCCAAGTGTGTCACCGTGGGAAACACCGATTCTTTTTGTAAAGAAAAAAGAGGGGACCCTATGTATGTGAATTGATTATAGATAGCTTAATTGGGAGACTATCAGGAACAAACACATATTGCCCAAGATCGATGATTTGTTTGATCAGTTGAAAGGTGTCAGATATTTCTCCAAGATTGATTTGAGGTATGGTTATCATCAACTGAGGATCAAGGATGAGGATATCTCAAAGACCGCTTTCAGTACTTGCTATGGGCACTTCGAGTTTATAGTGATGTCATTTGGGCTCATTAATGCTCCTGTTATGTTCATGGACTTAATGCACAGGGTGTTCAAACCCTATCTTGACCAGTTCATCATCATGCTTATCGATGATATTTTGATATATTCGAAGACTCGTGAAGAGCATTCATACCACCTCAGAGTCACATTGCAGACTCTAAAAGATAATTAGCCGTATGCCAAGTTTAGTAAGTGCGAATTCTTTTATATTGCTTTGCCAATACTAGACTAACACAGAAAAACATAGATTTTGTTTAGTCTGATGAATGCAAGGCTACCTTCAAAGATTTGAACGATAATTTGACTACGACACCTATTCTCACATTACCTAAGTCGGGGAAGGAGTTAGTAATTTATACAGATGCTTCTCATTCAGGCTTGGGTTGTATGGTGATGCAAGAAGGCAGGGTTGTACCTTATGCTTCAAGGCAACTTAAGATTCATGTAAGAATTTATCTAGTTCTTGATCTTGAACTTGTTGCGATTGTTTTTGCCTTGAAGACTTAGAGGCATTACTTGGTCAATGAGAAGTTTACATTATTCTCATATCATAAGAGTCTGAAATACTCGTTTACTCAGAGTGAATTGAATATGATGCAGCTAAGATGGCTCGAGTTTCTCAAGGATTATAATTTCATTCTGGAGTACCATCCAGGCAAAGCAAATGTAGTTGTTGATGCCTTGGGTAGGAGAAGAACATGTAGAGAGAATGTACCTGTTGCCAGAGCTTCTCAGTTTAGGCTTCTTGAGGAAGCTTCAGTGATGATGATTCATAAAGTCCAGCTAACGCATCATCAACTTAGAAAGCTAGTTCTAAAGCTACTAATCTATTTTTCTGTGTTCAGATTCGAGCTGAACCAGAGATGATTCATCGAGTTATTGATTGTCAAAAAGCCAATCAGGATTATATAACACGTCAAAGGTTAGCGACTAGTGTAAATCATCCTGATTGGTCTGTTTCTAATGATGATGCATTAGGGTTCATGGATAGATTATGGACTCCAGCTCTGGATCAATTGAGGCAAGAGTTACTACGCGAATTTCATAGATTTTTTTTGCTCTATTCATCCAAGTAATACTATGATGTAACATGATATGAGGCATGTTTATTAGATGCTTGGGATGAAGACTGATATTGCTAAGTTTGTAAAGATATGTGAGATATGTCAGCAACTTATGGCCGAGCATACAAAACCTGAGGGGTTATTGCATTCTCTGCCAATTCTAGAGTGGAAATGGGAACATATATTTGAAGGATTTTATTTTCGGTCTACTTCCGAGTCAGCATAAGCACAATGTAGTATAGGTTGTAGTTGATAGGTTGAGAAAGTCTGCACATTTCTTTCCAATTTTCATGCGAGATCCTCTTGACCGATTATGTGAGGTATACATAAGTAAAGTGTTGAGATTTCATGGGGTTCCAGTGTCGATTAATTTAGATAGAGATATGAGATTCACGTCCAGACTATGGAGTGAATTGGAGAGACAATTGGGAGGTTTTCTTAACCTCAGAACGTCATACCATCTGCAAACTGATGGACATACTGAGCGGGTGATTTTGGTGCTAGAGGATATGTTTCTAGCTTGTATCTTGGAGTTTGGTGGTAATTGAGAGAAATACATTCCTCTGTGTGACTTATCTTATAATAATAGTTATCATGCCATGGCTCCTTTTTAAGCTATGTATGGCCGGCCTTGTGGTTCACTTGCATGTTAGGCAGAGGTTGGAAATACGGTTTTATAGGGGCCGGAGTTGACTTAGGACTATACAGAGAGAATTCAGATACTTGATCGTAAGATTCAGTGGTTGAGAACCAAAGACATTCCTTTGGTTGAGGTGATATGAAAATATTACGGAGATGAGGAACTAACCTGGAAGCATGAATCTTATATGAATGAGTAGTTTCCATTTCTCATCGAAACTACATGTAATTTTATGTTTTATTTAATTTCGAGGAAAAAATTGCTTTAAATTAGGGAGACGGTAATGACCCGTTAAATTAAGCTAGAGATTAGTGTTAATTCAAATTCTAATTAACCCAAGTTAGACTCGTGGTTAAGTCCGATGTACCTTGATTAGCGTGTGCATAGGCTTATATGATGGTTGTTATTTGTTTGGAATGTTTAATGAATTTTATAGGGTGTAGTATGAAAGAGAATTTATATACAAGCCTATAATTGAAAAGACAATTAAATAATAAATAGTCGGTACACTTAATGCAACGAATGTTGGGTTTTTGGGGTTCATACGCAGCGAAAAAGTTGAAACAAATTTTGAAAAACTCCAATAGAATCGAAAATAAGTTCCATTCAACTAAATCTACGAAAGTAAATCATACCTTATTCCATAATTTCCTTTTCTGATTATTCGATTTCCAAGATGTTCAAGTGCGCATCCTCCATCAGAAATCCACACACGAACAGTGACTAAAATTCGGAGTGCTAGCTCCAAGAGAGATTGAAAATGATTTTTCTTTTTATCCCTAAATCTAGAGAACTCAAAAATTGTACATTATCGTATTTAGGCAATTTAAGCAAATTACACATACGCCACTATTAATAAGTTATCATATAACAAATCGTAAGGGTTTTATGTCATGAATATTATCATATAAAATTCATTACAATAGACCAATTGAAATTTTGCAAAGCTATTCTTTGTGTGTGACACAATAGGTTCATGCGATGTTGGTAGTGAACCAAAAATCATTTTGGTACACAAGTCATAATAGTCTCTAGCAAGACATTATGACTACCCAAATAGCATGAATATCAACATCAATACAACCTAATTAATAACATATATCATATTTTGTCGTGCGATATCCTTTAATTAAACGTAAGGCATGGAAAGTCAGCCTTAAGGTTCAATCATACTAGTCTCGATCTTTAGCTAAACAAAAAAAAATCCAAGTGGCATTGATCATATTAATTCACATGGACTTTGCCATTATCAGTCTATCTTATTGAGGGATCTACTGATATCTCTCTTTATATGAGCGTGAGAAATTCTATCTTGATTACACACCTTCACATATTATTTACACGTTAACCAATCACAATCTTTATAATTGTCCGGTTAGAGACAACATTTGATTGTGTTAAATTATCATGCTCCCAATATTGAAGTCTATGGTAGTCTCAAGTCGAAGGACTAAATGATATACCTATCATGAGTAACAACTATGATTTAATCCATGTGGTTTACTCATAGTGGGTCGGTCCAGTACCTTATTCCCTAACAAGTACTCATGATCTTGATTCATATCCCTATACGCATGATCATCACATGACCATCAATCAAGATTCACACTAGTCTTAATTCATTATAGTTTCCAGTATAATGACCGACTAGGGGCATTTAACATATTTCAACAAATACCCATGGATCTTATTATAATGTAAACATGCAATCATTTATAATAAAATATAAAATAAAACCTATATTTTATTAATTGAAATTATAAGATAAACAATGTTTGTAGAATGAACTGGGGCACATGCTCTAACGTCTCCCACTTGCACTAGGGTCAATCATTCATGCATCCAATACCTAATGACCTAACATGACCATCATATTTCGTTTGTGGAAGAGCCTTAGTCAAAGGATCTGCAACATTGTCTTCTGCTGGAACTATGCAAATCTTCATGTCTCCCCTCTTAATGATTTCTCCAATGACATGAAAACATCTAAGTATATGTTTGGATTGGTAATGTGATCTTGGTTCCTTGGCTTGTACTATCGCCACGTTGTTGTCACAATATAAGCGAATGAGGTTATCTATACTCGGAACCACTCCAAGTTTTGAGATGAAATTTTTGATCCAAACCTCCTCCTTACCTGCATCGAACGCAGTAATATATTCAGATTCTGTTGTAGAATCTGCGACAATTTCTTGCTTCAAACTTTTCCAGCTCACTGCACGTCCATTCAAAGTAAACACATATCTAGATTGCGATCTGAAGTCATCTATATCAGTTTGAAAAATTGCATCTGTGTAACCACTTACAACAAGCTCGTCTTCTAAACTTCCATAGACCAAGGACATTTCTTTTGTCACTCTCAAGTACTTAAGAATGTTCTTTACTGCTATCCAATGACTTTCATCAGGATTGGACTGATATCTGCTTGTTGCGCTCAAAGCATATGATACATCAGGTCGAGTGCATATCATGACATACATGATAAATCCAATAGCTGATGCATATGGAATTGTATTCTTGCGCTCTTTTTCATCATTAGTCTTCGGACATTTAGTCTTACTGAGATTTATACTATGAGACATTAGCAATGACCGTATTTTAGAGTATTGCATATTGAACCTTTTCAATACCTTATCTATATAAACACTTTAACTTAGATCATCAGCCTTTTAGATCTATCCCTATAGATCTTAATCCCAAGGATGTAGGCTGCATCTTCTAAGTCATTCATTGAGAAATACTTCTCTAACCAAAACTTGACACTTTGCAAGGTTAGGATGTCATTTCCAATGAGTAATATATCTTCAACATACAACACCAGGAAAACAACCACCCTCCCACTGACCTTCTTGTATACACAAGGCTCATCTTAGTTTTTAATAAAACCAAATTCCTTAATTGCTTCATCAAAATGAAGATTCCAACTCTAAGAAGCTTTCTTTAATCCATAAATAGATCTTTGAAGCTTGCACAACTTCCTAGAAGTCTCAGGATGAACAAACCCTTCAAGTTGTATCATATACACGTCCTCAAGTAACTTTCCCTTTAGAAAAGTTGTTTTGACATCCATTTGCCATATCTCATAATCAAAATATGCAGCTATGGAAATTAAAATTCTAATGGATTTAAGCATAGCTATAGGAGAAAAAGTTTCATCATAATTAACCCTTGAGTTTTTCTGAAACCTTTTGCTACTAGCTGTGCTTTATAAGTATGAAAATTGCCATCCATGTCAGTTTTCTTCTTAAAAACCCATTTACATCCGATGGTCTTACCACCTTCAGGTAAATCAACTAGGTTCCAAACTTGGTTATCATATATGGATTGCATATCAGAATTCATGGCACTAAGCCATTTATCTACCTCGAGGCTAGAAATAGCCTCCTGATAAGTAGTATGTTCATTTTGATCTATAAGCAACACCTTTCTACTATCAGTAATAAGAAATCCAAATCTCTCAGGCTGATGTCTTACCCTATCAGAACTACGAGGGCTTTATGATACCTTTTGAGGATCAATTAGTTCAAGATTTAGTTGATCTCCCACTAGCGGTTGAGTGTTTATTTGTGGTTCTTGAAATTTTTCAAGACTTACTTTATTCCCACTATTGTCTTTTGAAATAAACTTTTTTTCCATAAAGATACCATTCCAAGCAACAAACACTTTATTCTTAGTAGGATTATAAAAGTAGTATCCTCTAGTTTCTTTAGGATAACCAACGAATACACACTTGGTATATTTAGCTGATAATTTTTTAGAAATTTATCATCATACGAAATTCTCACAACCCTAATTCTTAAGGAAAGACAAACTTGGTCTTTTCCCAAACCACATCTCATGTGGAGTTTTATCAACCGTTTTAGAAGGAACACGATTTAGTGTGAACACAGTAGTTTCTAATGCATAACCCCAAAAGGAAATAAGAAAAACTGCATGACTCATCATAAATCGAACCTTATCTAGTAAAGTCTGATTTTTTCTATTAGAAACACCATTCCATTATGGAGTTGCTGGGGGAGTTAACTGTGAGACAATCTCATAGTTTTTAATATGATCATGAAACTCTTGGCTCAAATATTCACCATCTTGATTTGATCGAAAAGCTTTAATAGTTTTACCAGGTTGATTTTGCGCTTTGTTCTGAAATGTTTGAAATATCTCAAAAGATTTGCCGTTATGTTTCATAAGATACACGTAACCATATCTACTGAAATCATCAGTGAATGTAATGAAATACTGATAACCACCTCTAGTCATTGTGTATATAGGACCATATACATCAGTACGTATTAGACCCAATAAATCACTTGCTATTTCAATGTGTCCAGTAAAGGGACTCTTTGTTATCTTGCCTAGTGAACCAGATACATATGTTTCATATGATTCAAAATCAAATGAATCTAAAAGCCCATCTTTATGGAGTTTAGAAATGTGTTTCTCATTAATGTGGCCAGGACGACAATGCCAAAGATAGTTTTGATTTAAATTATTTGACTTGAATCTCTTTGTATTTACGTTAAGAATGGGAGTATCTGTGGACCTTTTCATGTTTATAATATAAATACCATAAAAAAATCAGCATTTGCATAGAAAATGTCTTTACGAAAAATTGAGCATTTATTATTCGCAATAATGAAGTTAAAACCATCCAAATTCAAACATGAAACAAAAATGAGGTTTATGTTCAAGGCAGGGACATAATAACAATTATTTAATACTAAAAAAAGTCCACTAGATCAAATTAACTCATAACATCCTACAAGCCAACGCAACAACCTTCGCTCCATTTCCAACTTGTAGGATGACTTCTCCTTTCATCAGCTTTTTACTTTTGGTGAGACCCTGCACATTAATACAAATGTGAGATCCACATCCGATATCAAATACTTAGGAATCACTAGTAGACAAGTTAACTTCAATAACGTAAATACCTAAAGTAGTAATCGCACTACTCTTCTTCTTCTTTAGATCTTAAAGATAGAGCTTGCAATTTCTGAACCAATGTCCAGGTGCGTAGCAAAAATGACAATTTCCTTCTTCCCTTTTCCTTTTGGGACTGTGAAATAGAAACAACATGAGGCTTGACTTGTTTTATAGGCTTTGTAATAGTCACAACAGCCTTGGTAACTTTAGCCTTGCCTTTGCCATTTTTCTTCAAAGCTTTTCCTTTCTGAACCATCAACACACTAGCAATAGGTTTCTTAGCATTCTGCTTAGCAGTTTTAAGCATCAAATGCAACTTTAGGATAGACTTCTCCATGTTATTCATGTTATAGTTCATCATAAATTATGAATAACTATTAGGCAATGAATTCATGATCAAATCCGTAGCTAACTCTTGGCATATGAGAAATTCAAGTCTGTCAAGACGGTTAATATAGCCCTTCATTTTCTAAATATGAGGACTAACTGACGCACCCTTAGAAATTTTGCAAAAATGAGGGTTCTTGACTTTCTCGAACCTTTCTTGCCTAGCCTACTGTTGGAACATTTCCTTCAACGTCGTAGCCATGTCGTAAGCTTCCACGTGTTCCATGTCCTTTTGAAGTTCAGGAATCATGGTTGCCAGCATAATGCATGAAACATCAATTGAGTCGTTGACATGCTTAGTATGTGCATCCTTCACGGCTCTTAAAGCATTGGCTGGTGGTTCCTCAGGAATAGGATCATCAAGGATATACAAGTTGCGTTCATGCTTAAGAACAATTCTCAAGTTTCTGAACTAGTCAATAAAGTTTATCCCAGACAACTTATCTTTTCAAGGATGGATCGTAGTGACAAGGTATTAGTGTGATTTGAAGAGACCATAGATCTATAACAAAGATTATGCAAAAGTTCATTTTAGTATAGAGGAATAAAATCCTATTAAATTAACAACCATCCTTAAAAATGTTATGTTAATTTAAGGGACTAAAATCCATGTTTCACCTAATTCTAAGACAGCTTAGGCATGACACTTCGAATCAGGTTATTTAGTTAGGCACTAATTACTAATTCCATCATATGTAACTTTTAGTTATTTTATAAGATTATAACATCTTATGTCTTAGCATGTTTTATCTTATCTAATACCTAAAGCCCAAAACCGTTTTGATAGCTTCATCAAGTCTAACCATTTCAAACAATAGAGTAACAGTTACTCAACTTACCTCACCAAGATAACACAATACACTCTGCGGAGGCAGATCCATTTTGATGTGATCGAAGCCTTGACAAGTGTTTGAGAATGGATGACACTTGACTTAAAATTTGAAAGAGGGATTTTTCGTTTGCTTTAATGATCATAATTACATAAGATAAATATCATATATTACAATGCATGAATAATCACTAAAAAATAAGAAATCATACTAATATTGACTATTATATAAATCTTGGGATGCTACGAACAATTAACGGCGGTCCGGCTGGCTCGTCAACGGACAGGGGTACCGGGGCAGCGGCCCCGTTATTTTTTTAGGCAACAAAGTTCAATTCCTAAAATCGAGAATCGCCTAAAATTTCTCATAATTTTAGCCAATCCAATCAACCAAAACTGCCCCTTATCTTAATATTGAAAATATTAATTAAAACATTTTCAATTATCTCGGCCCCACCGTTAAATTAATATCTTATCCTAATCCAATTAGGATTTAAGATATTTTGAGTCCTTATTCACTCATGATTTGTTTTATATCTCACCTATCTTATAAGATTTGTAATTCTAATCCAATTACAAGTCTATCTCCTATCTTGTAGGAATATACTAATGGATTAAGACAATGAGATATATGATCAAAATCAATTTCAGGATATTAATTATGCATTCAACATCAGAATCATATTAAATTAATCGTATTAACCTAATCATGATCTCTATAATGGAGACATACATAATTATTGAACAAAACGAAATATTTGTTCAAGATCATAATCATATTAACCTAAACATGAAGTTACCATAAACATACAAAATTCACATCGTTCAATATAAAAATATATGTTAATCGAAATATTATAAACATGAATACTATCATTGAATCATATCATGCGATGTATCAATATACATGAATTAACAACATGCTTTAAAACTAATTCTTGATAATAATTATCACATAATATATATATCATATAAAGATTAATCAAGATTATGTTTTCACACATATATCATATATACATCAGAGAAATCATGCAAACATTGAATAAAACTGAGCCTAATGCTATGATACCACTGTTGGGTTTTTGGGGTTCATACACAGCGAAAAATTCAAAAATAATTTTGAAAAATCCCAACATGATCGAAAATAAGTTCCATTAAACTAAATCTATGAAAGTAAATGATACCTTATTCCATGATTTCTTTTTCTGATTGTTCGATTTTCAAGACGTTCAATTGCGCGTCCTCTATCAAAAATCCATACACGAACGGTGACCACAATTTGGAGTGCTTGCTCTAAGAGTGATTGAAAACGATTTTTCTTTCTTTCCCTAAATCCAGATAACTCGAAAATTATAAAACGAAAATCTTATTTCGTTTTTTGGACTTCACCCTTATTTATATGTGTAGATAAGCCCTCACTTAAAATCTTATTCGTAATACAACTATTGTATTTAGGCAGTTGAAGCAAATTACACATATGCCTCTATTAATAAGTTATCATATAACGAATCATAAGGGCTTTTATATCATGATTTTTATCATAGAAAATTCATTACTCTAGACCAATTAAGATTGGGCAAAACCATTCTTTGTGTGCGACCCAATAGGTTCATGCGACGTTGGCAGTGAACCAAAAGCTATTTTAGTACATAAGTCATAAGTGGTCTCTAGCAAGGCATTATTACTACCCAAGTAGCATGAATACCAACATCGATACAACCTAATTGATAATATATATCATATCCTTTTATCGTACGATATCCTTTAATTAAACATAAGACGTGGAAAGTCACCCTTAATGTTCAATCGTACTAGTCTCGATCATTAGGTAAACTGAGAAACATCCAAATGACATTGATCATATCAATTCACATGGACTTGGCCATTATCAGTCTATCTTATCGAGGGATCCACTGATATCTCTAGTTATACAAGAGTGACAAATTTTATCTTGATTACACACCTTTACATATTACACACATTAACCAATCACAATCTTTATAATTCTCCGGTTAAAGACAACATTCGATTCGTGAGTAACACATATGACAACATTTAATTCACATATTATCATGTTCCTAATAATGAAGTCTATGGTAATCTCAAGTCGAAGGACTAAATATATACCTATCATGAGTAACACATATGACTTGATCCATGTGGTGTTCTCATAGCGGGTCAATTCAGTACTTTATTCCTTAACAAGTACTCATGACCTTGATTCATATCCCTATACGCATGATCATCACATAACTATCAATCGAGATTCACACTAGTCTCAATTCGTTATAGTTCCCAGTATAATGACCGACTAGGGACATTTATGATATTTTAACAAATACTCATGGCTCTTACTATAAGGTAAACATGCAATCATTTATAATAAAACAACAAATAAAACCTCTATTTTATTAACTAAAATTATAAGATAAATAATGTTTGTAGATTGACCTAGGGCACATTCCCTAATAACGAGGGGGTCGTGAAATGAAGGTGCAAACCTGAGAATACTTGTAAGCATGTCCGGTGAATTTATTGGCAAGAAAATACATGAGGTATATATTTATATATATTTGATATATATATATACATATTGAGACTTTAAGTTTAGTTTAAATTATATGGATCGTCAGATCGCCTCGAGATGAGCGTAAGTATTGATGCTGTCAAAATGTGTCTCACTTTAATGGTATCATGTTAGCACATCAATAATTTAATCATCTTCGAGATAGCGCGATGCATATCTCGGGATAAACCCATATATTTAAACTAAGACCTTCAAACTTATCCTCATATCGATTGATCGAGAGAGAGTTGGAGGAATAAGTAGCTGCGGGTTTCGGTATTCTGATCTTAAGGGAATCAATCAGATGAGAGATTTGCAATGTGAATTAAGTAGTTTAAACAACTGAAAATCATAGATCATCACTGTTGGTGAGTTTAGTTTGGAGCTTTAAGTTGAGTTCAATAATTAGTGATGATTTCTCTGTGAATTGTTGTGTTTGATCATCAGAAAGGATGTTACCTTACTAGAGGTCATCCCTGAGATATTTCGGGAGTGTTGAATGTTGTGATGTTTTGTACATAGAACAGTGGCTACTGCCTTGTTTACTATCGAGACAGTACATGGTGGAGCGCGCTCCACCTAGCAAAAGAGCGTGCTCCCTTCATCAATTGAGAAGAACTCAACGGATGGAGCGCATTTCACCAAGTGAAGGAGCACGCTCCTACCCCAAAAAATAGTAACTCTAATGTAAATTAGTTAGAATTCTTTGAGGTCTTAGGGACTTAATTAAGGGTTCTAAACGTGCCTATTTTGATCACAAATGATTTGTGATAGATTTTGGATTAGTCTAGTTTCCCAGTGTACCCTAGTTTTCCTACTCGCTACTCGCGCTGACACGCCTTTCGAGGCAAACACACGTCACATAAACTCGCCCGATAGCAACATACACACATGGAGTGCAACATAATAATAATTTTAAACACCACATAAACACAACCACCATCCATAAAATAACATATTTCCTCCGTTCTCGTGTCTAAGCCAACCGAGTTGTCCATGTAACACCCGAACTACAACCGTTAATCCCCGAGCTCAACTGAGCCGAACTGGCCCCGTTTAAGGGCCAACCCTTTGTTTCTTCATCGATGCTCTGCTTCAACAGATCAAACTCATTTTTTTCTTCTTCGATTGTTGACACTTTTAGGAGAGGAGACGACTTCTTTGTCGTCTCCTTCCTCGGACAAACTACACAACAGTTCGTCCAAGCCTCCATGCCCATTTCCATCGAAAAAACCAACACAAAAATCAACACCAACGTACAACAACAACAACTAAAATTGAAACCAACAATCAACCCACCTTCTTCATCGTTGTCTATCGCCTCTCTTTCTCTCGGTCCCTCCATTCTCTCGATTTTTCTCTTTTCTTTTCCTCTCATTCGATCTCACTGTGAAAATGAAAACAGGGAGAGCCAATAGGTTTGTGTTTTGGGATATAAATAAATTTTTCTCGAGATTTGCATACACGAATATCGAGGACGATATAAAGATCATGAGTCTAAAGTGGCACTCCTCAAGTGACACCAATTTAAATTTATGTATACCACTTGCACATTGATCTTTATTTAGATTTGGTGGCATGCACCTCTAGGTGAATCTAATGTATACTTTAATTTGATTTAAACTTTAGGATTCATTTACATATTTATATATATAACTATATATATAAATATATAGATAACTATGTATTTCTCACCCATAAATTCACAGCGTGCACATTGTTGTACATCCCACGCGTGTCACCCACGACCCGAAGTGTCACTAAGCGCCCACCAATTTAATAATTATTTTTGATATATATTTATACAATTATTCAATTATAGGTTAATTAATCCAATTATTTTAAATAAATACTAATACGCACCATACAAACACAAAATTGTATGCAAATCCATGAACACGCTAATCGAAACAAGCCGAGCTTAACCATGATCCTAACTCTGGATTAATTAGAATTTAGATTAATGCTAATCACCTACTTAAGGTAACAGGTCATTATAGTTGCCCAATTTATGACAATTTCGTTCTCAAAATTAAAGGAAATGTATATGTTACCAATAGTTCTGAAGAGAAAAAGAGAAATGGAAATTGTTCTTCCATTTTTAACTCTCGTTCCCAAGTTATTTTTCATTTTCATGAAATCAATATTTTGCCTTAATCTGAACCTACAAAGCCCTTTCATAGATGAGACTTTCATAAGCATAACAAAATTGTCTTTTCAACTCTCCAACAATCTATGATACTTGTCTTCTCAACATTTTTTTAATTTAATTATAGTTATTAATTGCTTAATCTACCATATCCTCTATGTGTAGCTCTTAACTATCTCATTCTCCTCAAAAACTAGATCTCTAATCTTAGTTTGTACAACAATGTATAACAAGACTGAGCAATTCAGTTTTATCATTCAACGATGTAATTCACCCGATTACATTTATTATTAGAGAGCTCACACAAAGAAATCTATTTTCTTTCAGTTGGCATACATTTTCAAGACACAAGCTCAGAAATTTAATTTTTGAATGGACAATGAATGCATAGGGTGATTAAGGGTTAATGATGATAAGGTGGAGCTTTTATCCCGGTAAACCTTTTCTCATTCATGCCCAACCTGCCTTACCACATCCCCTTCCAAGCATTTCAAATAAACTATTGACACTAACAACAAAATGCAGACTTTGGTCAATCTATCAACTACACTCGTACATCATTGTGTATATACCAAGATCTTTTTAATCTTATTTCATAACTTATAGTTATAATTTCCTTTTTACCATCATATATATACAAGAATTTACCTAATCCATTAAGTTTTCATTATTCGGTCTTAACCTACTGAATAAATCTCATATCTCTTTGTAACTTCAAATACACTAATTGTAATTTCAGACAATGCACACTTAGTATCGTGTACCTCGATAGAATATAACATTGCCTATATAAACACTATAAAGAGATCCATGAGATTATCGAAGCAATTCTTGCCTAATATCCTTCCTAAACTTGGATTTTCATTTTAGCAACTAACGCATTCAACACAATTTCATTAGAAAGTCTAAAATGGATAATAACCAAATCTTGGTATATCAAATAATTTCAATTAGACTTCTTAATCACTATATCACCCAATTAATCAAACTCTTGGCTCCGCTCCAATTCGAGCTTCAAAGAATAGATTTATAATAACTAATTACAACAACTCAGTTGATGATGTGCCTGCGCAGGACTTTATTTCATCACCATTATCACGTATTTCTCTCTTCAGAGATAGTACCGAGAATTTCATATTATAATTACTTTTGGTGTCATTTTCTCTATTCAAAGTATTGATCATATCGATCACTTTGTATGGGTAATTTCTAAGAGTGAATTCATTATATTCGTGAATTCATGTTACTCACTTCGTCTCTAATTTCTTCCACTCTAAAACCTATACTTTTCAAACTCTTATAGCTTCAAGATCTCCAAATCACATTGCACCAACTCTTTAGTTTTCATACTTCTCATTTGTCTTTTAGTGTTTCCTCTAAGATTCTCTAATATTAAGGATAATTAAAAGACTCTCCAAATCCCTTTCACTTATCAATATTTCAAACCCAACGATGAATGAATGAACTTGCATGTGTAACATATTCAATTAAATGAATTACGCATAAATTGTGATCTACACCCATATTTTACAACCCTAAGTCTCAGTTCTAGGATTTATCTTTACAATTCATTCAATTCATCGTTTAAAATACATTTTAATCTTTTATTTTGCAAGTGATGCCTTAAATTGTTTGGTACAGCTACTAGAACAATTTTATCACGATAGTTCTTCTCAAACTTTCTTTAACTATATAATAGTATAAACTACAATCTCTTGCTTCATTGTGTCAACACACAGCTACCTGAAATAAAATATTAGATTAAACCTTTAACTTTTCCATATTCCAATTAAAACCAAACAATTATTGTAGTGAAACTACATTTCAATCCTACCTTAAGGCATCCTTGTGTCATTTATAACTTATCTCAATTTCTCTTTAAGTTAATTGAACATATAACACAACAGTACTACAAATATTTGTATACCTTGCTTGTATCATTTAGTTATTTGACAATAACACTACTTTTCCTACTTCTTTGTTGAATATAAGACAACACTCCAATTGTCTCAATCTTGGTCAAATCCATTGATTTGCAATTAGCATTAAACACGTATCCGAGTTATTTACATTTAAAGCTTAGTATTTGCACAATAAATATTTGGTATAAGCTAATTTATTGTCAGGGCTGACATAATTATGCGATAATGCTTGTGCCTTTCCTAAGTCTTCAATCTTTTTATACTATTGTTGGTGATACAATGATAATCTAACTTCAATAGAGTTCGACAACTCTTCATTTTCCATTTATGAATATAACATGAGCTCTAATAAGTTACAATGGTTCTCACCATGATTTCTATCATAATCAAGTCATTGTCTGACATCATATTCATATAGTTGTAATTCTGGTTTTGAATCAATAAAAACTATATCTCAATCAACTCTCGAAAACAACTAATTTCATATAATAAACCCAAATCAGTTGTCGATTCTGGCAATGAATATTCATTTTTAACTTAACTCAAATTCGTTCATCACTCGAGTTAGGTTCTCAAACGCATATAATTTCGACAATACACTAAGTAAAACAAAATTAATCATTGTTTTAACTATAGAAATCAAGTAATTGATTAATTTAAAGTTCAAATTATGGCAAGACTTCAAGAAAATCTGATAATCTGACTACTTGTAACTTTTGAAATCATAATTTTCATTCATCAAGCTTGAATTCTCTTCATGAACTTACTATTATTCTAAAACGAATTCAAGCATTTTGGTTCTCGAGTGAAATTTATTTCTACGAATCATCATTCGTAGGAATTTGGAGATTTACAAATTTTTAATTACAATTAGTAGTTAATACCAACCTCTTGATATTTTGCTTACATATTCATTCTCGATATCATAAAGTATTATTTGGATTGTTAAATCCTCGGAATCATTGACAACTTATTCTCCCCATTTTAGACTATTCTAGTCTAACTGATCAGATTAGGACATCTCACTAGCTCCCAACCATGTTCTAACTTAACTTTATAAGTTTTCAACTTTAAGTTTCCATATAAAATGACCTTAAAAGTGATAGGAATCTAATAGATAAGATAGAGTTAACTAACAATATGAATTTTAATAATTGTTTAACTCTTATTTTTCTCAGTGAATATTTACTTTAGTGTAATTTCTCAATTAATATTAATTTCCTAATATCCCAACATTGATCTACACCTCAATATCGTAATCTTATATTTCCTTTTCCTACGTGTAGATCCACTACAGCGTCACTTTTTTCTTTTATCATTCTATTAGTGAGTGTGGTTAAACTATAACAATACTAACAAGCTTTTTCTCATTATTCCAATTGTATCAGCATCATATTTGGAATCTTATACTTCATAACAACTTATGAAGTAAAAACAATTAGTGATTATCTAACCTCAACCGTGTTCTTATCATCATTTACTATTAACTTCCTCATTGAATGACCTTTAATCTTGTTTAACTAGTCTCGACACTAGTATATATTCTAGTCAAAGTGACTCATCACCTTAATTTTAATCGAAAATCACTTTCTTTTTAATGTCAATTCTCCTAAATAATATTTGTCTCAAGGTCTAGGTCCAATCGACTTCTTCACTGACTATCATTATCAAACAATATCAGTGAAAGACTTTTAGAGACTATTTAAGAAGAGAAGAGTTTACCTTTTCTCATTATAAGATTTCTTATGTATTTCCTTGTTCTATGTATCATTCGGATTCGGGTTTCTACAAACCCTCAATCCTTAATACTTTCTCATCATATAACATTTCTACTATTTTTCTTTATTATAGTATCTCTGAAGTCCAGGTTCCCTAAGACCCCTCATAATTTATTTATTGGATTCCAAGATAAAGATGTGAGATAAGACCTTCAGGATAATATATAGGAAAGACATTACAATTATATATATCGTACATATACGATACATCACAACATATAACAAAACTCTAGCTTTTTATCTTTCACTACCCCCTCAAACATCGATAAAATCAATTATTAAGTTCTAGGTTATCAATAATTTAAGAACAAATCTCCAAGTCGATGCACCTAGACTTTTATTCTGTTTACATGTAAAGGTTTCAGGTTCTAATACTAAATCGTATCAGAGCTATTCCCTGATTCCAATAAATCTTAGAATAGTGAGACCAAACTTTATAAATCTTGGCTCTCATGTCAAACAATATTAGAGCTATTACTAGAAACTTTAATTAAGCCACGGTACATCAGTCGAACTCAATTAGAGTAATAGTATAGTCATCCTTCATAACTGATAATCATAATAGAGTATATCTTATATCGAATAAATAATTGATAACGTAGCAAAATTAAAACTTTTTCGATAAAACATAAGATATATAAAATCCGACATAAACTTCTATCGTAAAACATATCCTAACTGTTTATAAAAAAATAGTAATTTAATACAATACATAAATGGTAGAGAAGTCAATTCACCGTATAGATGACTATAAACTCTTAATCTTATTCGTTCTTGAGTAGAAGCGCACGTCATTAACCGGAGATGTTAATTGGGAATGAGCTCTCCAACTTGCTTAGTAAGTGATGCTCGTAAACGTATTTATTATCAACTAATATCAACGAATAAATGAATAGCAATATAAATCCAAAACATATCTATTCAGGCATTAAAAATGATAAAACATTAGATAACAGAATGCAAGTTCATATGCCAATTGCAACTGTACTCGTGACTTGTATTTTTATTTTCATTTTAGAGTCATACTTTTGCCTTACAAAAGAATACGTCTGTAGAATCCACATGTTAACCGACATGGGGTTTTGCCAGTGGATTCAAATGTAATCGAGCTATAAACTCTTAATAACTTAAGAATTGTACTCTCACCTTACCCCAAGAGTATGATCCACAACCCCCATATTGGTCATCATGTGATTCAGTTAGTGTACTCAAGTGTATCCACATAATTCATTTGTAGGCTAACCTTCACATCATTTGGTCCCGTCTGCCTCATCGACACTTCTAAGGATTTTCACATTTAAAAACAAATACAGTCACATCAAGGTACATTGACCCATTCCCAGTTCATAATGCTATATGAAATTAGTATACTAATTATGTTGCATAGTTGATAATAATATGAGTCCCATTTACCTGTGCCAAAATTTTTAACTTTATACCGACTTGCACGATTTTTGAAATGTATTGACTTTTTCCTATCGACCAAGAACCTATATTAAATCAATTATCATCAATTTGGGTCTAATACTCATCAATTATAACCCCTAAATTGGTCCTAACTAAATTCAAAACCAATTTGTCACTTTTTAGATCGTTATGACCATTTTATGTTTTTCGAGGTAAAAATCCTAGTATAAAGTCTCGCGCGAATCTCTAACCTTTTCTTTTTCATAAAAATTCATCAATTTCTAGGAACTTGGTCAAAATATTGTTTTTCTAGATTTTTCCTTATTTTTTGGATTTATTCCCCTATTTTCCAACTTTTTATTTTTTATTTGGAAATGGGTTGGCCTAAAGCAAATTGAACCGTATTCGACTCAACCAAGCTGAACCGCCCCAGGTCAGAGGCCAACCCCTTTCTTATTCATCAATGCCCAGCTTTAGCACATCAAACTCGTTTTCTTCATCTATGATTATTGACGCTTTTAGGAAGGGAGACGGCTCCCTTTTCATCTCCTTCCTCGGACAAACTTCACAGCAGTTCGTCCGAACTGTTATGTTTTGTAGTTCATATGCAACAAAAAACTCAAAACAATTTGAAAAACCCTAACAAGTCCAAAAATAAGTTTTATTAAACCAGATCTACAAAAAAATAAACATTACCTTAATCCTTGATTTCTTTCTCTGATTGTTTGATTTCCAGGACGTTTAAGTGTTTGTACTCTCTAAGAAATCCACACACGAACGATGACCACAATTTGGAGTGCTAGCCCCAAAAGAGATTGAAAACGTTTTTCTTTCTCTCGACAAATCTAGAGAACTCAGAATTTGCAAAAACAAAAATGTTATATTGTTTTAGGGTTTCAACCTCCATTTGTGTGTAGATAAGCCATCACTTAAAATCATGTTCGTAATATAACTAATGTATTTAGGCATTTTAAGCAAATTATACATACGCCCCAATTAATAATTTATCATAAAACAAATTGTAAGGGCTTTATGTTATGAGTTTTATCATATAAAATTCATTACTCTGGACCAATTGAAATGACGCAAAGCCATTCTTTGAGTGCGACCTAATAGGTTCATGCAAAATTGGTAGTTAAACAAAACCATTTTGATACACAAGTCATAAGAGGTCTCTAGCAAGACATTATGATTACCCAAGTAGAGAAATATCAAAATCAATGTAGCCTAATGAGTGACAAATATTATATCCTTTTGTCCTGTGATATCATTTAATTAAACATAAGGCATGGAAAGTCACACTTAATGTTCACTCGTACTAGTCTTGATCTTCTGGTTGACTGAAAACATCCAAATGACATTGATCTTATCAATTCACTTGGACTTGACAATTTAACAGTCTAACATATCAAAGGATCCACTGATATCTCTCTATATAAGAGGGACAAATTCTATCTTGATTACACCTTCACATATTATTCACATGGTAACTAATCACATTCTTTATAACCATTCGGTTAAAGACAACGTTTGATTGTGTCAAATTACCATTCTTCTAATATTAAAGTTTATGATAATCTCAAGTCAAAGGACTAACGATATACCTATCTTGAGTAACATCTATGACTTAATCTATATGGTGTTCTTATAGCGAGCTAGTCCAGTACCTTATTCCTATAACAAGTACTCATGATCTCAATTCGTATCCCTATATACATGATCATCACGTGACCATCAATTAAGATTCACACTAGATTTACTTCATTATAGTTCCGAATATAATGGTCGACTAGGGAAATTAGGATATTTCAACAAATTCCAATGGATCTTACTATAAGGTAAACATACAATTACTTATAATAAAATAGCAAATGAAAACCTCAATTTTGTTAACTAAAATTATAAGATAAACAATGTTTGTAGATTGACATAGGGCACATGCCCCAACATCTCCCACTTGCACTAGGCAATCACTCATTTATCTAATACCTAATGACCTAACATGACCATCATGTTCAACTTGTGGAAGATCCTTCGTCAAAGGATCTGCAACAATGTCTTCTGTAGGAACTCTATAAATCTTCAAATCTCCCCTCTTAATGATTTCTTGAATGAGAAGAAAATGTCTAAGTATATGTTTGGATAGGTGGTGTGATCTTGGTTCCTTGGCTTGTGTTATCACTTCATTGTTGTTACAATATAAGCAAATGGGGTTAGCTATACTCGGAACCACACCAAGTTCTGAGATGAACTTTTTTATTCAAACTGTCTTCTATGCAGCATTAGACGTTGTAATATACTAAACTACTCTTGTAAAATCTGTCACAGTGTCTTACTTTGAACTTTTCTAGCTCACCGCGCCTCTATTCAAAGTAAACATATATCCGGACTGCGATCTGAAGTCATTTATATCAGTTTGAAAACTTGCATCTGTGTAACCGTTACAATAAGCTCGTCTTGCAAACTTTCATCAACCAATAACACTTCTTTAGTTCTTCTTAAGTTCTTAAGAAAGTCTTAACTGCTATCCAGTGACTCTCATCGGGATCAGACTGATATCTGCTTGTTTCGCTCAAAGCGTATGATACATCAGGTCGAGTGCATAACATGACATATATAATAGATCCAATAGTTGACGCATATGGAATCGTATTCATGCGTCTCGCTCATTATTAGTTTCAAAACATTAAGTTTTGCTAAGACTTATACCATGAGACATTAGCAACGACCCTCTTTTAGAATCTTGCGCACTGAACTTATTTAATACCTTGTCAATATAAACACTCTGACTTAGGCCTATCAGCCTTTTAGATCTATCCTTATAGATCTTAATCCTAATGATGTAGGCTGCAAATCCTAAGTCCTTCATTAAGAAACACTTCCCTAACCAAGACTTGACACTCTTCGAGGTTGGGATGTCATTTCCAATAAGTAATATATCATCAACATACAGTACCAAGAAAACAACCACGATCCCATGGACCTTCTTTTATACACAAGGCTCATCTTCGTTTTTAATGAAACCAAATTACTTACTTCATCAAAATGAAGATTCCAACTCCGAGAAACTTGCTTTAATCCATAAATGAATCTTTGAAGCTTGCACAACTTCCTAGAATTCTCAGGATGAATAAACCTTTCAGGTTTTATCATATATACGCCCTCAAGTAGCTTTCCATTCAAAAAAGTTGTTTTGACATCCATTTACCATATCTCATAGTCATAATATGCGGGTATGGAAATTATAACTCTAATGGATTTAAGCATGGCTAAAGGAGAAAAATCGCATCATAATCAACACATTGAGTCTGTCTGAGACCTTTTGCTACTAGCTGTGCTTTATAATTATACACATTGCCATCCATGTCGATTTTCTTCTTGAAAACTCATTTACATCTAATGCTTTTACTACCTTCGGATAAATCAACTAGGTCTCAAACTTTGTTATCAAACAAGGATTGCATATCAGAATTTACGGCACTAACCCATTTATCTGCATCAAGGCTAGACACAGGCTCCTGATAAGTAGTAGGCTCATTTTGATCCATAAGCAACACCTCACTACTATCAGTAATAAGAAATCTAAATCTCTCAGGCTAATGTCTTACCTTATCAGACCTACGCGAGACTTGTGATATCTGTAGAGGTTTAACTAGTTCAAGACTTTATTAATCTCCCACTAGCTGTTGAGTGTCTATTCGTGGTTCTCGAACTTCTTCAATACTTACATTATTCTCATTGTTATCTTTTAAAAACATTCTTTTCCATAAAAATACTATTCAGAACAACAAACACTTTGTTCTCAGTAGGATTATGAAATTAGTAATCTCTAGTTTCTTTAAGATAATCAATAAATACACACTTGGTATATTTGCCCGATAATTTTTTTGAGGTTTGCCGTCGTATGAAAACCTCACAGCCCCAAGTCTTAAAGAAAGACAAACTTGGTATTTTCCCAAACCACATCTCAAATGGTGTTTTATCAATCGCTTTAGAAGGAACGCGACTCGGTAAAAACGCGGAAGTTTCTAAGGCATAACCCCAAAAGGAAATAGGAAGATCCATTTGTCTCATTATAAATCTAACTATAACCAATAAAGTTTGATTTCTCTTCTTAGAAACATCATTCCATTGTGGAGTTGCTGGAGGAGTTAACTGTGAGACAATCCTACAATTTCTAAGATGATCATCAAACTATTGGCTCAAATATTTACCAACTCGATCTGATCGAAGTGTTTAATAGTTTTTCTAAGTTGATTTTGCACTTCATTCTTAAATGTTCAAAAAATCTCAAAAGATTCACTTTTAGGTTTCATGAAATATACATAAACATATCTGTTGAAATCATCTATGAAGGTAATGAAGGCTTGATAATCATCTCTAGCCGATGTGTTTATAGGACCTCATACATCCATATGTATAATATCCAATAAATCACTTGCCCTTTCAGCGTGTCCAATTAAAGGGACTTTTTGTCATCTTGCCTAGTAAAAAATATACGCATGTTTCATATGATTCAAAATTAAATAATCTAAAAGTCCATCTTTATGGAGTTTAGAAACGCATTTCTCATTTATATGGCCAAGATTTCAATACCAAAGGTAGGTTTGATTCAAATCATTTGACTTGAATCACTTTGTGTTTACATTAAGAATAGGAGTATCTATGGATCTTTTCATGTTTAGAATATAAAGACCATTACACAAATCTGCATTCGCATAGGAAACATCTTTACGAGAAATAGAGCATTTATTATTCATAATAATATAATTAAAACCATCTAAATCCAAACATGAAACTGAAATGATGTTTCTGCTCAAGGCAGAGACATAATAACAATTATTTAAAACTAACACAATTCTAATAGGTAAAATTAGTAACCTTTGCTCCATTACTAACTCGTAGGATGACTTCTCCTTTCTTTAGCTTTCTACTTTTAGTGGGACCCTGTGCATTAATACAAATATGAGATCCACATCAGGTATCCAATACCAAAGAGTTATTAGTAGACAAGTTAACTTTAATAATGCAAATACCTGAAGCAGTAGTCACACTACTCTTTTTTCTTTAAATCTTCAAGATAGAGCTTGCAATTTTTGAACTAAGGCGCATAGCATAAATGAGAATTTCCTTATTTTTCTTTTCCTTTTAGGACTGTGAAGTAGAACACCCTTAGGCTTGACTTGTTGCACATCAACACATTAGCAATGGGTTTCTTGATATTTTGCTCAGCAGTTTTAAGCATCAAATGCAAATCTGAGATAGACTTCACCATATTATTCACGTTATAGTTTTACATAAATTGTGAATAAATATCAGGTAATGAATTAGTGTGATTTGAAGGGGCCATAGATCTATAACAAAGAGTATGCAAAAGTTCATTTTAGTATAGAGGAATAGGCTCCCACTAAATTATTAACCCTTCTAAAAACGATATTTTAATTTAAGGGACTAAAACCCATGTTTCACCTAATTCCAAGACGGCTAAGGTATGACACTTTAATATAGATTATTTAGGTAGGTACCAATTATCAATTACGTTATATGTAACTTTTACTTATTTTTATGTGATTATGACCTTTAAAGTCTTAGCATGCTTTATCACATCTAGTGCCTAAAGCCATAAACTATTTTGGTAGCTTTATCAAGTCTAGCTATTTCAAACAATATAGAAACCGTTACTCAACTTGCCTCACCAAGATAACACAATACACTCGGCGAAGGCAGACCCATATTGATGTGATCTAAGCCTTGACAAGTGTTTCACAATGGATGACATTTGACTTAAAATTTGGAAGAGGGATTTTTTATTCGTTTCTGTGTCATAATTTCAACTAGGTAAATATCAAATATAACAATGCATGTACAATGACTAAACAAGATTGGGAATTTTAATAATATTGACTATCGTACGAATTTTTGAAAATTGAAAATCGCTTTAAATTTATCATTATTTTAGTAAATCCAATTAATCAAAACTACCCCTTATTTTAATTATGAAAAATATTAATTAAAACATTTTTAAATAACTCGGGCCCACCTTTAACGTAATATCTTATCCTAATCCAATTAGAATTTGTTGTATATCTCACCTATCTTATATGATTTGTAATTCTTATCTGATTACAAGTTTATTTCCTATCTAATAGGAATATACTAACCGAAAATCAAAATGAGATATATGATCAAAATCAATTTCAATTCTTATTCATACGAAACAAGCAATTGAATCAAGAAACGGAATATTAATCATTCATTCAACACCAGAATCATATTAAATTAATCATATTAACATAATCATGATTTCTATCATAGAGACATACATAATTATGGAACAAAACGAACTATGTATCCAACACGAGAATCACATTAACATAAACATGACTTCAACAATGTGAAAATACAAAATTTGCATCGTTCAATATTAAAACATATGTTAATGAAAATATTCTAAACATGAATTCTATCATTGAATCAAATCATGCGTATGTATCAAATACATGAATTAACAACATGCTTTAAAATCAATTTTTAATAACTAGAACCTATATGCACATTATATATATACATTAATCGAGATCATGCTTTCACATATATATCATATATATATATATATATATATATATATATATATATATATATCAGAGAAAACATTCAAATGTTTACCATTATTAGGTTTTGAGGTTCATACTCAATGGAAAATTTAAAACATTTTTTGAAAGCAAGAGAGATTAAAAACGTTTTTCTTTCTCTCCCAAAATCTAGAGAACTCAAAATTTGCAAAAACAAAAATCTTATATCATTTAAGGGTTTGGACCTCTATTTCTATGCATAGATAAGCCCCCACTTAAAATCTTGTTCATAATACAACTATTGTATTTAGGCACTTAAGCAAATTACGCATACACCTTTATTGATAATTTATCATATAAAAATTGTAAGGGCTTTTATGTCATTAATTTTATCGTATAAAATTTATTACTCATGACCAATTGAAATTGTGCAAAGCCATTCTTCGTGTACAACATAAGTCATAAGCAAACTCTAGTAAGACATTATTACTACTCAAGTAACATGAATATCAAAATTGATACAACCTAATCAATAACATATATCACATCCTCTTATCGTGTAATATCTTTTGATTAAACACAAGGCATAGAAAGTCACACTTCATGTTCAGTAGTACTAGTTTCGACCTTCAGGTTGACTAAAAACATCTAAATGACATTGATCATATCAACTCACTTGGATTTGGTCATTTAACAGTCTAACATATCGAGGGATCCACTGATATCTATCTTTATATGAGAGAGAAGAATTAAATCTTGATTACACACCTTCACATATTATTCACATGATAACCAATCACAATCTTAATAATCGTCTAGTTAAAGGCAACTTTTGATTGTGTCAAATTATCATATTCCTAATATTAAAGTCTATGGTTATCTGAAGTCGAAGAACTAAATGATATACCTATCATGAGTAACACCTATGACTTGATCCATGTGGTGTTCTCTTAGCAGGTCTGTCCAGTACCTTGTTCCTATAACAAGTACACAAGATCTCGATTTGCATCGCTATATGCATAATTATCAAATGACCATCAATCAAGATTCAAACTAGCCTTAATTCATCATAGTTCCCAATATAATGATCAACTAAAGACATTTATGATATTTCAACAAATACCCATTAATCTTACTATAAGGTAAACATGCAATTACTTATAATAAAACAACAAATGAAAACCTCAATTTTATTAACTAAAATTATAAGATAAGCAGTATTTGTAGATTGACCTTGGGCACATGCCCCAACACGAGCTTCCATGCCCCATCTCCATCAAATCAACCAACACAATAATCAACACCAATGACCAACACGCAACAACAACAACAACATCATAAAACAATAACACCAACAATCAACCCACCTTTTTCATTAGTTTCTCTCGATTTCTCTTTCTTCTCTCCCTTTCATTCGATCTCAGTGTGAAAATGAAAACAGGGAGAGGCGGCGGGTTTGTGTTTTGGGATATAAACATATTTTCCTCAAAATTTGCATAAATAAATCTCAAGGACAATCTAAAGGATATAAAATGAATATAAACTTTTTTCATGATTCGAACACACATATCTTGATGACGATCCAAAGATCATGAGTCTAAAATGGCACTCCTCAAGTGACACAAATTTAAACTTATGCATACCACTTGCACATTGATCTTTATAGAGATGTGGTGGCACACATCTCGAAGCATAAATAACTTCTCCAAAATCAACAATTTTTCTTTATTTACCTCCTCGAGATCCACATTGTGTGTATCTCGAGGTGAATCTAATGTATACTTTAATTTGATTTAAAATTTAGGAATCATTTATATATTTATATACATAAGTATATATATATAAATATTTAGATAACTATGTATTTCTCACCCATAAATTCACCGTGTGAGCAAACGACCACCCTCGGGCGAGCAAACTATTGTACATCCAACACGTGGCACCCACGACCCTGAGTGTCACTGGGCGACCACCAATTTAATAATTATTTTCAATATATATATTTATGCATACAATATATAGATATATACATATGCCGATAAATTTAAGCATTTGTCATTTTGTCGTGCGCACCAACAAGTACACTCTAGCGTGCATGGTACCCCACGACTCATGTGCGTAACCCTTGACCCATACATGGTATTAGGCATCCTATAATTTTTGAATTATTAAATTATAGGTTAATTAATCCAATTATTTTCGATAAATCCTAATACATGCCATACAAACACAAAATTGCACGTAAATCCACGCACATGTTAATCAAGACAAGTTAGGCTTATCCACTTAACTAGAATTTAGATTAATTTTAATCACCTACTTAAGGTAATGAGTTGTTACAAAGTCTTACGTCAATGCATATAGAAGTGAGAGTAAGACCGAGTCTCGAGTTCAAGGGAAAATAGTGGATTATTTCGCTGCAAGAATAATTCAGTATTTTTGTTTATCAGATTTTGGTTTACTAGATCTTCACTAAAAACAAATGATGAGTACCCCAAACCCGAGTATGGTTTTAAGTACCACTACCCCACTGAGACAATAAGGGGTAGTTTACAGGCAACCCATGAAGATAGATTTATTTTTTATACGGAGGGGTACCCCAAACACATAATCACTAGATTTTTAGGAAGATCACTAAAGGTTAATGTTATTTCATCAACGCCAGCTTATAGCCGAGCCTAAAATATTACGAGATAGTGAACTACAAGGCCGCCCTACTTTACCATATTAACATGGATGTTTTACCAGAGAAAACCATCATTGATGAGGTTATAGAGAGATATGGAAGAGTAAATGGTTATGAACACACAGAGAATGAGAGAGAAAGGGCTGAGATAGCCAGAAGAGAAACTGAGTAGAGAATGAAAATTAGAGATGACACCAGGATAATTTCGGAGGAGACATATGAAGCTAGAAATGGTCCGAAAGTGGAGCGGCTTGTTGGATTATGACGGACTATATATTGAAAAGTTGGATTTGGCTTTCATGAGTGCAATTTTGTGCAATCAGATGACCATTGTTTGTAATCAAGAACAAGTGTTCAAGAAATAAAGAGCCTTAGCAAGGAACATCCAAAGGATGAACCGTATGATGTCCAGGAGAAACATACGTCAAGGAGGCGCAAAAGTTCTTGTACCATCTACACATATGATATTATAACTTAGTAGTAATCTTGATGTTCCAACACTGCCAGGTCATGAATACCACCTTTACGACCCTGCTGTGAGTTACCGTCTTAGAGGATTGATCCAGTGGAAGACGATGACAAAGAGACTGTTGAACAACAACATTAATCTCCTTATTATATTTATCTTCTTTTCCTCCGAATGGTATTATGTGAGGTCTTCTATGTAATTCCGGTCTTAGCGATATACTTTTGGCTTAATGACAATACTTTGTGTTTATGGTGGTGGTATATTATGTGTTACATTTTATTCAGTTTTTTAGTGTGCAATTTAATACATTTGATGTATAATGATAATGTTTATTTATATAATTTTTATACACTCTATCTTATTATAATTATAAATTGACTTTATTCATTTCTTGCTTGTCAAATTTATAATTATATATATCAATTCTTTTATACTTCACATGGTATTTTTTTAAGTAAGTTCTAACGATATTTAAGTAAGTTGACAAAGTTTTTCATAATTTCTTCCGAATTCAAGTAAGTATGAATTTTGTTTTCCTTTATTTTATTTTTATTTAGGGAAAATGAAAATGAACATTGAATAAATTTTTAAATGGAAGTGATATTTTTATTATCCAAGTAAGTTTTATGATAGAAGGAATCAATTTTTATACCCTTTTTTATTAACTTTACTAGTTGATATATACACTAAATTGATTACCTTGTGTTAGCTATGATAATGGGTAGAAGATCGAAACAATAGTGTAAGATAAACGAGACAGATTTCTATGAATCTTATGATGCAAATGCTATTGATTAAGTACTTTTGTAGTATATATAGAAAGTTATTATGCCACAATTAAAAGAAGAAATGGGTGAGAAACCGATGAAGTTCTATAAGTTAGAAAGAATGTGTTCTTCGAATTTAGTGGATAATGAGAGGTGTTAACAAGAGTTTACAAATATATGGAGAGTCCTATAGATTCTAAAGGAAATGGAGCATGGAATGTATAGTGGGAAAATGTGAAAATGTCTATAGGAAATGGATCAGGAACTCAATAGCAAAAGTAAAAGAAATATGTAAAAAAGAAATAATTGGAATGGAATAAAAAAATGAAAGATAAAAAAGATGGGTGTTCATAAACTCTGAGAAGAAAAGATTTAACTTGAGTACTTGATGCTAGAGTTGAATGAAGTATTTCTTAATTTAACATATTTTAAATGATATATTCATTGGTATCGTGGTAAAGTTTCTATTGATTTTGATTGTGGTACTGTTATAAACTATTTTCTTAAATTAAAATTAATCTAGTGGCTTTTGTGTTTTGAGATTATGTTCTAGTTATCGTAAGCTTGATGTTTGTCAGTGGAGATTGAGAAAACCTATATTGTGTACTGGCATTGGTATTGAACTTTAATCTCTAATGGGTGTTATATTGGATGGTTAAGTTATCAATCAGGGATATTTTATTTTATCTAAGTCATTCTATTCTATCATAAATTTCATTTACTTGGGAGCAATATGCTTTCATTTGGAAATCACTTCTATTTTAAAAGTTATAGTATTTAAAAGTTAAGATGAATTAGATTGAAATCAGTTTACAAAGGATGAAAAACAATATGATTTAGAGTATTCATTTGCGCGGGACATTAAAGTGATGAGTTTAGGGGTATTTGACAAGTTAATAATTAGACATATTTTTGTTGGGGCATGTGCCCTAGGTCAATCCATTAACTGTCTTTATGAATACTTTTAGTTAATAAAATAGAGGATTCATTTGTTGTTTATTATAATTAATTTACATGTTTACATTATAATAAGATTCATGGGTATTTGCGGAAATATCATAAATGTCCCTAGTCGATCATTATACGAGGAACTATAATGAATTAAGACTAGTGTGAGTCTTGATTAATGATCATATGATGATTATAAGTATAGGGATACGAATCAAGATCACGAGTACTTGTTAGGGAACAAAGTACTGGAATGACCCGCTATAAGAACATCACATGGATTAAGTCATAGTTGTTTCTCATGATAGGTATATTTTTTAGTCCTTTGACTTAAGATTACTAGAGACTTCAACATTAGGAACACAGTGATTTGACACAATTAAACGTTGTCTTTAACCGGACGATTATAAAGGTTGTAATTGGTTATTATGTGAGCAATATGATGAAGTTGTATAATCGAGATAGAATTTGTCCCTCTCTTATAAAGAGAGATATCCAGTGGATCCCTCGATGTGTTAAACTGTTAAAAGGCCTAGTCTAGGTGAATTGATATTGATCAATGTCACTTGGATCTTTTCAGACTACCTAGAGATCGAAACTAGTATGATTGAACATGTTGGATGACAATTCCATGCCTTATGTTTGATCAAAAGGATATCGTGTGACAAAAGGATGTTGTATACACTATTGATTAGGTTGTATCGATTTGATATTCGTACAACTGGGGTAGTCAAAATGTCTTGCTAGAGGTCGCTTATGACTTGTATACCTAAGGATGATTTACAATTTTATCTAATATTACACTTATGGACATGAGTTACGAGACATAAAGAGGACGGGCAGGTGCCGGACATGTGTAGTTGAGCCAGCCGATAAGGAGTACATGAAGACACGTCACCCCAGAGCGGCTGGGGCCACCACAATTGGTATATGAGCCCGAGTTTGAGGAACTTGGGAGAATTTACAATGAAAAAGCATAAGACGTAATAAATAAACTTTAGTTGTGGAAACCATATGTTATTGCCTTAGAACTTTAGTTAGGAAGTGATGTGAGGCGGGTAGAGTTAGAATCTATATACGTGTTATTTTTTCATCATATATATGGTATACGTATATATACCAAGACTGATCCGGGGCACGCTTCTCGATGCAAATCATGGACTGACAGTCGACGATGCCTCGGGATATTGGTTAGCCTAGTGGTACAACTAGAGATTCCCCAGTTGCACCTAGTATGGAGGATCGACTCTCGGCACAAAAGAGGCAGATGGACGAGGTGTTTCGGTTGCTACAGGAGTAGACTGTTGCATTGACCGCATTGGGTACAACAGTTGCTACATATAAAGAGCCAGTAGCATTTTTGGCACCTACGGGGATAGTTTTCTTCCCGGTTAGACCCCAAACACTAGTTGAGAGAGTAGTAGAGAGTGCACAAACGAAGAGAGCCACATCCGTTGTCGTTCCCTTGGAGACGCCAACTCCTGCGCCTCCACCTATGGCTATAGGTTAGACGACTACTACCACTGCTACTATATCGGGATCCGTCTTAGCTCCAGAGGCGAAAATGTTGAGGGAATTTCTAAAGTTTTAGCCAGGGTTCTTTAACAGAGGTGGTGACCCCGAGGTTGCGGGAAAGTGGATTGTTTCTCATCAGCGATTCCATAAGCTGATGAGGAATGATAAGAGTGTTCAGGCACGACTGTCGAGTGCATCCTTGAGAGGTCACGCCGTAGTATGGTGGACTACGTATCAGGATACGCATTCAAAGCCGATGACATGGGCTGAGTTCAGAGAGCTATTCTACGACCAGTACATACCTTTGGAGGTTAGACTGAGACTGAGGGAGGAGTTTTTGACCCTGAGACAGGGTAACCAGACATTGATGTAGTACATGGACAGGTTCCAACATTTACTTCAGTTCTCGATGGATGTCGCTGGGACGGAGCGCCAGCAGATCTATTATTTCACCAGAGGGGTTGATGACAGGATCGCTTCAGCGGTTGTATCATTCGGGGCATCTACTCTGTAGGACATCTTCGACGAAGCATTAGCACATGAGACATATCTGATGCAGATAGATGGCAAGCGTGTGATTGGTACTGAGGTACAGATAGGGCAGAGTTCTCGATCAGGTCAGATGCCGAAGAGACAGAGCGATCATTAGGATAGAGGCCTGAATGATTATAGATGGGACAGGGCCTTAGGGGTGATCATCAGGGTAGTCAGTTCCAGTATGAGGAGACACAACTGGTTCATGCCATCACATCAAGACCAGTAGATCAACATAGGCCACAACCGCAGATGCATCGTCAGGGCCGATATCAGGGGACATGATAGGGGTCAAAGAGACCGGGGTTAGGGTCCGAGATCAGAAGATGGACATAGTGGGATGCAGGATAACCGTAGATGCCACAGGTGTGGTCAGAGTAGACATTTGAGGGTCGACTGCAGGACAACACCGTCACCACGTTGAAAGCCAGAGCAGGCTAGAGAGAGCTCATACGATAGCATAACCTGATGGTGGAACTACCAGACAGCTCGTCGAGGGTACGTTGCAAATTTTGGATGACCTATACATGTTACGTTTCATTCTGGTAGTATACTTTATCATTTATTGTTGGATGTGTTGTCGGAGTGTTAAGGTTAGATATACATGCACTAGACACACACCTTGTCCTCAATATGGTCGATGGGGATAAGCTATACCCTAACCGGATATGTAGAGATGTGATGATAGAGGTTGAAGGACATCAATTACCAGCCGAACTTCGAGTATTAGAGTACCTAGAGTTTGGCGCGCTTCTCGGGATAGATTGGTTGTCATCCTATCATGCACATATAGATTGTTATGGTAAGAAGATATAGTTTCATATTCCTGGGATACTAGAGTTTGCACTGGTTAGATCTGTAACTAACTTAACTATCATTAGAGGCTGACTAGCTACAACACAGGAGATGGAGGCGTTTGCAATGATAGTTGACCCGAGATTAGGACGGAGGTCAGGATTGAGGATGTACCGATGGTGAGAGATTTTGTTGATGTATTTCTAGATGACTTATCGGGATTACCACCGCCAGAAGCTGTCAATTTTATCATAGAATTGATACCAGGGACACACCCTATTGCTAGTAGACCATATAAGATGTCACCATCGAAGTAGGAGGAGGTTAGACGACAGCTGGATGAATTGCTGGAGAAGGGTTTTATTCACCTTAGTATGTCACCTTAGGGAGCTCCAATATTGTTTGTGAAGAAGAAGGATAGGTCGATGAGGATGTGCATAGACTATAGGAAGTTGAATCAGGTGACAGTTAGGAGCCGTTACCCACTTCCTAAGATATATGATTTGTTCGATCATTTTGCGGGTGCCAGATTCTTCTCGAATATTGACCTTCGCTCGAGTTATCATCATTGAGGATTCGAGAAGAGGATATCCAAAAATTGCTTTCAACAAGTGATACGGGCTATTTGAGTTCACAGATATGCTTTTCGGCTAACTAACGCCCCAGCGATCTTCATGGATTTGATGCACAGGATCTTGAGACCATATCTAGATAGATTCGTCATAGTGTTTATCGATGACATCTCGATCTACAGTAGGATTCGTGAGGATCACGAGGGACATCTTAGGGCAATTTTGACGACACTTAGAGTGCACAGATTGTACGTCAAGTTCAGTAAGTGTGACTTCTGGATGAGTGCGGTGAGATTTTCGGGACATTTCATCAATGAACAAGGTATCTCGATGGACTTAGAGAAGATTCGGGCTATCATTGATTAGAGAACGCTTGAGTCTGTTGCCGATATACGAAGTTTCCTCGAACTGGCAGGATATTACCAGTGATTTGTACATAACTTTTCTTCAATTGCAGCGTCGATGACGAGACTGACCAAGAAAAACGTTAGGTTTGATTGGTCAGAGGAGTGTGACCAGGCCTTTTGAGAGCTGAAGAAGAGGTTAATCTCCGCACTAGTATTCACATTGTCGGAACCGGGCAAGACTTTGACAGTTTATACAGATGCGTCGGGCATTGGTCTTAGATGCGTGTTGATGTAGGACGGTAGACCAGTTTTCTATCTCTCCAAACGATTGAGACCTCATGAGAGAAATTACCCCGTGCATGACCCGGAGCTTGCAACGGTCATGTTTGCATTGAAGGCTTTGAGGCATTATCTCTACGAGGAGAAGTTCATCTTGTATATAGATCATCAGAGTTTACGTTATATTTTTACTCAGAGGGATTTGAACATGCGTCAGCGGATATGGTTGGAGTTGCTAAAGGACTACGACTTTGCTATTGAGTATCATCCTAGAAAGGTGAACGTCGTAGCAGGAGCATTGAGTCGGAGTGGGATTGACAGTCAGAGTGGTTTGTGAGCTATGACACACGAGCATAATCTGTTACAGGCGACATCAGTTATGTGCATAACAGAGGTACCCACTGTTGGGTTTTGGGGTTCATGCGCAGTGGAGATTACAAAACAATTTTGACAAAAACCCCAACAGGATCCGTATCTAATTCCATTAAAAACGTTTAAACCATGAAAACTTAATCATACCTCAGTCGCAATATACCTTTCTGAAGGCTGATCGATCTTTAAGGCGCTACCAACGACAAACGCCCTCTACTAGTAGTCCACACACGAACGGCGACCTAGATTCGAAGTGCTAGCTTCGAGAGAATACCAAATCTTTTTGTTTCTTTCCAAAATGATCCAGAGCATACCAAAAACCTTAAGTCGTTTCTAAAACGAAAATAGAGTTTCGGTCTTTTAATCTTCCGTACGTGTTTTCTAACTTATAGCGTCTATTTATAAAACCCTTGTATATGAACGGTTAAGTAAATTACACATATACCCCTACTTAAAGAAGTATAAGTGTAATACACCACAAGAACGTTTCTGTCATGAATCTTATCATATAAAATTTATTTTTCTGAACCATCTTAAAATCTCGCAAAACCATTCTTAGTGTGCGGCTCAATAGGCTCATACAACGTTGGCAGTGTACCAAAACACATTTTGGTATACAAGTCATAAGCGGCCTCTAGCAAGACATTATGACTACCCAAGTTGTACGAATATCAAATCGATACAACCTAATCGATAGTGTATATAACATCCTTTTGTCACACGATATCCTTTTGATCAAACATAAGGCATGGAATTGTCATCCAACATGTTCAATCGTACTAGTCTCGATCTCTAGGTAGACTGAAACATCCAAGTGATATTGATCAATATCAATTCACTTTGACTAGGCCTTTTAACAGTCTAACATATCGAGGGATCCACTGGATATCTCTCTTTATATGAGATGGACAAATTCTATCTTGATTACACAACTTCATCACATTACTCACACAGTAACCAATCACAACCTTTATAATCGTCCGGTTAAAGACAACGTTTGATTGTGTCAAATCACCGTATTCCTAATGTTGAAGTCTCTGGTAATCTCAAGTCAAAGGACCGAAAAATATACCTATCATGAGAAACAACTATGACTTAATCCATGTGATGTCCTCATAGCGGGTCGATCCAGTACTTTGTTCCCTAACAAGTACTCGTGATCTTGATTCGTATCCCTATACATATAATCATCATATGATCATCAATCAAGACTCACACTAGTCTTAATTCATTGTAGTTCCTAGTATAATGATCGACTAGGGACATTTAGGATATTTCTGTAAATACCCATGGATCTTATTATAATGTAAACATGCAAATTAATTATAATAAACAGCCAATGAAATCCTCTATTTTATTAACTAAAAGTATTCATAAAGACAGTTAATGGATTGACCTAGGGCACATGCCCCAACACCCACTACAACTGAGCAGCACATTTGTGGTCAGATGAGGTTTTCGACCTTATCGATTGAGAGGGTTGCCAAATGTTAGAGGGCTGATGAGTTTATGAGCGGTTCAGTGGTCTGGCTCGAGATCCGGTGTGCACTGATTGGGGAGAGACCAAAAATCGGTGTTTGAGACACCGATGAAGATTTTGGATACCTGCAGATCAGGAGATACGGGACGAGATTCCGGAAGATGCACACTAGTCTCGTTACACAGTTCATCCTAGTCGGACCAAGATATACCATGATTTGTGACGGTTATTCTGGTGGCCTGGGATGAAGGTTGGCGTAGGCGGGTACGTCAAGAGTTGTCACATTTACCAGCAGGTGAATGCTGAGCACAGGAGACCTGGTGGATTCTTACAGCCATTGGTCATTCCACAATGGAAATGAGAGCACATTACCATGGGTTTCGTTAGTAGACTACCGCAGACATCGAGGTGTCACGATGCAGTTTGGGTAGTAATTGATAGACTGACGAAATTGGCTCATTTCATTCTAATTTCCATGAGATACATGTTTCCTCAGCTGAGCATATTGTTTAAGTGGGAGACTATTAGATTGCATGGAATGCCAATTTCCATCGTATCAAATAGAAATCATAGGTTGACGTCGAAGCTTTGGGAGGCTATGAAGGAACAGTTTGGCACCAGGTTGTAGTTTATTACGGCTTATCATTTTCAGACCAACTGACAGTCAAAGCGACTGATACAGTTCTTGGAGGATATGCTTAGGGCTTGTATATTGCAGTTTGGGGTTTCTTTGGAGGACTATCTATCTTTGTGTGAGTTTGCATATAATAATAGCTATCAGACGAGCATTGGCATGCCATCATTTGAAGCACTGTATGGGAGGCCTTGTAGATCACCTGCCTGTTAAGCGAAGCTGGAAGATACAGTGATAGCTGGGCCTAAGATAGTTGTTGATCATACAGAGAAGATCAGACAGATTCGACAAAGGTTACGTGCTGCATAGGATACACAGAAGAAATACACGGATCGTTATCACGAGGGACTTAGCTATGAGGAGGGCGACATGGTGTATTTGAAGATTTCCCTTTGGAAAGGTCAGGAGAGGTTTGGTATTAAAGGGAAAATAGCACTACGGTTCATTAGGCCATACAGGATTGCACAACGAGTGGGCAGTGTTGCGTATCGATTAAAGCTACCTACTGAGTATCTGGGGTTCATCCTACATTTCACATTTTGATGCTGAGACTAGCTAGGGCAGGACTGAGACCGACTATTGAGTCGGGATAGATTGAGGTTCAGCCTGACGTCACTTACGAGGAGAGGCCGATAGAGATCATTGACCGTAGAGTGCAGATTCTCAAGAACAAGGAACTCTCAGAGGTCTTAGTTCGCTGGCAGCATCATAAGACAGAGGGACTCACCTGGGAGCTCGAGTCGATGATGAGAGAGCGATACCCTCAGCTATTTTTTGGTATGAGATTTAAGTTATGGTTAAATTTCGGGACGAAACTTTTATTTAGTCGGGAAGAACTGTAACGGCCCATTTTAATAATGTCGTTAATTATCTCGAAATTGCAGACATAAACGCCAGCTCAGATCCATGTGGACGCCGCGGGTAGGCTAGGACACACATCGACCTAGGTACATTGGCTTAATCGAGTGTTGGATGGCTTCTTTTCGGTGCAATTTATTCAATTATTGGTTAAATACATCGCATGTGTGTATGTTAAATCACGAGAGCGTGCGAAGTTGTATGATGGGTAGCTGCCTCAAAGTGCTTGCTAACACGGGTATCGAAAGGCGAGATATGGGTACACTAGAGAAAGCTTAATAAACTTATATAAACATGTCTTGGCTATCAAATGGACATGATTAATGTAACCATATGTTATCAAATTGGTATAATTAATGTAACCATATGCTAATTAAATAAACTTGAACAATAGGCTCTGGCACACCTCAAAATGCGTGTCGAGACGCGGGGCACCGGGTACGGGTAGCCGAGGGTTAGTGTGACCATGAGTTGGTTTAAATTTGCTAAATAAAACACTAGCCATATGGTTGGATAAGGCTTAATGTAATGCGACACAAATAAAATAACTGGAAGCATATAGTTTACATTAAATAAAAGAGGCCATGAGATGGATATCTATATTAGCATTGTGAGTGTTACAAGATGATGAGTGTGCTATTGGAGTCACCAGGAGGTATAGGACAGCATATTTGTGTACCACAAGATATGCCTCGGGATACTTACATAGAATTGATTCCAATAAAGCCTATATATAGGAAAGTTAGTGGAATTTTTTTATCAGAACCACTTACAAATTTCTCATGCAAACAGAGAAAAACTAAGGAGGGAGAAGAGACTTCCAACTGGGAATTCAACAACCTAGGCATCAAACCAATTGATTCAACCTAGGTAATCACATTCTCCACCTTCTAAGCTTGCAAATGAACCCATTTTTGGGGTGTGTTTAGTAAAATTCGAGTTGATGGTATAGCCTCTGGTTTGCTGGGTAAATGTGATGCATTTCAAGTCATTAGATCATATATAAGGAGGATTTATCACTAGTTTAGTTAGTTTTTGATGAATTTGATTATTAATGGGGTTATGGTGAATGCATGAATTTGAAGAATTTAGGTTAAGTGAATGATCTGGTGCGTTCTAATTGATGTATTGAGGTTATTTTGATGAGGAGAAGGTAATAGACCAGTTAGAATAGCTAATTGAGATGGTTATGACAGAATCCTGAATTGAAGATTTTGCTCAAAAGGCAATTAACGCGCTAATTGTCTTGAGTGTGCTGCGCTGTTCTTCACAACAAAGAACAATAGTGCGCTAATTAAAAATTCTAGTGCGCTAGGTACACCCCCTTAGCGTTGTAACTTAAAATTAGCTTGCTAAATAGACAAATTAGCGCGCTAATGACAGATGAAAATGGGAATTTAGAATTGTTTTAGAGATTTTCGACTTAATACATATCTACACCTTTGTAAACAAACTAAACTGATAAAAAATGGACTTTAAGGACTTAGTGGACCGAAGCTCAGTGTCGGGGAGCTTGATTATTCAGGTACATGATTTCGAGGAGGTCGGAGAGCGGTGTGAGGTTTGTAAAATTCAACTGGAAAACTTTGAGTATTAATTATGTTTACATGCTGTTTCTATCATTCCTTGTTGTTCATCTTTTTGTTCGGATATTTGGACGTGGGTTGAGGTTACTCCCCTGGATTTCCCTGTTGTGTGTTCAAGAGGCACTAGATTGTAGCACGTGTGACCCGCCCCTCAGTGAATGACCACCTGGGCTTGCCTTGGTGCACGTGTCGTGACTCAGCGGATTTGGCCAGCGCCGCGAGGGACCAAGTGTTGGGCCAGTTGGATGCGACTACTGGTGGGAACTTGGTGACACGAAGTACAGTCTAGTCCCTCTGGAGCGAGCACACACATTTGTTAGCTTGTCTGTTGTTAATTCATGCGATAAGCCATTTATAGTTGCTTGTTTTACATTCCGCATGTTTACTTGACAACATTCCTTGTATTTATTTTATTTTATTATATGAATGCTCGGAGGAGTTCCTTGGGATTTTACTTACTGTACTCGTCATCTGTCTTTTTTGTGATGATTGAGTGCAAATCCTAGTACCGGTAGGGGCAAGGGGATCCTAGGTGACTACATCTGATTGCCCACTATCGAGGACCTACTTGTACGTGATTATTTTTGATATTTTGTATATTTTGGGTATTGGGAGACTTGAGATAACACAGTACATACATATACCTGTTGTGGTGATGTCGCTTATATACCAAGTACTTTCCAGCGTTTTCCACAGTAGGTTTTGCCTTTAAACAATGTTTATCATGTTAAATTATCTTGTTTGAATGGTATTAAGTAAGATTTCCTCTGAATATGTTAACATTAAATTACAACCCATCAGTATGGTTATGATCTCAATAAATTGTCAACTAGGTAACAGTTGAAACAGTTAGAACACCACAGTTGATATGGGACAAAAAATATATGGATGATTTACTAGTTTATCTAATATTACACTTATGGACACGAGTTACGAGACATAAAAAGGACGGGCAGGTGTCGGACACGTGTAGTTGGGCCAGCCGGCAAAAAGTACATGGAGACACGTCACCCAGGGACGGCTGGGGCCACCACAAGGAAAATCAATAAAAGACTTATATTGATTTAACTATTCATTAAGCATATTATAAGATGCCTTGAGCCCTTAATTGGCCTAATAGGGGATTTATTTAGAATATATCTTGATAATTGTCACTTTATTCAAGCAATTTTCCCTCCATTAAGGGAAGATATAAGCTAATTCAAGAAATTAATGACATGAAATTGTTTGAAACGCATCAAGTGTATTATATTGTTCTCCATGTATAAATTTAATATGAACTTAAAATTCAAATGATAATTGATTAGCAACAAGATGCAATTGTTAATATAAAAGAGTGACAAAATCATATGTTACATCATTAAAGGTTCGTATAGAAAATGATGTCCGCATGCAATAAAATGCACAAGAACCACCAAATTTTTAAGGTGTAAAAGACTATATATTGTATTTTCAAATTACTTGCAATGTAATATATAATGTCTCGCCCATGTGAGAATGAGGGGGAGAATCAAAAAGAGTTATTGATTAGTGCATTGCACTCTTTTTCCTTTAGCTATGGTTTTATCACATCGGGTTTTTCTAGCAAGGTTTTTAACAAGGCAATTCTAACCATATTAATACTACATATCAAAATTGATAAGTTGATTTGTACTATTTTTCCTTTCGCTAAGGTGTTATCCCACTTGATTTTCTTAGCAAAGTTTTTTAATAAGACAATTCTATCAATATCATACTTTATATCAACATTGATGAGAACAATGTAATCTTTCTCGTTTACTAAATTTTTTTCCCACTGAGTTTTTTTAGTAGAGGTTTTAACGATGCATGTTCTCTAAGCAAGTGTCATCCAAATGGGAGTGTTGTAAATGTAATTGAAATGGATGACTCTTTCTCTTTGTATTTCACTTATTCCATGTAACACCTACTATTAATTCATGTATTAAGTTACTGTATTAATATATAGATGTGACTTGTGCCCTTTGGTCTTCATCTCATTAAGACCAAATGGGCTATTTAAGGAGATGAGATTCATGTAATATGTACACAATGTTAAAATGAAAAGCTCTCTAATTTCTTTTTTACGTTCTCTTATTTTATTTTCTAGTTCTTTCTTTACTTTCCTAGTTTTAGCCTTAGGTATTTTACAACATTTTCAACTTACTAACAAAATTAGGGGTGGGCAACGGTTTCCGAAAAATCGCCCAAACCGTGTAAACCGCATGGTTTGGTTTGGTTTTTAGAACTCGCGGTTTGGGAGTGGTTTAAAAAACCTTAAAAACTGCAGAATGCGGTTTGGTCACGGTTTTCATTTTAAAAAAACAGCGGTTTCACCAAACCGATGATATTTTAGTAAATACCCAACATTTACAACAACTCAAAAGTCAAAACCCTAAAACTTTAAAAAAAAAAAAAAAACAACTCAACATTTACAGCCTTAATTCTCGCCGTCATTCTCCTCACCTTCGTCGTCATTCTCCTTACTCCCCATCTCGCCGCCGATGCCCTTCCCGGTCGGCTTCGACCACGTCACCCTTCTCCTTTGGCTTTGGCCACCGCTTGTCGCCGTTGCCTCTTGTCAGTCGTCGTCGCCTCCCACCGCGCAAACCGCTGCCGTCACTGCAGCGTTCGCCGCCGCCTCGCGCCACCTCTTCCCACTCGTCCCGCCTCCGCCGCCGCCTCGTAGCAGTCGTGCCTCGGTCGCTGCGAGTCCCGCCACCACATGCCCTTCCCGGTAAGCTCCGACCACGTCGCCCTTCTCGGTCGGCTTTGGCCACTGCATGTCGTCGTCGCCCCTTGTCAGTTGCCGTCGCCTCCTACCGCGCGAAAACTGCGAAACCAAACCGCGCAAACTGCGAGCGATTTGAGTGCGGTTTTGATGGTTCGTGATTTGGTGGTGGTTTGCAAATCGTTCAAACCGCCAACCCTCGATTTAGTCGCGATTTGATAATTTTCACCACCAAATCACGATTCGCCGACCCCTAAACAAAACATATAATTAATTTTGCGCACTGGGCGGATGCGCCGAACAACGACTGGTATTATAGAAGAAAAAACATTGGCAAAAAAAAAAAAAGAACACACACACACAGAGTGACCCTTAATTGCGGGGGCACAAGGCCTGACCAAGAGCATGACTGCCACGTTCTTGGCCCTCAGAGGCCGTAATTTAAGCTCAAAATCCCTCCAAAAACACGCCACGTGGAGCGCTCAGACGTCACATCCAAACAAAGTTTCTTTTGAGTTAATCTGCGTCTTTGTTTCAACGTGAAAAAGCAAGATTTGGTCATAATACATTCATTCATATCAATTTGTGTCTTCTTTTCTGGTGTCTCCTCTCATGAGTCATGTGTTTCATGAGCTTTCCCTTTTCTTTGGTCCTCCCTTTTTGTCTTTCATCAAATTTTATACATCTATCCCTTCAAATTATCATAATTTAGGAGCTTCTTTTATGGTTTACATTCTAAATTAAAAACTTGACCCGGTATAAAATAAAAAAAAAAAAAAAAAAAAATACGATACGAACTTGGAGAAGTAGCTCAAGATAATTTGAAATGCATTGATTAGAATTTTAAAATAAACATGTCATCTAAGCAGTGAATTGAACAAAGTAGAAGAGTTTTAATTTATATAGTCAACTCCAATTAATTAAATTAGGATTTAGACTTTATTATTTATGTTGTTTATATACAATAGGTTACTCTCTTTCGCCAAATGAAGGAGGTGGGTAGGTTTACAATTAGTATAGGTAAAACACACACAAATAGTATATTTCACTTCACCATTAATATAACGTTATTTGTAGCTTCATAAATGGTGTAGGTAATACTAAAACTACCAAATAATTGAATGATTTAGTTCAACTAATACACCAAGGAATGCAAAGACCCATAGAATGTGATGAGGTACAACAAAAAGTGGCACAAGATTGAAATACATTATATATGTATAAAAAAAAAAAAAACTATTCCTCTATACTTTGATATACCTTTAATTTAATATGATGATATCAAAGATGGGAATTGAGATATGTTTTGTGAACTACTCAACACGTAAAATTTAGAAAGTACTCCAACCAAAGGTGCAGTGTTGTATGTGCAAGCCTCAGTTTGCATATAATTTCCCCTCTCATCCCGAAAATTATCTTGGCAATTGGGTCCGCCGACTAGAGCCCCGACAAGGTCATTCGGGTTCGGGTCCTTCCGCCCATACCAATTATCATACCCTTGAGTGCACCCAATGAACCCTTTATTCTCTTTATAAGACACCACAGAGGCCCCTCTATGGTGCACTCTTTTAGGGTACCTAGAACCAAATCCTACAAGGTAGCTCATGGACATTGGGTTTGCACCCAAGATGTAGTCCACCTGAGATTTGGCTAAGTCAAGTAATTCTTGGACACTAACAATTCCTAAAGGGCAATGCAGCTTTTGGTTTGCATTTTGGAGGTAATCGGAATAGACTGTTAGTAGGAATGCCGCCGTTGATACATATTGCATGTTGTTCCATTGTCGAACGTAGAGTAGTCCTCCTGGGGTCCGATCGACATTATTGTTATCGCTTCGGTTGAGGCATGCACATAGATAGTATTCTGCTTTTGATTTGTATTGCCCAAGTATGTGATTGTGCTCCTTGTGCTTTCCTTCCATTAGTAACTGCATATATACAACCAGCACTATAATCAATTTAATAGTTAAGCACCCTAAGAATTTTAAGCTTCTAAATTGAAATATAAGCTAGAGCTAGCTAGATCTGATACCAGAAGGTCTCACATGATCATGAGTTAGACTTTCTTTTAGGAATTGCAAGTATAAAGTGTGCAATAAACCTTGCTAGATCCCATTCTTTTCAGCGCTTTATTTGTCCTTCTTTTCTCATTGCTTTTTATTATTTCTTGAAGTGTCTTCAATATTTTCATTTATTGCTCAACTACAAACACCCTAGGCAGTCAAAGTAATAAGGTTGTTAAGCTCTCATTGGATACACACAACTCCTATATATTCAAAATCTTATGAAATTTCTCATCAACAAATAAACTTTTTTTAGATTATTTTCTGTGTATTTAGAGCTTGTGCCTTACTAATCCTGAACTTGAAAAAAATAGAACTACAAGAGTGACACCTCTAGCTAACTAAGCTAAGAGTCATAGAACTTTTCCATTCTTAGAGTTCAAAACCGAAAACCTCCAGAACGTACGATACCACCACAGCTCTCATAGCTAGCATAGTAACTTTCTTCTTAAATTCTCTTTTCTTTTCTCATCTAATCAAGCTTGTCAAACTCCAAATGATGGTATCTACATAAAAAAAGAAAAAATGGTGTCTACGTAATAAACTTTAGGCCACATCTCTCACATCAAATTACATGAAGAAAATATCACTATAGGTCTCTAGGCCACTGCCCATGAGTTGGCATGATCCAATTGGTCCAACACTAGTCTTTAAAGCAACTACAAAAACTGTACAAGAGGTTCATCTAAAGAAAATAAAAATGTCATGATTTATTTCCCCTCCTATCATCAACCCTTAATTAGATCTCACTTAAGGTACATATTAAACTTGCTTTGAAAAGCAAAAGTGCTAATCTAAAGACCTTTTTTTCCTTTCTATATGAATAAAAAGAATCAAAAGTAGCAAAAATAACAGAAGTTAATATGTGCCAAAATTAACTTTACCTTTGAAGCCAAAATTTGAACTCCAGCATACTTGACATCCCAACTGAACTCAGTAATAGCCCATCCGATCCCACCAAAACAATGGGCATTGTTGATTATGTACTTCAAATACACATCTCTGTCGGTGGCCTTGTAGAGCCACAGAGCTGCCCATAACAACTCATCCTTGTATCCGCTCACCGACGCATAGTAGCTCTTCACAACTTCAACACTGCTGTCATACTTCCCTCTATACTTGTCGCCAAATTCAAACAACTGCATCATTTGATCTCAATCAATCAATCAATTATATATGGGCACTTAATTAATTAACATGTTGTGATTGATCATTTGGTTGTGATAAGTCTCACTTGTTGGGCATGGTGGAGGAGCAAATGAGAGTAATGTGAGTTTGTTGTTTTGAACACAATAGAGGCTGCTGCCATTGCTGCCGCCGTCTCCCCAGCAAGATCGGAACCTGGGCGGCTCTCGTCTATCTTGTAAGCTTGTCGCGACGTCGTCATGTCTTCGGGTCTTTGCCAGCAGTAGTGATCAGTGTCCCCATCTCCCACCTGGTCATCATCACAATGTACATTGATCAGTTAATGAAACAATTGAACAAACAAATGAATAAATTGAAATATGTACAATTAATCTATATATACATGCCTCTGCCCATAGCACATTTGGACTAGTGTGTGCTTTGACGAAATAATCAGTCCCCCACTTGATTGCCTCGAGAGCATGCGCATACTCTCCGGCATTAGCGATGTTTTCGCCGTATTCAATGACTCCCCACGACAACATTGTGACAGTGAAGGCCATCGGCAGACCAAACTTCACATGATCTCCAGCATCATAGTACCCTCCCACCAAGTCCACCTTCAATTACAACACAAAATGAAACATATATGTTCAAAAACCAATGAGACCCAACATCACATTTCACAAAACAGGACAACTCTGTACTCACTCCTTGTTCAAGCCCATCAGTGAACCCTGAATGGTCTCTCCAAGTGACTCTCTGGTTGTACGGAAGCCGCCCTGATCGCTGCGCCTCGAAGTATAGCAGTGACTTGGTGAGAGCCTCTCTGTAATCAAAAGCTCTAGTACTTGTCACAAAAAATGTGACAACTAATAACGTGACCAAAAAAATGTACCATTGTACATATTGGTTGAATCTTGATGTGGTTCTTCTAATTGTTAATGTTGTTGTGTGAGCCATTGCCCTTCCCTTCCCTTGTAGAAAAAATGGGAAGGAGAAGAGAAGGCACAACTTCTCTAAATATGGCAATTATGTCTTGTCTTTGTCTGCGTTGATTCATTTATGCATCTCAAAGTGTTAGATAGTTTGGGAGTGGAACCGGTTGAGGAGGTAAACAGGTGAAGCGGGAATGGTGGGGTTGGGGGTGTTTCCTTACCGACAATCCGGGTAAATTGCGGATAAAAAGACAACAAAAATCAAAACGTTCAAAATCCCCAAATTTCAAAGTTCTCCTTAAATTAGGTTTTGTTTTTTTTTTCTCTTTGATTATAATCACCTTTTGGAGGATATCGGCTCCACTTTTCTCAAATTTGAAGGGAAATTTTTTTCTTCTTTTATCGATTTATATTTTATTTATTTTATTAATTTATTTTTAAAAATTTTGACAAATACTTTTATCGAATGAGCCAAAAGAGAAATCAACTACTATAAAATAGTTATAGTAATCAAGGTCTAACATTTTCATTGAGAGAATCAACTCCTTGCGATTTTGTAATTGAAATAAAAATGTGTCTTAAAGAAGCATTGTTTGCCCCTCGTGAGCTTATACTACAAAAAATGAATCGAATATATGTATATTTTAGTCTTTCTAGTACTTGTTATTATTATTAATTTCAAAAATAAACAATATTTTTCTTACTACTTGATATCTAACACAACCAGACTAATTAATTTATGATCGAGAGTTATTGGGCTCGATAAGAAGGTGATCTCCCAATTTAATTTTCTTCGCCCATTGTATTCGAGATCTAGACCTTGCTTAAGGAACCGAATTTCTTACCACTGAGACCAAATTGTTATTAGTAGAGTATATCATTATTTAAATGATTATCATTTTAATAAAAAAATTAAAATATATGCCTGTATATAACAAGCTAAGACTTTGTGCTTTATACAGAAAGAAAAGGAAAAAGAATGATATGTTTAGATTTCTGCTTCAACCAAGTGCATAGTAAAATGTGTTTTGTAGTATAAATGAAAAGAAAAAAATAAAAAAGAATCAATCGAGCTATAATGTTTTATTAGTGTAAAGAATTAGAATAATACAAGATCATAGAATAATCGACATTGGAATTAGATGGCCATATTGATTTCTAATGCCCTGTGATGTGGATACTATTAAATTAAACTTTTCATATAGGATTGGTGCGGAAATATTAGTTTATTTGAGTGGGATATGCTTAAGTAGATGACTACACCTAGTTAAGGAAGCCAAAAACAACTAATTTCAATTCTTAGGTTCTTAATTATAAAATATATTTATGGGTTTTCGATCTTGACCTACAGCTTAATTATAATTGCAAAATTTGTTCCTTGGGCAAGTCTTAACATTTTCAAATTTATTTATTTTTAATTAAATTAGAAATTTCATTAATCATTATAGCTCAATACATTCAATGAATCAATGCCTAGAATATGTCTAGACATGGAATCAATTGACCTAATGTACTAATGCTAATGGAACATGTCTAGACATGGAATCAATTGACCTAATAAAAGTACATTGATTTATTAATCATAATCGTTGAAAACAATATCTAACTGTCATGATTGGCTTTGAAACACTGCGACTGCAATATATTAGTGTGAGGATTAGACACTGCTATTTTATATGCTATTGGAACGCAATAGTTTATAAATACTTACCACTTAAACCATAATAAAAAACAAACTAAACTTCCAACAAAAAGAAGAAAACATAAACTTCCAACAACAAAAAACAAACAAAAACTTCCAACACAAACTATCTTGTAAATAAATTGATCTAACAACAACGATAACAACAACAAAGCCTCAATCCTAATAAACCGAACTAACAAAAATTGAACCATATAATTCAAAGTGTGAATTCATACACAACTGTTGGAAAATGATGCAGACGTAAATGAGCAACGACTGAAATCAATGGTGAGTGTGACAACGTCAACGAGGATGAAACACTTCAAATTTAAATTGATTTGTAGTTTAATTATTCTAAATAAGAGTGCAAATAAAAGACGTTGGTAGTGGCAGAGCCAGGATCTTAAGCTTCCACAGACTAGACAAAAGGTAGCCTATGCATTATTTTGAGGGTTTTACTAGCTTAGGTATTTTTGTTATAAATCTTATTGTGACGGCCCCAGTTGCCCACAAACTGGTCCATGTCTAGCCTAAGCCCACGTGAACCCTCCGAGTCAGCCTCCGCGAGGTCAACGCAAGCTTAATCAGCTTTTAATCCATCATTTTAAGTACATTCATAAGTTTAAGTTGAGTTATTATTATTTTGCAAGATTTAAAGATTTAGCAAAAGCAATTTATCTAATTAGATAACTCAACAAGTAAAATAAAGAGTCGCACAACCTATGTGTGGAACCCTGTACATATATAAACTTGTATATTTGGTGACCAAGTGCAAAAAGTAAACGAAATGATATACAAGTCATAAGTGTCTCTCAGAACTCATAATATATCATTAGTGTACAAAATATCAAGTATATAAGTAAATACAATATAAAAGAAACCTACAAAATGGCAAAGGGGAGGACCGCTCTAATGTCTCAAAGTAAGTCACCAATCATTGGTGCCTTGCCTTGCTCTCCTGAGATCTGTAATTGTCACTAAATGAGACAATTCCAATGAGTAAAACTGAAAATATCAACATTAATGCATGAGTAATAATAAATAGTCTAAGAATCATACATGAGATAAAATAAAGCAATAAATAATTATAATGCATGATAATAAGACTAAAGAATGTAAACTGTGAAAAATGAGTGTAAAGGAAACTAGAAGAGAAGCGCCCAAGTAGTCCAAACTACCGAGTGCAGGTACCACATGGTCGAGGTCAAAGAGTCGCAGCAAAGTCGAGTAGACTCGAGTCCTAAAAAATGACAACGCTTGCTTAACCTAGACCATCGCGAATAAAGGATATCAATAGTGCCCTTGATAAAACATGTCTCATTTCGACAAAATCTAGTGAATCGGGGTCGTGGTTCAGGTTGCAAGTCGGCAACCACACCCCGAAGACACCTTTCTAACTCGCTTGGCCCATAAACACTCATTTTAGGAGTAAGAGTCCAATGGAAAAGCTAATTCACAATTTAAAAGAATAAATAAAAGATAATGAATTATTATGCAGATCCTTGCTGGTTTACTTACCTCAACTATGCGGGAAATACGTCCTCGCATCTTCTAACACGTGCCTAAATCAACCCCACGACCCGACTCTAGCTAGTTAGGTACTTGGTGTCCCATTAGATTGGTTATATACGTGTTGGAATCATTAAGTTTTATTTTCCATTTTGTTTCTAATATAGTTCAATTGTAATCCAACTTGTCTAATTGTAACTTAACACTCACTGTGCTTTTGGTATTATGCTACTAAAGGTTGTCAAGGTGCGAGCAACATAACTTGACATATTGGTGCTAAAAAATCTCATTTAGTGGCTTACAAATCATTCCAAGTCAATTTGGGGCCTAATGGTTCCTTTTATTCATTTCAAGTCCTTATTGGGCACTTAGCTCGACCAAAAGTGTCCGACTTATTTAATATTGTGCAACACATTTATTTTTTATTTTTAGGTGTTTTTGGACTATTTTGGATCATTAGAAACCATTTCAAGTTGGTTTAAAATATTAGTTTGCAAACTAATACCTCAGGGATTTTAAAATAATTACTTGAAAGTTAGTTTTCCTACAACTTGAAAAATGACTTAAAAATAAATATAATTTCTTAAAATTTTCAAGGTCGATTTTATGAAGTTCAAATACTTGAAACCAAGGTTATCAAGTAATAAAATCTCATTTATAAACCCAAAAACTCAATTTGCAACTCAAAGTAAAATCTCAAGTCCTTATTTGTAAATATAAAATTTTTAGTTAAAATGTGACTTGAGAATTTGCAACTCAAAATGAAATTTTAAGTCCTTATTTGTAAATATGAAATTTTTAGTTGAAATGCAACTTGAAAACTGAGTTAGACACACCAAAAAAATCACAAAATTAGTGGACACCTTTACAATGAACTAAATAACACATTTTGGAGATTGTGGTTCAATTTCGACATCATTTGACGCCCAAAATACCTTAAGTCAAAAATCAGCCCATTAAGTAAGTAACTTTTACCTATTTAGAAACCAATTTGGAAAACTATCCAAATCACCTAAGATAATTACAAAACTCGGTGGGCAACTCCCTTACAATACAATTATATGATCTGAAAAGTTTGGTCCAATTATGACATTGTTTGATGCCCGAAATATGCTTACTACTTAGGCTACAAGTCCTATTTTTAATTTGTTTGTGTACAAATCTATTTTATTAAAATAGAAATAGTTTTTGGTGCAATAACTTGTGAGTTGATTTCAATTACAAAAATTTTAAAATTATGTATTTAGTCCAAAGATAAGTTTTAGAGCTATGTTTTAGCTTTTCGAAACTATAAGGTTTACGCATTTTCAATAAGAAATGACTGAGATATGAAAATCTTACTATAATGACTCAAAACAGTTGTATATTCCAACTAGTAATTTTGAAAAACTCATTTCTCCTAAATTATAGCTTCAAAAACCATGATTTTTTACTAAAGACTACAAACATATCCTAGAACAACATACTAAGAGATGAGCTCAATCCAACAAGAAATGATGGATTTATGCTCAAACAACAGGGCATTATCAGAAACTGTGAACACAGAAATTTCAAATTCATTACTATAGTTGCAGATGATTTTTAGACATGAAAACATTCGAATTTCAAGATTTTTCCATAGGAGAAAGTTGTTCCCGTTGGAGTTAGCATTCAATTATCACCAGAATGAGTACATTTTGATTTAAAATGAGGAAGTTTAGACCAAATTACAGAGACTGGTTCATAACAACAACATGCAAATTCTCGGTTTTGTTTTACAACTTCATGAACTTAAGAAATTCATTACAAATTCATTTCTTACCCAAAATTAAAACCCAATATAGTAGACTGAGAGGAAAACATAAGGAATAGAACATAAGGAATCCAAATATCACATTTCTTTTCATAAACCAAATTATTTTATAGATCAGAATGCCAAATTTCACTTTCACGCAAAATGCCTTAATTTGGCCAAATTTTACAATTTTCGAAAATTGAATTGGGAAACTCAAATGTGATGTCTAATTGATCAAAAACAACTAAAAAGACTTTTCAAATGCTCAAACTTCAAAAGCCCTTTGATTACATTCATAAATTTGCTAGAATTGAAAGCATCAAGTGGGAATTGGTTACTTGAGGCTCCATGCTTAATCACGTAGTCTTTGGGTCTCCCTTGGTTGATGATTTGCTCAGTTGTAATTCATGTTTTTCTAGTAATTAAGATGGATTCAGCTCTATTTTTGTTGCATTAACATGTAAATGAAGGTGAAATACTTGAATGTCCCTGTATAGTGTGTTGGATGACTTTCATTTTGGCCTCATATCAAGTGTGTGTATGCTCATCTTAAGATTGGTCCTATGACTCTTATTGACTCTTACTCCTCTAACTTCCATCTCGTTGACACCAATTCCTAACTCAAATCTCCCGAAATTCCATTCTAGTGCAAATCTCGAGGCAAATCTATAATTCATCAATTTTTCCATCCAATTGTATGCATTTGTAATCAATTGATTTGAATAATTTACTTAGGCACTTTTATACATTTGGTTAGTGTAATTAGTCACGTAATCAATATATTTGTGGTCCCACTAACTCCCGACTATCCAACATCGGTGCCCCAACTTCGACACGCATCTCGAGACATATGCATGTGTGTAATGTTTTTATTTAAACTTTAAGCTTTGTAATTGATTTATATTAAATCACATGCTAATATGTTGTATATTTGATTCATTGGTTTGATAACCAAACTTAAACTCACCATATAGTTCTCTACCTGATTCCCACACCTGCACGCATCTCGAGCGTGTCTTGGCTCGTGCCTCGACGTATATAGATAATGTACGACAATGATTTAATAATCTATATATACACACACTAGGCATCCATCACATAAAAATAATATATCTCGATGTCGACTCCTGAAGGTTGACCAAGTATGTCACGTCATCATAAGTCCCCTTCAAAGTCCTATGGTGACACATGACACAAGTTAGGAATTTAGGGTCATTATACTTATATTGATCAACTAAATATATAAGGGTGTCATAACCCTTAACAGTTTTATATGTGGCTCCGTTGATAGATGTTGAAACCACCATTGATAAAAAGAGAAGATTTGTGGTGGTTCAAAAGTTAAGATCTAAATAAAAATCCAGAAAATCAAAAAAAAAAAAAAAAAGTTAAGGATTTTTTTAGGGTTCGTCGAGGTAAGGGGCAGACCAAATTTAACATGGGATGCATTAATTAGGAGGGATTTGAATAGTTTGCAAAGCTCACCATCAATTGCACTTAATCGAGCACAATGAAAAAGTTTGATCCATGTAGCCAACCCCAGTTAATTTGGGACTAAGGTTATGTTGTTGTTGTTGTTGTTGTTGTTGTTGTTGTTGTTGTTGTTGTTGTTGTAGGGGTTTTTTAGGGGATGCGACTCTCTTGAAGAATAAAGTTCATAAAATATAAATATAATTAATCCTTGATATTACCAATTTATTATTTTTTTAAAAAAAGATTTTGGTATTTAGATTATCCCTAACATATATAATCCTCAAATCTATGCATTTTACTTAATTATTAATAAAATAGAATGTACAAATGTACAAATACTTAAAGAATAAAAAAGTTCATAGTGTTGTAAAATAACTTTGAACAAAGCTAGGAAAGTAAAGACAATGAACTAGAAAGATAACAATAAAAGAGATAAAAAGAGGAAATGAGAGAACTTTTCATTCCAACATGGTATGTCAAATTACATAGATAGACCTCTTTATATAGACATTTAGTTATAATGATTAGAAGGTCTAAGGTCACAACTTACACTTTACTTGTAACTACAATAATGAATAAGCTTAAGTGCATGTAATTACAACACATGAAGTGGGTATTATATAATTTAAAGAATAGGGATAGGAAGAGTCATCCACTTGCTTTTACATTTACAACACTCCCCCTTGGATGACACTTACTAAGAGAATATGCCTCGTTAAAACTTTTACTAGGAAAAATCATGTGGAAAAAAATCTAGTAAAGGAAAAAGAGTACACTGTTCTCTTCAATGTTGATTTAGAGTGTGATAATGATAAAATTGTCTCATTAAAAACCTTGCTAGGAAAACCCGATAGAATAAAACCTTAGCGAAAGGAAAAAGAGTACAATATAATTATCAATTTTGATATGGAGTATTAATATTGTTAGGATTGCCTCATTAAAAATCTTGCTAGGAAAACCGAATGGGATAAAACCATAGCTAAGGTAAAAAGAGCAATGCACTAATCAATAACTCATTTTGATTCTCCTCCTAATGTTCACATGGGTGATACATCATATATTATATTGCAATAAATCATTGCAAGTAATTTAAAATTACAATATTTGGTCTTTTACACATTAACCATTTGGTAGTTCTTGTGCATTTTATTGCACGCGGACATCATTTCCTATATGAACCTTTAATGTCGAAACATATGATTTTGTCACTCTTTTATATTAACAATTACATCTTGTTTAATCAATGATCCTTTGAACTTCAAGTTCATATTAAATTTATACATATATCACAATTCAACACATTTGATACGTTTCAAGCAATTTCATGTCATTACTTTTTTGAATCGGCTTATATCTCCCCCTAATGGAGGGAAAATTGTTTGAATAAAGTGACAATTATTAAGATAAGTTATAAATCAATCCCTTATTAGGCCAATTAGGGGCTCAAGGCATCTTATAATATGATTATTGATGAGTTAAATCAATATAAGTCTCCTTTGATTTGTCTTGAGATAATCACCAACTGATAAGAAATAAGGTTCCATAAAGGATGTCCATGCGAATTTGTAATATTTTTCATATTATTGATGATTATGGATAATAAAAATGATCACTCCACATTATGAATGTCATTAGATTATTTGATTTATGAAACATTTGGTTTAATATGCCTTTTATATTCCAGAAGCTAAAGCTGAGAATTTCATTCTCATATTAAATCATAATCATATAGAGAAATTATCTATTATTCTAAGTATATTTCTTCTGAATAAGGCATTAACAATATAATTGTTGTATCAAATATTGACTGAACGTTAGTCTATGCTAAGTTCACATTTGAGAAATATTCTCTTTTATATTATAATGTGCATGTAACAAAATAGCAAGACATGCATTATTCGTCCTTTATTTAGGTCATGATTTGAACATATCTCAATGTGTCAATTGTAATGAGCCATAAAATTTATAATTTAGCCTTTGATTGGCATGGTAAAAGTCACCAAAATATTTGGGCATGCATATGACAATATTTAAGCTTGATGATCTTTCATACGTGATATAGCTTGTCACGATTTTGAGCATGCTCATTGTCGATAATTTTGTCATTCATATTTCATGTGATGCACCACTTTTGTTCTACTTTTGGTAAAATTATTACCAAACCTTTACCAATTCCTTTCACTTTTCCACGTCCATAATTATATAATTGTGACTATGGTCATTTTATAAACGCAACATGTGCTTCATGAAGCTTGACCAATTGGACGAGAATAATATTGTATATAATATCTCATTATTTTACTAAGCTACCATTAGACAATAAATAATTTCATAATATTCCTATTGAATTGATAGATGCGCTCGATATTTTGTTGCAAATAATATATTAAGGCATACCACGTGGATTTTTCTATCATTATCTAATCAGTCATATTTCCGCATTTAGTCTCATCCAATAGGTAATTAAAGTTGCAGAATTATAATTCATATTCGATTGTATAAATAATGTAGCTTAAGACCCAACCACTCATTTCATAGTTTTTGGAGTGTTTCCAATTTTGATTTTTATATTTATAGCTCCTTTAGGTGAAAGGATAATTATAAAGTGAAATATTCACTTTTCAAATATTGGCGAATAAATATTAGTGCTATGTGCACAACCTCGCATAGATGCATTTTCAAAATTTAAGCATTTAATTGCCCGTAACAAATAATTTTTGTCAATAATAATATTCAAGCAACAACTTATATTATATGTGATTGAATAATATTTGAAAAATAAAAATAAACTTAAATAGTTTTCTCATTTTTATGTAAAAGTACATAGTATATGATTAAATGAATGTTCACGACTTAATTATTTTATACATAAAATACTATTTTGTATGAGTTGGTGGGACAACCTCCAAGTTGGGAAGCAAGACGAATGAAGTCTACTTAACAACCATGCCTCCTTTAACGAGAAAACTCGTATCCCTTACAATGTTTAACTTTATCGAGAACAAGACTTACTATCAACTCAAAATTATAGTATTATTTGTATTGTAAAAATCAAGAATAGAACATAATTAATAGTTAATAATTTTATAAGAAAAAACTAAAATAAGAATTATATGATCATAGAAAATGTCTTTCAATTAATGGCAAAGCAAGTCATGGATAAATAATATATACTTGATATTTTATAAAAATATTTAACAATATAAGGCGTTGTTACCATCAAATGAATTTGTCCATAGACGAATTAGAGTAAGTAGCCCCGCATCTTCTGGTTTCTAACCTATATATTGTTAATGTATATTTTATTTAAAAAGAATGCAACAACAACAACAACAACAACAACAACAACAACAACAACAACAACAACAACAACAACAACAACAACAACAACAACAACAACAACAACAACAACAACATAGCCTCAGTTCCAAATTAACTGGGGTTGGCTACATGGATCAAACTTTTCTATTGTGCTCGATTAAGTGCAATTGATGGTAAGCTTTGCAAACCATTCAAATCCATCTTAATTAATGCATCCCATGTTAACTTTGGTATGCCCCTACCTCGTCGAACTTCTACAATTTCTATTGAGTCAAGTTTTCTAGTTGGGGCATTTGTAGGCCGTCTTTGCAGATGACCAAATCATCGCAACCGCCCTTCTCTAATCTTTGTATCAATTGGTGCTACTCCTACTTATCTTTGAATTTCTATATTTCTTATTCTATCTTTACGAGTTTTATATACCACACATCCACCTAAGCATCCTCATTTCTGCTACGTTCACTTTATGTAATTGTTGTTGCTTTATCGTCCAACATTCACTTCCATAGAGCATAGCTGGCCTAATCGCGATCTATAAATTTTCCTTTTAACTTAGTATGAACATGTCGATCACAAATCACCCTTGTTGCACTCCGCCATTTCTTCCATCCAGCTTGAATTCTATGTTTGACATCATTTTCAATGTTACCATCATTTTGTATGATTGATCCTAGGTATCTAAAGTGGTTTACCTTAGAAACTTTTACTTCCCTTAATTTTATCACACCGTCATCTCGATGTCTAGTGTTTCCAAACTCACAGTGCATGATTTGGCCCAATGAAATGCATGGCTATAAAATGACACATAAAATATAAGATTTGACAAAAATTAATCATCATTCGGCCCAGTGATAGGAGTATTATTTATATATTTTAAGGTAACGAGATCTAAATTATTCCATAGGAACATTAGTTGAATACAATAGATTACTGTGTTACCATTTAATAAAATTATATCATAGTAAATGCTTAATTAAGTCAAAATTATTTCTTTTTCACACCGAGAAAATTATAAGCAAATAGGAACTCTATATAGGAGGTAACATTAATATGAGACCCAAATGTTTGATATGTTGCTTTTGTAAGAACAAAAACTATATATAATATTTTTATTTAAATATTAATTATATATAGCATGAGGTAAGGCTTAATTAATTAACATTTATTTTTATGAACAAGCCAAATAAAAAAAAATCTATGATGTTTCATGGATAATATATAACACTGTTAAAGTGATCAAGGGCATTGAAAAGTCTCTATCGGTTAGAAGCAACTTAATGAAGGCATAAAGTTTGGCTCTTATATTGTGAGCTCACCTTCATTTCTTTTTTTTTTTAATTTCATTTCAGTAACCAAACAAATTTTCACTTTGATTTCATAATTAACTAGTCAATTGAGAGACTAGCTAGTAACTCTGAATCATATATTAATCATGCTTAATGTAATTCATGCAACCAAAAGATATAATTTATGACGTATGTGTGTAGACATAATACGGTGCAAATATGGAGAAAAGGTTACAAATAGATACTTATACGAGATAGGCAGTTTTTTTTTTTTTTAAGTCAACTATGCCTAGGGGTGGGCCAACTGCGGTTTGATGGTGAAAACCACTAAACCGCGATCAAATCGAGGGTCTATGATTTGGTCATTTCGCAAATCACCACCCAAATCGTGAACCACCAAAACCGCAACCAAACCGACCGCGGTTTGCGCGGTTTGGTCGGTTTGGTTTTCACGCAGTTTTTCTTGATACATGTTTTCAAAAAACAAAAAAAATAGTGGTGGGAGGTGACAGTGAGAGATCACTGGTAGGAGGTGGCGGTGGGACGCAGTGGGAGGTGGTGGTGAGAGGAGTGGCGGTGGTGGGTGGTGGGAGGCGTCGAGTGGCGCGGTGGAAGGAGGCAACTAGTGAGAGGCGGTGACGACGACTGGTGGGAAGCGGCAATGACGACGACTAGTGGAAGGCGACAATGGATGGCCTCAACTAGTGGAAGCAAATATGTTTAGGATCTTGAGATGGAATGAAAAAATGAAATGGTTGTTGTTTATATTGGTTAAGGTTAAGTTGTTTATATTGGTTAAGGTTTTAAAATGTGAATTAAATAAATTTATTAAATTACATTCGATTTGGTTTAGTGAATCGCGGTTTTTCTTGAATTGAAAACCACCACTAAACCGCGATTTTGCGATTTTCAAGTTTTTCAAACCACTCCCAAATCGCGAGTTTTAAAAATCAGACCAAATTATACCAGCGAGTTTTAAAAACCAGATCAAATCATACGATTTGGGCGGTTTGGGGGAACCGATGCCCACCCCTAGCTATGTCTATCAAAGTCACACCCCGCTTCAAAAGCTTATATATAGATCAAATAAAATGATACCTCACGAGCTTTGCTAAAAAAAAAAAAACTTTTAGATCTTAAAGCTTCTTTCATGTAGAGCATCATGTTGATAACGTATTGTAAAATAACTTTGAACAAAGCTAGGAAAGTAAAGACAATGAATTAAAAAGATAACAATAGAAAGATAAGGGGAAATGAGAGAAATTTTCATTCCAACATGGTTTGTCACATTACATAGATAGACCTCTTTATATAGATCTTTAGTTATAATGACTAGAAGGTTTAAGATCACAAGTTACACTTTACTTGTAACTACAAGAATGAATAAGCTTAAGTACATATAATTACAATACATGAAGTGGGTGTTATATAATTTAACGAATAGATAGGAAGAGTCGTCTACTTGCTTTTACATTTACATCACAGAGAAGATTCACTGGGCAGTCAACATGTTTGAGAAAAACTCATGCACAAGGGAAGAGACTAGACACACAAACTCAAAAACTTTACTCAATCAATCAAAACTTGTCGAGAAAAAAAATAATTACAAACTAATTTAGGGTCTTTATATAAACTCTAAACTTACAAATTTAAACTAAAACACATAAGTATTTGCAAAAAAAAAAAAATAAAAAATAAAACACATAAATAGACGTTGCACAAAAACAAACATCAAATAAAATAGAAACTTTCCAAACACAATTAGAAACTTCCTAACTCACTAGTAATGACACACTAAAATAGAAATTAGGAGTTAGAGCTAAATAAAACCCGACACAACTGTCACATCGCTCATACACAACATTTAATTAGATCTTCTTGCGGTTGTAAGATTGTAACCATATGTGTCGTAACCTCATCATCACTCAAATATGATCCTTAATTATGTGTTTTAACCATGAGACATCGATTTTCTTATTTTGAACCTGTATATCTATAGATTTTGAAGGCAATAACTAATAATGTTCGTAAAGTTGTTGGAGAGAACTCAGCGTATACATGTACATAGTATATATTTGAAAGATTGATAGATGTTTCGGAATAAAATAAAAATAAAAATAGACAGATAGATGAATGGTCAGTGACATTGGCGCAATCAAAGCACTAGCTAGGGTCTACTGGCGAATCTAGGGGATAGGCGGTCGTCCCCTTACGCTCCCGAACCATAGTTCTCATATATTTTTATGTCGTCGCCCCCCTTGCCCCATCTCCCGCCCCTATCGCTACGGTCGACATACTTTTTTGATGGAATATAAATATAGTATGTGAAATTACTAATATGATATGTTTGAAGTGTCTTAGTGTATATTTTATCGTGCCAAATGCCATTATGTATAGTGCAATTTAAGAAAATAATTTTTTTTATGTATATAGTTAAGTAACAATTTGCAAAAAATTATATAAAAAAATGCAACTCTAAATGGATCATATAAATACTTGTTGGAAAGGTCTTGAAGTCTATTTTTACCAGAACTTCACGGATCTTGATTCCGAGTTGTGGTTAAAAAATTATTGGCCAAAAACTCGACTAAGGATAAAACTTACACTTAATTACGAAAAATATCCTTGCAAAAACTCAAATACAAAAGAGCTTTTCAAACTCTATTGTTTTATTGTTTGGAGCTCTAACCAAATTGTGGAAAAGTTTAGGTGAAGGCGAAACATCATACATTGAGAAGTGATCCAAAGTTATGATTTCTAACTCTTCAATATTCATTGATTACTAAACTTAAAGAGATGAAAATTTGATGTTCTACTTCTACATCATAGTAAAACTTTATATGATGAGTTAGAGTTTCTACACTTAATGAAAGGTTTATATTGTGAATATTAAGGTTTCTAAATTGTGAAATCGATATGTGTCTAATAATAATTTGCACTTATTGAAAGGTATTTTTAATTTAGAAAACATGCAAAGTTATACGATTCGACTTCCTTCACGTAGAATTTAGCGATATTTTTAATTTACATTGCAAATTATATTGATTATTAGTTTATTATACTTATTTTTCTTTTCTAGTATAATTATTTGTTTGAAAAAAATATTAAGTGAAAGTTCACCCCTCTAACAAGATTTTCTAGATTCGCCCATGCAGTGGTGGATAGCCCAGGGCAACTCCAAAAAAAAAAAAAAAAAATTAATATAGTAATAAGCCCATGCATTAGTTTAGCCCAATTTTAATCCTATGCCCAGTCCATCTATTTGATTTCCAACCGAAAAACATACAACTCAATTGCCCAAGCACATACCTGCGTTTAAAAAATTAAAAACGTCAATGCCCACACAAAACAAAAACAAAGGAAAAAACCAAAATAGAAGCCCTCTGAAGCCGTGCTCTTGGGGTTTTTCCAACACTAGGGTTGGTTTACAATTTTATTCACAAAATAGGGAGGTTTTTTTTTTTTTTCACGGAAGTAGGCAATAACGCCTTCTCAAAAGGCGTTATTGAGTGGGATGTTTTTTGGTTTGCGGTGACGTGGCGTCCACGTGGCATGGGTTTGTACAGATAGCGCCTTTTGAAAAGGCGCTATCTGTACACGTGGCGCCACGTTTTCGCCACGTCAGAGACACATCACCTGATTCAATAACGCCTTCTCAAAAGGCGTTATTGGGCGAAATTGGCGTTTGTGAGGTGGCGCTGACATGGCGCTGACATGGAGGCCACATGTACAGATAGCGCCTTTTCAAAAGGCGCTATCTGTACGAACTCATGCCACGTCACCGCCACGTCAGCACCAAACGCAACTCGCCGATCTGTCTCTCGTTCTCGCCGTCGTCGTCGACGAGCGATCTCGACAATTACAACCAAATTTGAATATGCATATAAGGACTTTATATTTGTATAAAAAAAAAAAAAACCAATTTTGTATATAACCTAACCAACTAACATTAACTAACCTAAACCAACTAAACTAACTAACCTTAACTAACTAAACTAACAAACTAACTAACTAACTAACTAACTAACTAAAGTAAACTAAACTAACAACCCAAAACAAACCTAACCAAACCAAACTAAACTAACTAACTAACCTTAACCAAACTTAACTAACTAACTTTAACTAACCTAACCAAACCAAACTAAAATAAGTAACTAACTAACTTCAACTAAACTAACTAACTAACTAAGTAACTAACATAACCAAACTAAACTAACTAACGTTAACTAACCAAACCACAGAGGTTTAAACTAAGTAAACTAAAATAACTAACTTCACTAGCTTAATTGCAAACTAAACATACTAACTAAATGGAAATAACCAAAGTAAACTAACTAACATTAACTAACCTAACTAGCCTTAAGTAACTAACCTAACCACCTAAACTAAGTAACTACACTAAACAAACATAACCTCAACACCTAAACTAAACTAACTTAACTAACTAAGCTAATTAACCTAACCAAACTAAACTAATATAACCTAACCACCGACACCTAACTAACTAAGCTAACCACTTAAGTTAAATTAAACATATAACCTAAACTAACTTAACAAACTACCCTAACTATTGAAGAGTAATCATGTATACGACGTTATTATAATATGGAAAACATGAGAAATAAGTTTATTCAATGAGAAGGTTGAATACACGTACTTCGTGAACCCAAAATATAAGTTGTTTACAAATCACCATGACATCAAGTAAACTCATCATGCAGATCTATTTCGGCGGTTCCGTTGACGTTGTTCCTCGGTGAAGCAAACCGAACGTACTCTTTGTCTAGTTGGACGATGTGTTTGTACATCCGGTTGAGCTTGTTGAGGTAGCTGGTCTAGCGATGAATCACATCGAGTAGATTGTTGCGTTTCCTCTGGTTCTTGACTCGACTCACCTCTGCTACTGATGCTACCAAAAATAGGAGGTGGAACCATCCCGAAATACTGGCTTCCTGCATGGGGTTGGGGGAATGGAACATGAGGCTGCGGCATGGTCAACAAGTTCATGAATGAAGGGTCTCCAGTATACGCCATATTGTAATTATACGGAGTAGGAGTGTATGGACTAGGCATGTATGGAGGCAGTGATGGATACGTTTGATGATGAGTCATTCCATGGTCCACATATGAAGACGAAGGCCCAGGTGCGTACGGATCAAAATGGTAAGGAGGAAGATTCACGCTCGGCGGCCTGGGTACAAACATATGAGGTTCTGGTTGGGGTGTGGATGATGCAGGTATATACCCATAAGAAGAATGACTACTCTCGCCAACATTCTCTCTTCTACTCACTCTCGAACGAGATGAACGTGCTGGAGGAGAAGGTCTACTACTCTCTGCAGCAACCTCAGTCTGAGTAGATGGACGTGGCGGACGAGGACGTCTGGTGCGTTCCCGCACAGTCTCTGGTCGTGTTCGTCTTCTTCTCGCCTCTACGTTTGGTTCGCCTTGATCGTCTTCTTGATCTTCTTGTTCAATATCCTCATCTATGTCTTGTTGGACGTCAATTCCGTCATGCGAAAGATTTGACCTTTGTCTTTCATCTTCGTCCAAAATTTTAATCCCTTCATTGAGGGCAGCAAGACCTTGCTCGTACCCATCCTCAATAAACACACGCCTAAGTCGATGCACCAAGTTACGCCGATATATAAAAAATAAAAGCTCAAATCGTGCAATATAAAATATTAAATGTTCGAGGAAAAGTAAGAGTTAGAAGATTACCGAGTAGTCACGTAACGCCCCGTCGTGTCCTATGAATCTCCTAGTGACCGATCGATACCACATCATGTAGTCTTGATGGTCATGCCCTTCATTCAGTGCCGCCGTCGCAATGGTGTCCCCACGATTTTCCCACATGCTTATGTAGCTTGCGTGAAAAGTAACCAAATTTTCATGATGATGTCCACGCAATTCGATGCGGTGCAGTTGGGCGTCGTAAGCACAATTAGGTGGCACTACTTGTACCATGCCGAATTGTCTCATGACCTTTCTGGTCGATGCCACTCCACAATGTGGAAACAAATGAGGGGACACGTCGAGAGCCAACTGCCTTGACCATTTGTACAGTACTCGGGAAGAGACCCCATGAGTTCATTATATGGTTGCCACACCACATCATCCTCATGCCTCTGAGAGTCGAGTGCATCATGGTATGCCGATACGACGTGCGTCGCATTTTGTGAAACCGAAAATGCATCGAGCCATCTGTGTAGGAAACAATAAGTTACGATAAATGAACATGGACAAGAATTAATTGCAAAGTAATGGAAAATCGACTTTAGTACCTGTGTCCGAGTGGAACGTCCATAAGCATATTTTGGCCATCCACCGTTCGTTGTTGAGCTCTAGATACACGCAGACGCCGCGGTGCTATGAATGGAAATCTGTCCCAAGCCCACAGTTGTACAAGAATGGAGGCGCCAAAGAACCTCATGTGCCCCTGCGCGAGATCCGCGACACAACTCCCTGTACAAATAAGCCAAACATGCACTTCCCCAACTACATTGGCCTGCTACTTGAAAATCCTCCAGCAAAGGTAGGAACATCAAATGTACGAATCAATTGGACTTGTCGGCGAAAAGACAACCACCGATGAGTCGAGAATGTACAATCGAACGTAACGTTGCACCGACTCCTCGTCGCTTTCATCATCTATTGCTGGAACGTTACGCTCAAGCCAATCGACCTTAAGTTTACAGCCAACGATGTCATCTCCACCAGGAGTTCGTCCAAGTAGCCTCTCGCGGACATCAGCGTAGTCTGCGTCTGTCATTCCTGTCACAGGCATACCTTCAATAGGTAATCCAATCTGCACCTGCACGTCTTGGAGTGTAATTGTGCACTCCCCACAATGCATGTGAAATGTATGCGTCTCAGGGCGCCATCTCTCTACAAACGCAGTAATCAAAGCCCAATCAAGGCTAAAAAATGCTACCCTGGATATCCCATAAAACCCGCCGGAACGAAGATATGGGATCATCCTAGAATGATATTGCATCGTTCGATCAACGACCCCACGTCTTCGACGTACGCGCATTGTTTCGTACACCTTGTCATTGAAAATGTATTAAAGTATGTTTTTGATACATTATTGCTGTAAATATGACGCATTCATGTCAATCGTCCTTACCTCGCCCCTCCAGGTTCGCGTCGATCTGTGAGTAGATTGGAGTTGCAACATGATGGATCTCAAGGACTGGATCCATTGCGGTACAACTATATAGAAGGTTAGAAAAAGAAAATGAGTGTTGTACGAAAGTTAACTATTAGTATTCCCTAAATATTCACGCAAAAACACACGATGAGAATTTTCAAACGCAACATATGTACGAACATAACTAGTTAAAGATAAGTAATTCCTAAATTTTCACGCAAACACACACGACGAAAATTTTCAAACGCAACATATGTACGAACATAACTAGTTATGTAATAACGTTCAATAACTAAACATATGAACCGTTGTTCATAAACAAAATATGAATGTCCCTATATATCATGCAAACCAAAACCTAAGCCAAATAATTTATTATGAAAATACTTAATTAAAGAACTTACTTGTTTCCTCCGATTTTCTCATAAACGTAATATTCCCGCAATAACCTTGTATTTTCGTTATTTTAGAACACAAAATTTGTAATAACGTAATATGCTGATTTGTGAATTACTGAACAATACAATCCTAAATAACTAAACAAACTAAACAAAACAATCCTAATTAACTAGACAAACTACCTAAACAAACTTACATAACTAAACGACCTACCAAAACAAACTTAACCGTCTAAATAAACTAAACAAATTACTTTAACTAAAGTAACTAACCTAAATACCAAACAAAGACTAACTTTCTTAGCAAATGATATGCTGATTTGTGAGTTACTAAACTATAACTACAATAATTCAAACAAACATAAAAAGTGAAAATGGAAACTGGTACGCGAAACTGGTATATTGCTAACTTCAACTGAAATGCTTAACTAAGAAACTTATAAAACTATTAATTACATAACTAAGCAAATTACATAACCTAACCTAAACAAAACAAAACAAACGTAATTAACTAAACATACCTCTTCCTTCGGTAAATTAACTAAAATACCTAAAACAAACTTAATTAACTAAAGTTAATTAACTAAACGTAATTAACTATATCAACTTAACTAAACTTTATAAAGTACACTAACTTAAACAAACATAATTACCTAAACTAACTTAAAGAAACTCACTCTCGAAACTAACGTAAACAAACATGTACCCACTCCACTATGAAAACTAATTAACTTAATCAAACTAAAACTAACTTAATACGAACTTAATCAAACGAACTTAATCAAACTAATCAGTAACTAAACTTATTAAACAAATAAAACTAACGTAAACATACTTAATTAACAAAACACACTTAAACAAACTCAAATTAACTTAATCAAACTAACTTAAACAATCTTATTTAACTAACTAAACTAACTTAACTATATACACATACCTCCTCCTTCTCCTACCTCCACGCTTGTACAAGATCTGGCCTTCCTTCCTCCTCCGCCGTCGCCGCCGTTTCTTTCCTCCCCCACCGCCGCCGTAGATCCCTCTTCCTCCTCCACCGGCCGTCACCGCTCCTCTCCGCTCTCACCACTAGATCGCCACAAACCACCACGTACCCCGCCAAGTTCGACAAACGTCTCCGCCGCGCGCACACACTCGCCCACTCTCTCCCGTTCAAACAGCTTTGTCCGCCCCTCCTTCTTCCTCCCTCCTCTTTCGTCTCTGCCGGTTCGCTCCCCCTCCCCTCCTTAAATACTCGACCCAACCAACTCTCCACAAGAAACCCGTGACCAACCCCGTGACCTACAACCGCCCCCTACCCCTACCCCCTACCCCCCCTACCCCCTGTACCGGTGAGGACGAAACCGACGCAGAGATATATTCTCTGCGTCGATTTTGGGAAGATGACTGTGGGGTGCAGATAGCGCCTTTTGAGAAGATGCTATCTGCGCCCCAAAGTCACGGGTCTCCCGGTCCACGTAGACCGGGATATCCATTTTCTTTTCCCACGTGGCATAAGATAGCGCCTTCGCAGAAGGCGCTATCAGTATGCCACGGGTTTTCCGGGTCTACGTGGATCCACGTGGACCGGGAAAACACTAATGTGTCCACGTGGACACTGATAGCGCCTTCGCAGAAGGCGCTATCAGTGTAATGTGTCCACGTCAGTCCACGTGGACATGTCGACGTGGAGACATACACTGATAGCGCCTTCTGCGAAGGCGCTATCAGCGTTTACACGCCACCACGTGGATAACGCCTTTTGAGAAGGCGCTATCTACGTGGCCAAATCAGAAAAAAAAAATTTGGCCACGTGGATGACGCCTTCTCAATAGGCGTTATTGCCTACTCCCCGGAAATAAAAAATTTTCACCCCTATTTTCCTCATTAAATAGTAAAACATTTGTACTTTTGAAAAATTCTTCTTCAAGTCGTCCTCTTTCCACTTAGCTCTACATTTTCTACTCTTTCATTGGCCACCATGTGCCACATCTACATCAACAAGAGAAGAAAAGAGACAAATTTTGGTCCCATTGTTGAAAAGAACAAGTAATTGGTGATCCTACATTTCATTCAACTATTTCAAAAGCTTAGGTAAACTATTTTTTTTTTCTTTTTTTTTTAACTTTTTCATCTAATTTTCATCAATAATTTATATTTTCTATCCCTCTTTTAATTTGTCTTTGTCTTCATATTATTGTTTTGCTTATTCACTTTTCTCCTCTTTTAAATCATGAAAACCCTAAATCTATACACCACCAACAACAACAACAACTTAGCATCAATTCTTAATTAATCGGGGTCGGCTACATGGATCAAACTCAAATTAATTGGGGTCAGCTACATGGATCAAACTCTTTCATTGTGCTCCATTTAGTGCAAAAACTTTAATTCTATAAGCACTATTAATTACTCATGTAAATAAAAATAAATTGGTTTTCTTTTTTAGTTAATAATTGTTTCTAGATGATCCATAATATGTAAAATAGATTTATTTTTTAGTTAAGAAGCTTTTCTTTTCAAGTTTTTGTCTACATTGTTAATTTTAAATAATTGTGATCTAATAATTAGCTTGTCTTTAATAGAACATTATGGAAAGAAGAGACCAAAAACTCTCTATTCATTCTTTAAGTCGAGAGGAGAAATATCAAGAAGTGACACACCTCCATCTAATGTTGTACAACCAACTCCCATTAATGAAGTAGAACCCCAAGTCCTCAACTCAAAGAATTGGGATTGATTATAACTCCCTTGAAAGAGTTCTTAATTACGTGTTTCTATTCGAGAAAATCCCATCAATTTGCGAAATGAAGTACGAAGGACTTACATAAAAATAGGTCTACATCAACTTAAGTTGGCATAATATCCTCGAACTCTATTTGGGAAACAATACCGTAGATTCAAATATAGTTGGTTTAAAAATTCTCATGGTTGGAGTACTCTCCTATAAAAAAATGCTACGTTTTGTTTTTCGTGTTATCTTTTTGAAAGTGGTATTGCACCTCGTTGCACATTGACTAAAGAAGGTTTTACAACTTGGAAGAGGATTAATAATGGACATGATTGTGCATTTTTGACGCATGTTGGGAGTATCAATTCTCCACATAGAGATTATGTACAGCTATTGAGGATTTGTTGAATGTTACTAACTATATTGATATGTTGTTGAATGCACAAACATCTAAAAAAGCTCAACATAAATTGATTGAGACTAAAGATTATCATTGAGAGTACTCGATGGTTTTCCTTACAAGCATGCACATTTAAAGGTCGTGATGAATCTTCAAGTTCTAAGAATCAAGGAAATTACGTATAAATGATAAACTTTTGAAAAATTAAATGTCATTGTTAATTAGTTTGTATTAAATAATGCTCCAAAGAATGCAAAGTACAACTCACCTATGATTCAAAAAGAGATTTTACATATAATGGCTCGTATGATAAGAATTAAAATTCGTGAAGAAGTTGGAGATAGAAAGTTTTGTCTTTTAGTTGATGAAACTAAGGATGAATCCGAGAAGGAGCAAAAGACAATTGTCTTGAGGTTCGTTGATTGCCAAGGTTCTATCAAGGATCATTTTTTTTTTTTGATATTGTGAATGTTGAGGGTACCACTGCTCTCGCACTTAAAAGCATATATTGAACTCAATTGCTCGATATAACTTACACGTTCATGATATACGTAGTCAAGGATATGATGGTGCTAGTAATATGTGTGGAGCATGGAATGGATTACAAGCTTTACTTCTTAGAGATTGTCCATATGCATATTATGTGCATTGTTTTACTCACCGATTGCAACTAGCATTGGTTGCATCTTCTTTAGAGGAAACTTTGATTTGGTTGTTATTTTCAAAGTTGACAACCATTGTAAATCTTATAGTTGTTTCTTCTAAGCGTATTGGTGAGTTGCATTCCATCCATGCTGATTACATTGCTCAAGAGATAGCTAATGAGAACGTGAAACTGGCAGGGGAGCTAATCAAATGGGAATTTGCAACACGCAGGAACCACTCGATGGAGTTCTCAATTCGATTCTATTTGTAGCTTGGTTAATATGTACTACACCACTACTAAAATGCTTAAAAACATAAAAAAACGAAGGGCTAAATTGTAATGTTCATGGAAAAACAGCTTTCGATTTCATATTCATATTGCATTTAATGCATAAAATCATGGGAGTTACACACTTACTTTGTGAAGCCTTACAACACAAGTCTCTAGATATTTTGAATGCTTTAGATTCAGTTGCCACAACAAAGGTTCTACTCTAAAGGTTAAGAAATGAGCGCTTCAACCACATCTTAACGTACGTGGAATCGGAATATATAATGTATGGTATAGATGTTTTCGATATGAATGTTTCCTACAAAGAAGGTACATGTCGTTATTGTCAGCAAAGAGATCTTATTACATTTCATCATCATTGTCACTATGATGTCTTCAACTCTGCAATTAATTACTAGTTGGAAGAGCTAAACATCAGATTTGATGACAATGCCTTAGGAATTTTGAAGCTTGCATCTACCTTACAACCAAATGACAACTTCAAATTATTTTATGTTGATGACATATGTCTTCTTTCTTAAAAACTTTATCCTACCGATTTCAGTGAACAAGACATGCATCATTTGAGATGTCAATTGGAGCATTATGAGGTCGATGTACTATACCATGAATGCTTCCAAAGGATACAAACACTCTTTGATTCTTTGAAGATCTTAATTCAAACAAGCAAGTCGCAACACTATTACTTAATTGATAGATTGACTCGTCTTGTTTTGGCTATTCTCGTGTCAATTGCAACCACGGATCAGGCATTCTCTGCTATGAGACTTATTAAAACAAATCTTCGAAATAAAATTGAAGAAGTGTTTTTAACGGATACTATGGGGATGTATATTGAACGAGAATTCACTGAGGATAATTATCTAGAATCAATGATAGATGAACTTCTATTCTTTATAGGAGAGAAAAGTGCAACTACAGTAGGTTCTCTTTTATTTATGTTGACACTTATATTTGATTGCAACTGAATATATGAATCTTTATACTTGATTTTTATTAATTATTCTTATTTAATTGTTAATGTTTGCAGTTGACACCACTTTTTAGTTATGACGCTTTTGCATATTTTGACGTGAAGGTTTTGCTTTAAAATAGTAACTAGTTGTTTCTCTGTGCTCTGCGCAGGTGTAATAATAATAATAATAATAATAATAATAATAATAATAATAATAATAATAATAAATAATAATAATAATAATAATAATAATAAATAATAAAACATTATATTCATAGTTATTCTCATCGAGTTAAACGAAATGTTCATAAAAGAACAATAATAATAAGAAAGAACAAAACACTATATTGCCTTTTTAGCTTTTGTAGCATTCTATGGACTGAACAACATCTTTAAGTAATAGTAATCTCATGCAGTAGTGTATATTGATCCACATCGTCCGTTCACTCCAATTGAAGAATCTAAACCAACAGACAACATAACAAAGGCAGCATAAAGGTCACGCGATTATTGATTTGTGTTATAGATATAATGATTCACTTCAGTCTTGAACTTATGGAAAACGTACCAAACGATTAGATCCATAAAGCAAACATACCTAAAGGAGGGCGATCAAAAGTGGTTTAGCTTATAAGCGTTGTGAATTGTTGTTATATCACTGAATGCATGAAGCTATGAGTAAGTAGAACAACTTTTGAATGTACAGGCGATGTTGAAATTCATTGATCCTATCTTGAATTTATTGGGTGATAATTGGTTGAGAACTGGAGGAATCTAAGGTTAGGTATAATAAATTCGATTTTTTTGTAATTTTTTAAATGATGAAGGGAAAAAAAAAAAACGAAGTCGATTGCAAGAAGAATAGATGAGAGTTGAAATTTATAGGGGGAATGTAACTTGCACTACACTCAATTCCTTGTATTTACCCATGATTTCAAGTTCAACGTACTCAATCTATTAATGATAAGATAACAACTATTAATTATTAATAAATGTACACATAATTATAATTATATATCTTGAAATAATAAATAAATAAATAACAAAAAATAACTCAATTCCTTGTATTTACCCATGATTTCAAGTTCAACGTACTAAATCAATTAATGATAAGATAACCACTATTAATTATTAATAAATGTACACATAATGTATAATTATATCTATTGAAATAATAAATAAATAACAAAAAATAAGAAAATCGAGAAAAATAGAATGGTGAGATGAGGTAACTTTTAAACTTTCTCTCTCCTCCGACTTTTATTTATAAGGAGAATGTAACTTGCACTACACTCAATTCCTTGTATTTACCCATGATTTCAAGTTCAACGTACTCAATCTATTAATGATAAGATAACCAATATTAATTATTAATAAATGTACACATAATGTATAATTATATCTCTTGAAATAATAAATAAATAAATAACAAAAAATAAGAAAATTGAGAAAAATAGAAAAATAGAATGGTGAGATGAGGTAACTTTTAAACTTTCTCTCTCCTCCGACTTTTATATATATATATATAGATGTTCTTAATGAAAACACTTCATGCTTTAATATATTATTTGTATGAGTTACTTGTTAAAAATTAAATTCTATCTAAAATTTAGTTTAATCTATTCTAATTGTTGCCTCTTTTAATCTTAAAGTCATTAATATTTGTTTGAATGATTTGTGGTTTAAATTAAGTCATGTAGTGTATTAACATATATAATTGTCAAGGGAAATGCTAATGTGCCCAAGGACGGACACGTATATTAGATACCCACTCATCGTTTACCTTTTGACACACCTCGGGATATGTGCACGCATGAGAATCAAGGGAGGCATGCGCACTCGCAAGTTAAGGGCAGCCGAACGAATGCGTGTTCGTCCTACATTTCGTTTCATAGTTGGTGGATCAAAGCATTTTTCAATTGTTAAATATCTATATATATATATATATATAATAGTTTTAGCCTAGTGCTTATAAAAATCTTGGCTTCACCCCTTCGTCCATGCTAAGGACCAAGATCCTCACACAAAACTTTATCAGGCTAAGTTTGGTGACAACACCGCGATCTTAACTATAAAACCAAATCTCCATATTTAGATCAATCATATCTAATTAATTATTCTATTGTTAAATATAAATATATTTTAAAACTCGATTCAATGCCCTTAAATCTAAAGACCCCAAAAAAGAATAAAAAGAAATATCAAAGCAAATCAGAGAAGTTATGTCATGTGTACATTTTACCTTCCTTCTAAGGTATTTTCCTGTTCGTACTTGATAAAAGTCATACATCAAAGTCATACATGGAGTTCATGGTAGGGTCTTGCATTAATATTAATTGATTTTTGGAATCTATTATTGATGGTAGGTATACCATGAACAGCAACTCAAAAAGGTCAAATTTTTATGTACAAATCTCAATTCAGTGGATTTGTTTTGCTCCTGTACCAATCATTCATTATATATATGAGTGCACTCTTATAAGATTTCGTTTTACTCGATATGAAACCGGTGCGCCTAACTAGTATATCCACTACTAATAAATAAATTTCATCAAAAAAATAAAATAAATATATAGTCTATTGCTTAGTTATTCACAACTAATTCATTAATCTGTAAATCTAAAAAAATATATCATTAATCTGTTTGTGTTACAAGTAATGACCAACCAATTAGGTGACTTAATGATTTGGTATAGGGTATAGGAGTAAGAGGTCATGGGTTCTAACATTGGTGGGGGCAAATTGTTTCTTCTTATAAAAAAAAAGTACTATAAGATAAAAATTAGAATGAATATAGAACTTGAGTTTAATGTACTTTCTTGAGATAATTTTACAATAAGCAAGCTACATATTTATATACACAATATAATTACATAGAAGGTAAAATGTTTGATTGTTGCTCTTCAATAAGGTCAATGTTTCCTTTCAAGAAATGATGAGAATATGGACCATAATTGATCTTGACTATAAACTTTTCATATTGGTCTTGATTGATTAAATTACACCATATTACCATATGAAGCGTGATTACTAGCTCACATTTGCCTTCGTTTGATTGAAATTTGAATTGCACTATACAAGACAAGGCTATTAGTCCATACTTACCTTCTTTTGAAGAATGTTCTCTTGATCATGATCTTTACCGTTAATACCCTCCCGCAAACTCTGTCAAGGTAGGAGGTAGAGTTTTTCTTGAAAATAATGAAGAGCGACTTTAGATACTAGCGTTGTAAAAATATCAGCAACTTATTCGGTAGGGGGAATGTGATTAGTTGTAAGTAACCCAAGAGCAACTCTTTCATGAATATACTGGTAGTCTAATTCAATGTGTTTATTACGGGCATGAAGAACTAGGTTCACGATTAGATACAGAGAGTAGAGATTATCACAATATAGAATGGGAGGAGAGTGAGTTGGGACTTGCAAATCTTTCACAATGAAAGACAACCAAGTTAATTATACAGTTGTATGAGCGATAGCACGGTATGTTGCTTCAATATTAGAACGTGAGACTGTTTGTTATTTTCTCACACACCAATAAATAAGATTTTTTCAAGAAAAGTGCAATATTTAATGGTTAAGCTAGGGTGCACAAAGGATTGTAATGATCCGTGAATCCAATCCAACATGAACCAATTATCGCTAATTGGATCAATTTTTTATCCATTAGACTGGATTTGATTGAAAAATCTCTAATCCGCATGGATTGGACTGGATTACGGATCCTACACTAAAACAAATGTGGATCCAAATTCGATCCAATCTATTTATAAAATAAACATATATACATATATGATCATTGTACTTAGTATCTTGAAAAGCATCAAACAAAGTTCTTTGTAGTTATGAATCAGTTTTCATATCTGCATTGATCCTTGTGTTTAACTTCTTCTCTCATCATTTTTTGATCACTACACTATTGTTGTTCTCTTTTTGAGTTTTTTAATTTGGTTTGATTTGTTGGGTTTTGATTTTTTTTGTTGAGAACTTAAAATTAGTCTTAGTTTTGATGTTTGTTGGGTAATCTTCTAGTTTTTTATTTCTTTTTAGTTGATCAAACAACACAGTTGAAGTGTTATAGTGGGTAATCCCCCATTTTTTTCAAATTTAGGGAATTCTCTATCTTCGATTATGTTTTGTTTTACTATGCATTGTATTTTGTATCCTAGTAATATATATCTTAATAATATAAAATTACCTTACTTGATCATGACTCATTATCTTTTTTTCTTTATCTTTGTATGTGTGTGTGTGTGTGGTTTTTTTATTATTTAAAAAACTCAGGTGGAGCAAATGCCTAAGATATGAGAAGACTTGAAGAAAATAGAGATTAACAATGACGAAATTTCTTCTTCCTTGTTATCACTTCACTTGTATATTATGTTTAGGTTTTCGTAAGAACTAATAGGACTATACTTGTTCTTAACTATTTTATTTGCTTCGGACCTTCTTTGTGGGTTGTATATTGCAACATGCACATTTTTGTGCTTTGTGAGATTGTATGTTGTAGGTTTGTGGATGTCATATTTATTTATGAAGGAACTTGCATTTTGAAAGTTGTTGTAATGACAAGCTTATGGGAAATATGCTATATATTTGTGAGATGTATATTATAAATTTGTCATTCATGAGATGAATATGTGGTATAAGTTTTTGTGCTTCATTTGATTAAGTTTAATTTCATGAAACTTGTGATAGAAAATTGTCAATTCACATAAATTGATCTAGTCCGATTCACATTATGCAAATTGGAATGAGTTGAATTGATGAATTATTTTGATTAGACTGGACTATAATTTTCCAATCCGCAATAATTAAATTGGATTGTAGATTGACCATAATTAGATTGCATCCAGTCCATGTGCACCCCTAGGTGGAGCGTCTAGTTGTGTTACAACCTGCCCAGGTCAACATTTGAAAAATCACACAAATTAAGTGTTATATTAGAAGTGAAATATAAACCCAAGTTAATAGTTCTTTTGAAATATCGGAGGATACGTTGAACCAATTTTAAATGACCTAAAGTCGGAGCATGCATAAGTTAAGAAACATAATTAACATTATAGGAAAGATCCGAACGAGTAAGAGTAAGATATTGTAAAGCTCCAAAAATGATTCTAAAATAGCTTTGATCTTCTAATAGTGTATTATTATTTAAAGGACCTAATTTGGATTATATAGGGGTGTTCATAGGTTTGCAATCAACCATATTTGACTTTTTCAATATAGTAAATGCATAATGTAATTGTTATAAAAGAAGTTTGTCGCTTGTTTTGAAGACTTCAATTCCAAGAAAATGATGTATAGGCCCAAATCTTTATTACAAACTCATTACTAAAAGTTTGAATGAATGAATTAACAATAGCAAACGTTGAACCTATAAGAAGCATATCATCAACATAAAAGAGTAATATTAATAAGCCATAATCGGAATTAAGAATAAATAAAGATTGGTCAGCTAAACTGCAAAAAAAGCCATAATTAAGAACTGAAACGGTCAAATTAAGCATGAGGTGCTTGTTTTATATCATAAAGGACTCATTTGAGTTTACAAATATGCGTGGGATACAATGGATCAACCATTCGCCGGTGGTTATTCCATGAATGTATCTTCTGAAATTATGTCATGTAACAAAGTATTCTTGACATCTAATTGACATATAGCCATTGCTTTGCAAGAGCAACAATAATAACCCTACATATAGTTCTGAGTTTAATGACCGAGAGAAAGTTTCATTATAGTCTACTCCATCAATTTGATTGTAACCTTTGATAACTAAATGAGCCTTGAGTCGGTCTAGAGAGCCATCAACTTTAAGTTTTAATTTAAATACTCATTTTAACTTAATATCATGCATACTAGTGTTCATGGAACAAGTTCCCATGTCAGATTTTTTTTTTTTTGCAAAGCTGTAAGTTCATCACTTATGGTAGCTTTTCAACCCGGATGGCTTAGCATGGTTCGAATATTCTAAGTTTCACGAGGTATATTATGAGTTATGGTAATCATATCATATTTTGAATCTGGTTTAACCACATCGAGTTGTGAGCGGGTAACTATTTGGTGATTAGATTGTGCAAGAACTTGTGATACTTCATGAACATCAGAGTGAGATGAGATTATTTCATCATGAACATTATAATAGATGAGATCACTTCCTGAGAAGATGTAAGTTGGTCTATAAAATCTCAAATAGGTTCAGAACTAGAAATGGAAAGGGAAAGTGAATCATCAACATGAGTTGGACTCATGTTTGTAGATTGTATGTCAATTTGTGCAATCACTATTGATTGGGTTAGGAGTAAAGCCAAAGGGTTAGGAATGGGTGATGTGTCTAAGTGATTTTGGGACTTAATTTGTTACAAATCCACAACATGGGATGGTAAGGGACTTGAATAAGGTGGAGTTGAGGAAGATGTACATGTATAAGTATTATCATTAGTATAAGGCAACCAAGAATCAAAAATGTTAATAACATGATTTGTATTAGGAGAAATATGAGTAGACTAATTAGCTATATATGGAAAAAATAACTCATCAAAAACCACATGCCTTGAAATAAATTTTTTTTTGGGTGGATGAAACCATTTGTATCCTTTATAACGATCACTATATCCAATAAATACACATGGAATAGTTTTTTAATCAAATTTGTGACGTCGTGTATCCCAGTGTATGAAAAGCATCTGCAGCTAAAAACACGAAACGAAGAGTAAATGGGAAGAGTTCCATGCAAAATAAAATATTTGAGTATCAAAATTAAGTATTAAATATGGAAGTCGATTCATAAGATACACTGGCATACTAAAAGCTTCAACCTAGAATTTTAAGGGACATCACTATGAAAAAGCATCATCATCCCCAATTCCCAAATTATTTTATGACATTGTTCTACCATATATGTTTGTTTATGAGTATGTGGACAAGAAACTTGATGAATTATGCTAGATGAACTAAAATGAGAAGATAATTCTGAATTTAGAAACTCACCACCATCAGAGTGAAAAATTTTAATTTTTTTGCTAAACTACCTATCAATATATTTTTCAAATGATAGATATGCATAAAAAGTTAGATTTATATTGCAAAGAAATAATCCAAGTATATTTAGAAAAATCTTCTACCAAACAAGCATAATACTTAAATTTACCAATTCACAAATCACAATGAGTTTTATCAAATATACCAGCGCTAGAACTTTTAAAAGAAGAAAAATAAAATTTACTAATTTTTCTTAACTGACAACTATCACAAAGATGTTTAGGCTTAATGCTTCAAATAACATCAATAAACCCTTTATTTTTTAAAAAATACAACGTAGATAATTGAGGGTGTCCTAAAGATAATTGAGGATGTCATAAACGCTAATGCCAAACTTCCATTGAACCATATTTGAAGCGAGAGAAAAAAATATAATTCAAGTGAATTGGAGATAATATAAAGGTCACACTTACACTTCCCAGTGATAATGGGTTGCCCGTCGTCTGTTCCTTAACAAAAAAGTCACTTTTAGAAAATTCACAATTTACAAGAAATTGAGTAGTAAGTCGACTAATAGATAATAAATCTTTTGTTAAACTTGGTGCTAAAAGTACATCGTGAAGTGGTCAGGAAGTGCCTTTGTGATTTATATAAGTATCACCAACATATGTGATGGGCCCATCTCTAATTATAATCAAATTAGATCCGCAAATTTGTGTAAACTAGTTAATATACCTTGATTACTTTTTATATGATTTGACGCACTGGTGTCAAATGTCCATTCGGTATCTACCACATAGTTGTCCAAGGTAAGAGCCGCATGTGCTTGAATGGTTAGATTTCTTTTGAATCCACCAATATATTTTTGCATTATGACCCTTTGTTCCACAATACTAACAATAATCTTCTCGATATAAGTACCTTTCAGCAAAATTCATTCGACACTCATAAGGTGGTAGAGGTTGATGTTGTTTGGTGCCGATAGGAGAGTTGTTTGATTTTTCCTTATTGAAATACCTTGGTTATTATGCTTTGAAACCATGCTCGGTGGAAGTAAATCGGTTATCAACAAAGAACTTTTGAATCCACCAATATATTTTTGCATTATGACCCTTTGTTCCACAATACTAACAATATTCTTCTCGATTTAAGTACATTTCAACAAAATTCATTCGACACTCATCGGGTGGTAGAGGTCGACATTGTTTGGTGCCGATAGGAGAGTTTTTTAATTTTTCCTTATTGAAATGCCTTAGTTATTGTGCTTTGAAACCATGCCCAGGAAGTAAATTGGTTATCAACAAAGAACTTTTATGTTCTCTGATGTTAACCATAAAAGGCCAATTGAGGAGAAATTTGGTAAGTTATAGCATTTGTGCAGTTGGAGAACCAACTACGTCGTTGATCCAAACTTTGGAGTTGAGATACCAACTTAGAGTATGATGGCCTTGGGGACTTTAGCATGGTAGTTGTGAAGGTCTCATATTGAGGACCAATATTAGTAAAGAAGCAAAATACCTTTTTCTTTATCTGACATTGATTTGCCTATTGATGCAAGGTTGTCACATAATCCTTTGAAAAGAAGAATGTGATCATCAATGGATTTATCTTCATCTTTGCGAAGATATGTTAGTTGTTGCTTGAGTGTGAACTCACTTTTTGTGAATCTTGCGTGTAGGCATTCTTAAAAGTTTTCTAAACTAATTGTGTTATATGCGAGTTAACTAAATTTGTGTCCTCAATGAAACTTTATTCATGATTTGTTTAATTGGAGCGAATTAAGAAATCATACGGATTGTTCTCCATATTTTCTAAAAATTTCGACAGCACCTCCCCTAAAAGTGGGCTGCCAGAAAAATTCACCTAATAGACATCAGAATGGGGCCTAGAATGACTCATAACTCCCTGCAATTCACAATATATATCAATGTAAAATATTTAAACTTACTTAGAGTCTCTGATCCCTTAGTTACGACATTACAATTTTAATAAACCCAAACTAGAATGTAAATCTCATAATTTACTTTAAACTAATTTTGGAGACTCTCATAACCAATTCGAGAGTATTTCACTACCTATGCTTACCCTGGAACACAATATATTAGAATAATATACAACAAGAATTAAACTTTATTAAAATTGAAACAATCACTATAATCTTTGAGTCTTGCCCATTTTTCCTTGTCTTTACATAGAACTTGACATCATCAAAAACAACTCAAAGATGTCGGCTACGTAAACTCTTGTACTGCTCTGTACTCCTGCAAATGTTAGTCTGAATACATGGAAACATGTAATTGCATTTTTAAATAACAACATGAAACCTTTTTTATTACTATTCAAGGTTCATAAACAGGTTGGTCGACCCAAGAATGAACCAAAAACAGTAATAAGATTCCAATGCATGTTCCCCCGAAAACTTTTGTGCCTTGGGTCTTTTGTGTTCCAGTCTAACTGGTCAAGAAACTTAGCTCTGAACCCATAAGCAGTAGCACTAACAAGCCATCGTCTTACATGACATATATGCATGATCAAGAATGATGTGAAATGTAATGCAGACTCCTTAGAAATGCAGGTAAAAAGATAAAGTTTCATAAATAGTAAAGACCACTGTAGGGTTTACTTTCAACCAACCAATTTTGAGCTTAATTTTCGGGGTCCCAAAGCATCAGATCACCTTGAAAATAGTTCCAATAGCATCCCTGCATATCCAATATATTATAGGTCAAGCTTCAAGTGAAACCAAATCATGAAACCTAATGAAAACTGCAGCCAAAGTACGCTTGAGAACAGTTTCCAAAAATATTAATTTATATAACTGTTTCAACTGCCTTTCAACTAGCCAACTTCAGGTTACTCTTTTAACCTTAAAAACCTTAATATTTGTCATGATGACTTAAAAGGAACTTGTACGACTCATATACTACTTTCCATAGATTCCACAACACTCAAATCAAATCACCGATAGAGAATTTATGAATTTTCAATATGTCATGCCAACTAGGCAAACTTAATTTATTTTGAACTAAAAACTTCTCCAAATCAATATTTTTACATTTAAATCGTCAAAACTTACAACAAACAACATAAAACCACTTGATACCAATATCAAAATATTTTCACACCCCATAGAGTCAAATTGGATTAAAACAATAATTAATTCATCCAAAAACCTAATGTAAAAGTAATATCAACTATAAAACATCTCCCAAATAGTTAACAACTTAATCGCATTAGTTCAATTCATGAAAACACTAACCTACGTCAATGAGATTTATACCAAATTGATGCACATCAACTAAATACATCAATTCACAACTATTCCTACTAATTTCCATCAAAACAAACGTAAAAGAAATAAAAAAATCAATGGAATTTAAATTAAATTGAGGAAAGATGCCCTGAATTGATAATTTATTAAATTTTGAATTGAATACCTCTCTTCATCACGAGAATTGGCTTGAACTGACCATCCCGCGACACTCTATTATTTTGCAAAAGAAATTGGACGAAAATCGGACATTGGGAAATCGCGGAGTGAAAGATCGAGTTGAGAGGGGTAGGGAACGAATGATTTCATCGTTCTGTTGGAAATCAAAACATTTGTTTTGATTTTTGATATATATATTTATATAAACCCTCAGGTGCTTGTCAACAGCTTAATCTTTCTTTATTTATTAAACTCCCGAAATCTCTATTTTGTCGTTCTTTAACTTTCGGCACTCATTTTCGATATGGTTTTTCACCAAATTGAACCAAACTCTTGAAAAAATCATCCATCTTCATACAATGTCCATTGTGACATCCAAAATTTATAAACTTGATTAGGTAGCTAATTAAGTATTTTCAAATTTAATTTAGGATTTAGGTATCTGAGAGGGGGACCCATGTGTTACGGATCAGAGATCAAAAATTCAATATTATTTTTGAGTGTTGTATGCCTATTTAATGTGGGACCCACGTGTTTCACATCGCCGCCTGGGTGTGAAGAAAAATGAGCAAGGGTTCCCACACATAGGACATATGTGGGTAAAGAAGCTAGTCCCTTCACATCGTCGTCCGGATGTGAAGAAAAATGAGCAAGGGTTCCCACACAAAGGACGGGTGTGGGTAAAGAAGCTAGTTCAAAACAAAAACAAAATCATAGATATGAACACTAGATCTTTTAGACAAAATAGAAATAGAAAAGAAACACAAATACAAAGGGGGGGAGAAATTCGTTTAGAAACATGGAACATAGGAATACTTACGGGGAAGTCAATAGAACTAGTAGATACCATGATTAGAAGGAGAGTCAATATTTCTTGCCTCCAAGAGACTAAATGGGTAGGAGAAAAGAGTAGAGAAATAGGAAGCACAGGGTTTAAATTATGGTACACTGGTATAGATAAAAAATGCAATGGAGTAGGAATTGTGGTGGATAATTATTATAAGGATAAGGTCGTAGAGGTTAAAAGAATGGGGGATATATTGATTCTAGTTAAATTAATTATTGGAGACGAAAAAATTAACATACTTAGCGCATATGCACCACAAGTAGGATTAAGCGAGAGCATCAAACGCAAGTTTTGGGATGATATGGATGGATTTATGCAGAGTATACCATTAGATGAAAAGATTTTTATTGGAGGAGATTTAAATGGGCATGTAGGGATAAGTAACGATGGGTTTGAGAGAGTTCATGGAGGTTTTGGTTACGATAATAGAAATGAAGAAGGAGAATCAATTTTAGAATTTGCTTCAGCATATGATCTTGTCTTAGCAAATACTAGTTTTAGGAAGAGGGAGTCGCATATAATTACTTTTAGTAGTGGTCATAACAAGAGTCAAATAGATATTCTTTTAACAAGAAAAATAGATAGAAAACTATGTAGAGACTGCAAAATAATACCTGGTGAAGCACTTACTACCCAACATAAGTTAGTAGTACTTGATATTAAGCTAACACAACGGAATAATATGAATAAAAGAGTTAGCGACCCTAGAATAAAGTGGTGGAACCTAAAACATAGTAAACAAGTAGAGTTTAGAGAAAAACTACTAAAGGAAAATGTTTGGAATTTTGACTTAGATGCTAATACAATGTGGCTAGAAATGAGTAGTTGCATAAGGAGGGTGGGATCAAACTTATTAGGTATATCTAAGGGCTTGGGACCTCCAAAGAAGGAAACATGGTGGTGGAACGAGGATGTCCAACGAGCAATTAAGACTAAAAGAGATATGTATAGGAAAATACCTAAGTGTCAAGATGAAGATGCGTACAATCAATATAGAGAAGCTAGAAAACAAGCTAAAAAAGTGGTTAGTCAAGCTAAAACAAATTTCATGGAAGATCTATATACAAGGTTAGGTAATAGAGATGGCAAAATATATATATATAGGCTAGCCAAATTAAGAGATAAAAAGAAACAAGACCTAAGTCATGTAAGATGTATTAAGGACGAAAATCTAGATGTTTTAACGCGCGAGGAGGATATTAAGGAGAGATGGAGAAGTTACTTCGATAGTTTATTTAATGATGGCCAAGTTCATACTATAATAGATGAAAACCCACACCAAGAAAGAAATGTAAACTATACACGCAATATTAGAATTGTAGAAGTTAAAGAGGCATTGAAAAGAATGAAAATAGGGAAAGCATGTGGCCCAGATGAAATACCTATAGAGGTTTGGAAATGCTTAAGAGAAATCGGATTGACTTGGTTAACAAAACTTTTCAATAAAATTTTAAAATCAAAACGGATGCCAATGGATTGGAGAAGAAGCACGCTTGTGCCAATCTTCAAAAACAAATGAGACATTCAAAGTTGCTCAAACTACCGGGGAATTAAACTTATGAGTCACACTATGAAACTGTGGGAGAGGATAATTGACAATAGGCTAAGGAGAGAAACAACAATATCAGAGAACGAATTTGGTTTCATGCCTGGGAGGTCAACTATGTAGGCGATTTTCCTTGTAAGACGATTGTTAGAAAAATATAGAGAAAAGAAAAAAGATCTTCATATGGTATTCGTAGATTTAGAAAAAATATATGATAGGGTCCCTAGAGATGTTCTTTGGTGGGTTCTAGAAAGAAAAAGAGTGCATGCTAGATACATAGACACTATTAAGGATATTTATGATGGAGTAGTAACGAGTATAAAGACATTTGGAGGAGCTACAAAAGAATTTCCCATTACGATAGGACTACATCGAGGATCAGCTTTAAGCCTATATCTCTTTACTTTAGTTATGGATAAACTAACTAGACATATTCAAGAGGATAGACCATGGTGTATGCTATTTGCAGATGATATTGTCTTAGTGGATGAAACTAAAGATGGAGTGAATAGGAAATTAGAACTCTGGAGGAATACATTAGAATTTAAAGGCTTTAAGTTGAGTAGGACGAAAACTGAATACATGTATTGTGAGTTTGGAAACACTAGACATCGAGATGACGGAGTGGTAAAATTAGGGGAAGTAGAAGTTCCTAAAGTAAACCACTTTAGATACCTAGGATCAATCATACAAAATGATGGTAACATTGAAAATAATGTCACACATAGAATTCAAGCTAGATGGAAGAAATGGCGGAGTGCAACAAGGGTGATTTGTGATCGACATGTTGCTACTAAGTTAAAAGAAAAAATTTATAGAACCGCAATTGGGCTATCTATGCTCTATGGAAGTGAATGTTGGGCGGTAAAGCAACAACAATTACATAAAGTGAACGTAGCATAAATGATGATGCTTAGGTGGATGTGTGGTAAAACTCATAAAGATAGAATAAGAAATATAGAAATTCAAAGACAAGTAGGAGTAGCACCAATTGATACAAAGATTAGGGAAGGGCGGTTGCGATGGTTTGGTCACTCACAAAGACACCTACAAATGCCCCAACTAGAAAACTTGACTCAACGAAACCGTAGAAATTCGACGAGGTAGGCGCAGACCAAAGTCAACATGGGATGCATTAATTAAGAGGGATTTGAATGGTTTTCAAAGCCCACCATCAATTGCACTTAATCGAGCACAATGGAAAAGTTTGATCCATGTAGCCGACCCCAGTTAATTTGGGACTGTGGCTATGTTGTTGTTGTTGTTGTTGTTGTTGTTGTTGTTGTTGTTGTTGTTGTTGTTGTTGTTGTTGTTGTCGTTGTTGTTGTTGTTGTTGTTGTTGTTGTTGTTGTTGTTGTTGTTGTATGCCTATTTAATTTATTATACATTATTTCGATGCGAAATAGGGTCAAGTTGTAACGTCCCTCAAATTTATTCATGCCACGTGTCATGTTTCAGGATCGTGGACTATACCGTCGTTACTTGACTTACTTGTCGAAACCTCTGGAATTGACACCGAGAGAAATATTATTTTTCCATCTTGTGTATGTATTATTTATTTATTCCCAAAAATGTATGTTTATTTTGTTGTGCCGAAATTGCGAGTAAGGTATACATGGGAATTCGGTAAGTCGAGACATGAGCGGGGACGTACATCGAGTTGCATGTCGACGTGAGACCGAGGAGGTGGCTTATGGGGTAAGTGTAAGTTGAATTATTTATAGTGGTGTATAGAGCTTTAATGTGGTCACCTTGAAAAATTAATTAGCAAGCCTAAGTTAGTGAAATAAAACAAAGGCTTTAGGATGTGCATCGAGACACGTATTGAACTATTTAGAGACTAAGTAAGTCGATGTTTGGAGTCACTCATGCATGACTTGAGGGACAAGTATGTGAAGATGGTCCACAAGATAAGCCTTGAGATGTGAAAGTGCAAATTGATGAGTGGCTAAGGTTTATCAAATTCAACCATATATGCCACTTTGGTCAATCAAACTTATCACTTCACTTCCATCTTAAATGATTTTGCAAGCAAGAATAGAAGAGGATGGACTGCTGGAATGCTCAAGAGGTGGGAGAAAGCTCATGAAATCATTGAAGTGATGAAGAAGATCAATAAACAAGGCATATGTACTCCATTAACATAGTTTGGTCCATTCATTCAATTCATGTGTTTGGTGTTGTTGCTGTTGTTTTTGTGTTTTGGTTAGTGTTAGGGACTCCTACTAATGTGTATGAGGGTTCCCAATCAATAAACAAGGCATATGTGTAATGCAAAATCAAAATTCAAATTGCAAAATTTTGGGTTATGCTACAGATAGTACACTAGATTTTCACCTAGCGCGCTAATATTGATTAGCGCGCTAGATCTATGAGGTAGCGCGCTAATGTCAAAAATTAGCACACTAATATGGATTAGCGCGTTAAGGGTCTAAAGTAGTGCGCTAATTCTCCTGGCAGTACCTAAAATTGAAAATCTCTAAAACACTATAATCTGGTCTAAAAACATGTTTTAGGACCTCACGAACCTAAGAGAAGGTCTCGGAAGTTCGAGTATTCGCTTTGGGAGCGTGTTCGAGGTGCGAGGGAGGAATAGAGCGGATCCGAGGTAAGTAAGTAAACGAGTTAAGGAAATGTATAGTAATTTGTATTTCGTATTTATTGTCTTAATTGATAAATGCCTTTTTTGGAAGTCCATTCTTTATTCCTTGGTTGAGTGTCTATGGCCTAAGTGTGTCGAGAAGGTACTCCCGGATTATAGCTAGTTGGGCTAACGTGAACACTACCTGCGGGGGTCCAGCTACCCAACCAAACGTGAGTTTTCTCCGAGTACTGGATTATTGTGGTTTTTTATGGATTGTTGTAGATTTAAGACCACTTAGTTGCCTCTTTTGATTCCTAGGCACTCGTATTTCGTCATAATGCCTGTCAGTCCGTTATCATGCACATTCTTTGTTTTTATCTATCTTTTAATACCCGCATGATTCTGGACTATTTTTTTATATGATTCATGAATTATTGTTTATATCCTTCTAGTTATTACTTTCTACTTTACTGTACTCACCGTTTAGTTTGTGACGGTGGGTGCAGAGCGAGCAGAGACGAGCAAGGGGAAAAGACTAGTGATCACTGATTTTCTTTGAGGACTTTTGGGGTGGTTCCTTCCTTGCACGACTTTATGTTTTGCCATTTTTGTTGTATTTATTGTGTATTATTATTCTTGGAATACATTGGGACATAATGGGACCGAGTGATATAGGATAAATGTGTTTATATGATGGTTTTCAGGGTTTCCATACCGTAGGTTGTTTCACTTTTAATGAAATCTGAGTTATTTAATCTTCTCATAAGTTTAATTCCGCTGCAAATTATTATGTAAAAAACATAACTTAATAACTCATTGTGAAAAATACAAATTTAATGATAATGTAATTATTTGAGGCTGATTAGGCCTGCGTTGACTTTGCGAGGATTGACTCGAGGGTCGACGTGGGTGTAGGTCGGGCGGGGCCCAGTTTTATGGGGAACTAGGGTCATCACACAAGTGGAGTGTATACGCAGTGTCCATGAGTTTCGAAACACATTGGAGAATTTTCACTAATTTTGGTAATTTTGGGGTATTTTTTGAAATTTAACTTGGAGTTAGAAATAAGTGATAACCACGAAATTAAGTAGAATAATTAATAAATTGGTAGATGCCTAGTTACATGCGGGATAGAGGGTGACACTTGTGGGATGTACAATAGTATGCACGTTCGAAGGTGGTCGTTGGCGCACGTGGCGAAGTTATAGCCGCAAAAATACATAAATGCATATATATTTATATATATAGTTTACATATAAATATATAAAAAAAATCTTATAGGGTGAATCAAATAAAAGTATACATTGGATTCGCCTCGAGATACATGTAGCGTGATCATCGAGGAATTGAAATGGTTGAACATTGATGTGATGATAATCTTCCATACCTTGAGATGCGTGTTGTCCAATCTCGAGGAGAATCAAGTGGTGTTTGTTTATAAAATTATTTGATCTACCTCGAGATACGTGATATATATCTCGATGATATCAATATAATAAATCACCAATAAGTCGGTCAAGAGGTGGTGATTATTTTATTGATAGCTATAAGATTGACGTCGATATACATAACACGTATCTCGAGAAAAATCAAATTAAAAAAATGAAAATGAATCATTTGATTTGCCTCGAGATTCATGTGATGCGAGTCTTGAGTAAATCAAATATGTATTTCACAAATAAAAAAACATACACCGCGTCATTCAACTTTGTTTTGAGACATAGATTCACCTCTAGATACGTAGTACGTATCTCGTGGAATATCAAATTTATATAATGGAAGGAACCATTAAATCTTCTCGAGAATCACACGATGCGAACCTCGAGAAAATTCTAATATATATCTTCAACTCAACCCACCATCTCCACCACTGTAATTGAAAATCAGATATAGTCGAAACATAGAGGATTGAGACCAAGATGAGAGAAATGGAAACGGAAGAAGACCAAGGTGATGGAGAGATTGAAGGTGATTTTGTGGGTTGTTATTTGTTTTTGTTGTTGTTGATCATTGTTGCAAGTTGTTGTGTCCATGTTGTTGGTTGTGAGGTTTGTTAATGGGGGTTGGAGAAAATAGAAATAAAAAAATGATGAATTGATTTGGGGTTGGGAGCCCAACCCCAGAAATAAAAAATGATGACATCAAAGAAGAAGATGGGGTTTGATCCTCAAATCGGGCCGAACCGGGTCCAGTTCAGCTGAACTGGATCGGTACCCAGTTCGGCCCGATTAAAGGATCAATTAAAAAAAGGCTAGGAAATTGGAAAAAAATCTAAAAAAATTACAAAAAATCAGAAAAAAATATATTTGAGCCAAATAAATTGAAATTGTGGATTTCTATAAAAAAGAGGATTTCAAAATTTTCTCGAGTATTTATGTCGGGGTTTATTCTTTGTAATACATGCTACGATACTTGAAAATATCTGAAACTTGAATACTTATTTAAAAGCCTAGTCAAGGTTGATTTTCAATTTCGAACTATAATTTGGATCCGAATATCCGGGATAAGATATGGTGTGATTTCAAGGTTTTCGAGTCGAGACAGGACGGATAAATATATAATAAATTGAAAAAATTGGGATCAGGTCAAATAAACTGCAACTAATTAGGAGAATCATAATATTTTTATGGAAACTTACATAACGTATAAATGAATTGTAGGACAGCAATTGGAACCCTATGTGGACTAGCTTATCAACTCTAAGCGTAAGGGAATTTCAGTATTGCTTTTGTAAGGTTAAGTAGATCTTAAAGTAACATTTACATTGTATGATTATAATTTAGTATAAATTTCATTGATCCTTTATATTGCATTTTTGTTGTACATGCATACACGGGTAGGGAGAATAAGGTGATTTGAGTCTCCTTATAGTGTATATTATATCATGGTTATAAAACATTATATTGTGCTTGAGGGGGTGGAGTCATTGATACTTTGCATCACGTGGTTATCATGAGATCACGTTGAACCAGATCATTAGGGGTTGCAATTTAGTGTATGGATCTGCCGGCCTGGTTTTTCCCGATCCGAATAAAAATGGTTTGGACAATGTTTTAACAAATTTGAGTCGAGTCTGGACAAAAACCTCTTATCTAAATTTAAAACTCGGTTGCATCTAGACAAGGCCTTATAAACCTAGACTCGGTCTGGACCCAGTTCGAGTTTTAAATAGATTTAAAAATTTCTTTGATAAAAGAGGATATTATACACTTACTACTTATTTAATAAATTAACAAATATTAATTTACTCATAATGCATATAAAATTTAATGTATTAAAGATATCTTTGATTGTATAATAAATTAAATTTTAGTTTTTGTATACTTTAATAATTGTTTCTTGACATTAAATGTTTAATAGCATGAATTTTGTTACGACCCCGTTCACAATCTAAACTGGGCCCCGCCGGCCTAGACTTAAGTGGACCCCCGAGCCCATCTCGTTGAGTCACGCAAGCCTAGTCAGCCTTCCTTTATCATTTACCATTTATCAAGCAATTAAAGTTGAGTTAATCAATTAGTGAGTTATCATAGTTATAGTGGAAGCAATTAAACCTCAACAAGTACGCAATCGAAAATAAAACTATCAAGTTAAGGGTAGCAATCGGATCTGGCTCGTAAGCAACTGCATGAACCTGCTTCCGATTATGCTGTGGCTACCCTCTACCTAATCATGGACACGTCCTGACGAAGTGACCTGGTTGTCCACACTCCCAACAAGTACGCTGAGATCCCGATCCAAATGGAACACTCTTTCCCGTCCATACCTCTGCCTTTGACCACTGCCTATGCCCCTACCACTACCCTCAGTCCTCTGATATTGTTGTCGCTGAGAACCTGACGGTGTCGGCAGTTGTGGTGTGCTGATTTAACTTCGTACTAGAGCATATGGTATTGGTGCAATACGTGTTATATATGGTAGAGATGCAACAGACCCCATACTCTAGCTCGATCTCTCGACTTCCACTGTCTAGGTCTCTTCCTATCCCGTCACCACCCGATCTGATATTTAACTGTGCTAGTGGTGGAGCTACGACTAGTAGACCAGCGTGTGTGCTCAGAAAAGTCTCACTGGCCAAACTCCTCTCATATGCCTCTTGTAAAGTTCCTGGAGCTTTGGTCACCACCATAGACCCGATCTCGCCCAACAGGTCATTCATGAAGTAGTAGGCCTATCAGAGTCCGTGTAACGGCCCCAACTACAAATAAGGGCACCGTCCTAGCCTAATCCCTCAATTAAGCCCTAATCTCCCCTATAGGACCTAACAAGGAACTAGTTAGCCTTAGTTAAAAACCTACCATTTATGATACCACCTATAATTAACTTAATTGTTCTAGTAACTAACCTATGGTTGTCTATAAATCAGAGTTACTTAATTTTTTTTATCTAACCAATTATTCAGTAGAAGTCTTATTAAGTTACTAATGGAGAATGGATCCTAAATCCTAACCTATTATGGAAAAACCAAGAAATAGTGATCACATGCATATATAAACAAAAATGGTGATATATATATATATATCATGTGTCTAGTCGGATGTTCTTAACACTCAACCCAAAAGTAAACATATCATGTACATAAAAATGTAATACAAAAGAATACCAAATGTACAAAGGTATGTTGTAGCAGTCCTCCACCGGCTCAGAGGTAGTCACTAGTCTTCTCTTTGCCTGGTCTGCTACTCGGCTGATCTGCACCCACCATCACAAACTAGACAATGAGTACATGAAATTATTTAAGTAACACTGAGAGACATTGATCCACATTCCCAAATAGGCAACAAGTATCAAATGGCATAATTTAAATAGCAACTATGCTGAAAGAAACGTCATGCAAAGAGATAATTGAGTTAACAGAATATGAAACTGACTCAAGGCTAAGCAGTAATGGATTAGGGTCGGTCGGCCGTGATCTTCATCACATCAGCCTGTCCACTACAATTTGAGCTATGCTCTATAGCATTTCCTTTCACATTGAGCTTTATATCATAATATCAAAAGGTCGTACTTACGATTATGCCTTTTTTATTCCAAATGAATTAGTCGTCACTGGAATGTATACTTGCTAACATACCCGAGTTTTAAAACTCTTCATGTTCACCCAAGTTATTCTTGCGCCAACAAACCCCGAGATCCGGTTACCCCGTTCGAGGCACGTTACCCCTTGTGTCATGCAAGGTAGTGGAGAAATCCCCTAACATCCCGGCAAGTCTAGTGACCCCCGTATGAAAGCCGAATTTCTATAATCAAATTACCCTAACCACAAGAACCACTTTCATATTCAAAAATGACACAGGCTTAGAATCCAAAGATGTAACAACATACCAATGCCCAAAGGATTAGAGTCAAAATAAACACACTAACTTAATAGCATGCTATATCATTAACTTTCATACACAACAATCAATATGGAAAAGTATAGGAATTAGAATCAATGATATACAAAAATAGAGTATGCTATGAATATCGTAAAATGAGCAACTGAAACAAGTCATAGCATATGGATTTCAAAGGCAATTCAGTTCGAATAACTAAGAAGAAATAAATAAATGGAATGAAATGTAAATAAATGTCTCAAATCAGATTACTTACATACACACAACAATTCCTAAGCTATCCGGCTTTCGTCGCGTCGATGTACGTAACCGACAACAAAAGCCAACAACACAACAACAACCGAAATCAACAACTCACCTTATTTTGAGCTTGATCGATCTCTTTCTCGATCTTTCTTTCTCCTTTCCTTCTCATCCCTCGATCGTCTCTGTGTTTTCTTTTCTTTCCTCTCTGTTTTCGTTTATGGAGATCAAAATGACCAATCTATATATATATATATATATATATATATATATCATTTGGTCCACATTCCCATATGAATTTTTTTTTTGCAATAAATTGAACTAGTTACACTTACCCCACGAGCTGCTACCTCGGGCCCACGTGGCACGTGACTCGAGGCGCATCCTCGCTCGTCTCGGTATCTGCATACCCATAAATGACTTAGTAGTCTACACAAATACATTACACTTGGCATACAACACACAAATATAACATTTACCTCGGTCACCTTGCCTCGGTAGTGACACGTATCGCGTTGCAGGTCCCAAGTCACGGTCATTGTCTCTTGATTAGCGAATAAACGTTTTATTAATTATTTGGGTCGTGATATTCCGTATCAGCTATGCCTCCGGCATAGTCCATCAACTGCAAATATTGGCCCATATACTGCATCATTATCTCGTCACCGCATGTCGGATGTTCTGAAACTCGATCCTCTTCATATTCCTAATCGAGGGAAGGAAATACTTCTATTGAACCTCTCCTTAGATGCAACCCAGTCCTTGGGTTTCCCTTCGTAGTCATCATGCTACGTCACCACACATCGGTCTCTCTGAACAACGAAGATGATGACATGTTTGACCTCATATGCTCTGATGTGGCCAAGACATCATGGATCTTCTCATAACTCCGCATAAATTTCTCCGCTTGTTCCGAGATTCGTACCCCATGAAACTTCTCCGGGTGATGTCTCTGAAACTCGTAAGACTGCATCGCCTTAGCCATCACTCGTGTGCTCCCATCAATGGGCGTAACGTCCGTTGACCGTGTATCAAGAGTAGATGGTACTCTCTCAGCGTGGACCTGTACTCCTTCAGGTCTGGTCGGCTCCGTAGCGGTCATAATAGCGGCCATATACTGTCGGTGCACTCCCTACCTGAGCACCTGGTGCTGCTACTACTGCAGATGTAGAAGGCTATGATGTAGCCTGTGCTCTCAAGAGTCGGACAATCTCCTGAAGTGGCTGGCCATGTAAGGTGACCAACTGGACATCTCATCCAACCTCTCATGAACGTCACTCGGACCGGTATCACTGATCTCAAGCTGATCGACCATCGTATTCTACAAAGACTACGATTTCTTGATCATGATATATCTATCGATAGTAATAATATACAATACCCCAAATAGCTCATATAGTCTAAATTTTAATTTCCTCAACTCTTCTCCCTTCCCAACTAAGACTCTAAGTCAATAACATAGGGTTCCACTCTAAGTTCCAACCGCGTCCTAACTCTATTATTGATTTGTGTCTTATGCTAATTGTGGGCTAATCAAGAGCTAAATGTAAAACCTTAGGCTCTGAGCCCAACTGTGTTGGTATCATGTTGCCTTAAACCATCTAGGTCTTTAAACATGTGCTCTGCCTTAAACCATCTAGGTATCTAAACTTATGCTTCGATATTAACTGTGACGGCCCATTTCTACAATCCTAAATTGGGCCCCTCCCGACCTAGACTTAAGTGGACCCCTAAGCCCGTCTTGCTGAGTCACGTAAGCCTAGTCAGCCTACCTTTATCATTTACCATTTATCAAGCAACTAAAGTCAGTTAATCAATTAGTAAGTTATCGTAGTTATAGTGGAAGCAATTAAACCTCAAACTAACTGAAAACTTTCAAAGACATCGGTAAGATAACCTAGAGTGTGAAAACCCCGAATATGTATATCATCACGATAATAAGCATTGAGAGGAGAGTAAATACACGATATACATGCCCAAAATCTCTCAAAAACCCAACTCCCGTATTTCAAAACAAGTATATCTACTAATACAAAAAATCACCTATATCAGACAAGTAAAAAGGACTACTCGGGTATCTTCAAATGATATCTCCTAGCTGTGGAGCCTTCCCCTTGCTGGACTATGGTTTGCACTCCGTCAAACACAAGAATGACGAGTCCAAGTAAGTAACGCCAGTGTGACATATATACAGCATTTCGAAGTAAATAAATCAGTCGAATTCATGCAAATAGAAAGAAATGAACATAGAACGCATGAATATAAAAGAATGTAAATAAAAAATCGATAAGTGAGGGTCCGAATATGAAAAACCGAATAATAAGGAGTCTCGACCAAAGGTCGTTGAGTCGCAGCAAAATACCAACAAACTCGAGTTCAGGACGAGACACAGCCTACCAGCCCTAACCCTTACGACTATGAAATATCCACATACTCGGATAAATGCCCCCAACGTACACTCAATTGGGAGATATCAACGGTGTCCAGATAAGAGCTCATATCAAAATAAATAATAATCATGACTCACTTGCTAATGGACCACTCAACCAATAGAAATTCAAAAGAAATGATGAATAGAATAATAACAACCAATTTAAAGCTCAAGAAATAATTGTACAATTTCCTAGCTGGTTTACTTACCCGTATCCAAACTAATGCGCACTCAAATCGGCTCTTACATGCCTCGAACCGACACAATAGTAAACTATGCCCCTGATAATCATATGTACAATGAAGTCATTTAAGTGACCACATCGAATCATTAATGACTACAAAATTTATCAATTAGACTTATAGTTGAAATCAATGTGGTTTAGAACCTCACCATGGCCTTAAATGGAGGTCTCGACTCCAAAATCCATTTGAAGGACGCAAACTTAGCCATGATCTACGCCTGTCGTCTTATTTGCGAGCAATGCATCGCGTCGTCGAGCTTCGAAGAAGTTACGCCTCATTATCCACTATTGTTGTGTCTCGTCGGGGATCGATCAGTCCGATAACGCGCCACCGCGCCATTGCTCCACGTCGTTCACCGCGCCGCTGCCACTACTGATTCACCACTCCTCCTCACCTTCGTCACTGCTCCTCGCCGGCACCCTGGTGGACCACGACGTTGCTCGTCGTCTTCCTCCACAACCACGCCACCTCCTCGTCCGCCGCTGCTTCTGGCCATCCGTGCCTTCGCCTCATCCGCCACCGCGACTACTCGCTTGGCCGAACTCTAGTTTCGTTGGAGCCGCCATCCACGGCCTCCGCTGCTATTCCACCGCTGATGCCGACCAACCTGTTGGTCTGCTGCTGTTAGAGTCGCGCTACTCGGTTGACATCCGCACCAGCAGCTCCTCCGAGCTGCAACACCGCTTGCGTCGCATCTTGGCCGGTGTTGCCTTCGCCATCTCCGCGATCTCTTCTTCTTCTCCTTCTCGACGACTTCTCATCTCTTTCTCTCTCCCCTCTCTCTTTCTCTCTCCCTATTATCTATTCCACTACAATCCTATTTCTTTTTTTTCTTCATAATTATCTCCTCGATTTTGTGTTCGAATTAAACCCCGAAAAATATCACCATTTTCTCTAAAAATTGATGAAAATACCATTGCACTCCGCAACACGGGGACACTACATTTAAACCTTAAATTGACCCTATTTCACGTCGATTAGATACGGATCACGACGAATGGGACCCATATACGATCATGAAATGGCTATTTTTTTTAGGATCGTTACAAATTTGACATTGTTTTTCCAAATTATACAACATAGAATTACAATATATGTGTGTTTTAATATTTTAATAAGCTTTTATTATAACAAAGTTAGTTTCAAGATTGCTATAAATTCAAACAATCGGATAATCCAAATTTTAAGCAAAATAGTTTCGGACAAGCGAGTCTTATCCGAATTTAAAATCGGGCACCGTCCGGTGAACGAGTATACTCTTTTATAGTAAGGGTTGTCTAGATTCGGACCCATCTATACCCGAATTTTCGCCACCTCTATAGATCATACTCTCAGAGTCTAGGGGAATGAGTCTCGTTTGGTTATCCGCTCCGGGCATGAGTCTTTATTATTGTTTACTTAAGTGACGGCTCCAAATTCCGAGGAAACAGGGCACCGCCACGTCGCCAGACACGTCACCAAGCCATGTCACGTCACATGCACACCTGTCTGTGACGGCCTGCGAACTTACCATCTAATACTCCAACTTAGTAAATTTTGATATTTAAATGATTATTTTAGCAAAATATATTAAGTTATTATTTTAGCAAAATAATGTACTACAATTACATAAAGTGAATGTAGGATGCTTAGGTGGATGTGTGGTAAAACTTAAGAAATAAGAAATTCAAAGAAATTCAAAGATCATTTGTTTTTGAATGGTTTGCAAAGCTCACCATCAATTGATACAGGGAAAAGGTTTGTCATTTAAGTTATTTTATTTTAGTAGCGGAAGTCTTAATAACATGCATATAATTAATGTAAACAAGTTATGCAATATTTAACAACCTATGGGGTGGAAACCAACAAAAAAGGATATCATGTATATTAGTTATGACGACAATAATGTATAATAGGCGTCAATATACATGTATCAGGTGAAAGGTCTCCCAAAATGATCCCAAAATATGTATACGTAAATACAATCACCTACGAGTAAGCTAGTGGAGGCGCTCCAAATCATATGTAGTCGCCAATCACCGCCTTCCCCCGGCTCGTCGCAATATCTGCAACTTGCCACCAACAAACAATGACAAGTTCCAAGTGAGTAAATCCCAGAGAAATTCAATTAGTATTCACAAGAAATCCAAGGAAACGGCTACAATTCATGCACATAAAGTAAATGAACAAGAACATAAAGCATGAATATAAGTCGTGAGATAATCAAGAATGTGGAACGCGAGTGTGGTGTATAGTTGTCGAGCACTGGGACAAAAATATTAAACCGAGAAGGCCCTGACATGAGGAAATCCACATCCCCTCTTCACGGTCGAAATGAGGAACTATGTTGGTCGGAAGGTAGACTTCCGCCCTACGCCTCAAATGAGAGGAAATCTGTGACGGAGGTGGGCCTCACGTCAACTCGCTCTCGAGATCATCAACTCGCTGAGAGAAATCTCAGGCGTAGTCTAGGGTATGACCAACACCGTAGCAACAATCGGATCATCATCAACGAGAGAGCCGAAAATGGGTCACACCGTCCCTTCGACCATACACAAACACACGCGGGAATAGAATAAACATAAAAACTGAACTAGCGAAAAGTAATGTTTAACAAATAATTTACCATGAAAATAAGTAAATTCTAAGCTGACTTTCTCGTGGGTTTACTTATCTCAACCAATCGCAAATATCTCTCCAAAATGTCCCGCTCACGCCTCGAGATACGCGCCTGATACCCGACTATAGTCTCATAAGTTCCCGATATCCAATTATATAACTTTTGTTATTTTAGAGTCACATTAAAAGAATTTATAATGTGTGACCAAGAATTTGAGATTTTGTTTCAAATGGTTTAATTTTGGCACACTTTCGAGTTATATCAGGGTGTCGATGCCCCAAAATTCTTCAAAAACTAATTTTTAATATTTTCCACTTTATTATGTTTTTCTTAATTTTCTAGATTTTTCCATAATTTTTGATATTTATTTGATTTAAAAATGTATTTTATTTAATTTTTTTAAAATTTTTAATTAATTAAAATTAATTTAGGGTGGGTTGGGCTCCGAACCGGTTCGGTTCGGTTCGGCCAACCAGGGCACCCGCCCAGCCTCGGCATCCCGACCCGAGCATGGGCTTGGCCCGCTTTAACTAGCAACCAGGCCCATCTGGGCTTCTTCTTCTTCCTCTCGCCTCTGCAACTTTTTTTTTCAACACAACAACAACAACACTATCAACAACATAACAACAACACAACCCCATCACCTATATTCCTCAAAACTCAACAACAACAACATTAACCACTCACTTGATCAATGGAGGTCCACCTGCTCATGCGCCTTCTAGCCCAGCCGAGCTCGCCGCACCCCAGCCGCGTCTCGGCTCCCTCCCATCGGCTTCCCTCCCGGCCGTCACTCTCACTCTCTCCTCTCTCCCTCCCGCCGTCTCTCTCTCCCTCTCCTTTCTTCTCTCTCTTCTCTCTCTCTTCTCTCTCTCTCTCCTCTCTCTCTTCTTTCTCTCTCGTTATCTCTCTCTCTCTCTCTCTCTCTCTCTCTCTCTCTACCCATTTAAATGAGGAAGAATTTTTTTTAATCATTTGGAAAGGAGAGGGGTAATGATGAGTGATGAGTTTGATGTGATGTGTGATGTGATGGATGATGTGTGATATGACAACTCAATCCCAGACTATCCCATACACTCGAGTTACGCGCACACCGCGACGTCGTACACTCTCGTCACTACACTTGCACAACGCGACCAAGCAAAATTTTTAATTAGCGCGGGCGTATTATTAAATAATAGTAAAATAAATAACACTCGCCACACAAAAATAACAATTTTTACCTCGTTAGGCGTGCCCTAGACTTTTCCACGACGTCCACATGTGTCTGAGCCTAGGATCTTAATCTGTAATTTGTCAGTTAATCGGGATTAATTAAAGCGGGTCGTTACAACTTACCACTTTCAAAGAATGTTATTTGATTGTGGTCGAATAACAAAAACATGATGGATTCACGGTTGTATTAAAATTCCATGGATGATATTCTTCGTTTAATCTCTCGGGTTATTATGCATTTGATTATTACAAGTGTACTAGATAGTGTAGATTTACTTATCTGACATTATCGAGTTTTTATTATTGGATAATGACAGGTTCTAGCGACGACAAAGGAAAATGAAAGTTTTTCGATTGTTTGTGATTTGTTTAGTTTTTTCTTATGTATGCATTGTTTTTTAATATATTATATTGTATAAATGGATTTTTGGGTTCGACTTTGATTAGAATCTCCTTAGAATGACCGCAACGGTTTTGGGATGAATTGAGTTGATTTTTAAATTAAGGTAATGTTAGTTTAGGGTTTTTAATACTTTAATTAGGTTAGAATGAATATATAGTTTTGTTAATGCAATATATATTGTTATGGGTGGATTGTGAGTCCTTCGGCCTTTCCACCCAAGCCGAGCAAGTTTTATAGAATATTTTTGAAGGTCGGGTATTCTGGTGTAGGCTTAGAAATATAGGAGGTGTTGTCGAAAAATTCTTACGAAATTTTGAGGATTATTTAATTCATCTAAATGAACTTTGAGGTTTAAGATTCACTTTAGGATCTTATGTGGTTAATAAAGTTTTATAATTGATGATTACAAAATCTTAATCTTAATTGTTTATTGATGGAGAGGTGAATGCTGCTAAATTATCAAGGGATTAAGGTAATCTAGGTAGGTCGGATGCCCTAATCAGGTGGGGTTTGACATCTATAACACTGGTTTTGGTCACACCAAAACCCAAAAAGTTTTAACTTTGTCCACAATATATAACTTATTGACCAATTTTCTTGTCATACAAAATCAAACTTACACCAATTTGGACCCAATCTCAACCTCGATCATCGACAACCGACATAAAGCTTAAGGTAAGATCTTGCACCAACTTCGTTCTCATTTTATAATACCACTGATTTCCCGATTTGCACGCAAACCAAGGCAAAATCATCATGCGAGAATTAACACTAGTTAATTAGTTTTCAAGCAACTAATAGTTAATTTTCACTAGTGCTTTTAGAAACTCACTTGCAACCCCGAGTAGGACAAATTGATGATACATCTCAACACACCTCGACTTCAAGACAAAATATCATATAATACACACGCTTAGCGCAAAACGCACAAAAATAAAATAAACCTTATGATCTCTGGTCCATAATGCATGAGTCCCACCTCATATACTTTAACTCCAAATAAAACTCAAAAATATTTAATTATTCATCTAATCAAGTTTATGAAATTCTCGAATTTCACGATTATGAACTTTCCATCTTGATCTTGATTGATTGAATTACACTATATTACTATATGAGACGCGATTACTATCTCACACTTGTCTTTCTTTTGATTGAAATTTGAATTGCAACATACAAGGCAATGCTATATATTAGTTCATACTTTCCTTCTTTTGAAAATATTCTCTTCGATCACGATCTTTACCATTAATATTACATTCATGCATAATGAATCGATGGAACAAATATTATATTCATGCATAATGAATCGATGGAACGTCTCCCGGCTGCATACTTATGTGGAGAGCTATAAAATGAATTAAGATATGATTGTTTTTCTTTGGAAACATGTCTGATATGATTTTTATGATGACATTGATAAGTAACTAACTAGAGCCATTGTTTTAATCCGAAATCTATATATGACACTTAGATGTTTAAAATAGGTTAAATTACAAATCGTCCACTAACAGCATCTCCAATGGAAATGTGGATTGGAGGAAAATATGTGACATGTAGGACAGAATAGATATTGAAAGAAAAAAAAATTTGCTCCAATGCAAATGTCCATTCCGGATGTGGAGGTGACATGGCGGACAAAAAATACACACTGTCTACTTTGATTGTGGATTTGTGAAGGGTGCAATTGACAGCCACATCATCCTCTCCAACTTATTTATTTGTTTTTTATTAGATTTTATTTTTCACCTTTTAATTAACAAAATTAAAAAATAAATGCTACCTCATCAACGAAGGTGCAATCCACATCTAACATTGGAGATTGATTTTAAAAGCAATGTCTATTTAAGCCATATGGGATTGACATCATCTCCACGTTGATGACGTGACACAAATACACGCCCACAATCCATATTTACCATTGGAGATGCTCTGAGCCTAAGGTTTGCCCGATGTGCACTTACATCTTTTATTTATTTTATTTTATTTTATTGAGAGCAGGTGCACTTGCATCCTAATTATGTAATATTAGAGCATCTCCAAGGGTAATATGAATTTAGACCATAGATTCGTGCTACATCATGGATGTGGAAGAGGATGTCTATCATATGCGGCATCAGATAGACATATTCACCTCTCAAAATGGTCTCCAACATACAATGGATTTAAACCATGGATTGATGAGTTGCCACTTTTTATTTCAATTTTTATAATATTAATAACGGCTTAAAAATAAAGAACTTAAAAAGAAATAATAATTTTGGCGTGGTAATCTACCACAATGTCTAGAAGTAGACATTGTGATAGACACCCTCAAATTTGCTTCCATGCCACATAAGATGAACATTATCAATTCATGGTCCCATTAAGAGCATTTTTTGGGTTGGATGTAGATTGTTTCCTAAGTGATCAATTTCTACCCAATCCATGATCCCCTTGGAGATACTCTTAATAGGTACTTTGGCCTAGAATATATACTTTCTATTACTAAAAGTCTTTTAATTGATTTTATTTTTATGAATAAAAAGTTTTTTATTCATATTTTATTCAATGTTGAAATCATTTTTGCAACCATAACTATCTCAGTAAGATGTTGATTCCATATATATTTAGCTAGCATTGTATGAGAAAGTTGGGCAATTACATGAACAACTTTATTCACTTGCTTATAACTAACACTAAACCCCAAAAAACTCAACAAGGGAAGAAAATTGAAGTTCCAACAAAGGAAAACAACTACTTATTCATTAAAAAGATATCTACTTAATAAAAAATATCAATCTAATAACCGTAAGCGCAAATTCACACATGTATAAAAAAAAAATGCACAATTGAAGGTACGAATGAGAACGATGCTAAACGCAAGAGGATGGAACCAATCATCGATCTCATATCATAATAGATCTACGTTTTATATGATAGACAATAAGGTAAAATATATTAGTCAGTCATAATATAAGGTCAATTACAAATTTCTCTTTGAAGTTTGGTTTCAGTCGTATTTTTTTCGATACTGTAATACCTAAAAAAACTCACACACTATTTCGCAGGTCTCAAAAATAAAAAAATTAAAATGCGTAACCTTAATGAGGCAAGAAAAAAACAACTAATTGGTCCCAACTAGTAGTCTTCACTTGCATCCCCTCCACTACTGGTAAGAAAATTGTGCTTTTTTTGTTTTAACTCTTTGAATTTGATGAAAAAACTTCTAATTTACTTTTTCTTTTCATCTAAATCACTGTATATTTAGACTATATGACTACTCCGAGCTCGTCTCGAGTCGTGCATTATATAAGTGAGGAGAAATGCTAACGTTGATGTTCCTGTTCTCATGATTCGAATTCGAGTCAATAGTTAATTCTTCTAATTTACTTTTTCTTTTCGTCTAAATCACCGTATATAACCGACTACTTCGAGTTCGCCTCGAGTCGTGCATTGTATAGGTGAGGAGAGATGCTAACGTTGATGTTTATGTTCTCATGACTCAAATTCGAGTCGATAGTTAAGAGACAGAAACCCTCTTCCAGTTGTTACAACCAACTGTTGGTTCCTAATTTACTTTTCAAAAAATCATTTAGAGTGGAATGATAGCCCAAGTAGATGCGTGCTAGTAGTCCATGGGCCTTCTAATTTACACCCAAAAGCCCAAAACCCATTAACATCATGGGCTCCACAAACATATCCAACACTTGTCAAGCTCCCAATCGCCAGTGCTAACACGCTCCCCCTACCAACACTCCTCCACCTGCCACGTGTACATACACCGCGCCGGCCCATCTCCCGATGCTGACCGCCGCCGTAATCCACCCGTCCTTCCCGCCGATCGCCGCCGCCCGACCTCACCCAAAGCGGGCCCACCCCTGTTTCCATCGAAGACGCAATTGCTCTCTCCTTAGATCATCTTTAAGGCAGAGAAGGCTCTTCAGAGCTTTGGCCTGCAAGAAAGAAGAGATTTCTGAGTTTCAGGTTCAGAACACAGGTACCCGTTATTGGTTTTGCTTAATTTTGGTGAAGATTGTGAGTTTTAGGAACAAGTTTTGGTTTTTTTTTTTTAGGCACCCATTTTGATCTTTGATGATTTTAGGGTCAGATTGTTTGTTTTTGAGACTGATTTTTGACAATTTGGTGGTGTTACCGATTTTGCTAAACTTTAGTGAAGGTTATGAGTTTTAGGAACAAAGTTCGATTCTTTAGTGTTCCTTTTCATTGAAAGGTGAGAACTTCAGGTACCCATTTTGATCTTTTATGCAATGGGATCAAATTCTTAGTGTTTTTTTTTTTTTTTTTTTTTTTTTTTTTTTTTGGTGGCTTCCGGAGCCAAACGCATGGACTAATCAACTTTCGGGCATTGTCATACCCATTTGAAGGAGACCGTCCCCACCGAGTTTTTTCCATCGACCAGACTCAACTCGATACCTCGCTAAAGGGAACGAATCCCTTACTACTTGAACCAACCAATTGTTTGCCAAATTCTTAGTTTGGAAAGATTGATTTTGATTTTGATTTTGGTTTTTTTGTATGCTTTTTTTTTTTTTTTGGTGCTTTGCAGATGAGGGAGATGTGGGTTTGGTTGAAAAGGGTGTTGTTGAAGGGGTTGATTTGGGATGGTTACCAGCTTTTCCACACATCTTATTGGCTTCCATGTCTAATTTCCTATTCGGGTATCACATAGGGTGAGTGTTGGAGGCTTTTTGGGTTGGAATTTAATGAGGATTGAATGTTTGATGTGGTTCACACTTCATACTTCACAGGGTGATGAATGGTCCTATAGTCTCTGTTGCAAGGGAGTTGGGTTTTGAGGGGAACTCATTAGTTGAAGGTCTTGTGGTGAGCATGTTCAATGCTGGTGGACTCATTGGGAGCATAAACTCTGCTTCTTTGATAGATAAGTTGGGATGTCGGCGAACAATTCAGATTGTTAGCATACCCTTGATTTTTGGTGCTATTTTAAGGTGATTTCTGTTGCTTCTCATGTGATGCCTTTTCTTTAAAAAAAAATTATTTTTGATTTGGTTGGTTTGCTTTTTGTTGGTATAATTCACAATAAGACGGTTATAATAGTTGTTTTGCTTTGGATTAGTGCGAGAGCGCTCTCAGTTGAAGAAATATTGTTGGGAAGATTTCTTGTTGGACTTGGCATTGGTGTGACCACTGCCCTTGTGCCGCTTTACATTTCAGAGGTATTTATACTTCTTGAATTCGTAAGATTTGAACAGTTGGTGTGCATAATTTTATTTCAAAAGTTGATTGTATTGTGTGATCCTCTTTATTCGGATATGCTGGTAATTGTCTTAGGTTGCTCCGACAAAGTATAGGGGGGCATTGGGAGGCGTTTGCCAAATTGGAACATGTTCGGGTATTATTGCATCGCTATTGTTTGCAATTCCTACAGAGACCGATCCACATTGGTAAGTTCTTTTCCTTCTTCCTTTTTATTGTTCTTTGTTGCAAAAGTTGGAACAAAATCTGGGGCTTTTCATCTAATATATGTCTGATTTTATCCCTTAAAAAGACAGGACATGCTGATCATCAGATAATTGTTTCAAGATTTTCCGGATTCAAGGTTGCAGAGTTTTCTAGTATATTTTTCGAAGCCATTTCTAGTATATTTTGAAGAATGGTAAATGATACGTTTTTCTTAAAAAAAAATTGAATGTTTAATCCATTTGTCATCTATAGTTCTATGTTATATTCGGTGGGTTTCTCTTAATACAAGTAAAATTCATTCTGTTATTGTATTGCTTCATTTTATTGTGATGAGAACCAGATTTTGCTTATACAGTTAGTGGGTTAATTTCACCGATGGTCACTCAAGTTTGCAGTTTGTAACACTTTGGTCACTAAACTTTCATTTGTTCCAAATATATCACTAAACTTTACAAAGCGTTTCAACAAAGTCACTCCGACCACTCTCCGATCAAAAACCCACCGGCCCTGCTGACGTGGCGCCATGTGGGATTTCATGGGAGGTCACTTAACTTGTTAAGTGATGACATGGCATGCCACATACCCACCCACCCCACCCCACCATTAGTTCACCCCGTTTGGTTCCCCCTCACTTCCCCCGGCATTTCTCCCCCCCCCCCCCGTAGCCTCACCCCCACCCCGTGGTTCCCCCCCCCCCGGCGTCTCTCGCCCCACCCCCACTCCCCCGGTAGCCTCTCCCCCCACCCCCGGTAGCCTCTCCCCCCACCCCGCCGGTTGCCCCCTCCCCCGGCGTCTCTGCCCCGCCCCACCCGCCCCCCCCCCCGGTAGTCCCCCACCCCGCCGGTCCCCCCCCCCCCGGCGTCTCGCCCCACCCCCCACCACCCCCCCCCGGGCGTCTCGCCTCCCCCACCCCCCCCCGCCGGTAGTCTCGCCCCCCCCCCCCGGTTCCCCCCCCCCGGTCATCTTCTTCCTCGCGCTCGTTCTCTGTCGCGACACCTCTCTCTCGCGGAGCTTCGATCCTGCGCAACCAATCGGCCTCGACCGGTTTGGTGGGGGCGGGTGGGGGACCGGGGGTGGTGGTGGGGCGAGAGGCGACCGGGGGCGAGAGGCGGCGGCCGCGGGGGGAGTGGGGGTGGAGCGAGACGACTGGGGCGGGGAACCAAAGATGGGGATGGGGAGAGACGACCGCGGGGGGAGTGGGGGTGGGGCGAGACGACTGGGGGGGCGGGGGCGGAAGCGAGTGGGGAGAGACGACCGGGGTGTGTTAGAGCACGAGCCGGGGTGAACTAAGAGGGGGTGGGTGGGTGTGTATGTGGCATGCCATGTCATCACTTAACAAGTTAAATGACCTCCCATGAAATCCCACGTGGCGCCACGTCAGCAGCGCCGGTGGGTTTTTGATCGAAGAGTGGTCGGAGTGACTTTGTTGAAACGTTTTGTAAAGTTTAGTGATATATTTGGGACAAATGAAAGTTTAGTGACCAAAGTGTTACAAACTGCAAACTTGAGTGACCATCGGTGAAATTAACCCTACAGTTAGTATTTTAGCTTCTGGTCTCCCACCTACTATTTGGAATGAATCTATTAATGTAATTCCTTTGGTATTTATTGATCAATATTTCTTTTTATGCATTGCATTTGCTGGATCTTCCCTAACAGGTGGAGAGATGTGCTTTACATCGCAAGTGTCCCAGGCCTTATCCTGATAATTGGCATGCAGTTTGCTGTTGAGAGTCCTCGGTGGTTATGCAAAGTATGATTTTTTACCATGTTCATGTACAAACTAATCTTTACATATTGTTCTTCACGTTTTAAAAGTCATAGTCTTCTTCATGGAATAGGTGGGACGACTGGATGATGCTAGAACAGTTGTCAGCAATATTTGGGGAAAGGATGAAGTTGAGAAATCGATTGAAGAATTTCAGTCAGTCATAAAAACTGATGGCAGTGATTTGGAGAGTAGCTGGCTGGAACTTACAAAAGCACCCCATAGCCGAGGTAGTATAAAGTTGCTAAGTGACTCAATGTGATGCTTGAGTTTTTGTATGCTTTCTATAATAATCGAAACCAATGTTTCCGCTGACTGTTCTGACTTTAAAAGTGGGTCTTATGAAATTATTTCCACATTAAACATCTAGGCCATGCATGATAACCCCTTTGAGGTCAACGAGGAAGTATTTCTGTTAATAAGAGTATATCATATTTCTCTTACTCAATTTACTGTTTATATAGCCTTAATAGGATACTTTGCTGTTACGCGTTTACGGTGCTTTGTTTTTCCTTGAACCGATCTTCTTCCAGTGCTTCTTGCTTCTAAAAATACTCGTTTGTGAATGCAAACTAAGACCACGAATTTCTTGAATGCTGCAGTTGCTTTAATTGGAGGCACACTTTTCTTTCTGCAGCAGTTTGCTGGAGTAAATGGTGTGTTTTACTTTTCTTCTTTAACTTTTAGAGATGTTGGCATTACAAATAGTGCCCTAGCAAGTCTTTACGTTGGACTCACCAATATGGCAGGTGAGGATGTCATATTGTATTTTCAGTTTCTGGCCTATTTGCATGTATCTGGTGCTTTATCATGCTTTATCATGATTTGGGACTGAGGCTATGTTGTTGTTGTTGTTGTTGTATTCATCTACTGTTATCTCTAGGTGCATTGGTTGCTTCATACTTAGTCGAGAAGCAAGGGAGGCAAAAGCTTCTCACTGGAAGCTACTTGGCAATGGTAAGTGACTTTCGATGAAACTAAAATACGCAAAAAAAATCACTTAATGGCAAAACTTTTCTTGTGAAAACAATATCTCATCAGCACGGCAGCAAGTACAATGGTTTATAGGTAAGGGTAAGTCCGTTTAAACTCATAGGGTAATTGTTTGCCTATCATCTGTCAGGCCATTGTATTATGGATGTTACTTGGAGCTAGTCGGACAATGCTTTGAACTTAATCGAATCTCTTGCTTTTACAGGCTGCTTCAATGCTTCTGGTGGTTTATGCCATCAGTTCTCCAATCGATCAACAACTTCATGATAGCTTATCAATCGTTGGAACCCTCATGTATGTTTGCCTGAGTTATTTCTATCGCAATCCATGTGATATTCTGCTCTTTTACAGGAGACACATTATTATAAGCCTCATCCAGCTATAAACAAGATATCCTGAATCTAATTCTTCATTTTTATCTCTTTTTTTTTTTTTTTTTTTTTTTGATCGGGCTTCTTACTTTCTGCAAAGACGGCCTACAAATGCCCCCACTATAAAACTTGACTCAATAGAAATTGAAGAAATTCGACGAGGTAGGGGTAGACCGAAGTTAACTTGAGACGCATTAATTAGGAGGGATTTAAATGGTTTGAAAAGCTTACCATCAATAGCACTAAATCGAGCACAATAGAAGAGTATATCCATGTAACCGACCCCAATTAATTTGGGACTAAGGCTGTCTTGTTGTTGTTGTTGTTGGGCTTCTTACTATCTGCATTGATAAACCTACTAAACAATGACAACAACAAGAAAGCCTGAATGCCAAATCACATTGATTTGGGATTGAGGCTATATTATTGTTGCATGGCACATAATTAGCCCGTTTGGTGCTTTCAATCCTCTATTGTGGCATTCCCATATTTTTCTTAGATACTTTCTTGAGATGACTCTAGAATGCATGTGTTTTTGCAGGTACATCTTTGCCTTTTCAATAGGCGCTGGGCCAATAACTGGAATTATTATATCAGAGCTTAGCAGCAACAAAACGCGTGGGAAAATCATGGGATTCAGCTTCTCAGTGCACTGGGTATGTATTGGTTTTTTACTAATTCGTGAATCAGAACATAGCATAGAATGGGATGTTACTTGCGTTTTGCAACATCAGGGCTTAGCTTACCCATCTGTTATTATGTAAAACCACAGTCCACATTGTACACTAAGATGGATGAATTATTTCTTTTTTGAAGTCAAGATGGATGAATTATAAACGTACATGATTCACATTTGAATTTGCTCGCTTGTGCTCATGTTGTCTCTCAGGTTTGTAATTTCTTGGTGACCCTTTTCTTCCTGCAATTGGTGGAGGAATTCGGAATCGCCCCTGTATATGCATCCTTTGCTGCAGTATGTTTAACTTCAGCACTGTTTGGAAAGTATTTCCTTGTTGAGACAAAAGGGCGCTCTCTCGAGGAAATAGAGATGTCACTGAATGCCAACTTCCCATCTAGTGGCGAGTGATCTAATTCCCGAAACTACAGAAGAAATGGATGAGACATGTGGCCATGTTGGAGAGAAGCTGAGGTCAAGAGCTGAGCATGCTCTAGTTTCAAAGAGAAAGTTAGAATGGATGAAGATAAACATCTGCAATGCCAAAGAGGGAAGAATGGCTAATTGGTTTGTACTTGGTAGTGTTAATGTATGTTTTATGATTGATTTTTTGACGCCATTGTTGGTTCAATATTGAACAAGGCAATTGTGAGTAAAAAAATTACGAATACAGGCGTGTATTGAAGGCCAAAGTCCAAGAGATGGTCATTTATGTACACAAATTGAAGTACTTGTATATTATAAAAGAAAAAGGTACTTGTAAATATTATCCCTTTGTGATTTACAAGTATCTATGTAGAACATTATATGAGCTCGTAGCAAGTCCAAATAAAGGAGGATGCTTAGAAGTTCATTTTCTATGTCAAAAAATGAAGGAGGGAGGTCTCAAGCCATTGCAGTAGATTGACAGTCAACACAAAACTTTTGTTACTCATTATTCAAATAGCCAGCTCTAACTAATTTTGGAATTGACTTTATGTTATTGTTGTTGCTTCGTTTATCTGATCAGATTTGTAGTTTCATTGGCTTCGCACTCATTCAACTACCAACTCGAATCATGCATGGTGCAATTCATTTTGAAGCATGTTTTTTACTCTGAAGTTTAAGGTTTTCTTATTAGCAAATTACCCATTTTAATTGGATATTGTCTGCGGTTATGTTACTTGTAGGAAATTCTAACCTTGCTGTTACTTTTTTTTTTATTTTTTTATCAGGAATCTTGCTGTTACTAGTAAGCTAGTATTTGGTAAAATTGGTCGATTTTGTTGATAACCACTTCATTTTCACAAGGTGCTCACATGACATGTCTGTAGTATTATGGTTGCACCGTCCAACTCTTTAAAGTTTTAATTATATATACTTATTCATGCTACGAGCACCCCGGCTTATGATTAGGGCAACTTGCATTTTCGAATTAAAAATTTGGTTTCATAAGAAAATATCATATTTACCCTCCCAACCCAATCGATTCACTCACATGCCCCATTTCGTTCACATTCCTGCGCACCCCGCCTTCAAACTCTCAATTTTTCTACCAAGTGAATTTGATCCGCCGCCGGTCGGATATTGCGTTGTCAATCAAAGAGTGCGCACCAACCTTGTAAGTCTTTGATTCCACCTTTTTATGTGGTTTAATCATTTAAGTTCAGTGTTTTTTAGGTGACAATAGTGTTGGTTATGTATTGTAGGGTTTGTTAGATTCGACGAGTTTAAAGCGTTTTTAGGGTCTAATAGCCGAAGAAAACGAGTGGGAAGCAGACGTCGAACACGATAAAGTTAGTTTTCATGGCTTTGTGCTTTTTTTACCATTTCTGAAAGTGAACCACGAACATGACTTTATCAGTCACATAAGACCGAGATATATTGTTGTGTCTCGGTTGAATGTAGCTGAGACTTGGAAAAGTCTCGGTGCAAACTCATGTTTGATCCCTTTGATACATGTATCGGACAATGAGTGTCGAGACTTGACGAATGTAGTCGAACAAAGGGTGTTGATACAGCACGTTGATTCTCGACCATGTAGTACTGAGACACTTTTTTTAAAGTATTTTTTGTGACGACCCGGCTCCCTAAACCAGGTACCGCCCGACCTAATCCCATCATTAAGCCCTAACTCACTCCACCTAGAACTCAACAACGTATAAGTCAACGTTTTCAGTTCATTCACATCATTACACATGCTTAGCATAGGTATTAATCATTTCTAGTTAATTATAATTTACATAGTTAATTAAGAAGTCGTTGTCATTACATTAACTTTCAGTTGAATACTTATTAAGATTAGCGGAAGCTTTTATAAAAACACCTACTGTGAAAATCAGGTAAACAAACGATCATATAAAACTAACCAAAATAATACATGCATCTGTAGGGAAGTCTAATCTCTCAACCCGATATACAACCCAAAGTTATACATAAAGACGTAAGTAGTAAGTACACAAAATCATCACCTACAAAAGTAGCATGAACTATCCGTCGACGACTCAAAACTAATTGTTGATTTTCTCCTTCCATGGTCTGCTACTTGAAGTATTCGCACCCACCGTCATAAAAAGAACGATAAGTACAATAATGTAGAAAGTAACACTGAGATATATTTATCCACATTTCCAAATATACAAAAGTATATGAAAGCATAACAGTAACAATTTAAAGCTAAAAAGAATCATGTTATAAGATACTTTAGTTAAACAACATCAAACTGACACTCGACTAAGCAGTATTGATCTAGTGTCGGTTGATTATGAAATTACATCACATCAACTCTGTTCCACTATTTGGGGCTTAGATATACTCATAACGCCCATTTTGTTATATATATATACACACTTGTTGACAACCTCGGGTCATATACCCTGTGTGTCGTACAAGCTAGTGGTCAAATCCTGACAACCCCAAAAATCTAGTGACCTCGTGTGCCGCACCCATGTCTATCATATCATAGTCCTAGATACAAGAACTACTTTCATAATTCAAGAAATAATACAATTTAGGAATCCAACAATGTATTTGCATACTAATGCACAAAGGGAATTAAATTTATAACACCACAAATCATTCACATATAGTAGCATGATGTTCTATTTGATTAACACTCTTAACAATCAAAAATGACATAGCACCTAATTAAGAGTCAATGAATATCGTTTAAACATCAACCAATGCCATGATAACAAACTCATGAAATATGAGAGAACAACAAAGTCATGGCACCAAGATTACAAAATGTGCATTGATAATTGATTATTTAGACTTATATATAGGGTTAATTTAGTAGTATATTTAACATAAATATCCCTAAATGAGCTCAAATTGATGGTATAATTATGCATTTTTCAAGTAAATAAGGCATAAAGGAAGGAAACGAGCAAAAATGAAAAGAAAACGGAGCTAAAACGCACCAAAGTATGGTTAATGTCGTGGCTCATAGGCATGGCGTCGTGAGGGCACAAGGCATAGCGTGAAGAACCTAGGCACGACGTAGGAGAGAAGGTGTCACACCTCGATTTCGAAATACGCTCACCTGATTTCGAGATGGACGACCCACATGAGCTACGAAATCGAGTATAACTCATAAATAGGAAAATCATTAATTGTTTGGCAACAAAATATCTATTTTATTAGATACACGATAAAAATAATACATTCTTACTGTGTATAAGCTTCTCTTCTCGAGTCTCTCGTACCCATTATTGAACCTATTTAGCTAAATACATGAAATTGTTAATTTAATAAGCTAGCCGTCCAGGAAACTCAAATTACACACCATTAATGCAACACATATAACAAAACATCACAAAAGCATCAAATTAAACCAGATACGAAGGCATACCTCAACATACCCAAAGCATAAATTACACAGGTGGACCTAGGGAGCCGTGCGCGTTGGCTCAAACCACACCAATGTCAAATATTAACATCAATAGTGCTCGTCTTCACTTGACCATATTGATGGACCGATAATACCACACCGGTGGACTTCAAAATTTTTGTCGACAAGAGTCGCACATGTGGATAAACATATATAAGTAATTAGCATAATAATACCAATAAATATGCAAAGATGTAAAGGCACATGCATCGAATTAATAATGCATAACAAAGAGGATTACCTTAACAAGAATCACCATGTCCTTGAGGGCTACGACATATTTCTTAAAGTTTCTTTAAAAGAATGCATAAATGAAGTGAGATAGAAACTAAAACAAAATGTAAGAATGAATCGCATTCGCATTTCTATTTATAAAAGGGGAGCAGCTTAATAAAACAAAAGTCATAATAACAAGTCATAATGACAGGATAAAGATAAGACTCGTTATTTATAACGAATTCCTAAATAAAAATATAAACCGTCAATGGTCATTATCGATCATAATGTTTAAGATAAAGATAAACGAAACTTCTTAGAAACTTTTCATTCTTTATTTAAAGACTAAGTTGAAGTGTCATTGTCAATCATAATGTTGAGATAAAGATAAATGAAACTTCTTATTCTTTTCCTAAAGATATTAAATGTCATTGTCAATCATAATATAAAGATTGAATTTATAGAGGTTTCTTATTCTTTTCTTGAAGACTAGATCGACTTATCTTTTACAGGTTCAGTTTACTAATTTATTTACTTTATAATAATTACATTTTGCTACTGGTATTTTATTATTTTTAACCTTTTACTAAAATAATTATTTTGCCCCTTAAGCTAATTACTTTTTACTTATCACTGTAGTTATTGAAATGACTATTTTATTTCTATCATGATATTTTAATTACTCTTTATGATTAATCATGAGATGCAAACAAGTAAATGATGTAAATGATGTATCAACAAAATGCATCACTTAATATTCATCTAAATGTATAATAAAGCAAAATAATGTGCAACTCAATAATGGTAATACATATATTTAGACATATAAATGAAAATCTCAAGATTCTTAATTCTTGGGTTGTTGCAATCTCTTCCCTCCGAGCAATTTCGTCCTCAAAATTGAAAAGTTCTTGATGAATATATTTTACCATAGTTCTCTTATTCTTTTTTTCTTTTATAAGGTATATAGTGCTTATGAATATTACAATATAGACATGAAACACATTCAATATATTTTTAATGTTTCACTTTAATTCAAAAAGACTTGGGATAATCAAGATAAGAACTTCATTCATTCATTGAGTTACCACGTATCATACCGTTTTAACTCAAGTATAAGAGCAACATTCAAGTCAATATTATCTACCCATATAGCATTATTACACAAAGTTTCATCATTTAATGTACTCCTAGCCTTTTATAAATTCAGACGCTCCATCCCACATGAACTTACCAGTACTAGTCATACACTAGATTCAGAGCGTTTGCCAAACAAATGTCACATTCCATCCTAGTTAAGATTTTCAGTTCCACATATCATGCTTAATTAGCACTTGTCCTAGCTAAATGTCTGGATATCTGATCATCTTATAGTATTGGATTTTCTGTCAAAGATGGTCTTCTCGAGTCAACTATTATACATTTATATTCTAGTTTTTAATGCTCTCCTTTATAATTTCTTTCTAAATATTAAAGTAGCTTAACTTGGATTATAGGATTAAAAAAATTAAGAATTTCAAATGTCTTTTGATTAAGGCATTAATCATATTGTTACAACTTTAAGTCTGTTTACCTTAATTAATATACCTCTAAAGCTATTACTAGTTCTAGCTAATAATCTTTTATATGTCGTCCTGGTCTTTTGTTGTATGTCTTTCGTGGCCAGTTTATTCTCATGCCTTGGCAAAACAATAATTGTTTTAAAAAAATTATAATTTATAACCCTAAAATTTTAAAAGTATCATAGTTTACTAAATATTTGAGTTTTTTTCCTTACCATTTTAGGTGATAACTAGTTGTAGAGGTTATGGTCAATGAGGATAATCACTGATACCCATTAAATACATTAATGAGAATATTATTGATTCAAGTCGATCAACGCATTTATTAGGTCACCTGGTCCATGCCATCAATAATGGTCAATTGTTGGAGTTAATAGTCAATTGAGCAGTAAATATGGTCATTTTTTGGGTTAATTTAAATTGATGGTTAACCGGTCATATCCATCAAGATAACGATGAACCTTACGCTAACTAATCAATAATATGGTTAACGGGGATCAAAGTCAGTCGACAAAGAAGTCTCGATCGATCAAAGTCATCAATGTTGGTATTATTATTTTTTTAATTAGTTAAAAAGTCAATGTTGTAATTTGATGGGTCAACTTAAAAGGTTGTTGCGCTTGCCACATGTCGGCCTACATGCGGTGGATCAATAATTATATCCATAATTATCTCTTACATTTTTTCTGAATAAAAATTTGATTGACAATTTGGTATCCATATTATACAAGGAGACATTGCTTTTGCTCATCCATACTGGCTGGTAATACCACTTAAGGGCGGATAAATTGTCCACCCAGTGCCGCTACCCACTTCTACTAAGGCTGGGCTTAATAGGAGTAAGAGATTTGGTGGCAACAACCAGAATGAAATGTAAACCGCCTTCTATTTCCATACTTATTACCTCCAGCGTGTTTGCTTCACCTTCTTAGGTTGGATTAGCCACAGTAGACCGGCTAATTCAGTGTTCGCTTGGAGGATTAACTAGTCCACGAGACTATTTAATACCTAATTCAAGTGACTAAACTAAACCATCTTTTTTAGTGTCACTAATTAGTCCCAATGATTGAGCTTGAAATATTATCAAAGTACTCCTCTATAGATCTTCTGTTCTTCAACTCCTGATCAAATATATAGCTTTTCTTATGCATAAAAATAAAAAAATAAAAAAAAAACCATCGAGTTTATGTTCTGGGTATTGATCTAGCTAGAGAGAAAGAAAAGGCTCATAAGTATATCAGATTAAAAAACCTAATTCTTGGGGTTTCATAACCGTTTGAGCTGACAAGATAGATCAAACCCTAATTCGGTAAATGAGACATTACAAAAGAGATCTAGAGAGAGATTTGACAAAGATCATGATTTCCTTCTATCTATCTACCCAAAAAAGGAGAAGCACAACCCATGCATGAGACCTTAATTATTCAATGTAGATAATGAATAAAAATGATGAGCTAGTGTCATATACATGTATCAAATGTCTCAAAACCCAAAATAAACCCCAAAGTAACCAAAAACATAAATATATATCATATGTACAGTCCATAATATCAAAATAAACCTATTTTAGTAACAAAGATAAGCTAACTATGAGGGAAGCTCAGAGGAAGTCACCGATCACAGGCTCCTTGTCTCTATTATTATAGGGACCTGCAATTCTCGCCAAAGGCAGAGACAATTTCATTGAGTAGATCCAGAAGAAGTTCGACAATGATTCGGATTAAACAATAAACAAGTCCATAAATCATGTTGGAAAGAAATGAGGTGCTGAGAAAGAATAAAAAAAAAATGCATGATAGATAGACTGCAGTGGTCACGGTAGGGACCATGTGACCCTGAAGCAAAGGATAAGGAGTAAGTAGTCTTGACACTCTATACGTGGGCTCAAAGCCACTTAAAACGTATAAGTGTCTAACACTGGTGCAGTGAGTCAAAGGCACATCGGTCGCACCTAATACGTTCGGTACTATTGGCTCACTTGAGCCGCAACCCGAGAAAACATTCCAAAGGGAGCCACAGACTAAATCGTATGCTCAACCACAATGGAACTCAAATACCTGGGAGAAGCCACGAAATATGTTGTATGCTCACTCAAAGGATCCAGACACGTCGGGAAGCCACGAGAATCAGTTGGCTGCTCCACCCACGAGTGGACACAACTAAACCAGACCACTTAGCCCTAAGTCACTCGGCAGGGAAGTAGAGTCCAATGATAGCAGTAATTTCATTAAATATAGTAAGGAAATAAAAAGAATTAATATTAAATTTCTTACTCGCTTACTTACCTCCATATGCAAAATACCAAACAAAATTACGGTTCTTACATGCCTCGAAATGCATACCTGATACCCAACACTAATCTCATAGGCACCTGGTATTAATTTACAATGAATTAGGTGTGTTTGAGCCTATATGATGTACTTTAGATTTTTAAATCTCAGAATAATTCAAAATATGAAATTTATTAGTGGTGGCACGTTTTCAAAGATTATCTCATGTAAGATTTTTCGAAAAATTTTCGCACTCACTTTCCTACAATTTTTCCTCACTTTTCTTATGTTTTTCTTATTTTTCTTGAATTTTTCTAATTTCTTTTATGACTTTTTGCTATTTTATAAATTAAAATGTAAAATTATTTAAAAAATATATTTTTTTAATTAAATGAGGGGTTGTTGGGCTTTCAAACCAGGCCCAAGCTGAACCGAGCCCGGTTCGGCCCGGTTAAGCGAGCCCGAGCTTGGCCCAACTTGTTGGGCTTGAGCCGGCCCGACCCAACGGGCCTTGGGATCGCACTCGCACAACGTTCAATCCATTCCTTCCTCTCATTCGTTTTCACGAAGGGGAAGGGGGACAAAACAAAAAGGCAGTTGGCTGCCTTTCCACCTCCTCTTTTTTATTTCATATATAAGTATATATATATATATATTATCTTCTTTTCTTTTCATCCAAATCATCAACCATACTCATCTTCTTCTTTTTTCTTATCAAATCAACTCTATGAAAATCAAGAATTCCAACCATAAATTACTTAAATCTACCATACACATTAGCTACCTAAGATTGAAGGAATGTAGAGGTTGAAGATAATGACTTACTTGGGAGTTTCTTTTCTCTTGTTCTCATTCTTTTCTCCAAAACAAAACCTCAAACTCCTAAAACACCACACACCTAACAATTCTCTCTCCCCCTTATCTACTTTCATTTTTTCACACTCACTTATTACACTCCCTCCACTAAAAAGTGACACATGTGTGCGCTATAGGAATTGGTTATTTTGCCCTCAACCATTAATTAATTCATTTAATCAAACCATTACACAATTTTAAACCTTAAGTACTTTTTTTATTTAATTATAGTCTCATACCTATGGATGCACGCATCTTGAGAATTACTTCGCTCACAAAGCGGCGATCAAAATAAAATAATTAAATCGCATACATTTTTATTTTAGATAAGTAATACACAAATCATCCAAAAATAAAATGCATCGGTGTCGACTCCCAAGGGTTAACCGAGTGTGCTACATCACAACAAGTCCAAGTCACATCCCAAAATGTCACATGGCATGAGTTAGAGTTTTTAGGATCATTACAGTCTTCTCAACTAATAAGAATTTCATCATTGAAATTGAAATATCCAAAACAAAATTACTTACCGACATCAAAAGAGAAACGGGAAACTCTCGCGTATATAGGACTCTCGTTCCCATATTAATTCCTCATCTCCGTGGTGTTGCCACTTAATGAGAACTAACGGGATGTCATTGTTCCTCAAACTCTACACCTTGCAGTCTAAAATCTGCACAGGCTGCTCCTCATAAGTAATATCCTCGGCTAAGTCAATCCGAGTCAAGTCCACTATCAGTCTTTCTCCCTCTATCGACCTGTCCAATCTCAGCATCGATATATGAAACACTATATGAATGTCTGCCAACTGCGGTGGTAAGTCAATCTTATATGCAACCTCGCCAACTCTCTCTGTGATTCTGAAATGACCTAAAACCTCGGCGCGAGGCTTTCATTTGATTCTGAACTGTTTGTAACCCTTCAACGGTGAAACTTCTATATATATAAATTTTCCCACTTCGACTCTAACCCATCTTAATACTTGTCAGCATATTTCTTTTGTCTCTTTTGAGCTCCTCGAATACGCTAACGTATTAGTCGTATCTTCTCTGTGTGATCTACCATAATCTCTGGCCCATTATCGCTATATCCTCAGGCTTTGCTCAACATGCTGATGATCAACACAACCTGCCATAGAGTGCCTCAAACAGTGTCATTCCAATGCTAGCCTGGTAACTATTATTGTAAGAAAATTCACACAAATGTAGATATTCCTATCATAACCCATCGTACTCCAACACACAAGCTCTTAGCATGTCCTCTAACACTTGAATCAATCTCTCTGACTGTCCATCAGTCTATGGGTGGAACGTCGTACTATCCTGTAATCTTGTGCCAAATTATGCCTGCATGTTCCTTCATAACATGGATGTGAATTACGACCCTCTATCGACACAATAAATAGTGGCACTCTATGAAGTCTGATAATTTCTCTCTCATACAAAATGTTCAACTACTCGGACTTGTGTTTAGTAGAAACGGTGAGAAGTATGCAGATTTGGTTAGTCTGTCAACAATCACTTAGACATTATTATGCTTACACAGAGTTCGAGGAAAATCGCTAACTAGATCTATAGCAATATACTTTCCCATTTCTACTAAGGAATGGGAAGTGACTGTAACAGTTCTCCAAGCCTCTAATGCTCGACCTTAACCTGCTGGCAAGTTCCGCAACTCCTGACATAATCCCTTATGTTTGCCTTCATCCCAAACTACCAAAATAGACATTTTATATCCTAATACATCTTGGTCCAGCCCGGATGAACAGTAAAATGTGAGCAGTGAGCCTTATTAAGTATCTCTATATGTAACTCAACCACTGATGAAATCCATAATCGTCCCTTATAACTCAAGCACGAGTCCGTCAACTGACTCTACTTTGATGATTTGGACTCTCTGCCAACTCATGGAATCTCTGGAACTGTTCATCAGCCTGCTCTCTGAAACCCTCTGAATAGAGACAAGCTAAATCTTCATCTGTCCATAAATGTGTGCCTCTGTAGTAGTTAAAATGTCAACTGAACCCATCATATATGTCGCTTTAAGGAGTGCAAACTCATGTGTCATTTGACAAATAACAACCTCTGCGTCTGATCTCTTACGGCTCAATGCGTCTGCCACTACATTTGCCTTCACGGATGGTACTATAAGGAGAAGTTGTAATCCTTAAGGAACTCTAGCCACTTGCGTTGTCTCATATTTAGGTTCTTATGTGTAAAGAGATACTTTAAACTCTTGTGGTCAGTGAATAAACTAAGGTTTTTACCATACAGGTAGTGCCATTAAATCTTCATAGCAAATAGCACTGTCACCAACTCTAAGCCATGCATCGGGTAGTTTTTCTCCTCAACCTTTAGCCATCGAGACACGTAAGCAACCACACCATCTCCCTACATCAGAACACACCATAATCTAACTTATGATACATTAGTATTCATAACCATGCCCTTTCCTGCCTCTGGCAATACTAACACGAGAGTTGTCGTTAATCTCTCCTTCAATGTCATGAAAGCCTGATCACGTTTCTCATCTCACTCAAACTTGACATCCTTTTTAGTTAACCTCATCACGGGTGTTGCTATCTTAAAGAAATCGCGCATGAATTTTTGGTAATACCCTGCTAGACCCATAAAGCTGTGAATATATGTCACTAACTGTGGAATACACCAATTCATTACTGCGTGGACCTTTGAAGGATTCACTGATACTCCACTAACTTCAACTACATGTCCCAACAATCTGACCTCTGACAACCAGAACTCACACTTGCTAAACTTAGCATAAAATCAGTGTTCTCTCAATGTTTGTAAGACTATTCTGAGAAGACCCTCGTGATCTTCACGAGTCCTATAGTATATCAAAATATCATCTATGAAGACAATCACGAAACGGTCTAAGTATTGTCTCAACACTCAATGCATCAAGTCCATAAACATCGTCGGCGCGTTCGTCAGCCTAAACGGCATGAGTGCAAACTCGTAATGACCATAACGTATACTAAAGGTAGTCTTCTCTTTGTCCTCAGCCATGATCCTAAGCTGATGGTACTCTGACCTCAAGTCATTTTGGAAAACCATACTGCACCACTCAACTGATCGAACAATTCATATATTCGAGGAAGTGGATATTTGTTCTTTATAGTAACACGATTCAACTACCTATAATCAATGTAAAGTCTCAAATTTCCATTTTTCTTCTTCACAAATAGTATTGGAGCACCTCATAGAGACATGTTATGATGAATAAACCCTAAGTTTATCAAGTCCTCAAGTTAGGTCCTCAGCTCCTCTAACTCCTTTGGAGCCATTATGTATGAAAGTATTGAAATCAGCTTCATCTCAGGGACTAGGTTGATAATAAAGTTGATCTCTCGTAGTGGTGGTAATCCAGTTAAATACTCCGGAAACACATCTAGAAACTCACACAACACGAGCACCTTGTCAATAGTCGCCTCCAACTTCTCTACTATACTTAGAATACTAGCAATTTCCATCTCCTAGCTCGTAGCCACTCTACTTCTGATACTCTGAAGTTGCGTCAAAATTCCATAAAAATTGAACTCTGACTGCTCAAGAATCCGGAATGTGATTGTCTTGCTGAAGCAATCTAACTGTACGTGATATGCTGCCAGCCATTCCATTCCCAATAATGCGATAAACTTTAAAAACTCTAGTACTCTGAGGTCTATAGGCATCTTGTGTCCATCTATCTCGATGGCACAACCCTCACAAATGATATTAGGGTAAATCTTGTCCCCGACAGTGTGTTAAGGATCAAGTGTGTGTTAATCTAATGGGTCTCAACCCTAACTCATCTACCATACGCCTAGAAATAAAAGACACAGTCAAACCAAAATCAATCAAACTATGCATCATGCAACGACAAATAAATATCATACCCTCTATAAGTTGTCGCGTCGCATGTGGGCCCGCTTGAGCCACTGTGTGTGCTCTCTCTCTCACAGTCGCTGCTTGTTGTAAGCTCTACCGCACACCAACGAGTTGCAGACAATTAATCTTAATATGCCCCTCCTATTTGCACTCAAAACATAGTCTCAGTTCCTGTTGCCCAAACTGTCCACTTTGCCACTGGCCTAACCTCTTGCTTTGTTGTCCTGACCTCTAACCCTGCTGGCCACTACCTTTGCCTCCAGTCCTAGTAGCCCTAAAATGTTGTCTTGATTGATAAGCCTGTGGTGCTTGAGGAGGTCTGGCTGGGTAACTTTACGTTGCGTTGGATGAGCGCGCGCCGCATAAATTGGATGTGGTGTAACGGAACCTACACTCCGCTATTTTTTGAACCTCTAATGGTTCATCTTCCTCTTCTTGTCTCCATTATGATCTTGATCAGATCTCCCCTCAACTCTGAGCAGTCAATGTCTATACAGGTCATAGGGCTCCATCCTCGAGGTGAATGATAAGATAATCATATCTGATAAAGCGGTGCTCATAAGCCATATCTAGGTTACTCAGCTCTGTCGTAACAACCATGCCCCAATGGCTGGAAATCGTCCCTCACAAAAGAAATGGACCAAGTCCCTATCACTGTCTGCAAACACCATCGGAAAATGACAACAACTGTTGGAATCTCCCCATTTACCGAATCACAGACTCTCCTAACCTCTATTGGATATGCATGAGTTTCGACCTCTTTACGATCCTCACAAAAGGCAGAAAGAACTTCTAGTTGAACAATATCTTAAATTCCTTCCATGTTTGCGGCTCTCCCTGTGAGGCTACCAAGTTGGTCCACTAGGTGTCTGCGTCCCCTGAGAAGGAAAAAACTGCCAACCCATGCGTCTTGCTATCCTCTAACCTCAAAAGTCTTTAGATCTTCTCGTGACTCCTGATGAATTTATCCGCCTCTGATACATCAGAATTGCCACTAAACTTCCCTAGTTTGTACCTTTCATACTCCCTAGTCAGTATGGCCTCAAGTGTTAAATCAAAACCAATATCTTTCAATCAATGTCGCAACTACTGACATTGTTGTCTCGGGTATGGATACTGTGGCATTAACTGGTGATGCATGCATTAATGGAGTTGCCTGAGGTGTAGGTGCACTAGCGTCCGGTGTGGAAGCCGTTGTAGGTGTCGATGATGATGGCAAATGTCCTCGAAAGATTCAAAATCTCTTCCAGACGTCTATCCTGTGAAGCAACCCTCTGTGTCAAGGCTTGAAAGTCAGTTGGATTAATAGTGCCTGAACTTGTAGCTTCACTTTGATCACCAGTATCCCGTTGATCATCCATCGCGGTCTGCAAAGGCAAATAGCGAGTTTCGATCAGTTTTCTTAACTACCGTTAATAGTATATAATACATATCAATCAATTAACATGTATAATCTAAACTTAATTTCCCCTAACTCTCCTCACTTCCCAACTAATACTCTAAGTCAGGATCATAGGATTTACACTCTAAGTGCAACTGTGTCCTAATTTTAAATTTGTGTTTTAGTCTAGTTGTGGGTTACATAAAGTTAAAGGTAAAAACCTACTTTTTGATACCAACCGTGACGGCCCCAGACCCACAAACTAGGCCCCGTCCGGCCTAAAGCTACGTGAACCCTCTGTCAATTCCCACAGAATCGATGTAGGCTTAGTTAGCCTCTTATCCGAGTTATTCAATCATTAGTTGCCTATTAAATTTGTTATTTAATTTTACAAGTCTTAATATTTATGCAGCAAAATTCAAAATATTTAAAGCAACTTAAATAGATAAATGGTAGTATGGACATGCCTAGGTATGGAAATCATGTAAAAATAGATCTCATATATATATATAGTGATAAATAGTGTGAAAAAGTGTCATATACATGTATCAAACATCTTAAAACCCAAAATGAACCCTAAAGTAACCAACAACATAAATATATATCATATGTATAGTCCAAAATATCAAAATAAACCTATTGTAGTAATAGAGATGAGCTAACTCTAATGGAAGCTCAGAAGAAGTCACCGATCACATGTTCCTTATCTCTGCTACTAGAGGGACATGCAATCGTCACTAAAGGCGGAGACAATTCCAATGAGTAAATCCATAAGAAGTTCAACAGTAATTCAGATTAAACAATAAACAAGCCCATAAATCATGTTGGAAAGAAATAAGGTGCTGAGAAAGAATAAAAAAATGCATGATAGACAGACCACAGTAACGGTAGGGAACAAGTGACCTGAAAGCAAAGGATAGGGAGTAAGTGGTCCTGACGCTCAACACGTGGGCTCCAAGCCACTTAAAACATGTAAGTGTCTAACATTGGTGCAGCGGGTCAAAGCTGCATCGGCCGCATCTAATATGTTCGGCACTGTCGGCTCGCTTGAGCCACAGCCCAAGAAAATATTCCAAAGGGAGCCAAAGACTAAATTGGATGCTCAACCACAATGGAACTCGAATACCTAGGAGGAGCCATGACATATGGAAAATGCTCGCTCAAAGGATTCAGACCTGTTGGGAAGTCATGAGAGCTAGTCCGTTGTTGTACCCGCGAGTGAACACAACTAGACCAGACCACTTAAACCCTAAATCAATCAGTAGGGAAGTAGAGTCCAATAATAGCAATAATTCCATCAAATATAGCAAAGAAATAAAAAGAATTAATATTGAGTTTCTTACTAGTTTATTTACCTCAATATACAAAATATCAAGCAAAATCACAGTTCACACACGCCTCAAAATGCGTACCCGATACCCGACATTAATCTCTTAGACCCCTGGTATCAATTTATAATGAATTAGGTGTGTTTGAGCCTATTTAACGTACTTCAGATTTTTAAATTTCAAAATAATTCAAAATATGAAATTTATTAGTGGTGGCACATTTTTCAAAAGTAAATCTTAGTTTAAAATTTCTTGAAAAAATTTTGCACTCAATTTCCTACAATTTTTCCTTACTTTTCTTATTTTTTCCTATTTTTTTCTTATTTTTCTTGAATTTTTCTAATTTCTTTTATGATTTTTTTTGCTGTTTTTATAGATTAAAATGTAAAAATATTTAAAAATATATATATATTTTTTAATTAAATTAGGGGTTGTTGGGCCCCCGAACCGGGCCCATGCTTAACTGGGTCCGATTCAACCCGACTGGGCGGGGTCGAGATCGCACATGCATAGCGTGTGATCCCCTCCCTCCTCTCTTTCGTTTTCATGAAGGAGAGGGTAACCAAACAGAGAGGCAGCTGGCCCTCCTCTTTTTTTATTTCATATATTATATAAATTTCTTATATTCTTTTCTTTTCATCTAAATCATCAACCATACTTATCTTCTTCCCTTCTTTTTTTATCAAATCAACTCTATGAAAATCAAGATTTCTAACCATAAATCACTCAAATCTACCATACACATTAGCTACCTAAGATTGAAGGAATGTAGAGGTTGAAGATAATGACTTACTTGAGAGTTTTTTCTCTTGTTTTCTCCTTCTCTTCTCTAAAGCAAAACTCCAAACTCCTAAAACACCACACACCCATTGATTCTCTCTCCCCCTTATCTACTTTCATTTTTTCAGACTCCTCCACCAACAAGTGACACATGTGTGCACTATAGGAATTGTCTATTTTGCCATCAACCATTAATTAATTCATTTAATTAAACCATTACACAATTTTAAACCTTAGGTATTTTTTTTATTTATCGGTCAAATTATAGTCTCATACCCATGGATGCATGCATCTCGAGAATTACCTTACTCACAAAGCAGTGATCAAAATAAAATAATTAAATTGCATACATTTATATTTTATATGGGTAATACACAAATCATCCAAAAATAAAATACATTAGTGTCGACTCCCAAGGGCTAACTAAGTGTGTCACGTCACAACAGGTCCAGTCATAACCCTAAAATGTCACATGGCATGAGTTAGAATTTTTAGGGTTGTTACAATAACTTAATCAAAGATAGAATGAACGTAGCAGAAATGAGGATGCTTAAGTGGATGTGTGGTAAAACTCTATAGATAGAATAAGAAATATAGAAATTCAAAGACAAGTAGGAGTAGCACCAATTGATACAAAGATTAGGGATGGACGGTTGTGATGGTTTGGTCACCTGCAAAGACGGCCTACAAATGCTCCAACTAGAAAATTTGACTCAATTGAAACTGTAGAAATTCGACGAGGTAAGGGCGGACCAAAGTTAACATGGGATGCATTAATTAGGAGGGATTTGAATGGTTTGCAAAGCTCACCATCAATTGCACTTAATCGAGCACAATGAAAAAGTTTGATCCATGTAGTCGACCCCAGTTAATTTGGGACTGAGGCTATGTTGTTGTTGTTGTTGTTTTTGTTGTTGTTGTTGTTGTACAATAACTTAATCCCATACACACCGGACTATTGTATTTTTGAAGCAAACATGCCACTCATTTGTTGCAACACTTCTTATATAATTACAAACAAATTTAAATTTATACTCTATATTTTTTTTCATTAAAGAGCATAAATAGAGTTGAATATGGATATGCATGTCTACTTACTTCTGAAACTCATCCCAACAATAGATCTCCCGTACCAACGAAGTCCAGGGTTATAAATGGATATTTTTGGTTTCTAAATGTCTATTTGTCTATCTCCCTTTTTCCTAGTTCTATTAAAGATTTCCAATTGTATTGACTAATTATACTTGATTTAGATGAATATATATGGTCTTCTTGGCCCGATCGAGATGAATATAAATGGTCTTCTTGACTTATCATGATTCCTTGAATATGTTGACATCCTATGTGGTTATAATAGTGTATAAGAGGTTGTATTGTTGTAGTTAAAAATTGGTGTCATTAATATAAATGACTTGCCAGCCTTGATTATTTAGGATTGTATTTTTAGGTGGTTTGAGGTCGCCTTGTATAATTATCACTCTCTACTTGGATCTCAATTGGTATCAATTCATTCCTCTATTTGTCTTTTCCACCATTTTTTTCATCTTTTCTTAATATAAAGCTAATCATGACAGCAAGCTAGAATGTGGCTTGAGCTTGCGAGATTTTATCATGTACTTAGATGTTTGACTTTTGTTTATTTACTGGTGTAACCAGATCGATTAAAACCAGTAATTTTCTTACATTGTTGAATATATTCATGGTGTGCTTAGATTTGAGTGATGGATGTGCAGTAAGTAGAGTGTTTTTATCTAGGCATACTTAAAAGTTGATCCCAACATTTGATCATAGTGGATTGATTTCAAAAAGTAGAATTTAAAGGATTGTAACATGCTATCACTTAATTGTAATGACTATGGTCATTTTTTACTCAATTATTTCATTAACTTCATTTTTTTTAGCCAATGATCATTAATAGAGAGAGCATCCATAGAAAATGTAGTGTTATACTGACATATGATAAGATCAAGAGTCTAATTAATAGGTTTCCTATATACCTTTAAAAAGCCCTTAATAGTTTTTTTATTATTTTTATAAAGAGCCTTTTAATAGTTAGTAATTATTTATTATTATTACTTTTTATTTAATAGCAGAATATCATCTAGAAGCTTCTCATTATTACATACGGATAAATATAACGCATTAATTTTCTTTTCTATTCATAGTAGGTTATTTATCATCTAAGTATCTCAGTGTTATATGGATAATTGTAAGATTTATGTTATTTTATTTCATTTTTCCGATTTCAGTTGACCCGTTGTTCTATTTTATTTCCTTACTAACATCTGGGTATGTTGTATGCACACTCAATGTGTTAAGTGGAATAAGTTGTTCATCATATTCCTTGGAGCAATCTACACCTCTCTTTCTCTTTATTGCAAGTGTAAAATGGTCTACACATGTTATGGAAATGTAGATTTATGCACATATGGCTATATACATGAAAATGCATGGGGGATGAGTTTAAAAGATAAATAGAGTGGTTGAATTGTTAATATTATTGTTTTCATTTTTCTCCTATATGTGCAATATTAGGCACTTTCTTGGAAAAATCGAGGATTAATGCTTTACTGGGAGAATTAGAAAGGGCGGAACCGAGTATTTGCATTTATGTATGTGGATGGGTCATTGGAGCGGGCCTTCGTTTGGGATAAAGATAAATTGCTTGCTATTCATATTTAGCTCTTTGACACCAAGAAATTCAAAAGGTAAGAAAATCCATGGTCTTGGTGAGAATTAGAATACTTCCTTTGATTGATTTCTAATGATTTTTTTTTACCTCAACCCAAAAGAGGTAGCTACTAAAGCTTTTTGCAAGTTCCCACTTATATATTATAAATCAATCTTTTATATTTATTAAGATATTTAGTCTTTGAATTTCCCTAGATCAAATTTTATTCTCTAGTTCTTTCTATATACTTCTTTCCACACTAACATGTTCGCCACCAAGCATGGTTGCAGTTGCCCATTCATAGTAGGCTATGGACAATAGAGAGCAACTTTTTATCTTAAAAACTCCATTAAATCTATTTTTGGATTGAAGTTATTGTTGGTTTCTTATTTTTCTTCAACTATATCACTTCTCTTTATAGCTTTAATTTTCACCAATTTTTTTTACTTATTTATTTTTTCTAGTTAGTGGATTTTTTTCAAGCCTTCTGTTTCAGCTTCTTCCTTTGTTTTTGTTTTTTAAAAAATTCATCTCTCTACTTCTTTCCACATAAAGCTTAAGATTTTTTATAAAAATTGATTTTTTATTTTACCACTATTTTCTAATAACTCTATATAAATTAATATTATTAATGATAAGATTTCTTAAATCTACCCATATGGCACGATGGTTTTTTTCCTTAAATTAGTTGACAAAAAGAAAGTGATTTTTCACAAGAAATATTTTGCTATGATACCATTTTATCACACCCCAATTTCAGGATACGCACACTCAATTTCATGATGGACAACTCACAGGCGCTACAAAATCGAGTATAACTCATAAATAGGAAAATCATTAGCTATTTGCAACAAAATATCTATTTTATTAGATACACGATGAAAAATAATACATTTTTATTATATATAAACTTCTCTTCTCGAATCTCTCGTGCCCGTAATTGAATCCATTTAGCTAAATAACTGAAATTGTTAATTTAATGAGCCAGCTGCCAATAATACTTAAATTACACACCATTAATGCAACATATATAACAAAACATCACAAAAACATCAAATTAAATCAAGCTCGATGGCGGACCTCAATATGCCCGAAGCATAAACCACACCGGTGGACCCAAGAGTCGTGCGTGTTGGCTCAAACCACACTAAAGTAAAATACCAACATCAATGATGCTCTTTAGCACTGGCCATATTGATGGACTGATAATACCACACTGGAGGACTTTAAAAAATTTCATCAACAAGAGTCGCACATATGGATAAACATATATAAATAATTAGAATAATAATATCAATAAAGATGCAAAGATGTAAAGGCAAATGCATCGAATTAATAATGCATAACAAAGATGATTACTTTAACAAGAATCATCATCCCAATGATGGTTACGACATATTTATTAAAGTTAATCCAAGAGAACGTATAAAAGGAGAGAGATAGAAACTAAGGCAAAATGAGAGAATGGATCACATCCTCATTTCTATTTATAGATGGAGAGCAGCTTAATAAAACAAAAGTCATAATGGCATGATAAAGATAAGATTCATTATTTATAACGAATTCGTGAATGAAAAGATAAACCTTCCAAGGTTGTTACGATCATAATGTTTAAGATAAAGATAAACGAAACTTTTTAGAAACTTTTTATTCTTTATTTAAAGATTAAGTTAAAGTGTCATTGTCAATCATAATGTTAAGATAAAGATAAAAGAAACTTCTCATTTTTTTCTAAAGATGCTAAGTGTCATTGTCAATCATAATGTAAAGATAGAATTTATAGAAGTTTCTTATTCTTTTCTTGATAGCAAGACCGACTTATTTTTTGCAGATTTAATTTACAAATTTATTTAATTTATGATAATTACCTTGTTACTACTGGTATTTTATTATTTTTAACCTTTTACTAAAATTACTATTTTGTCCCTTAAGCTAATTATTTTTTACTTATCATTGTATTTATTAAAATGACTATTTTATCCCTATTATGATATTATAATTATTCTTTATGAATAATCATGATATGCAAACAAGTAAATGATGTATCAAAAAAATGCATCACTTGCATCACTTAATATTTATCTAAATGTATAATAAAGCAAAATAATGTGCAATTCAATATGGATAATACATATATTTAGGCATACAAATGCGTATCTTGAGATTTTTAATTTTTGGGATGTTACAAAATGCAAGTGAAGAAAATGAGATAGATAAGTTGACGCCTGGAGACTAAAGGGATAGCGCCGAAGACGGGATGGACAACATCGAGGTCACTAAAGAGAGAAAAAGCACCAAAAGTGGTGGTATAGTGGCAGCACCGAGACAATACACACAACATCGGGGGTTAAATGACAGCGCCGAGACAAAAAAAATAGAAAGTTTGAGTTTATTTCGCATTAAATTATAAAATAGGGTTTCTAATTGTTTGAAAACGTGATTAGAGAGTGTAAATATATAGAAAAGCGTGGTAAACATATTACATAGAAGGGATTAGCCACCATTAACATAGTTTAACATATATTTACTTATTCTTGAATATTAAGACGATTTATGGAAGGAAGACATTGAAGACTCACATGCGATGATTCGGGTATTGTGTTTATTGATTTAATTGAAGTATTTCTTTTATATCTTTGATTTCAATGAATACAACTATGTGCATGTTTGTTTCAATGAAGTGTAAGTAGTCTATTAATCTTAGGGATCAATGGAACTTATGGTATGATTGTTATGCTATGAACATGAGTAGAATAAAAATATAAAAAAGTGCAATGGTTAGAATTTGTATTAATTCTGAGCATAATACTGTGAACATCTTGATCACGTGTTTGTTGATATTGGGTTTTAAAAGTTATCATGGTCATTAAACCATAAAATACACAACATCGAGTGATAGGTGTTGATTAGGGAGACACGGATAGTAAATTTAATTGGTTATATATATAAAAGATTTGGAACATTAAAGCAATGTGGAGCTTATGTTGTTCACACCGATATGTGGAGTTTTAGTTTGTACAGTAGAATATTTTCCGTCACGACAGTAGGTTAAAGTGGATTTGAAGGAAATATGTATATTCTAATCAAACATTGCATGCACATAATAAAAATGATAAAGTGAGTTGAAAAGTATAGTATTTCATTACCTAGGTGAAGTTGTGAACTAAGATAGTTTTAATATAAGAGTTTACGTAATTTGCATTGATTTATGAGTATATATTAGTTTAGTTTAGTTATAAAACCAATTAAAAATTTCCTTTAGCAATAGAGTAATTGCAGCCATGTACAAAATTAGTGCATGCATTTTTTCCTAAGGACGATATCTGTAGCGGCCCCAAATTTCAGGCCGCCTTGAGATCTCTCCATGTCGCATCCCACGTCACCAAGTCGTGCCACGTCATGGTTCGCTTATCCTTGACGCCTCGCGACCTAACTTGTTGCTTACATTCTTCCATCTAACCTTAGTTATGCTAACTAACATTTACGCAAGTATTAATAATTTTGTTAGCCAGATACACAATTTATTAGGTTATATGATAATTTTACAGCGATAGTCTTTTAATGAGTAACTTATGCAATATTTAATAATCATAAGTAGCGAAAAACCCGACAAAAGATATCATGTATATATCAAGGCGAGATAAGTTTAACAAAAGTTCCATATACATGTAATCATTGTTCTACAGTTCCCAAAACCCAACAAAAGTAAAATCAATACATAGTGTAATCATACACGAGTAGGCTCTGCAATCTCAGAGGTAATCGCCCAGTACCTCCTTGCCATTGCTATTGCTCGTTGAAGGATCTGTACTCAGTCACCCAACAAATACAGTGACAAGTCCAATGAGTAAAATCCCAGAGAAATTCATACAATATTCATGAAATAAAACCGATAAACTACGATACATGTGAATATAACTTCTAGCAAATAGTACGTTATATTCCCATGAATGTATGCAACATACGACAAGCAAAAGCAATAGAGTGAAATAAATAAGCAGCATGTACCAATTAAATAAGCTTGGAAACGAAACAATAATCAGTAAACATCCGTCTAATCATGAGAAAACCCTGACCTACACCAGCCAGTAATCGATAAATTAAATAGGAACCACGTAGATACTTACAAGCTTACAGTGACTAAACCCCAACTTCAGTTACCGGATGAACCACTCCATACGCTATTTCAAGTCAAGGGAACACCCTAAATCCCTCCCGACAGTCATAAATGTTTTATACTGCCATCGACACGAGCACTAAATAGAAGTAACTCGTGAAGCGATTTAGCCACAACCAATATATACGCAAACCGAATAGGAGTGAAAACTCATATGTGTCCACCAACAGTCACACATGAAATACGATATCGATAAAACCAAAACCATAAATTATGTGAAGCATTCTCATTGGGTTCACGCACCTCAATCCGCACTTCCGACTTTCCTCGGACTCTCAAATCCGACCCAACTAGCTCCCGATACCTGATATCCCTGAGTTCGGTGTCTTCTCAGTTCAAATATAATGCGTTTAAGATTAATTTAGTGCTATTAACTCTTAAAACCAATATTTATTTCAAAACCTAAAAATTATTAAATAGTCTTTTATTAGGTTAATTCCTTCAAAATAAGTTAAAAATAGTAAATCTAAGAATCGGTGTGTCAAAAGTGGGTTTCAACTAGCTACGTTATTAAAACACATTTTTATCGAGTTTTTGGTGTCAAATTAGCATGCTAAAAGGGCTTATTAGCGCGTTAATCGCGAAACTAAATTCGAGTTTCTACCTAGAATCATTAGCGCGCTAATTGCCCTCTGTGGCAAAATTTTCAACTCGAGAATTATGTCCCAAAGTCCCCAATTAGCTAACTAAACTCCATTTAACTCCCTCTTCATATCAAATTGACCCAAAACAATAATTAGAACAACCTTAAAACAACAATTTGATCAATTTCTTCAAATCTCATGAATTCACTAGTTTTCCCATTTCATCAAAATACCAATTCAATCAAAACCATTGATAATTCCTTATAGGAAATGATCATGTAACACATAATTCATCAACAAATCACCAAAAACTAGGGATCTAACCTTTAAATCCATTTTCCATCAAAACTCCCAAAATGGGTTCATTAAGTTTAATTCCTCCAATTTGATGTTGTCCAGCTCTAATTCCAGCAACAAATCCTTATCCCATTGATTTCCCAACAATTCAGTTAGTTTTTGCTTCAATTTGCATGGTTTGATCAACTTGTTATATGTATCAAGGTGATGTTAATTTTTGGCCCTTCATCCTCATGCATTTTCGTATATCGAGGTTTGTCTAGTGGTTCACTTGCAACCACCTAGCCCCCTTACTCCCACTAACCAAAATCAAGTGACACCAAATTAATACTTTCATGGTTCCTAGATGTGCCAATGTGTATCTCAAAGACTATCATATGGTTTTCATTTAATTTACTCAAACTATAGGTCTTGATTTATTTGATTTAATCATTTTAGCTTAGGTCCATCATAATATCTATGGTTAATGGTTTTATTCACCAAAAATTATCAACTTGTGGTCCCACTAACCCTCGACTACCCGGCACTTAGTGCCCCGCGTCTCAACACAAGATTCAATGTACACCATAGCCTATCATTTTAATTGAATTAACTTAGCCTATGGTCACATTACCTATTTTGATTCATCAACTAATCATCTTAATGTGAATTAGTGGAGTTTCCTAGTGTACCCATAGTTCGCCTACTCGACACCCACGTCGACACGCTTTTCAATGCGAACACCAGTCGACGCGCAACCTCGCCCAATATCAACATACACACATGCAGTGCAATATAATAATAATAAATTGAAACACCACATTTACACAACCACCATTCCACAAATAACATATTTCTTCGATTCTCGTGTTCGAGTCAACCGAATTGTCCACTTAACGCTCAAATTACACCCGTTAATCCTCGAAATTAACATTAAAGTTTAATTAATTTGGGTCATTACAATATATGTAGTCAACGTAAGTTGGTTACACTATTACTATAAGCGAGTTGTTATACTTGCAGCACGCGAATCACACATTAGTCCAAATGACTATAAATAAGAAGCATAAAAGGAAAGAAATGGAAATAAATATCTCAATCATTTTACTTACAGAGCACACCAAGTTCCTAAGTCAATCCGACCTCTCAACACCTCAAAATGGGAACCCGGACATCCGAGACTCTCTCGTAGGTCCCTAGTATTATTACACATATTTTAGAGTGTGTTTAAACCTTTAGTTATGGTGTTAAGATTTTTTAAGGTGTTTGAGTTTAAACTAAGGAAATGTAGAAAAAAGGGCTATCCAGAATACCTGGCGCGCTAGGGACTGTGTCTAACGCGCTAAAGACCCCTAACGTGTTATTCATACTCGTTAGCGCGCTATGTGCAGGTAGGGCAGTAGCGAGCACACCTGGCGTGTTATGCATAATAAACATAGATTTTCCGCTCTCGAATTTTCGGGTTTTCTCTCTTCAAATGGTCATCACCATCGCTTTGGATTCTTGTTCCCCTCCACCAGAGATCCAATATATCCTCCACAATAACAACTTACACTTCAATTATATCATCAAATAATCAATTTAAACAAAACTAAAGGTGTAGCTCAACTTATCAAGTTGTAGAATACCTCACTCTTAATTTAACTTTTTCAAATTCACCCAAAGTTTCCTTCAAATCAACTGATCTCTCTCTCCATTTCTTTGTTCTCCTATAAGTAGAAATGTAAATGATTTGCATGCTTATCTCATCTTATATATATATACTAATAAGATTGATTTATAACCATTGATCTTAATGTGTACACTCATCTCTAGGCTAATCTAATGTACCCATCTTGATTTACAATCAATTAGCTTTCCACTAACTCATCCTTGATAACACAAATTCATACTCAATTGATCTTGTGATGTGTTCACACGTATCTCGACGAACATCAATGATTATTATTTTATTTTACTAATTTAGTCCACATTTATGTAAATTGAACTACATACACATTTAATTTAGCTATTTAAGCCACATTAACTTAAATTTAGCTTACAACATCACTTTCTACCTTGGTCCCAATGGTGGCACGCAACTCGATGCGTGTCCCCGCTCACGTCTCGACATCTATATACTAGTAGGAGTTACTTAATAAGTTTACACATATACATTACACTAGGAATACACCACATTGAAATCTAACATATTTCTCAGTCCTCACGCCGAGTATTAGGACTGTGTACCCGCTCCCGGACACGTCTCGGGTCGGTAACCCTAATTAAGGACAAATTTATTATTAGTAAATTCTAAACAGTTACATTTTTTGATTTTTCATTAGTAATACTTACGATACACGTTCTGGGAAACTATCGAGGTACTTGTGGTGGGGTGTTCATATCAATGAAGTGCCCTGAGTAACAGCCGATGCTCGGGGTGCGGTATTCATATTAACTAGTTTTATGTGTTTTTATGGTAGAGTGCTTGTGATTCAAAGAAATGAAATTTTGGTAAAGTCTCGAGGTACCCTGAGAAAATTCTTGGATCCTCATATCAATGAGGTGCCCTGAGAAACAGCCGGGGGTGCTCGTAGCGCGACACTTTTATAACATAGGTATTCAAACCTTTTTTTGCCCCTCCTTTTTTTTATTTGACTAATTCCATGAGAGTTAGTTTTGTGGTATAGCCCTATAACTCAAGAGAACAAAATGAGTATAATGTAGCTACTAAGAATCGAGCTCATGTTTGTAAAGTTCTTTTTTCACAATTTGTTTCATATACATCTTTAAAAAAATTGATTGTTATAAGTGTCTCACTGAAATAGATTCAACATAATTTAAAAGTAGGTTTTTCTCAAAGTATACATTTAGTAAAATTGGAATACCTTCCTTAGTTCTATGCATGTGATAGATGGCCTTAATGTATGAGATACATTCATTGTAGTCCAAATATATTTTAGGTCCCTTGTGAAAGAAAAAATTACTAAGATTTTTCGGGAGAGTCATAGGATCTCCTTCTCCTTGGTTTTGTTCCAAGTTGTTTTCACTTTGCTAAGAGATATTGGGGATACTCATCAACGAACACCAGCCCAATCTAGTCTTTCGTTGAAAATCTATTTGAGAAAGTGCAGTTCGATGGCACCGAGACAGATGACGCCAATGTCGTTCACTGGAGAATGTGTGTAGCGATCCACCTCCCATGGAACTCTTGGGGATAGAGTCGTAGTCTCCTACTGTGCACGAGGGTTCGATGGGAACATATAACGCCATTTTCCTATCAAGTTTAAAGAGTCAACTTAACATCTCAGCGGTGGGATTGAATACTCGGATCAAATCAGAGTTCACGCCACCTGCCCCACTTCACCTAGCTTTACGTCTACCATAAACTTGAGTCATAACGTGGTTATTAAAGAAGATAAGCTTTACATGGCCCTGAGGAAGCCAAAAGACCCTCTCCTCTTAGGTCTGATCCAAGCCCAATCACTATTCGGTATTTTTCTGAGACGTCTATTGACTAGGGCTCGTTCAATTTGGGAGTGGGAAAAAGGAAGTACATTTCCTGGGAATTTTGCAAGTTCTTTTCTTTGGTTGGCTATTTAAGCCAACTTTCGAGGAGCCCAAATGTCGAATTCTCTTACGTGGGGAAGTGTTTTTCTTAAAAGAGGGGGTACACTTTTTATGAAAGCCACTTTAATATATTTATGTTAATACGTGGATTCCCAATTAGGAATACTATTGGGATCCTCACAGGGATAATTTCTTTCTCATCCTCATCTCCATTAAAAATTTTCATAGTCCAATTGAGGGGAATTCTCACTCATTCGAGATTTCTCAACCCTATTTATGTCCCTACTTCATATAATATGTGTCGCATTTTTAATTCTTTAGATAAAAAAACCATGGCAGGATAACTTCGATAAGACACCTCGATACGTGTCACTTTAATAGGTATCATGACATATATACGCACATAAATTGGATAAATTCTGAGTGTCCTATTAGGATTACACTATGATATTCCACGTTATAAGACTTATCATTTGAGAACTTCATGGCCTCGTTTGGTTCATTTTTACCAACTTACATGTAAGTCATCTCACATGGGAGTTAACTCAAGGGGGGTTCATATTTACCTGTTTGGTTCAACTTTAAAATAAAGATGTGATTAATGAGGGGTAGTTTAATTTGTCAATTTGTCCTTAAGGAAATAACTCCCCTAGAGGAGGGGAGAGGGAGTTATCTGCCTCTTGAGGCCTTATTCAGTTAGAAGTGGAGTTGGGGAGTGTAAGATAACTTGAAGGGGAGTTGAAATTAATCTTGTTTGGTTGGTTTTATAAACCCAACTCCCCTCCAAGTTATCCTCTAACTTACACTTGAGAGTGTAAAAAATCTCCCCACCCCTAGGGGAGTTATCTCCTTACGACTTGTGGATATAATTACCTCTCATTAATTACCTCTTTATTACTCACATCAATCTCTTTTATTTGAAGGGTATTTATGTCAATTAATGTATGTTTAAAGTTGAACCAAACATGAAAATATGATATTCATCTATAAGAAAACTTCATGTAAGTTGGCAAAAATGAACTAAACAATGCCTAAGAGTGAGTTAGGAAATAGAGTTAGGGGTGTGCATGGGTCGGGCTCAAGCTAGTGCAAGCTCTTAATGACTTGCCCGTCTGACTATCGGCTCTTACATCTCCTACACACTAGAAGTCCGACACCCAATTTAAGGGCCTCTATCCCCTCATCTCTCTCTTTTCACTTCATCGGACCCCATGGAAGCCCCATCATCCATAACACCACAGATTTCAAATCTAAATCCTACAAAATCTCGATCTCATGTCTTTCTCCATATGTTTCCCAAATATACCCCATGCCTACAATCCCACAAAACCCACGAATCAATTAAATCAATTTCATAAGTCGAGGAACCAATAAGTTCTAAATAGGTGGGAAAAAGATGTGATTAAGGATAGGTACCTAGATTTGGTGGACGAATGCTCAAACTTGTTTATTCATGAATTGAAGAATGAACAACTCAATTAATGAAAATCGGGTGGTCAGCGGCCGCACTGCCCGACAATATGAAATGTTATACTCGTATGAAATGACGGGCCATCGGGGTGAGGCCCGACTTTGATTCGCATGGAACTTGGGCCCGGCCTAAAATAGATGAGGGGGTTTTGCGGGTCGAGCGAGCCATTCAAGCTATAGAAATTTTGCATAGCCCTAGATAGAGTAACTTGCAGGGAAGTTGGATTTATAAAACCAACCAAAAAAGATTAGTTTTAACTCCCCTACAAGTTATCCCACTCCCCCAACTGCACCCCAACAAAACAAGGCCTGCATATATATGATGGAAGATGCTAAACCACTACAAAAAAATTGCATCAATGTGACGGCCCCAACTTCTTAATAGGGCATCTCCCAACATAATCCCGTAATCAAGCCTTAATCCTAATCACATAAGACTTAATTACGTATTAATCGGCATTTCGTCCCTATATTCCTCAAAACACACGTTCATATATTATTAGATTTTATAGTTAATTAAAGTTTTGTTATTATTCTAATACAAATTATATATTTTAAATATTATGCGAAGCTTTTATTATTCAAAATCCTAAGTGTGGGAAATCAGGAAAATATAGCATCACATGCATGTATATATATGAGTCTAAAAAATGGGAAACTATACACTCAACCCAATGTACAGTAAAAACATAAGCGGTAATAATACAATAAAAGTCGAGTCATACAAAATGAGATAGGAGAATCGTCGAAATGCTCAGAGAAAATCGTCGATCTTCTCCTTCCCCAGCCTGCTGTTGTTCGACGAACCTACACCCACCGTCACAAGCTAGACGATGAGTATAGTAATATTTAAGTAATAACTGGAGATTTCAATGTCACATTTCCAAAATATAAGACAAGTATTTAAAAGCATAAAGTAGCAAAAGAATTGTTGAATCAAGTAATGCAAGTAAATACCATAGTTAAAAATGTATAGACTAACATAGGTTAAATCGAGATGATATACGTCCGGTCGGCGGTGAGAATTATCACATAAACTTTCCCAGTACTATATGGAGTTGCGCTTAACATATCTCACACAAATAGCGAGCTATGCTCTACGCTTATACAACATCAATCTCATTCTTGCCGACCACCCAGAGTCATATAACTCGTGTGTCGCGCAAGTGTAGTGGTGAGTATCGAAACCCTGGTAGACCCATGTCCTCGTGAACCGCGCATCTCTCGTGTAATGGACAATAGATAATCCCTACTTTAGTTTCAAAAATAAATAATTTCAAATCTCTAGGATTCCAAAACTAGATAGGCTACAAAGCCCAAAAGTATAGAATATAAGTATAATCAAATCCAAATTATCTCAATAGCATGTCTTTCATCAATTATCTATCAAGAACAATATCAATAGTAGAAATTGGAAGAAATGAAACATGTCACAAGGCATCATGTCACAATATTGAATCATGAATAGACATAAGAACAACATGATGTAAGATTACAAATAGCAATGTCTACAAATAGACCAATAAATCAATAAAAGTGAATGAAATGAAATATAGAATTCTCACAGCTTTGCTTACAATTCACACACTTGTTCTAGCATATTCGATTTTTTGGCACTTCGAAATGTGTTCCCAAACTCCTGAAATCTCTCATTAGTTCCCTGGAGTTGTTTGATAAGTTTTAGAGTAAGTTTGGACCATTTATAGTGTTTAAACCATGTTTGGACTTTACTAATTTTTGTACTAACAGAAGCGAATTAGCGCGCTATATTACACCTCTAGCGAGCTAGTCAAGATTAGCGCACTAGTTTTCTACATTAGCGCACTACTTCACTTATCTAATGCGCTAATTAATATTAGCGCCTAGATTATCGACCTAGCGCGTTATGTGCAGCATAACCCAGAATTCAGCACTTCGAGTTTTAAGTTTTTACCACACATAGGCTTTGTTTTCACCTCAGGGACCATCATACACATTACCAAAGGTCCCTAACACCCACCCAAACTCAAAACAACAACAACAACATTAAATTCATGAATTCACAAAATTTATGGTGTGGAGAAGTTACCTAGCTTGATGATCTTCTTCTTCCTTACCAAAGCTTTAATGGATACTTTCCTCTTCCTAACCAAATCCACACCAGCAAACTCTATTCTTTCTCTCCCTCCTTGAACAAACGATTTGATGAAGATAGGAAACAAAAAAATTGACTTATATGTTGCATTTGACCATGTTGATATGTTTTAACCTTATCCATTGATCATGGTGTGCGCGTATCTCGAGGCTCAACTTATAGACCACCTTATCCCACTTGTCCCTCAAGTCATAATTAAGTGACTCGACAAATTGACACCTTGTCTCTTGATTGGTTAATGCGTGTCTCGATGCACATCTAATGCTTATTGTTTTATTTCACAACTTTAGGCACACTAATGTTCATATTTGAATGTGACCACATTAGCAACTTATAAAACCAACATAAATTTATATTTAACTCAAATTAATTAAGCTTATTCCATAAGCCGCTACCTCGGTCCCATGTCGACAAGTGACTCGAGGTACGTCCCCACTCCTCTCGATACATATGCACCCGTATAAAAGTGACTTAATAGTATACACATATATAATATACTAGACATACATCACAACAAATATAAAATATACATCAGCCATTGCCTCGGTAAATGGACATATCACGATGTGGGTCCCACAATACATGTCGTTGATCATGTTTAAGGAATTAAACACGGTTAGAGATTTTGGACAGTTACAATCAAATAGTGACGAGCTATTCCCCGTCACTATTTAGCTACGGGTTGGTGATGGGACCCATCGTTGACTCGTTGATTGTTTTAGCGACGAGGTTAGCAACGGGTCCCCGTCGCTACATGTTGGGCGGAAAAATTCCCCCCAATAAAGAGTTTTTTGTCTACGTGGCACTTGGTCCCACACACTTTCTCATACTCCCCAAACCCTAATCCATTATAAATGACATGGATGTCGTGAGTTGCGATCCGACTTCCATTCCATGGAAGTCGTGATCGCAACTCACGTCTTACTTGCTTTGTATTTTTTCCCTGCAACTCACGTGTTACTGCTTAGTTATTTTTCCTTGCATTTTTGGTAAATGACATATTGTATGACATTTTTGATTCTCAAGCATAAATGTTGGCTTAAACTTATAAATGTGTGGTTAACGATGAGTAATGGACGATTGTTTGCTTACAACCAATGTAAAAGCATCTCCTATGCATTTTATATATGTTATGATCTATTAAGAATGAAAAAAATAAAGGTGAAATTGTGGTTGATGTTCTCCACTATCTCTGTTTCAACTCTAAAAATTTGAAAAATGTGGATTGGAAAGAAGTATTCTTCAATGCAATGGAAGTCAAGAGTAATTCCACGCAAATAAATTTTTTTTTACTTAGGCTTGTTTGATCACTTCATGCAAATTGATGCTATATGTAGTATCCTTGCAGGCCCAAGGAGCAAGGCCACATGAATCATGTCCACAAGCATGCATTTTCCCAACCAATTTGCTCTTGTGCTCCCACGCAACTAATTCATGAAAAATGATGACAAAGCTATTTATGATTCATGAGAGGAGACCATTGAGAATCCAAATACTTTAGTACCTTTTTCATACACATAATAGCATACACAACTTTTGAATACAAGAGGTTAAACACATCAAGAAAAAATTAGTTAAAACTCAAAAAGAATAAAGAACCTGAAAGTTGAATTGATATAAATGATGAAATTGGTTGGTGATCAACTACAAGACAAAAATGAATAAAGAGGAAATGACTTATAACAGTATAGAAAAAGTCATAGTCTGACCCCAAATAATGACTTCCAGTCCCACACCGTGTTCTCTTGACGACTCGGACATTACGATTTCGTGCAAGTGGAATATCCGAATGACCCACATCAGCCGGATTTCGAGCATCTTCTGGTTGAATATCATCGTTGTCCCGCATTCCGCCATCCTGAGTACTTGTACTCCCAGATAAATTCATCATTATTGGACTTGCATGAAAATGGCGCGAAGATGTAGGTGCCGTGTCAAATGGAAAGGCTTCCATAGCCTCGAATGTCATGGTGGGAGGAACTGAAGGAGTATGTGGAGTCCCAAACTCGTTGAAAGGCATTGATGGAGTATACAATGGAGTGTCATGCCTCGAAGGTGTATCAGCATGGGAAGAATGATGAGAAGCTTGAAATGAACTGGGCACATTATGCATCCGATAATCTGCGTGTACTGCAGTCAAAGTCGATGCAGCTACATCTCTAATACGGACAATAGATACATCATCACCCAGTGTCAACTGATGAATTGAAGTAATGCCATGTGCCTACATATGAAATATTGTAGAAGTTTTATGCTAAAGTACGAGGAAAACAACTATTTGGCAAGGATTCATGAATGAAAAAAAAAACAAATTGTACTTACCAAGGCCTCAGCAATAGCTCCACGAGGAGACATGAATCGTCGTGTAATGCGACGATACCATAGCATATACGGGTTGTAAAAGTCCATTGGCTCCTCTAAGCTTTCATCGCTTGCAATATTGGAGGCACGTTCGTTCCACATGCGAGACATAAGCACTATGTTCTCGCGCTCCAATCCTTATCCGTCTTCCTCTCAAGTCAATCTTATGCAAATGAATGTTTGTGCTCTGTACAGTGGTATCCTTTGCACGAGACCGAATTGGCGCATGACTCTATCGGGATGATACATTTCGACTACACAGAAAAAATCAAAGGTGCTCTCGTTCGCCAAATAGCACGACCACTGCTACAATACGCAGGTAGGTCCATTATCACTGCCTCAGGATACGGTTCCCATATTACCTGTAGTCAACAAAAACATTTTGATATGAATAAGAAACGCATATTAGATGATGTAAGTGTAAGGCACTACGTGGAGAAGTAATTCTGTATGTCTCTTACTTCATCCGGTTTTTGCATGTCAATCATTTCTCTGTACTTTGTCAGGACGTGCATTGATGCTCCCGTTGAAGTGCAGCTGAATTCCGCCTGATAGTCAATATACCAGGCTCCTATGAAGATATGAGATTTAAGTGCAATTAGTTAAAACGTGGCTATGCAGCTAAAAAAGTCGAGAAACAAGCGAAAATAAGTATTACTAGGGCCATTCCACACGCGGGTAGATCTATGGAGAGCTTGCATAGTCAAAACCGAGTCATCTACAAATGGCCAGGATCCATATCGCGCTTAAACCCAAAATCATTACCAATGTTGTCATTAATTCCATTGTAAACTTCATATGAACAAGTAGAAATACTTCATGTAGTAACTATAAAGAGATGGATTGGTGCAATATACGTAGCATACTACAATGAAGTTCAAGATGCATATAATGCATTACTACTCCCCTTCCATCATTGCAAATCATGTAAGAACTTAAATAAAGCACATGTTAAAAATACAATTAAGAAATTGAAAAGTTTATGTTTCATGCAAGACCAGAAAAGCACATCTATCTCTCATCAAACAAATAATACAAATAAGCAAAGACCTATACTACAAGGAAAATATAGGTTCGTTCATGACATAAAACTTGAAAGAGTCTTTCACTATGAAGCATTAGACGGTTGTCCTTGCTGACGACGACTGCAAGTGCGCCTATTGTGTCCATCCTGCTTACACTTACTACATCGCAGCCCTTGTTGGGGTTTCTCTCCATTCCTTTTCTCGCACTTCATATGCACGTGGTAGCATTTCGATTTCTCCAATCCATCTCGAAAGTTGCCGGCTAGATTGAGGACGACCTTTTTGACTCGCTCCGATATGGATCACCAACAACGTGTGTGGGAAGTCTTGCGTTAGGCCGGTAGCTTCATGAATGGGTTGGAAATTTGCATAACATTGATTTGTACACAATTTGTAGTATGGCTCGATGTATTGACAAAGTGATCTATGGCAACACTAGCGCAAACAAATTGAACATGGGAACATGGAATGCCATAACACTCGCCACTTCATACAAGTGCACCTACGGGCCTCTAATTTCACAACTTGCTTGTTACCCCTTTTCTCAAATGATAGCCACGTGGTGCGGTGATTACTTCAAATGTACCATTGTCACGATTTACTAATGTTACATTATGCCCTCCAGCCACATTTCCCCATTTTGACAACTTATCCATTGCGTACGTCGTGTACGTTTCGCCCCTCCCTAGGGCCACACCTATTTCGTCTCGTCTTTTATTAAAGTATGCCACGACACGGTAAAATGTAATCTGTACTAAAGCGGTGATGGGGTAAAATCGCGCGCCTTTCAGGACTCCGTTAAAGCATTCTACATTTGTGACAAGAAAAAAATCATATTCGTATTAGCTTCGAAACATAATAATTCAAACACATTAAGTAAGTAATAGTAACAACCGTAATAAATCAAACGTAATACCCGCGAGATTTGTAGTCATCCAGCCGTATCGATAACCTTTGTCGTATGCGTTTGTCCATTGGGCTCGATCTAGGTCAGTAAACCACGCAATACATTCGGGATTCAGCTGATGGAGTTCTTTCATTGATGCCTTAAATTTTCGCGGTTGATGTTGTGCTCCTGCTATGTACACCATGTCCTTTAATTCTTTGCTCCCAAATCTCATGTTGAAATTATTGCATATGTGGCGGAGACAAAATCTGTGTTGAGCTCTTTCGTTGGTCCATCCATTTCGAGGATCGTTCATTGCCAACAATATACCTGGGTGTCGATCAGAAATGACACATACACCATCTCTATCAGTCACATGATGTCGCAAACAAGCCATAAACCATCCCCACTGTCTCGACTTTCCTCATCAACAATGGCAAATGCCAAAGGAAATACATGATTATTACTGTCAACAACAGTGGCTATTAGGAGTTTTTGTTTGTATTTTCCATACAAGAATGTGCCATCAATTTGTATCATTGGTCTGCAATGTCTAAAGCCTGCAATAGAAGGTGCAAATGCCCAAAAACCCATTTGAAGACAACTTCATTGTTGGCATTAGGCTCACCATGCCGCCATTCCACACGTGTCCCTGGATTGCTTTCTTGAAGAGCGGTCATCCACCTCGGCAACATTTTGTACGATTCATCCCAATCTCCAAAGACTTTAGCAATTGCTTTCTTCTTCCCCAACCATACTTTCTTATAATGAACGTCATAATTGAATTTGTCCTTGATAATCTGGTGAAGCACAGGAACTGAGGTGGACGGATCTCTTCTCACCACATTTTCTACCTCACGACATATAACGGTGGAGTCCAAATGCGCATGATCCTTGGACAGTTTAGCATAGATGCATGTATGTGGTCCCGCATATGTACTTGATCTCAAATATTCCATGCGATTTTCGTCTCGAACACCGCAACCTCCAAGTACATCCATCCAAATATTTCTTACAACAAACAATCCATACATTTGGTGTAGAATGAGTCACCACAAAGCGCTGTGTCCTTTGATGCTATAAATTTTCACGGCATGTTGGATATCTACTTTACACATGAACCGCATGCCTTTCTCAAATTCAGATGCCTCATTCCATAAAGACCTAGAAGGGATCATTGCATTCTCATTGAGGGGTTGCATTGCCTCACTATTCAATTCCATAAATACAATGGAAGGAACGACAAATTCACGTACACCCACCGGCGCACCATCGATTCCAAAGCCCTCTTCATCGAAGAAATCATCGTTCCCAATTTCGTTCGACATTGGAGGACAAGATAATGAGCCATCATCTGCTATGACTCGATTTAACGCGTATCGAATCATGCCATCATCTACATGATGACCATCATCCCCTTCATCGTCTGTATCATCTTCGCTACTATCTTCACTGGTATCCCCATCACTGCCGCAATAGTCATCATCTTCGCTAGTATTCATATCATCACAGGAACGAGGATCCTCGTCCATTTCGGGATTTGCGGTCGTCACAGGCGATGCACAATGGCTATGCTCAAAAATTGGTTGAGTGCTAGGTCCAGCTCCAGAATGTAACTATACATTGCAATTGGAACTATTGTATTGTTGCCTCGGAACTACAGCGATATAAATCTCCATGCAATGTGGTGGTGGTAATTGTGACAAAAAGTCCCAAACATCTTTGAGACTCGACTCATCATCTATAGGCAACGGGATGTAGTTGGCCGATCCACTTCCAATGTACGCTGGATATCGATATGTCATGTGTAATCTTTGTAAGTCATTGTCTATCTGCAATGAATTACAGATATAACGCACAAGTTCATCGTACCCTAAACCAATCTTCGATCTGAGATGTCGAATGGGCGGTTTCGTGTACGAAATTCCTGATGCTCCTTGTACCATGTCTCCATTCATATAACACAACAACGATACTCTTTGATCACCCATTCTTCAATCTATATATGTAGAATATAATGAATCATTATAGAAATAATTCAAATAAATATGACCTTCATAAAATTTCTTAGGGACCCTAATAGAATTGGTGTAGTGGTAAATTTATTAATATATATATATATATAACTAAATAGCCTAGTGATCAAATTAAGTACCTTATTCAGCAACAAATCAACTATTATATGCAAATAACTATTATATATTATAAACAACTACCCTAGCTAGCTTAGAATATAAGAGACCTTAAAGCAACCTTACAAAGTACCTTATTCTTCGAAATTTTTCTACTAAAGTATGGACATGTATATGAGATTTTTGCTTCATTAATACCACATCAACTAATTGGGAAAAAGTAATTATATAAATCGGATAAAAAAAAATCGGTCTTAAAAAAAAAAAAAAAAAAAAAAAAAAAGAAATTAGAATGTGACACAAATTAATAACAAAAAATTAAACATACAACATGACATGAACCACATGAAGCTTTAACATACAAAATCTCCAAAAAAACATTGAATATAAATCGGATAACAAAAATCACCCTTAAAAAAAAAATAAAAACAAACAAATAGAATGTGAGACATAAAAATAAAAAAAATTAACATACAACATGACTTGAACCACATGAATCATTAACATACAAAATCTCCAAAAAAAAAACACCACGCGATTTAAATAACAAAAAAAAAAAAAAAAACCAAACAGTAGACATACTAATCAAGGAAAAAATCCCCATTATAAGCTACCCTTTCTTCTTCTCTCTCTCTCACAGCAGCTCGCCACCTTCCTCCACTCATCTCTGCCGCTTCCCCACCTCCACCACTTCTTCGCCTCCCACGTCTCTACCTTGCCACTCCTGAGCTTCTGTCCGCCGCCCACGCTCTCGCCTCCGTCGTCCCGCCTGCCTCCGCCATTTCTCCACCTCCGCCTCTGCCCCGCCTCCGCCTCAGCTTCCGCCACTTCTTCACCTCTCACTTTTCTGCCTCGCCACCTCCCTTGTCTGCCCCGTCTCTCACCTTCGCTCTCCCTCTACGTCGTTGCATCTCTCTTATCAGATCTCCAGCCGCATCTCTCTCACCGGATCTCCTCGTCGTGGCTTCACTCACCACCGTCGGATCTTGTTAGAACAAGTTCGATGTTATTTTTTAATTTTTTTCAATTCTTGGTTATTTTGTTTCAGATTATTTTTACTATTTTGATTTGTCTTAATTTGTTATTATTTGTTTTAGTTGTTGTTATTGTTGAATAAACTTTTATTTTAAGGTTTGTTGTTGTTTTTGTTATAAATTGGATAACCCTTTAACCAAGCTTATGAATGATCACATTGTCAAGCATGATTCTCACATTGAATTGTAACATCAAACATGACTTCTACATCGAATGTAACTTGTACACTCTAATGTATAATCACTTATCCATGTATTGTAATGTAACTTGTAATTCTCTCCAATGTATATCAACTATTTATGTATTGTCTATGTTGCTTGTTATGTGTTCTATGACTTATGGTGTATGTATAACTTATACACATTGTAATAAATACAATTATCATTATCACCAAATGGCCTATATAAAGGGTGTCAACCCCATTGTAATTCACACATCAATTTGAATGAAAGTTTCTCATTCCAACTATCTCATTTTTTCCATTCTCCTTTGTAGTAGTAGTTTGTAGTAGTAGAAGTTCTTAGTCTTTTATTTTCATTCTCTAGTTTTTAGCAAGTTTTAACTCAATTTACAACACGTTATCAGCATGAAATTGCTTTACAAGAGAAGATCTTGAAGATCAAGAAGTTTTTCAAAATATAAAGCTAAGAAGGTATAATTTTTATTAATTTAAATAAGTTCAATTTGTTTTCATGTTATCATGGTTAATTTCTTTATTGTTACATGCATATTTAATTATGAAATGTACTTTATTCATACATTATCCATTGTAATGTCACCGACTACGAAAGTATGCTCTGTAGTTGCGTCTCGTACGATCTTCTACATCAAAAATCAAAAGTCAATGTGTGACATGTAGTTTTTCTCTTAAAACTACAAACGATTAGTTATTGTTTTATTCTTGATTTTATAATACAAATAATGCTATAAGTTTGAGTTGATAGTGGGTAAGCCTTGTCCCCGGTAAAGCTAAACATTGAAAAGAAGACGGGTTATCCCGTTCGAGGAGGTATGATATTAAGTAGACTATGTCTCGCCACCCAACCTAGAGGTTTTCCCACCAACTCATACGAATAGTACATTTTGTTTATTAATGAATCAAGTTGTGAACATATATTTAATTATATGTTATGTTTTTTACATAAAAAGGGGAAAACTATTTTATGTTAAATTTATTTTCAAAATATTATTCAACTATAGTTGAACTTGTTGCCTTATTATATTACCGACAAGAATTACTTGTCATGACAATTATATACTACAATTTGTGAATAAAACATATATGCAAAACTGTGTGTTATACATAATCATTCGCCAATTTCTTTGTAGAGATTTGAAAAGTGAATATTTCACTTTATGGAGTTATATATATACATACCAAAAGGGTAATGCTCCAAAAGCTCAAAATGAGCGGTTGAGTCTCATGCTACAAAATTTAATCAGTCAAATATTAATTATAATTCCACAATTTTAATTACCTCTATGTTGAGGCTATGTGGAAATATGACTGATGTGACAATAAAAATAAGGTCATGTAGTCCGTCTCGATTTATTGTTACAACAAATATCGAGTTCGCATGTCAATCCAATAAATATTAAGGATTGATTTATTATCTCATGGTAGCTGAGTAAAATAATGAGATATTATAAATATAATATCGTTCTCGTCCAATTAGTTCGGCTTCAAATTAAGAAGCATATGTTGTATATAATGATCATGATCGCAATAATAAATTTATAGACGTGGAAAATGTGAAAATATCAGGTAAAGGTCGTATTGACAATTCGACCAAAAATTGGAAAAAAGTGGTGCACCACTACAAAGGGCAAATAATTATTGACAATGAGCGTTCATAATTGTGACATTTTTTTGGTTATATATGAAAAGTTTTTTTGTCTAAATATTGTCATATATATACCCGAGTATTTTATGACTTTTATCATGCCTTCAAAATTAAAGGCAAAGTATTATGAATTTTATCATTGAAAATGACTCGATAAAACAAGCATATCGAGATGTATTTAAATCGTGACCTAAATATGAGCGATGAGTTTATGTCTTATGTATCGTGCTACATGCATGTACATTATAATATAAAAGTGAATATTTCTCGGATTCGAACTTAGCGGATGCTAATGTTCATGCAATATCTAATATAACAATTTTATTGTTAATGTCTTGTTCAGAAAAAGTCTACTCAGAATAATAGAAAATTTATCTATATGATTTAATCTGAGTATAATATTCTCGGCTTTAACTTATGGAATATATAAAACACATTAAAACGAATGTCGTCATAAATTAAATGACATTTATAATGTAGAAAGATCTATTTGATTATCCATAATCATCAATAATGCGAAAATATCATAAATTCGCACGAACATTCTTTATCGAATTGAATTTTTTTTCAACTGGAGATTATCTCAAGGCAAACTCAATAGGAGACATATATTGATTTACTCTCCATTAATCATATTATAAAATGCCTTGAATCCCTAATAGAGAAATTATTTATAGCAAGTTTTGTTAATTGTCACTTTGATGAAACATTTTTCCCACCATTAGGAGGATATATAAGTCAATTCAAAAGGAATGACGTGAAATTGCTTGAAACACATCAAATTGCATTAAATTTGTTGTATTATGATCCATGCATAAATTAATATGAACTCAAAGTTCAAAGGATCATTCAGTAGTAACAAAGTTATGAATCAATTACTTGATGCAAGTATTATATACAAAAGAGTGACAATCATATGCTTCAGCATTAAATGGTTCATATAAAAAACGATGTCCATGTGCAACAAAATGCACAAAATGTCTCACCCATGTGAACATGAGGGGAGAATCAAAATGAGTTATTGGTTAGTGTACTGCACTCTTTTCCATTTGCTATGGTTTTATCCCACCAAGTTTTCTTTGCAAAGGTTTTTAATGAGGCAATTCTAACAATATTATACTCCGTATAAAAAACTTATGAGAGCAATGTACTCTTTTTCCTATACAAGAATTTTTTTCCCACAAGGTTTTTCTAGTAAAGGTTTTAATGAGGCATATATATTCTCTCAAAGTGTATCAATGTGTTGCACTTTTTTCCTTAGCTTTGGTTTTGTCCCACTGGGTTTTCCTAGCAAGGTTTTTAATGAGGCAATCAATAATATTATACTGTAAATCAAGATTGACGAGAACATTGTACTATTTTTTTGTACTAGATTTTTTTCCCACATGGTTTTTCTACTACAGATTTTAACGAGGCATATTATCTCGGCAAGTGTCATCTAAGAGGGAGTGTTGAAAATTGGATGACCCTTTAACCAAGCTTATGAATGATCACATTATCAAGCATGACTCTCACATTGAATTGTAACATCAAACATGACTTCTACATTGAATGTAACTTGTACACTCTACATAACTTGTATTCAACTCTAATGAATAATCACTTATTCATGTATTGTCATGTAACTTGTAATCCTCTCCAATGTACACCAACTATTCCATGTATTGTCTATGTTGCTTGTGATATGTTCTATGACTTGTGGTGTATGTATAACTTATACACATTGTATAAGTACAATTATCATTATCACCAAATGACCTATATAAAGGGTGTCAACTCCATTGTAATTCACACACCAAGTTGAATGAAAGTTTCTCATTCCAACTATCTCATTTCTTCTATTATCCTTTGTAGTAGTAGTTTGTAGTAGTAGAAGTTCTTAGTCTTCTATTTTCATTCTCTAGTTCTTAGTAAGTTCCAACTCAATTTACAACAGATTTTTATTTGTTTTGTTTTTTTAAGTATTTTTTGAAAAATCACTATTTTAATTTGAAAAATAATATTATTTTTTTTTCAATTTTTTTTTTGTGAATTCGTCAAAAAATAGCAACCAAATTTACCAACAGGGTCCCATAGCTAAGCCGTCGCTATTTCTGACACTCGTCGCTATTTCGAAATATCGATGACGTAATTAGCGACGGGAATACCCGTCGCTAATCCCGTCGCTAACCCTTTTTAGCAACAGGAACCCATCGCTATTTTGGTACATTTTTGTAGTGAAAGTACCCACTTTGAACACCCATAGGCGCGTCGATACTTCTCGAGATATGCGTTTAAGGCGTATTGAACAGTGCACTTTAGTAGGTGTGCCAAAATGGGTGTCCAAAGTTGGTACCCCAATCATTTTCCATTAGGGGTAGGCATGGGTTTCCCTAAAACCGCCTAAACCGCCCAAACCGTATGGTTTAGTCTGGCTTTTAAAATTCGCGGTTTGGGGGCGGTTTGAAAAACTTGAAAACTGCAAAATTGCAGTTTGGTGGTTGTTTTCAATTCTAAAAAACCGCGGTTCACCAAACCAAACCGGGGGTAATTTAGTAAATTTATCTAATTCACATTTTAAAATCTTTAACCAATATAAACAACAACCGTTTCATTTTTTCATCTCTATCTCTATATCCTAAACATATTCGACTCCACCAGTTGAGGTCATCCGTTATCGCACCATAGTCGTCGTCACGCCACCTACTAGCGCGCCGCCCCACCATCGTCGCCGCCACCTCTCACCGCTGCCTCCTTCCACCGCGCCACTCGACACTTCCACCTCCCACCACCGCCACCTCCTCTCACCACCACCTCCTACCGTGTCCCACTGCCACCTCCTCTCACCACCACCTCCCAGGCTCCTACAGTTCTACGCCTCCTCCACTGTTTCCCACTGATTACCTCCTCTCACAGTTGCCTCCCACCACCGCCTCCCGCAGTTCCATGCCTCCCATCGCCATCTCCTACCAGTGATCTCTCACTGCCGTCTCCCACCACTGTTTTTTTTTTTTGGAAGAACATTAACAAGAAAACTACGAAAACCAAATTGACCAAATCACGCAAACCGCGGTCGGTTTGGTTGCGATTTTGATGATTCACGCGGTTTGGTGGTGGTTTGCAAAATGATCAAATCGTAAACCCTCGATTTGATCGCGGTTTGGTGATTTTCATCACCAAACCACCATTTACCCGCCCCTATTTTCCATACATGATACTTGCACCTCACCTGAGCCAAGACAAACCCTAGAAAGATGCTTCGCCCGCCTCCTCTGACCGTTCAAATATCCTTTTCAGACAAAACGGATCCGCACGATCATCTCTCTTGTTTACTCTTCATTTAAGAAGCCCACCGTAGAGTCAAAAACGCAATAACAATGTTTAATCTACTATTCCCATTTTCACAACCCTAATTGCTATTTTAGCGATTAGGGTTTCGCTTTCACTTCGCATGGCGTCTTCAGCGACGACGACGACGACGACGACGACCAATGGCGGAACCGATCACGTCGTCGAACTGGTCGGCAATGGCAGCAACGCCGCTGAGGTTGTTGATTCGTTAACTGAGGAGGCTGCCGCCGCCGCTCCTCTGCTCCAGAAACCGAAGATCAACATCTTCTCTCTCTCCTACTCCAGGAGAAAGCCTAAGGTGCGTTCGTTAGATCAGTTCAAACTTTGTTTCGGATCTGTGAAATTTCGTTGATGTAGTCAAAACCTTGTGTTTCGGTGGTGGTTTGGGATCTGGTGATGGTTTGATGGCGTTTTGTGGATTCAGGAGCAAGTGGTGGATCTGGAGGTGTCGGTTGTTGCGCGGATGGTTTCGTGGATATGGAGTGGATCCAAGTACTCTGGTTTCCTCTGTGCGGCGATGTCGTCGGTCATTTACTTTGTCATGGCTGTTCTCTCGGAAGCGCTCTCTGGTTAGTAGGTTTCGAATTATGTTAGTATTCTGTGATCGCATTTGCGTTGTCTACTAATGTTGTTTTGAATGTTTTTGAACTGTATGATTGTTAGGGAGATTCCAGTGCAATGCAGGCTCAAAGCTTGTTGAACATTTGAATGCTTTTGTGTATATTGTTTTATTTGTAGAAATGTTGAAGAAGTCTAGGAACTGTAGGTTTTAATCACTATATTTATCAGACTTTTCGACCATTTGAATGATTACATGCACCAGTTAGCCCCTTGCTTCTATTAGTTGGGTGTAAGGAAGTATAGAGAGGTATATTAGGGTGCTACATTGAAATATTGGCGAGAGCATTGATATGTTTTTTATGAGCAAGGACATGTCACTCGGATATATTTGCTGCCAAAACACTTGTATCTGTGGTTTGACTACACAGAGAAAGAAATGATCACATAGTGTAAGATAGAACTTGATATTTGAAGTCTAAAGTGTGAACCGCTTGTTTTGTTTTAGCTGATGGCATTTTTCTTTGATTTCGCTTACTTTCTTTTTGGTTAGGATCAAAATTACTTTCTCCTTTGCCTTTGATTATTAAAAAAAAAAATAAAGAAAATGAAAAGAACTTTGTGCACCAAAATTCATAGTCTGTTCTTTATTACTTGGTTGGCAGGCTATACGAGCATGGTGCTATACTGAAATTTTTCCTACTTCATTTTAGCTGCTGCTAGGCTCATACCTGTCTATTGGCAAGAGCAGTGGAAAAAATATGAAAATATGAAAATATTACAGTTATTACTTTTACTATGCATGGACTAATTGATTACTTCAAGTTAGTTTAAGTAATTCTTCTCAACTTTGATTCGCTTGCATGCTGGTTGATTTGCTTTCTTTTATATCATACTCATGGTGCTCCAAATTCAGTAAGGTTGGTTTGATGGTTGTAGGAATGATTTTAACTAGCTGATGAAGCAAAAAGTCTCCTTGCTCTATTTTGAGCAACAGTATGTCATCTCTTATATGATATGGAGTAGTTGAACTCGACAGATTTTGCTATGATGAGTCTATCGAAGTTTGCAAATTCATGTAGTTGGTTAGAAACTTAGGACCTGATGTACTCTGCTTTATTAGAACTTTTTCATCAGACAATTTGCGAGTCCAAGTTACCAACAGTAGTACTATTATAAGAAGATTCTCAGAGAGAAAATAAATGATCTACTCTTATTAAATGGTTTATAAACCATATGTCCATGGCATTATAGAGATAATCCTTGCGGTTGCATGTATTATTTTTCACCTTTTCTTCGTTTCTGGTATATGGTTGCATCAACTCATTAATGTACAATCAAGTACAGATATGTTCCCTGACTGACAAAAGAATTGATTTGTGCAGATTTTTAACTTTAGTGAAATTTATCTTTTTATTTGTCTTTATATGGTTTTTTTGTTAGTTAAAGAGTTAAAGAGCTTGTGAATGAGACTTTTCCACATTATAAACCCTGTGACGACATTCTTTCTTAGTCTAATTTTGCATTAAAGTGAATAATTGTAGTAGTGGAGTTAATTATGTATTATCGTCATGGTTTTTGGCTTCTCTGTGCCTTTGCAGCTTCCTACTATCTACTGCTGCTCTATTTGATTGTAACATATAGAGATATGGAGCTGTGAGTTTCTTATTTTCTTTGTTGTTTTATGTCTTTTGATTTTGTAATTCTAACATATAGTGTAACAGTCCTTGTGTTTTTAATCTTTGATCAATGACATTGTTGTCTAAGGCTCTGTTTGGCAAGGCTAGCTGATAAGCTAGCTGATAGCTGATAATCTAGCTGATAGCTGATAATCTAGCTGATAGCTTATAATCTACTAGCTGATAGCGGAAAGCTGATAATCTAGCTGATCAACTAAAAACTGTTTGGAATGATAGCTGATTGATTAGCTGATAAATGCAAAATGACAATAAAGGACATATGACACAATTAAATATATTCACTATATAATCATATAATTAATTGTTATAAATAACTCTATATTTTATTTACAAAATATAAATTAATGCCATAAAATAATTTATATTATTTAGAAAATTGAATTATATGTGTCTATAAATGCTTACATGAAAATAACTCTATATTGAGAGATAGCCAACTCTAAAAAGAAAAAAAAAAAAAAAACAACGCTAGAAATCACACTTGAAATCCCTAACGTGATATAGCAAATCTGTTTGTATTTATCTCTATTTGGTTTGTAGTTTCGCGGGACACTAATATTCGCGGGGCATTAATTTATTAATACCGTAAAAATAAGGGTATAATTGTAAAAAAAAATCCAAACGACAGATTTTCTGTTCAAACGCTACTACGAGTAGCGTTTCAATTGGGAGCTTATCAGCTAGCTTATTTTTAAAATAAGCTACAAACCAAACACAGCTTAAAAAATAAACTAGCTTATCAGCTAGCTGATCAGCTAGCTTATAAGCTAGTTTGTGCTTACCAAACAGAGCCTAAATTGTGGTGGATGACTGATCATGATGGGATCATGATCATCTATTGATTAGTGCTCTTTGATCACAAGGAATATTTTTTTTAAAAAATTTTCTTGGTATAGTTGACTCTATGTTGTTGCCTCCCTTTCTTTATTAAACAATTATTTGCCTTCTTTTCATTTGAAGGTTAAGGAGATGCTCAGGGATTATAAACCATAAGCAAAGCAAAATGATGAGCTACTATCATCTGAAGTGAATGTGGAAGATTCTAGTGGTCTTCAAAGTTCTCTGATTGCATGCTATAAAATGGTGAAAGAAATATTTTGCAGTGATGATGTGATGTAAATACTGTCCTTGTCATCGTAACAACTAATGACTTAATTTGGAAGCTAAGTAGGTTTTCAAGAATTATCTACTATAAGAAATTCTTTGTTATGGGAGACTGTGTCTGAACTCTGAAGTGAATGTGGCAATTTTAATGGTCTTCAAAGTTATCTGATTGCATTGCTATAAAATGTTGAAACCATGAAGTATTTTTGTGCAATAGTTTTGTGAAATATTTTTTTTTTATCATTAAAACAGGTGATGAGCTTTTAATTTGGAAATTAAATAGGTTTCTCAAGGAAGATTTACCATAAGCAAAGCAAAATGATGAGCTACTATCATCTGTATTGGAAGTGGATGATTCATATGGTCTTCAAAGTTCTCTGATTGCTTTGCTACAAAATGGTGAAATGGATCTTATGACTGCTAAACTAAATTCTACTTTTTGCTCATTTTCATCTAATAGTTTGTCCTTTATTGTGTCAATTTCGTTGATCATTGTTGCACTACTTCACCGAACAATGATGCTGATGGGTTAATTATAAGATGCATCTGTAATCAGTTTATTTTCTTGTGATGTTTCTGGTCTATTTGTGTTCTCAGTCTTTACCACAACCTCCATCTGATATTTACATTTTTTAGGTTGTCAAATGATAACAGACCATATAGTTTTAGCTTGCTTAGCCTTAGAGTAGCATTTTCAACTCAAGCAAATGTCTTTGGTTATTTTTTCTTTTAGCATTTATATAAAATTCTGAATACATGCATAAATAAATAAATAAATAAATATTTTGTTTATGTGACAAATGAAAGGAAAGTTCTTTACTGTTAGAATTAAGCTCTCGGTTACGAGTTTGATATTCTTTTTATTTTTAAATGTTAGTTCAGTAGCATTTGTTGTCTTCTATTTTATTTACACGAGTTTTCTTTTTCATGATTTTCTTAACAATGAAGTGATATGCATCATGATGAATTCAGGACTATCAAGTATGTGTTTTTTGTTGATATAACAATTAAACAATCTGCGACTAGAGCTTTAACTTTTAATTTTGTACTTAATAGATGTTGGTTAATATTTTCGTTATGCTGAAATCTTGCAAAAATTACAGTGATATACTTGTTTTATATTCTTGATTTGTTGGATTGGAAACTTAACTTTCTTTTTCTCGAAACTGATTGAGTTGAAAAGAAACAAGTTAATATGATATGTTCTTCATTTTCCTTCTCATCATTATACCCTGTTTGATTTAAATGTTGATGTAAGACTGAAGTCAGCTTTATTCTTTTTTATACAGTCCAACACATTCCTATCTTCCTGTGTATTTTTATGAGATGTATAATTATCTTGATATCCTCATTTGTATGGATGAGAAGAACTGGGCAATCAATGTTTGGGCCAAGACATGCAAGGAGTCTTCTGGTTTTAAGAGCCATTATGGGAAATCTTTCTTTGTTCAGTTTTGCTTATAGGTAAGCTATAATTTGTTCCTACAGCATTTTACTTTTTAGCTTTGGAAGTATCCCTTGATCTGTAATTGGATAAGCCCTGCCATTTGCCCTTATTCTACTGGATGACATCCATATGAACTGGAGGTCCTTAATATGCAAATATTCATACCTTTTTCTTTTTCCTTTTCTCTTACAAAAAAAAAAAAAAATGATACTCAGAACCCTTTTCCTGTAAAATAACTCAGCTTCCAGAGTACAAGAACCAGCTTCTAAAGATTACCTTTAATCTGGAGATCCCTTGGAGCAATACGTAGGGTAGATTAGAACACCGCTATTGACGCAAATGAGCAAATGCTGCATGATTTTTGAAAAATTTATCTTCTACAATCTTTACGGGTTTTTTAATAGCTTGGTTTAAAATTTGTTCATCTGCTTTACTTTATATTCTGCTCAATCTTCTACTTCTCTAAATTCATCATCCTCCAGTTACCAGATTTTTGCTTCACTTTCCTTGCAGCATCCAACGGCTACCTCTCTCTAATGCTATCATATTGAACTTCATGACTCCATTAATAGCTTCAACGGCAGCCAAAATTATTTTGAAGGAAAAATTTGAACTTGAAGATCTTGGTGGTATGATAGTGTGTGCTACTAAGACTTGTTGTTACTCCTTAGATGCTATATATAAATGTTTCTTTAGCTTGCATTTGTACTATTGTACATATCTGGTGGTTGAAGTTTTAATGAATTGGTCTTTTAGGTCATGTACGTACCATATCGAACATACTAGAATCATGAAAAAAATTATGTGGGAAAAATGTTCCTTGTCGAATTAGGAAAAAGAAAGCACTTGACGACCTTTATAGCATCCTGATCTCTTTCTTCTAAAGAGTAGTAGTGGTTTTACCTTCTGCATGCAAGTGAGTGCAGCCTTTTCCGATGTTGATAGTTGTTGTTTTTTTTTTCCACTAACTGTTTTAATATGGATGATGCTATTGCTTAATTTTGATCATTGTAACATATCATCATTCAATTTTAGAATTGAATTTCTAGTGTGAAAGTCGTTTCAAATGCAGTGTTCTTTTTATTAGGAAGGAAGCAGCTACTTAGAATTACATTCCTTTCTGTGGCATCCTATTTTATTTCTTTGAACTAGATACCACAATTCTGTATTTATATATCTTTTGTTAGTGTCCTTAATTTTGTAATTTTTTATGTATCCTTTAGTAAAGGATAACAGACAGAGAAGTTTGTTAGGGACGGATAAGAAGCAGTACTTTATCCAATATGCACTTATTCATCTTTATCTTCAATTTTTCATCAGTGGCAAACATCCCTCATATTTTATGGTTGCTTCTTTTATCAGGTCAAATTTGTAGTTTCATTGGCCTCGTACTCATTTCACCTCCAGCTCGGATCATACAAGGTACAATTCATTTTCAAGCATGTCTCTTCTCTGAAGTTAAGGTTTTGTTATTAGCTAATTACACCATTTTTATCATTACTATCGGCAATTTTGCTACTTGTGGGACATTCTAATCTTATTGCTAGTAAGCTATTTGATTAAACTTATTGGTTTTATTGACTCCCCTTTTCATTTTCATAAGCTACTCATGTAACATGTTATTCATTTTCATAAGCTACTCATGTAACATGTTAGTAGTCATCATTCAGATAAAAAATGTTTGTGGTCATCTTGGTTTTATTGTTAACCAGTGTTTTCGATGCGGCGAGGTGGTGTTAGGCGGTTTAGCCCGACCCAGTTGAGGCGGCGCCTAGGCGAGTGACAAAATATTTACCTAGACCTCCCTAAGAAATAATTTAATTTAATTAGAGACCCCCTAACAGTAAGAGACATGCTTTCTCCCCACCATATTTTCAACTCCACACTTTTCCACACATTTTGAAATAAACAAAAATATTTTAAAAATAAATAAATAAATAAATAATTCTTTTAATAAAAAATATTTTTTAATAATTATTTTCAGGTCCACTGCCTACCTTATTAAGGGCTAGGCAGTGGAAACCTCCAAACTCCTTGCAAACACTGTTGTTAACTTGAAATTCGAGTTTAATAGCTATATGATATTTGAGCTCATGTTTGTAGATTTTTTTTTTTTTTGATTCATGACCTGTTTCATATACATTTGTTTCTTTTTTCTCTGATTGTTACTTTGGTAGTGTCTACGTGAAATAGAATCAATTAAATTTGTTAGTGGTAAGTAGTTCAGTAGATTCTTTCTAGTTTGTTCCTTTAATTAAACTGGAATATCTTTCTAGTTCTGTGCATGAGTCGCAGGGTGCCAACATATGGCATGCGTACAGCATAACTTGCTCTGACCAAAAGCCCAAACTTTATTCAATATTTGTATGGAACATCTCGCAACTTTCCTAATTGTAGTTTGTGTTTTACAGTTTGATGTAATCTTTTGACGCTTATCGAAAATAATAAAGTTGTAAAACCTATTTTGTGAGAAGCGAAGAATAATTTATTGGATTGCACAAACTCAATTGATCTCAAACTCTTGGGGTTTTTGTGCTCTTATAGTCAATTTGTACAATTATATAATTGTGCATTGTTGCAGGTTCTGTTGAAGCTTGGGATTCAAACAGCACACGTTCTATCAGAGGAAACCACCCTATATATGTAGTATTAGTTGGTGTTCTTTCATCAGTAAGTGGTGGGATTAGCTACTGTCTTGTTCGAGCTGGAGCAAAGGCCTCCGATCAAGCTGTGTAAGATCACCCTGTCGATGTATTGTGATATATGAAATTGTTCTGTTTTTGTTGAATGTTCAGATTTTTACCAGATGCTGTGCAAACTGGAGACTGCATTTGTTATACTTCCAAGTTTGTAACCAGGTTTTATGCATATTCATATTGTTTACCTCCGTTTTGCAGAATCACAGTCTTTTACTTTAGCTTGTTGGCCTTGCCCACTGCAGCTATGTGTGCTTTCGTTTCAGACGTAAGTTTGTTGTTGCTGGGAACAATTAGATACATGTAAAGCACTGTATTTTAAAACTTCATCTACCTCTTTCATGGCTGTCCATAAGTATTTCCGTAGTATTCACCATATTAAAATATTGAATTGGTTCTGCAAAAAATTGCCATTGACGCCCTTTCCATAACTGTGCGCCTTAGTGCATCACTAGAGACCATCACAGGCATACATTCCAGACACCTGGTAGTCTGGTACTGGACTCCCCTTTTCATGCACAATTTACAAATCGTCAGCTACATATTCTCTCATCTGTGTTGTGTATTGAATGTTCTCTGCCATTCGATTATATTTGTCTCTTGCAGAGTGCAATGCGACCAGATTTCTATTCAGTTCTCGTCATCTTCACACTTGGGCTGCTGGCTTTCTCTGCGGAAGTATGCTTTCCATCCTTTTTTTTTTTTGTTTATATTTATCCTGTTCACGGTTTTTCAATGTATTATTAGTTCACCCTCTTATGCAATGGAATCATGTCTATATTGTTGTTTTGAGACATTCAAATAATAGGATGACCACTAATGTGTAGGTATTCTTGGCTCGTGGACTTCAGCTTGAAAAGACTAGCAGAATTGCAAATATCTTCTTTGTTGAGGTGAGCTTTTTTGCTTTGCCCTTGACCTGCTAAAACAAACTTATCTTATGTTCATACAAATGATTCTTATGTTTGCTCCGTTTATTATGATACAACTATAATTGAAATTTAAGATGCTTGATGATGGAGTTGGGCAATGACAGGTTAGCATATGAAGATGGTTTTTATGTTTGCACCGTTTTATCTTGATTAAATTTTCCTTTTTAATACTTTACCATCTATTTCAGCCACTTCTGCTGAGGATATGGAGCTTAGGCTTCTCGATGGCGACTCCCGCCATTGGCGGACTTCTTGGTTGTTTTATAATTTTGGTCTCGGTGTGCAGCACTCTATATTTGGGACCTGAGAAAGAGATGAGCTGAGCTTAAGGGTGCCGGCCAAGTTTTCTTAAACGGGTTTTTTTTTCCACCAAAATGGCCCCATTTCAGGTGAAGAATTTCCCATTGTAATAAGAAAAGTAGACGACTAACACTGATCCAGCACAGGTTTATTATACGCACAGGTTAAGGTTCAAGCTGCATGGTGCTATTTCACAGAGAACTTGGCAACAAATGTAGTTGCCAAAATTTGTTTGCGTCTGCACTATTCAAAATTCATTGATCAAATGCGGTAATGTACAAAATTGTTTCATTTTTTCAGAAAGGAATGCTACCTTCCTTTGTACAATGTAATTTTTGCATGCCAAGTTAATGAGAATACCTACAGCACATCTAGTGCAAGTTTCATTGATTTTTTCTCCTGATGAGAATGCACAAGTGTCCCAATCGTGCATTGTCTCAGGTCTTTGCTTTTGTTGGTTTTTGAACTTCAACAATTAACCTTTTTGCATTTGGAAAGTGTGGGAATTGCATTGAATTGACCATAGACCTGATATCCATGTTTGAAACTTACGACAGAATGCTCCATGTTTTCTATAATTTCCACTCATGGCCTTTGATTTAGTTAGACCTGATATCCATCTTTTGTAAATTATTTTTGGGTAAAATACAAATTGGTATCTAAATTTATCATAATATGCACTTTAGTCTTTGTGGTTTCCAAAATATACACTTCTGTGCCTCCTACCAACTTTTTTTAAAGCATAATTGAGTTAGTAAAAAGATTGATCTACCACTACAAAAGAGACAAACACCGCAAAAATGGAGATCCAATAATTTCAAATCATGAATTTTTTATAAACCTTTTCTAATATATCGTTATTTGAAAAAAAAAAAATTGTACGTATTTATGTGTATATATGCATTCCTAATAAATGGCATTTGATTTTAACCTTGACATACAACTTTTATAGCTTAAAATAATAATGTGTATTTATTTTTATAAAATATAAAAAGTTATTAATTGAAAAAGCAAGGTATAATTACTTAATTAATAGTTTTAATTTTTTTTCGTATACATAAACTTATAACACCTTTTTGCATATTTTTATTTTAATGTAGAAATCAACTGGCTTTACTATTTTTTATTGTTAACCCAATTCCTACAAAATATAGATATTCATTTTTTGTTATTATTAAATAGTAAACATACTTACATTTTTATTATTATTTATTTCTTGCAAATTATGATTTTATTAATTTGAGATATATAAATAATTCTTAAAAAAATAAATAAACACAACGTATAGTTAAGGGACTAAAGTTGATAATTGTTTGAAAAATAGGTGACAAGCAAAGAGACTAAGAGAATTTGGAAAACTTAGCGGGTATTGTTGGTAAAACAAATATGCTGCGTCATCAAAAATATTGTAATTAAGAAAATATTAAAATGACATCCAACGTGGCACCTCCTTTGATATGATGCATGGGCCCCATTCACGAGAGTCGTCCAAGTCCATTTCAAGATAAAAACAGCTGTGTGTTATGCACTCAAAATTATGTTGCTCATTTTCACGTGGGGTTACGCACCATATCACATGGCAGTCACTTAGAGTGTCATTTTAACATTTTTTTAATAATTATATTCTAATTTGTCACTATCTCAAGAATATTTACACTAACTAGAAGTAAACTACAAAGGATTTTTTTAATTACAGGCATTAAAAAGTATACTATGGTAAACATTGGGATTAATTTGTATTTACCCATTATTTGGCGAAAGTCACTAAGATTAGCAAAAGTGCGGCACGGTGATGCATAATAGAATTGAAACACAAAATGGAACTTTAGCTGACAATGGGTTTAGACGTGACGCTTAAAAGTTGATCTCAATTCAATTTGAGGACCGCTAAGGGCACCCCACCTTTTCATGAAGGCACCCGGTTAATATGGGCACAAACCAATTTACCTGGGGCACCCAAAAATTAAACCCAAAATACCCAAAATACCCCTCGTGCAAAACCTCTCGCACCCCACCACCCCCACCACCACCTTCATCGAACTCTTTGTGGAAGAATTCATTTGTTTTGAACCGATCAGTGAGAGGAATCCCCGAAATTGTGTTCTCCGTCCCTCGCCGTGTGTTTCTCCTTCGTTGTACGAGTTTTCTGCAGTTTGTAGGGTCGGGGGTGTGAGCCGATTTCGTCTCCAAATTAGGGCTCGGTTGAAGATCGTCGAATTAAGTTACATTTGGTAGAGTAGTTGTAATGTGTGTGTGGCGGTTTGTTCAATTGTAAAAAAATTGAGAAATCGCGGTTCTCGGCCACACAGGCCAGAGACCGTGTCAACTGTCTCGGCCAAGCACGGCCGAGACAGAAGCTAATATTTTTGGGAACTTGCAGTCTCGGCCACGAAGACCGAAAAAGTTCACAGCGTCTCGGTGACGCATGGCCGAGAATACTTCAGTTATCTCGGCCGAGACATGACGAGAGCTACAATTAGTGATAGGTAATGTGGCGTCGGTGGTGTACAACCAAGAATTTTCTCCTACTCTCGGTTGTACACAAGAGAAGTCGCATGATAGGCTCGGTCGTCATAGGACGAGAGTAAGGCGAATTGAAATGGTCAATCCATCTCGGTGGTGTACAACCGAGAACTTGCTATTGTAAATTTTTTTGTGGTATGTCAAACTAACTATACAAGAATGAAAAGTCAGCACGACAATTTGCTCCAAAACTTAACTAATTATATATCTCCGTAATATTCAAACTGACTCTACAAGTGTCCATCCATAAGTAAACAACAATCAAAATACAGCACGACATTTGTATATCCATAGAACATTCGAAGTAACTGCGAAATTTCTAAATGTACAGCCATCAAGGTTTCTAGGTACAAGCTTTACACTACGGTGCATCTAAATCTACAACAGATATGGTGGCTTCATCAACAGTTGCAATGGGCGCGATGTCTCGAAATACGAATCTATCTCGCCAACCTTTGGTGCAGTCCTCAACGTACCGATCCCACGATGGATATAAGGATGACAACGGTGCATTCACACGCAACTTCACCTGTCAAAGTGAACATAGAAGATATTGTCACAAACCCGATTAAGGGGGAAACAAAACAATTCACAAAAAATCATAGAACTTACCATAACCCAATGGATATTCCTTTCATTTGTCATTGCAATGATAAGTCTGTTGTGCAACGACGACGGTGGAGCACTACGTAGAGGTAGAAATGTGGAGGCACTCCCATGCGAGGGGTTGACGAGAATGACATTGAATGCAGTGGATACTAACAATCCTATGTCTGGAAGTGTCAACCATTCTTTGAAAGATGCACCAACTTGCTTCTCTAGGCAATGCACCGCATTCTTGACAGTCTCGAAACTCGAGCCAAGCACTTCCCGCCAAAGGTCTTCATACCCGATAATCTCATCGTACATCCTTCTACGCACAATCCTCCACCCGTCTACATCGGCAAGTCCAAGCCCAGAGGCTATACACCGATATCCACAATTTCCATCGGAAACCACATCGATAATGTCCTCAACATATGGCAACCAATCCGGTTCTAAGCAATGACCATAAGTCATGTTAGATGCACTTTGCGTGCGGCGACTGGCACGACGCATTTGTGGAACAACCTTGCATTTCTTTTGCCTAGAAGTGGAGGCCTCTTTTGTGGAGTGGGAGGACTCAAATTCGCTCGGCAACCGTCTCGTCGAAGAATCGTCATCATCGTGTTTTCTCTTCGACACTGCCTTGCCTCCGATTGGAGACCCCGGTGTCCTCCCACCCGCATCCTCAACTTCCTGCTCGCGCTCCACAAAAGACGAAGGTGGACTAATCTCCCTGAGCTGCTGAATTTGAGTCCTCCCACCCGCATCCTCAACTTCCTGCTCCCCCTTATCCAATCTTCCTGCGGTGTCGTGATTGTCTCTCCCACATATAACAGTGACATACCATAAGGAGTCAGCATTTTCCTTTACGTTGATAAGGAAAGGGCATCCGCATTTCTTCGTACCAGTTTGAGTCATCGTCTTTTCATCATTTCTTGATTTCTTTAAAGTTTTTGGCCGCTTTCCCCTTCCCTACTCTCTGAGCCAGTCCCCTATATGTCCTAGATCTCTCACACGCAAGTTTCACCCTTCCCCTGCGCTTAACGCCCCCGGCATCCGAGCGCTTCGTTACTAACACAAACTTGTTCTCACCACTAATCATTTGAAGCCATGAAATAGCCGCTTCTCTAGAGGGGAATGACCTACAAGGTGTAAAAGTGTCCTTGTAGTCTGGAAATAGGGTAGATACCGGCATTACCTGCAATACAAACAGTGTAACATTATAATCAACCAAAATGTACAGCACAATCACCATAAAACCCCAAAAAATAGGTTCTCGGTTGTACATGTCCGATACTTTATTCAGAGTCTCGCTCACGTACGACCGAGAGTTACTAAGTACTCTCGGTCGTACCATACCGGGACCTACGTGAAACTTCTCGGTCCTCTATGACCGAGACATTACTATACATCTCAGTCCTGCGAGGCCGAAACAATCGCGCACATCGACAGAAACTTCGGATAACCTCATAAAAAACACGATAAATTTGCAAAATTACCTCAAGTTCAACCTACTCTTGCACCGTAGCAGTACTATCATCCATTATATAGTGCAAACAAGTTCGGATTTGAGGAAATTACCAAACCTACGTTGACAAACAAATCATCATTTTCACGGTTTTACACAACTTAACGGTTCAAAAAACTATCATATGGTTGTCAAACATTGTTACCTCATTTGTCGGATGATGTCAATCCGCAAGAATCGATCAACGCTCGCCAAACGCGATGTGGCTTTGTGGTTCAACCTTGTAGTGGAGTGCCATTTTTCTTTGTCAAAATGGTTTGTGGGGTTTGAATCATTATATATACAGGGGCAAAATGGTCTTTTCCATTTTTGCTGGAATTTTTACAAATAAGTTGGGTGCCTTCATGAAACGGTGGGGTGCCCTTAGCGGCCCTCTTCAATTTTAACAAAATCGCTAAAACTCAAAAATCAATTGAAGTTTTCCATTGAACTTCTCCCATCTTTAATGAATATGTGAAACGGAGCGCTAAATGCACTCCACTTTTTTTTTTTAGCATACTCAGTAAATTTATTTTTGCATTCCAATTTTACCTTGTGCGAAATGACCTTGATATTTTCCATATAGAAGGGTTTTTGCTCACCAAAACATCAGTCAATTAGTAGACAACAAACTCTCCCTCTCTCGAATCATACATTCACCTCCAACCAAAATTCGATAAAATTCAAGTAAAATCATATCGAATCGACATAGTAACTACATTTCCCATTTTATTTCATGTCAACTTCTTGGTTGTGGGGGTTTTTTTGTAGTTTTTTAAGTTGATTTTGTATTGTTGTTGGGTTTAAAGCTTTGATTTGAAGGTTGAATCTCGCATTGTGAGCACAAAATGTCGATGGAATCGAGAATATCTAGCAATTCCAAGCAAAATCAAGTATTTTTTTTTATCTTTTTCATGTATTTTTTGAAGTTTCAAAAATCTTTTGTTGTTATTGTCGCCAATGGGTTACAGTTATACAGGGCTAATACCTCTTCAAAAGTCTTCTTAATAGGAGTTGGTCGAGACCTTTTCAAAGGTTTCAATCTCTATGGTGCGTCCTCACTTTTAGGGCACTGGCAAGATCAGATCCAACCTTATTTAATTGTCAGGGTCCGTCTCACTAAGTCTTGACTTAGTCTAATTCTCCTAATTAGGTACCTAATTAATTCAATTAACTTAACCTAAAAATAATTTTTATTTCATACCTCAATAATGTTCCAAAATTTAATTTATATCCTCTATGAAACTCAATTCATGATTTGTTTAATTGAAGCAAATTAAAAAGTCTTACAAATTGTTCTTCGTATTTTCTAAAAATTTCATCAACAACTTCCCTAAAAGTGACGTGCCAAAAAATCCACCTAATAAACAACATAATGAGGAGAATCCTAGAAGGACTCGCAACTCCTCACAATTCACAATATATCACCAAATTATATTTTAATACTGAAACTAGAGACTTCTACAAGTTTGAGACTTCAAGCCTTAAACAAATTTGAACTGCTCCACAAATCACATAACCATAAAAAATAAACCATAAACTAACTTGAACTCTCTAAATCCATCTCATAATTGTTCTCTAATTATTTTAGAAGTAAAATATGACATACTCTCACCTCGAAAACCCAAAACAATAATATAATATGATTACAACGAGAATTAAATTTTAGAACTTAAAAACAATCACCAAAAATTTTCGAGTCTTGTTTATTCTTATTTGTCTTCACCAAAAATCTGACATCATCAAAAACAACTCGAAGATGTCAGGTAAGTAAAATCCTACACTGCTTTGTACTCCTGCAAAAGTTAGTGTGAATACATGAAGACATGTAATTGCATTTCCAAATAACAAGAAATTTATATAACAACATGAAACCTTTTTATTATTATTCAAGGATCACATACAGGTTGATCGACCTAATTATAAACCTAAAAACAGACGTAAAAGTCCAATGCATGCTCCCCGAAAAACTTGCATGCTTTGGGTCTTTCGTGTTTCGGTCTATCTGGTCAGGAAATCTAACTCCGTAGCCATAGCCTAACAAACCATCGTAAGCCATAGCACTAGCAATCCATCGCAAAGATAAATTCCATAAAATCACCGTAAAGATTGACATTTTTTACATTTACCGAGCTCTCATACTCGTGTTGACTATTTCCTTTGGTTACTACAACATTTGCAAGACTTTAGTTCTAATTTTCATCATTCGAGTCCTCCTATTCCATGGTTTCTGCACCTTTGCGTCACCAATCAATCCATAAAAAACCACTCTGAGGTCCCCAACCTATTCGTATCAATCCCTGACAATTCATGCAAGAAAACCATATTTATATTACAATTACACAAAAATTAACTAAGATGTATTAAGGACGAAAATTAAAATGTTTTAACGCGTGAGGAGGATATTAAGGAGAGATGGAGAAGTTACTTCGATAGTTTATTTAATGATGGCCAAGTTGATACTGTAATAGATGAAAACACATATCAAGAAAGAAATGTAAACATACACAACAATATTAGAATTGTAGAAGTTAAAGAGGTATTGAAAAGAATGAAAATAGGGAAAGCATGTGGCCCAGATGAAATACCCATAGAGGTTTGAAAATGCTTAGGAGAAATTGGATTGACTTGGTTAACAAAACTTTTCAATAAAATTTTAAAATCAAAACGGATGTCAATGGATTGGAGAAAAAGCACGCTTGTGCCAATCTTCAAAAATAAATGAGACATTCAAAGTTGCTCAAACTACCGGGGAATTAAACTTATGAGTCACACTCTGAAACTTTGGGAGAGGATTATTGACAATAGGCTAAAGAGAGAAACAACAATATCAGATAACCAATTTGGTTTCATGTCTGGGAGGTCAACTATGGAGGCGATTTTCCTTGTAAGACGATTGTTAGAAAAATATAGAAAAAAAAAAATCTTCATATGGTATTCGTAGATTTAGAAAAAGCATATGATAGGGTCCCTAGAGATGTTCTTTGGTGGGTTCTAGAAAGAAAAAGAGTGCATGCTAGATACATAGACACTATTAAAGATATTTATGATGAAGTAGTAACGAGTATAAAGACATTTGGAGGAGCTACAAAAGAATTTTTCATTACGATATAACTACATCAAGGATCGACTTTAAGTTCATATCTATTTACTTTAGTTATGAATGAACTAACTAGACATATTCAAGAGGATATATCATGGTGTATGCTATTTGCAAATAATATTGTCTTAGTGGATGAAACTAAAGATGGAGTGAATAGGAAATTAGAACTCTTGAGGAATACATTAGAATCTAAAGGCTTTAAGTTGAGTAGGACGAAAATCGAATACATGCACTGTGAGTTTGGAAACACTAGACATCAAGATGACGGTGTGGTAAAATTAGGAGAAGTAGAAGTTCCTAAAGTAAACCACTTTAGATACCTAGGATCAATCATACAAAATGATGGTAACATTGAAAATGATGTCACACATAGAATTCAAGCTGGATGGAAGAAATGGCGGAGTGCAACATGGGTGATTTGTGATCGACATGTTCCTACTATGTTAAAAGAAAAATTTTATAGGGCCGCAATTAGGCCAGCTATGCTCTATGGAAGTGAATGTTGGGCGGTAAAGCAACAACAATTACATAAAATGAACGTAGCAGAAATAAAGATGCTTAGGTGGATGTGTGGTAAAACTCGTAAAGATAGAATAAGAAATATAGAAATTCAAAGACAAGTAGGAGTAGCACCAATTGATACAAAGATTAGGGAAGGGCGGTTGCGATGGTTTGGTCACCTGCAAAGACGGCATACAAATGCCCCAACTAAAAAACTTGACTCAATAAAAATTGTAGAAATTCGACGAGGTAGGGGCAGACCAAAGTTAACGTGAGATGCATTAATTAAGAGGGATATGAATGGTTTGGAAAGTTCACCATCAATTGCACTTAATCGAGCACAATGAAAAAGTTTGATTCATGTAGCGACCCCAGTTAATTTGGGACTGAGGCTATGTTGTTGTTGTTGTTGTTGTTGTTGTTGTTGTTGTTGTTACACAAAAATTAACACTTGGATAAATTCTTACTAACTACCCGATTACACAAAATTTAACACTAGGATAAATTCTTACTAACTACCCGTCTTTGAGCTCTAATTCTTGAGATTTGACTTCTCCATTTCTTGAGTTTTCAACTCTTTCGAATAGCATACATATCTAAATTAAACCACCAATTGAGCCCTTATACAAATACTCTTGAACAATTCGACAAAATCTAAGCCAAAATAGCTTATTGCAACATTTTTATACTTACATGGGTGTATTCAATTGAGATTTTAATATACTTTTGATTACTTTTATAAGTGAATGACTTTTATGAAGTTTTATAGATTTTGGTAGACTTTGAAAGACTTTGATAAACTTTTATGTAGATTTCGTTATGATGACTTTTATCAACATTTAAGATTTTTAGTGACTTTTGTGAACTTCTTAAACATGATTTTGATGATACTAATAGATTATTGTGATTTTTAAAATGAAACAAATATTTTGCACTTTATTATAAAAAATAAATAATTATATTTTTTCTTAATAACTATTACTAATATTTAAAAAAGTATTATTGTATTTTAGTAAAAAAAAAACATATAGACATATTAATGAATTACTCTCAATGTATTAGCATAACAAATAAGTAAATAAATATCAACATAATAAACAGGTAAATAAATCGTCATTTAGTGGTAGGATCATTGGAAATATATTTTTTTGAGAAAAAAGATAATTGAAAATATTAGTATAAAAATTTTGCACTTTATTTTTTTGTTTGACTTAAGCAAAAAAAAAGTATATTTTTTCCTTAATAATGATAGTTTAAATTCTAAAAAAATGCACTTCTTGCATTTTAAAAAAATTATACAATTATTTTCTTCAAAAATAATAATATATACTACCCTTTTGAGATTATAATAATACACTAAATAAACAAAACTTCTTTATAAAAAAAAACTATAAAAAATGTGTAGTGATGCAAGAATGAGATTTTGTTAATAATGACATCAATCCATTTTCATCAACATAGATATGAGAGTATAATGAGTAAGCAATGAAATCCAAGAGTTGTTGAGTGATTGGAGAAGTTGATAAAAACCATTGATAAGAAAAAATTCTCTTGTGAACAATGAAGTCCTTATTGAAAAATGTAACCAACAAAAATTAAAAGTTTCTAAGAGTTTCTGGGTTGAGGTGAGGAGAAGTTGAAGACTTCTTTATGTGATTTTTATACAAAAAGTCTACAAAAGTCAAGATTTGTAACTCGTGAAAAATTAAATACACCTTACTTTTTTATGAACTCTTTAAAAGTTTAAATTGAATACCCCAAATCTTTTAGTTTTTAAGTTTGGCATAATTGAATACCCCTAAACTTTTTTAGTTAATAAAAGTAACCAAAAGTTTATTAAAATCTCAATTGAATACATCCCTGTTAGTCAAACTCCAAGATGATTCTCGTGAGTTAAGTTTGGCATACAAGCATCACAAACTATGGAAGAAACGACCTTAAATTTATCAATTGGTCGATAGATTCGGGCCCCAAAATGGGACATGATTAAGAAAGCATAACATGAAACAGCGTGAACTAATTTTGCTTTTCACCACCAAACCAATTGAAATCACCACCATTCTATTTCCAATTGATTAAAATCATAAAATTACATCAAAAGGTATGGTTTTCAATTAAAACCCATCGAATCCAATGGATTACAACCCAAACCCAATAAATATTATGAATTAGAAACAAGATTTGAGTTCTCAATTCTCAAATTCAACTCAAGAACACCATAATAATCCCTAAAACTAAAATTCATAGTTTTAACCCAAAATCAAATCAATTTTTGATCAAATTTGTTGGAAATCAATTCCAGAACACTTGAAACACCTCCAACAACTGAACCTATACACTCATCATCTTTGAAAACCATAAAAATCAAGATTTTCGATCAACAATTAATCAACCAAACCCATATTCAAAAGCTTACCTCGATCAATGATCTATCCTTTTGTTTTTCCTCTTCACCGTGGTCACAGCCCAAGCGTGATGAAAAATTGAAAGACGAGTGATTACTCGACTGGACAGAGAGAGAAGAAACATGAAATTGAGAGGGAATCAGTTGAGAGAAGATAGCACAGAGGGAGACGGTGGAGATAAACTCGAATGGAGGAAGAGAGAGCTCGTGAGGAAGACAATGAAGTATAAAATGAAGAGGAGAGGCATCGGTTTGATTTGTCGAACCCCAAATTCGATTCACACTTGAATATGGATTTTGGGTAGACGCATTACCATTTTGCCCCTCATATTTATCTTCTCATCTTTAACAACTCATTGCCCCTCTCGGTCATTTACCATTTTCTCTTATTTTAAGCTCGAATCAAACCCCAAAAATACCCCAATTTCGCCAAACATTGAAGAAATCCCCATCGCACTACGAAAGATGCGTACACCGCGTCTACACCTCAACTTGACTCTATTTCGCGTCGAATAAAATATAATACACTAATTAGGCACGCGACGCACAAAAATAATATTTTTGCTCGTGATCTGTGGTCCATAACACGTAGGTCCCACCTCAAATACTTAATTAATCATCTAATTAAATTTATAAAATTCTCGAATTTCACATTGACAAAAGAAAATTAATTTAAAGCAAAAAAAAATAAAAACGGAGAGGATTAAAGGGGGTGGAGTGAGGGTGTTGGAGTTGTAGTTGAAGTATAAACATTGCGAGAAGGGTATTTTAGAGATTTTAAGAAAAAGTGGGGGTACGTTCAATAAGAGGCCCGCTATGGGCACCCTACCAATTCATGAAGGCACCCATATTTTTTTTCTCGTTCTCCCATCTAAAATGTAAATGACTATATACTCACTCAAACCCCACAAACCAACAAAGCAAAACTGGGGCACCCCACCACATTGGATCACAAGTGAAACCTAAAGCCACAATTGTGCTTGCCGAGCGTGAATCGATTTTTGCGTTTTGACATCATTCGACAGCGAGGTAACAATGTTTGACAACCATATGAAGCTTTGAAGGAATTGGTTTTTGGATTAAAAACTGTGAAATTGATGATTTGGTTTGTCGACGTAGGGTTTAGTAAATTGGACCAATCCGAACTTGTTTGCACTATAAAATGGAAGATTGTACTGTAATGGTGCAAGATGAGGTATAACAAGAGGTAATTGTTGAAATTTAATATGTTTTATTTGCGGTTTCTCAAATTTTCAGACGTTTTTTCACGAGCGCGATTAATTCGGCCTCACATGACCGAGAGTTAATGCAAACGTCTCGGTCAACATCCACCGAAACTTGTACGTAGTTCACATCATGACGTGAACGAAACAAAGTCATAGTCTCGTTATGGAACGACCGAGACTATTTCGTCGGTCTCGGTTGGACATGAACGAAATTGTATTTATAGTCGCATACCTGTACAACCGAAAACTTAGGTTTTGGGGTTTTTTTGTGAATTTATTATGCATTTTGGTTGATCATAATGTTACAATGTTTGTATTGCAGGTAATGTCGGTTTCTACTTTATTTCCAGACTACAAGGATGCGTTTACACCTTGTAGGTCATTCTCATCTAGAGAATCGACAATTTCACAGCTTCAAATGATAGGTCGGGAGAACAAGTTTGTCTTAGTAACGAAGCACTCTGATCTTGCTGGAGGGATTAAGCGTAGGGGAAGGGTGAAACTTGCGTTTGAGAGGTCTGGTACATATAGGGAAATGTCACAAAGAGTTGGGAAGGGTAAAGTGGCAAAAATTGCTTCGAAACCAAAAAATGAAGAAGAAGAGGAAACGGGGAAGACACAAATCAGTACAAAAAAACGTGGATGTCATTTCCTTATTAACATCATGAAAAATGTTGACTCTTTGTGGTATGTCACTGTCATATGTGGGAGGCACAATCATAACCCAGCGAAAAACTTGGACGACCACTCATTTGCCTGAAGATTGGATAAGGGGGAACATGAGGTTGTGGTGCATATGAAAAAGGGTAATATGAAGCAAAAGACATCCCAATACGTTGAAGCAAAGAGATGTTAGAAACGTATCGATAATGCAAACAATATATAATGCATGACAAAAATTTCGAATTGAGGATGCGGGTGGGAAAGACTCAAATGCAACAACTATTGCACATATTGGAGAACAATAAGTGGATGTCGTGGCATAGGAAGCATCCCGATACGAATGTCGTCACCAATTTATTTTGGTCATATCCTGATTCAATCAAGTTGCTTGTTTCTCATCGGTAATTTCGATGGATTGAATATACAAAACAAATAAGTATCGAATGCCATTATTGGAGATTCTTAGCATCACTTCTACGCATTTGACGTTCTCCGTTGGGTTTGCTTTCATATCAACGGAGACTCATGCAAATTATGTTTGGACACTGGAGAACTTGAGATCCATATTGGATGTGTGGCCTAAACCTGACGTGTTTGTTACGAATCGGGAGTTAGGCCTTATTAGTGTCATCGAAAAAGTATTTCCATCATCGTTCCCCTTCTTTGCTCTTGGCACATCAACAAAGTAGTATTGACCAAGACTAAGAAGATGTTTGAGGATAACGAAGGTTTTGCTCGTTTCATGGATAGGTGGACGAGTGTGATGTATGCTAAGTCGGAGGCCTTATTCGAACTTAGGATGAATGACTTGCATTGTGAGTTCGGAAATGTGAAGGGTGCGACGGCCCCAATTTTCCACAAATTGGGCCCCGCCCGGCCTAAGCCTACGTGGACCCCCGAGCCAGTCTCGCAAGGTCAACGCAGGCCTAGTCAGCCTTCCAATCCATCATAATCAGTACATTCAACATTTATTGTTGAGTTATTAATATTTTTCGAGTTTTACAATTTTTAGAGGAAGCAACTAATAAATTAAATAACTCAACAAAAAATCAGGGAGTTAGGCAACCTAATTGTGGAACCCAGTCAATATCATCAGATGAGAGTAAAAATACAAAATATACAAAAGTTCACCTAGCTATGAAGCCTTCCCTCTGCTACTCGTCCGCGACTCTGCACTCAGTCACACATAAGAATGACGAGCACAGATAAGTAAATCCAGTAGGACATATACACAACATTTCACAATATCCAAAACAACAGTTCACGATATCCCAAAGCAGTCGAATTCATGCAAATAGAATGAAAGGAATCAAGAACGCATGAATATACCAGACAGTAAACAATCCATCAATGATGAGGCCCACACAACAAGGAGTCCCGACCAAAAAGTCGTTGAGTCGCGGTAAAAACCCAGCAGACTCGGGTTTAGAACGAGACCCCAGCCTCCCAGCCCTAACCCTTGCGACTATGAAACGTCCATAGACCCGAATCTAAGACGAGTCACCTGCCTCCCGGCCCTAGCCCGTACGACTATGAAACATCCATGGACCCGGAAAAGAGCCCCCAACGTACACTCGATTGGGAGATATCGACGGACGACCTTGAAAGACCTCGGGTTTAGAACGAGACCCGCCTCCCAGCCCTAACCATCTCATATCGCGATAAACAGTAACCGTGACTCACTTGCCAATGGACTCACTCAATCGACAACAATTCAACGATAACTATCATCACAAAGCAGTGAACAACAATAAAGCTCTAACATAAAAGTAAACAACAACAGTCGATGGAGAGAAAATGAAATATTGTATAAGTCCCTAACTGGTTTACTTACCTCGAGAAATCGCGAACCTCAAAACGTCTCGTTCGCGTCTCGATTTGCGCACCCGACACCCGACGCCTAAGTCCTTGGTGTCCATTTAGACATTTGAGGGCTAATTTACTAAAAGCATTCAAATCACAACTCAATTAGTTGAAATACACTTCACCTCCATCGCGTCGTCGCGATTTCGACGAAATCGCGCAGCCGATCGGTCGACAACCCGCCACCATGCTGTGCGCGCCGCCGCTGCGCCGACGCGGCGTCCTTGCGCTGCGCCTCGCGCAAGCGCTTCGCTGCCAGCCCGCTGCTGAAGCGCGCTCGCTGCTGTCCATCCGCGCGTCCGTTCGCCCAGCTTCTGACGTCGTCCGCGCGCTCGCCATCGTCGCATCGAGAGCCGCCGTCGCCGCTAGATCTGGAGCCGCGATCGTTGTCCGCGCGCAGATGCCGCCTCTCCGCCGCCGTCGAGTCGCCGGTGTCGCCGAGCCGTCGAGCTTCGCTCCGCGTCGCGCGGCATGGTGTTGGGACGCCATCAAGTTGCCCGCGCCGCCATGCTCTCTCGCCACCGCTCGCCGAAGTGTTGTCGTCGCGCTTGCCTACGGCCGCCTTCCGCGATCTCCTCGCGCTCATCGCTCGTCGGATCTTCTTTTTATCTCTCTAGCCTTCTCTCTCTTCTCCTTCCTCTCACGATCTCTCCTTCTAATCTTTTTTTTTTTTTCAATCTTATCCTTATCTTTTATATATATACATTTTCTATTTATTTTCTTTTTGATTTCAAATCAAAAGTGGTCCACATCATGAATCTCGAGGCAACTCAACAACCAAGCAGCGCGTATCTCGAGGCACCAACCCGCCTCATTTCAAAATCTCAATACTCGCGCTATACGCACACGAAGCATATCCAATGTACATTTTAAACCCCACATAACATCACTATCTCGGTCCTACGTCGGCACGCGACTCGAGGTGCGTCCCCTTTCGTGTTTCGGTTCACCGAATTCCTCGCATAGTTAGCATATCATCTTAAATTGGATTCGGATATACGGATTTCGACGAGTGGGTCCCACATACGACCTTGACTTGACACGTGACACAAGTCAAATTTTTCGGGTCGTTACAAGGGTCTTACTGATTACTTGGATAACAAAAATTTTCCATCGACACCTCAACACCAACCTTCTCCCTAGTCACCGAGGTTTTCGAATGAGCCATACCTGAAAACACTACAACATGTAAGTGCCTGGAGCATAAACAAAAGTACAAGTAAAAAAAAAATGAACAAAATCTACCATTTCTACAGTCTCGGTCAAGCAGGTTAGAGAAAAACCTTAAATTATCGGTGGCGCATAACCGATAAAGGAATAAAAGTCTCGATAATGGACAACCGAGAGAAATACTACTTTCTCGATTTTACATCACCGACATGACATAAACAATACACTTCGACTTACTCTCGTGAAATGGTGACCGATACGATAATAAACGTCTTGGTTATGGACAACCGAGAGTTATTCTACATTCTCGGTTGTACATCACCGACAGGACAAAACCATACACTGATGGTTACTCTCGTGAAGTGGTGATCGATATAACACAATTACTCTCGACCATTCATTGCCGAAACTGTGTAAACTATTATAGCCTGTTTGGCCGAAAACCACGAGTTCCCAAAAATTTCCCCTCGGTCTTGACCTGTAAACAAAGTCTCTGGCCTGTGTGGCCGAGAACCACGACTTTCCAATAAATGAACCATTGAATGCACCGCCACACAAACATAACAACTATTCTACCAAATGCAACTTAATTAGACTATCAACGTACCTTCAAACGATCAATTTCTCGACTTGAGTGTGTGAACGAAAAACTTGAACCGAGCCCTAATATGGAGACGAAATCGAACAAAACCGAAAGCCTTCAAACTCAATATTCCGCCTACAACGGAGGAGAGAGACGGAGAGGAACGAAGACAAATGAGTTTCGGGATTGCTAGTTGGTTCGTTGACGAGAAGTAGTGCTTGCTCGTTCAAAAGGACAGTGGTGGGGTACCTCTGTTTTGAACGAGGGGTATTTTGGGGATTTCGAGCCTAAATTTTAGGTGCCCTTGGTAAATGACTTTGTGCCCTTCAACAACATGGTGCCTTCATGAATTGGTGGGGTGCACATAGCGAGCCTCATTCAATAATTTAAATTCAAAATCGAGATATGCTCCATTAATTAACATCAACAAAAACTACGATCCGTTTAAACGCCTACTATGTCAAATTGCTCTTTCGAGGTCACATTGTATACAGATAAATTATTAGTATAAATTAGGGGTAAGAAAATCGTGGTTTGGTGGTAAAAATCATCAAACCGCGTCCAAACCGAAGGTTCACGGTTTAATCGTTTTACAAACCACCACCAAACTGTAAACCTCAAAACCACAACTAAATTGACCGCGGTTTACGCGGTTTAATCGGTTTGGTTTTGAGGTTTTCGTGCTACACATTTCTAAAAAAAATAAAAATTGTCAAATATTTCAACAAGTTCATATATGTCCATCAAACAAAACATGTAACAAAACATATAGATATCCATACATGGCCACCAAAAACACAATGAAACACATAAATTCAATCGAAATTATGAGTCTTAGTCTATTTTCAAAGTTCAAACAACATGAAAAAGTTGTCAACTCCATTCCATTCAAGACCAAGTTTGAGGGTGATTTTGCGATTTAGCGAATCGTGTTTTTTCATAGATAAAACCACCACTAAACTATCCCTAAATTGCTAGTTTAAAAAACCATATCATAACATATCGTTTGAACGATTTGGATGGTTTGAGCGGTTTTACGAAAACCGCTACCCATCCCTAGCATAAATTGTTAACAAGTCGAAGAGTTTTTTTAAAAAACATGAGAACAACCAATTTACAACTTCCATATATTTAACTTCATTCAATTTGGACCTTAAAAAAAACTTCATACAATTTGGATATGACAAACTCTGTTCCTAGTAAAAAAAAAAAAAGAAATTACATATGTGAACAACCAATTTACAACTTCCATATATTTAACTTCATTCATTTGGACCTTAAAAAAAAACTTCATACAATTTGGATATAACAAACTCTGTTCCTAGTAAAAAAAAAGAAATTACATATGTGAAGCCTTAATTTAACTTTGCATCTCCCAAGTAAAAAGATACCATGAAGAAGATTAGATAAAGGATGCACATGGATAACATTAATCCACGGATCCAGTCCAATCCAAACCAATTATCACTATTGAATTGATTTTTTAGTCTCTTAGACTGGACTAAAAAACCACTAATTCAACCGGACTGAATCGAATTGCAGATCCCACAATAAAAAATCGTACATCAAATCTGATCCAATACATTTACCACATCAACATATATACGTATCTGATCACATGTACTATAATATCTCGAAAAGCATCAACCCTAACTATCAACTTTAAGCTATAGTATCTCAAATACTACTATAACGGCCTGAATTTAATTTAACGTTATAAATGATGTGGTTGCAAATGTGACTGACAACTCAAACGCTTGTGAGATTCGCAATTAGGCTAGTACGCGCCTGGAGCTAGGTAAATAGTTATATTTGTGTGATGTTCTGTTTAATTTACGATGTTTACGTTGACATTGATTAAATGGCATCGTATTGTGTGATTATATTACTTTTGACTTATGAGACTGTGTGTTAAGTATTCGCATCGATATGCGTGTCGACGCGGGTACCGGGTAGTCCAAAAGACTAAATAATAGGTCAAAGGAAACATACACACATAAAATGAATAAAATAGGTTAAATAATAATATGTAATGCATATATGGTGGTTAGAGACATGGTAGTACCCGTATGTCGCGGTTCGGGACGCAAAATCTAGTGTCGGAACACCCGAAATATCACTTTTTGAGTTAAGAACAAGGGCAAGTGTGTCATCAGTATCATATTTGGAGTCATTAGGGGTTGAAAAATAAAGCGAATGGTGTTTATTTGATTCCTAGGGATGTACAAATGAGGTTAGATGTCATTTCAACTATAAAAAGTCAATTGACTTTCAAAACCACCACTTTTTCTCTTTCCTCATCTCTATTCTAAAACTTGAAGAGCAAAAACAAAGGGTTTGGAGATTCAAACTTGGTGATTTGAGTAGCTTGGAGTGGTGGAATCATCAAAGCAATGTGAGATTCATAAACACCTTAACTTTCTTTATCTTTTGATCTCATTTTTTTAAGTGTTTGTGTGAATCCAATAGGGATTGTTAAGTGGTTATCGAGTAGTTGTTTTGGTAGGTTTTAAGTGCTATGAAATTCGGTGGTTAGTGTTGTGGATGTTGGTAGTAGTGGAAGAGTTTAAAACCCATAATTTTTAGCAACCCGATGCCCGAAACGCGATTAGCGCGCTAATGCTCTTCCCGACGAAGAACGTATAGCGACATGGGAATCTAGCGCTAATTCTCAAACCCAACACGCTAAATATTGCAATTTTGACATTATTTTTGCTAAGTGTCATAAAATACATCCAGATTGACTTAAAATCGATTATAAATGAAAATAGGTCATTTTGGGCAGTAATTTGGATATATGGGATTAGACAGAGCCAGACCGAGGGTTATTTACGGGACACGAAGTGCAATTTGAAGTGTGTAATATCTCAACTGAAATTTCTTGAGCAATACTTTAATTTACTTTTGAATTCATATTTTGTCTTTCAATACTCTATTCTTGGTGTGATTTAATGGACGGACGTTGAGGCTCTCCCTTAGTGTCATTTTCTGTATATGTCCACTAGCCATATTACGTGTGTCGGGGATTTCGGTGAATAGATCGACCAGAGAGTCATGTAGAGGCACATGTGGGCACATCGTAAGTTCCACACTTACCACATAGCGATACAGATACCGGCCTTGCTTTAGTGCTACTTGCCGACAGTACTCTGTTGGGAGTCCGAAATATGACGCTAGTTTGACCCTAGCTTTAGAAATACACTTTGAACTTTCATTATTATTTATGCAAGCGATGAACACAGTTGTCTGTATTTATTTCTGTATGTTTATTTCATAGTTTTGTTTAAATTTCAGGATTTACTTTCCATATTGCCTACTTAATTTTCTTAAGAACACTTACTCTGGACTCGTTATTTGCTTTTCCCCATGGCTTGAGTGTAGATCCGGATAAAGTCGTGGCAATGGCAAGTTACTAGAATACCTGTGATTCAAAAATATTGAGTCAAGCTTGTACATTTGTACTATATATACTTTGTTTTTATTTTAGGGATTTAGGATTGTGAGACACTTCAAGATTCTATATTTTTGATCTTCTGTAACAATGAGGTGTAGTTTTGGTTTATGATGATAAATGAGTTTTCACACTAATTATCAGAGTTAAATGCATAACTTTAATATTTTGATATTATAAATTGTCATGATAAAAGACTTCCGCTGTGATTATTTGTTATAATTTAAAATGATCTTAACATAACTAGAGTTCATTAATAATTTAAACAATACATTATTGTTATAATTTAAAAAATGATCTTAAACAGATAACTTCGAAAAATGTTCATTAATAATTTAAACAATACATTATTGTTTATTTAAATTAATAATGATTAAATGGTAAATGAGATAGCATCTGAAACACAATACCAAGTTATGGTCCATTCGAAAAATGAACCGTCTTGTAAAGGTGTTTGGTTTTATAGTTAACTTTTAGGGTTTTTGGTTTATATTACAAATTCGGTGCGAACGACATTTATTTAAATAGAAACTTGCATTTTAAAAATTTATTTAAATAGAAACTTGCATTTTAAAAATTACTGTAATACTGTAATGACAAGTTTGTAAGAAATATATGATAAATTTGTGAGATGTACGTTGTAAATTTGTCACTCATTAAATTTATGACTTTTGTGATTCATCTAAATAAATTTAATTTCATGAAGCTATAGATGAGAAAATGTCAATCTTTAAAACTTACTTAAGTACAATTCTAATTTTGCAAATTAGATTGATGACATATTTGAATTAGACTTGATTGAGTTTTTCAATCTGCAATAATTAAATCAAATTGCGAATTGACCATAATTAAACTAGATCCAATCCGTGTGAACCCGTAAATTAGATTACTCTTCAATATTTTTTCTCCAAAGCTCTTTAAATCTTTAAGGTTCAAACTTTGTTGTCAAAGCAAAAACTTCGCGATTAATTAACTAAGGGACTAAACCAATCCCAATTTTTGCTTAAGGTGCTCCAATGCTCGAGCATATCTCAATTTTGAATTTAAATTACCGAATATATCTTTTTTTAAAATCTCCAAAATACCCTTACTCACCCATCCCTCAATTCTCTCTATTTCTCAATTTTTGAGATGCATCAATGCATTTTTGTCTTGCATTCTCTAGTCTGTGCAATCCCCAAACCAAGCACACACATGAGCGAGAAAGTGTCACCCGAGGTTTTCAATCACATAAAATCGAAGACTCTTTAAAGGTGTAGATCGACTACATCGATCCAACCAAGGCCTCTTTTTTTTTTGAATAGGTAATGTTATCAATTAAACCACATCAAGACCTCATCAAAAGTCTCGATGGAACCAATAAGAGCCAACCAAAGTCTCGACAAGACACACAAGTAACAAGAACAATGAAATTTTTGAAATCCTAAAAAATATCAATGAAAACAAATGAAAATAATGAGTAGATGGTTTTATTGTAAACGGTCTTCCATCAAATTCAACTGAAATTAGAGCTCAAAATCAAAGCTTCAAACACCACTAATAATAATACAAGAAACAATTGTAAAAACCACCAAACAATCAAAAAATTGAACCTACAATGGTTGGAATAACTTCACCAACAAAAAGTCAATGTGATCTTGCCAAAATCAAATTGAATTGATCAATCAAAGTCGAGCATAGTAAGCTCAATTTTTGAAATTAGTTGGAAGGCGGGGTATAGGTAAGCAAACCCTATTATATGAAGGGCGGCATAGTAATTTTGTTGAGAGGCAAAATTTAACCAACCCCAATTAATTTTGAAATGAAGCTATGTTGTCGAAATGAGCATCAATTAAACATCCTAATTTTATAATTAATAAGTTGTTTTTCAAAAAATTAGTTGTACCTGTCCCATTGACATCTCTTTCTAATTAGAATATTTGAAGTTTGCATGAATAGTATCACTTGGCCCCCTTTTAACTTTTGCATTTTTTTTAGGCAAATCCCATTTTTTGGTCCCTGAACATTCAAGGTTTTATGTTTTTGGTCCCTGAACTTTCAAAACCACATATGTAGTCCCTCAACTTTAAAAATAGCACACATTTTGTCCTTTCGTTAGTTGAGTCATCAAATCGCTGATGTGGCTCATTGAAACTGCCACGTGTCTAATTGGACCGGCCACAGTGGTTGTTCTACTTTAAACCGATGGTTCGCATGAACCGAACCAAACAAAAAAAAAACCAAAATTTCCTTAAATCTCATCTCAAGCAATATATTCCCCAATTTCAACTTTAACCCTCGCTAGCCATTGTCTTCCACGACCACCTCTACAGCGGCCACTGTAAGTACTCTCTAAAGAACGTCAACACTCACGACTCTGACAACGTCCGCCTGTCCTACTTTGAGTACGTCCTCAGCACCACCGGAGGCATTGGTGGAGTGGTCGCTGCTTAACGCAACGGTGGTGGACCCGTCGAAGAAGCCGTTCTTGGGAGCCACAAAAAGCTAGCGTACAGTTATTATGGAGGGAATTCCAAGATGAATGAGTTGATGCAGAGGGCCATGGCTGGGTGTTTATGCTCTTCATGAAGGCGATCCTCGAGATCTAGGACGAGTTTGATGGTATTCAACAAATCGTCGATGTGGATGGGAGCAATGAGACTGTTTGAGATTGATTTTGCAGAGATTGAGGAGGCCATTAATTTCGAAGCACTTAATTTGTGTCCCATTGTAAAATTTAGGGGTTAATATTTTTTTTTTGTTAAATAATTAAGGGGTTAATTTGTATGTACGAACATTTGCAAATTATGTGACTGTCGTTTAATGTATAATATGTAATGAACTCAACCAAATAAAAAAAACCACTCAAATCTAATCAGTAACTTATATCCATTAAATTCAAGTTAGAAATGAAAACAGCGGTGATATATAGGTGAGGATAGCGGTGGTAGAATGTGGAATAGAGAATCGGGTGTGAAAGAAATTGAAGGAGATTGAGATGAGATTTAAGGATATTTTGGTTTTTTTTTTATTGGTTCGGTTCATGCGAACCATTGGTTTAAAGAAGAACAGCCAACGTGGCTGGTCCAATTAGACACGTGGCAGTTTCAATGAGCCACATCAGCGATTTGAATACTCAACTAACGAAAGGACAAAATATATGCTATTTTGAAAGTTGAGGGGCTAAATGTGTAATTTTAAAAATTATTTTGAAAGTTCAGGACCAAAAGATAAGTGGTTAAGACTTCCTTGAATTGCCCCTCATAAAAGTTTTTGATCCTCGAAAGTTGCCAAGTTGATGCTATAATAGATGAAAACCCACACCAAAAAGAAATGCGTTTTGTAGCCTTTTTTTTTATTTAGTGGTTAAGACTTCATTGAATTGCCCCTCAAACTTTATTTAAAGTTTTTGATCTATGTGTAACTATCTTGAACACAATTGCTTTTATTTGAAATTTTTGATTTATTTGTAACTTTCTTTACTACAAAAGGTAGGAAATGGCACAACATCTCATGATCCAAATTATAGTTTGTATATTTATTGGATAAAATTGTCAAAACCAATTCTATTTTTCTTTCCATACACGCATTTGCTCGTCGCATTCCTGTAAATTATAGAAAAAAAAACTCATAACTTTGTCCCTAAACTTTATGTTTTTTATGATTTTGATCTTGAATTGTTATTGATGTACATTATTTTTAACTTTCCATATCCTTTCCTGTAAATTATAGAAAAAAAACTCATAACTTTGTTCCTAAACTATATGTTTTTTATGATTTTGGTCTTGAATTGTTATTGATGTACATTCGATCCTTCAACTTTTACAAAGATCTACATTAAGTCCTCCCGTCATTAAAAGTGTTACATTCTATTAACACAAGTCATAAGAGTGCAACATAACCAGTAAAAAAAAAAAATAATTTATATTCAACAAAAACATAAAAAACTCAAAGTGAACTAAAAAAATAACAAACTCAAAAGTTCAAAGACTAAAAATATAAAAATGAAAGTTAATGACCAAATTTACACTAATAAAAGTCTACAGACCACAAACATAAAAGCCTCGAAGTTTAGTTTAAAGACAAAAAAAATACATGTTTTTGCCTAAATTATACAATCAACTCTTGTCAACCCTTTCCAACTGTGACATCCAAACACCATTCGGCTGCGCTTGAAAATATTTCTAACAACATAAATTTCATAAAATTAAAATGCAAATCAAAATCAGATATTAAACCAAAAATGTCACCAAGCCATCATCAGAATTGGAATTTTGTTCCCATCCACAACTTTCGCAACAGCAAAAGCAGTGTTGAAAGGTGTCCTAAGATTAAATTTCCAGATCTCATCACTTGATCATCGCCAACAAAACCAAACAAAACAAAATAAAAACGGATGAAAACCAATCAATCAAAATAAAAAACGAAGAACGGTTACAATCAGAGGAAACAATTCAATTACTCAGCGTTGGCGATTGATTTTTTGGTTCGATTCCGCCAGCGATCTTCCTCACACTCCAATCAGAAGAGGGAGCTTCGATATCCTCATCGCAATCTATCGTTTCCTCAAAAAAAATAATCGAAAACAAACGAAGAACAAAATTGACGAAAACGAGAATCAAAACACCAAACATGAAAACGAAGAGAACGCTCAGATCAGCGGGTTATCGACACGCAAATCGCTGCTCAAGGCTTAGAGAGAGACCTGCAATCCGGTCTGTTGAGCTTGAATTTTCAGAGTCGTCACAGCGACCTCTCCGCAATCGAAGACCTAGGATTTCAAATATAACGCCTCAGATAGTCGATCGTGTGTCTACATTTAAAGATTCAGTCGGTAATTCCAACTAAAATCAATTCTTCATCATCGGCTTTTTGTTCAAACAATTAATGCATACATATATAGAAGACTCTATATGTAATCGCACAAATCGGCTCTGTGAACGAATGGAGTCGTTATCGATTCACAGATTCCTATCAAAATGCGAAACCTTTTCGTCTCTCTTCGCTCGATCTGAACATTGACGGTCATCGCCAGTTCTTTGCTACCGACAACGTGGCATCGAGCGAACACAGCACACACACTAACCCTAAAACGCTACTCAAAAGTGCAAAATCAAACAAAACAGAACAAAACCCTCAGAGACCCGTCTCAAATCACGCACGTAGCAGAGATCCTGTAGAATCCTCACAACAACGATGATGATCGGGTTGCAGGATCGCTGCTACGCTTGTAGTGTCATACGGCACTTCCTATCTTTCTGGGATTGCTTCCTCATAGGGATTGAAAGAGAAAATACAAATCAAACCCCTACAAGATGAACAAACATCGATAAGCTTACTTGCGAGAGAGTTATAGATGCCTGAGCGCACAGAGGAGGAGGTGGAGACGAGGAGAGATTTCGAGGAGACGAGAATTTATGGGCGAGGGTCTAGGGTTTGGGGTTGGGATTCTGGGGATTTAGGGTTTACGGGAAAGGCGGACCGGGTCGGATACTCAGCGACGCCCGACCCGTTATGGTCTGTTAATAACACACCTCTCGATGCATTAGTAATGCGGATGCAGGGCGAATTCTGGGGTTTTGATTTGCTGCACACCAGCACGTGGTAAAGTATATTGCAAAAAACAAAAAATTATGAATTTGGTGTCTAAAGTGTCTCCGGTCCCTCCTGATTAAACCCCGATTAATCTCTGGAGTGCTAAAAGGGCATCAATACCACTAACTCAAATGTCGAAAAAAAATCATGCAGTTATCGCGAATCAAACTCATCACATTTACCTTAGGGGATGTATTCAATTTGATGATTAGAAAGGATTTTAAAAGAGTTCGAAGGATTTTAAAATCGGAGTGTATTCAATTTGAATTTTAAAGGATTTTAATGAACTTTTAAAAAGTCAATTGGTATTTAATTAATATTTTGATGGATTTTAATGAATTTGTAAAAAATCTAGGTGTATTCAAATTTTAAAGACATTAGAATTTGAATGAATTTTAATAGATTTTGGTGGATTTCTATTCAAAAAACACACAACTAAATCTCACCCCCTACCTATAAGATTTGGGTGATTTAGATCAAGTCCTTTCATATCCATCAAATTTCATAAAATTCATGAAAATTTATCATTTAAAGAAATCTATAAATTTGTCAAATTGAATACATCACCTCAATTAGAGTACTAAAGCTTTTTTTGTCAGTGTAACGGCCCGAAAATTCGACTCGTGTCACGTGTTATTTTAGGGTCGTATGTGGGACCCACTTGCCAGAATGCGTATGTCTGAATCTCAAGTGGAGGTGCTAATTATTGAAAAAACGTATAAGCGGAGAATTCGGTGAGCCGAAACACGAATGATGGACGCGCCTCGAATCGCGTGCTAATGTTAGACCGAGATAGTCGCTTTTATGCGGTTTTAATGTGTACATTAGATACGCCTCGTGATGCGTGTAGCGCGAGTGTTGAAATTTTGAAAGTGATGCGGGTTGGTGCCTCGAGATGCGCGATGTTCGATTTTCGAGGACTTTTGATTTGAAATGAAAAGAAAAAAAAGAAACATATATAAAGGAAAAAAAAAAAAGAGATAAGATCAAAGGGAGAAAAGATAAGTCAAAGAGAGGGAGAGAAAGACACGGCAGAGAGGAGAGAAACAAAGGAGATGAGAGAGACGATCGGATCCGGCGATGCGATGGCGACTCCGGCGCGGCTCGGCCGGCTCGGCCGCTCGTCGGTGCACGCTGCGGAGGCCGCGGGAGGTGAGCGATGGAGTTGATGATCGGCGCGGTCGGCGGCTCGCTCGCGACGCGAGAGGCGCGTACGACGCTTGCGAGTGGCGGTGGACGGCGGCGGACTCGATGGCGGCCAGTAGGCGGCGAGGAGTCCCGTAGCACGGCACACGACGAGCGAACAACGGCAACCCAGCGGCGCGGAGCGAAAGGCTGGCGGGACGGTGGCGGCGCGGAGGGAGCGCGAGCAAGCGGCGGCGTGCGGGAGCGCGGAGCGAAGCAACGACGCGCACGAGCGGTGGCCGCCGGCGGCGAACGAGAGAAGCCAGCGGCGGGCGGCGCCGCACGGCGGCGGCGAATCTGGCGGCCCGACGGCTCCGGCGAGGGCTGCGGTGGCGCGACGCGGTGACGACGACGGCGTCGGCACGGCGGCGGCGTCGGCTCGGCAGCGGCAACGACACGGTGAACGACGCGATGGCGTTGTCGGACCGATTGGATGCGTGATTTCGTCGAAATCGCGACGACGCGATGGAGGGACTTAGGAGTCGGGTGTCGGGTGCGCAAATCGAGACGCGAGCGAGTGCGTTTTGAGGTACGTAAGATTCCATCTAAAAGTCGCTGAGGGTTTATGTTTCTATCATTGATATCCTATTCGTGATTGTTGGATTGGTTTTGCCTATTCCTTGTTATTGTTGAATGTTATTCCCCATGTTCCTTGTTATTGATTTTCGTGACGCATTTGGGTTGGGGAACGAGACTTTTTGATATTCTTGTTGTACTGGTGGCACACTAGGCTGTACGTGGGTCATCAGGTGAAAGGAAGTGGGTGTTTCAACTGAAGGGATCCTGTGCGCCCCAGGTAGGCACTCAGTGGGCTCGAGGGCTGGCTGGGTGTAGGCTTGGGCCGTACCAGGTGGAAAGAAGTGGGGCACTCGCTGAAAGGATCCTTAGGGTTTATCGTACAGTTTAGTGTGACCAGGAGGAGTACACGGTTTGTTTCTCATGTTATTTATTCATGTGATGATCTTAGCACAGTTGCCTGTTTAGTTTCCGCATGATTACTTGACATGATTATTGATATCATCTATATCTCTTATAAATGCTCGGTGTACTTTGTTGGAATCTTACTAACTGTACTCTCCATTTTACTTTTCGTGATGGACGAGTGCAGACCCTGCTAGTAGGGGCAAGGAGGGTTTGAACGACTTTATATGACTGTCCGCGGTCAAAGACTTATTTGATTCTTTTGGGAACTGGGGAGTGATTTGATATTGTACAGCTACAGTACTTTTCAGGGTTTTTCCACAGTAGGTTTTGTTTAAATTGGTTAATATATTTTTCTAATTTTACGTACAACTTCCGCTGCTTATTTCATATCTACATTGTACACACACGTGGATACGAAATTCGAGACAAGAAAAGGACGGGTAGGTGGCGTAAACGTGTAGTTGGGCCAGCTGACAAGGAGTACACGGAGACACGTCACCCCGGGGCGGCGAGGGCCGTCACGGTCAGCACTGCATCATGCCCTTTGGGGCAATGTATTGATATTTTTTTTACATATATAGAAACACAAATTAAAAGGGATTTGACAAGAATGCGCAGCTTGTCAAAATAAAATATGTCCCAAATTAAAGTGCACCATTTTAAAAAATAATAAATAATAAAAGTGCATTGCATCACTTAAGTTTGAGAAAATAAAAGTGCATTGACAAAGTAAATGTTTTCCATTGGAAGATAATAAAAGTGCATCACCCCAGTATGTAGCTAACAAAATTCTAGAACCACCCACCTACAATCAAAATCAATTATTGTCTATGTACCAAAAAAAATAAAAAAAAAAATCAATCATTGTTGAGCACATTTCACTTGGGTTTCAGGCTAATTATGCTTCCAAGTGGCAAGTCTTAAATATTTCTTAAAGAAGCATATATCAAAAGGGAAATGCTAGGGTGACCAAAGTGAGGAGTCTCTTGTTACCGAAAACATATAAAAAATAGGAGAGTCTCGAGAAACAATTGCTTAACAGTTATTTGTGATCGATTGCTAGTTAGTAGATCTCAACCACTACACCAAATCAAGATCAGTAAAGTATGTCATCCATGCACAAAAGTAAGTTTAAATGCCATAATGCCCGAGTCGATAGTTGACGTCAAATACCATGTAGGTAATACAAAAATTGTAAGTTTAAGTGATGGCTAGAGATGAATTTCCTTGCACATCTCGATAATATGTATCAGACTATTGTGATGTGTAACTTAATAACTCTTCCTTAGTTCTTTTTATTCGACCTTTTAAACCACCGTCGATCATCTCTTCTGATGAGCGGTGATTCCAATAACTTCTTTTGTCTTTTATTTATCAAATATTAAACTTTAGATTTGTTCATATATGATGAGATGATTAGTTTCATCTATGTAGGGGACATCATATTTATTATTGGCAACAATCACTTCTCCATCTACGTCTACATCCTTCTCAAAACTTGTGCATGAACTTATGTTTATAGGGCTGGTACTCGTAACTAGATTTTATTACATAGTAGTTATTTTTTGTAATGATCTGTTACCTTAAGCTGGTGATTATTGTTAATCCAAATCCCAACTAACTCGAGTTAGGCTTGTGGTCAAGTTCGGCGTACCTCGATTAGCTTGTGCGTGAGTTTGTGTGATGGGTTTATATTTGTTTGGAGCGTTTAATGAGTTTTATAGGTTGTTGTATAAAAAGAGTTTATATACAATCCTATAATTGAAAAATAAGTAATTAAAATAAATAACCAACGACACCAAGTGCAACGAGGGGGTCGTGAAATGAATGTGCACACCCGAGAACACTCGTAGGCATGTTCGGTGAATTTATTGGCGATAAAATACATGAAGTATATATGTTTATATATAGTTAATTGATATATAAAAATATATATTAAAACTATAAATTTGGTTTGAATTATATAGATCGTTGGATTGCCTTGAGATGAGCGTAAGTGTTCGCTGGTGTTAAAATTCGTGTCACTTTAAGGAGTGTCATTTTAATACATCAATCACTTGATCAATCTCGAGATAGTGTGATGTGTATCTTGAAAAAATCTATATATATATACAAATCCAAAATCATTAAATTTATCCTCAGTTCATTCGATCGTTTGAGAAAATGAGAGAAGGGAGAAAGACATAGGATTTGATTTGAATGAGTAGATCATGAGAAGATTTTCCCACTAAAATTAGGAGCTCAAATAGCTGTAGATCAGAGATCATCACTATGGGTGAGTTTGGTTTTTGAATTCTAAGTTTAATTCCAAAATTAGCGATGATTTCTCTGTGAATTATTGTGTTTGATTACTAGAAATGAGTTGTTATCTCACTAAAGATCCCCCTAATGATTTGAGAGAGTGTTTGAGGCTATTTTGGAGATTTGGTAATGGAACAGTGGTTGTCACCTTGTTCATCACCATCGAGGTAGTGCAAGGTGGAGCGCGCTCCACCTAGTAGAGGAACGCGCTCCTTTCATTAGTAAGGATGAACTCCATTGCGGAGCACACTCCACCTACTGAAGGAGCGTACTTTCATCCCAGAAAAAGACAAATTAGTTGAGTTTTGATTATAATATCTAGAGGACTTGGTGTAACGACTCAAAAAATTAAAATTTTAATTACATGCTAATTATAAGTTTTGACGCTTGATCTAATCCCCAAGTAGAAGACTCGGTTAAACTTCGAGCATCGAGGCTGAAATATAGTAGTACGACGTGTTAAATTACTTATATAGTCGAGAAATTATATAATAAGAAAAAAAATTAATGTGGTCTATAATTATAAGGCTATATTTTTAATTAATTTAAATGTGTCATAGTTTTAAATAAAGTGATTAATTTATATGATTTAGGGGTTTAAAATAGTAAGGTATGATGATTTAAATGAGAGATATAATGCAACTAAAGGTTGGATAAGTGAATGAGTGGACCAATAAAATGATGACAACTCATGCAAAAGAAATAAAGTAAAAAAATAAAAATAAAGATAATACAATGCACTTAACCATCCACATTTTGACACCTCACTTTGCTTTCTCTCACGGAAAAATTACAAAAGTACAACTATTTTTAGTTTAAATGAGTAAAATAAGGTTATGTTTTTTTTATTCCAAAAATAGGCAATATCGCCTATCCAAAAGGCGCTATTAGGTGGGTGTATTTTTATGCTGACGTGTCTGGGCCACGTAGGACGACCTTACACTGATAGCACATTTTGAAAAAGCGCTATCAGTGTATGGTCGGGCCACGTAGGATGGCCTTACAATGATAGCGCCTTTTGAAAATGCGCTATCAGTGTATGGTCGTCCTAGTGGACAGTGAGGTGAAAGACAATTGTATAGATAGCTCCTTTTGAAAAGGAGCTATTTATACAAAAGTATACACTCTATGAATGACTCCTTTTGAAAATGAGCTATCAATACAAATTTTTTTTCCATGAACGACACGTGCATATGGAAATGGACGACCCGCGCCACTCGCGTATCTCGAGGTAGACAACCAATGTAAACAACGCGCACGCATATCGACGTGGACAACCCATGTAAACGTCACCCATATATGCCGAGGTGGAGATTTTATGCAAATGTTAGGCACGTATGTCGAGATGGGCGGCTTATGCAACCTCGTGCAACTCATGCAAACGTCACGCACGTGTCTCGATGTGGTAAAACTAATACCAACGTCACACACATATCTCCTGGTTGACAACACATGGAAACGCCACGCACGTATGTCGAGGTGTGTGAGCCATGCATATCCACTACAGACTATGGACCTCATGCAAACGTCACACACGTATCGCGAGGCGGACAAGCCGGGTGAGTTGCATGCTTACTATGGATATGCATGGCTGGCCCACCTCGACATGCGTGCATGTCGTTTCCATGTGTTTTCAACCAGGAGATACGTGTGTAACGTTAGCATTGGTTTTATCACCTCGAGACACGTGCGTGACGTTTGCATGAGTTGCACTAGGTTGCATGGGTCGCTCACCTTGAAAGACTTGTGTGCCATTTGCATGAAATCTCCACCTCGGCATACATGGGTGACGTTTGCATGGGTTGTCCACTTCGATATGTGTGCGCGTTGTTTACATTAGTTGTCTACCTCGAGATGCGCGAGTGGCGCGGGTCGTCCATCTCCATATGCACGTGGCGGTCATGGGGAAAAGAATTTGTATTGATGGCTCATTTTCAAAAGGAGTCATTCATAGAGTGTATAGTTTTGTATAGATAGCTCTTTTTCAAAAGGAGCTATCTATACATATTGCCTCGCCACCTCACCGCCACCTCACAACCATGATGCCAACTCATAAGCAATAACGTCTTTTCATAAGGTGTTATCACCTATTTTTGTAAATTAAAAGTAAACTACCCTATTTTGTGAAATAAAATGTAAATGTCCCCCGCTTTTAGAAAAACACCTTCTCTCACCCTCCTCATATCACTCACCATCTCTCTCTCTCTCTCTCTCTCTCTCTCTCTCTCTCTCTCTCTCTCTCTCTCTCCCCCCTCAAAAACTAATCTCACTCTCTTTTCTCCCTCTACCAAAACTCTCCTCTTTCATTTTCCCTCTCCTCTTCTAGTAAAGTCTCTCTGTCACAGCCTCCCATTTCTCTCATTTGCGCGGCTTCACAAAGCTCGACCTCACCATCTCTCTCGGCACCCCTCGGCCTCCTTGCGGGTCCGACAGCCACCGTCACCAACGACGCCCTCCACTTCTTTCGGCTCCTCTCTCAGCTCCAGTGACCACCCCCACTTAACGGCGACCACCTTTATCGAGGTAAGTGTCATTCTTATGCGAGTTTAGTTGGAGGAGTTGGTGTGTGTGCTTGGTATGTATGGGTGAGCTTACGTATGTGTGTACCTCGAGATTTTGGGTGGGGTGTTGATTGTCTCAAGATCCGCATTGAGATTTGATGTTCACGGATGTCTTGGGTTTGTGCAAAATTTGAGATGTAAACATCACCTCGATAAGTGCGACCATGCATCATCTCGAGACTGCCTTGAGGTGCATGCTAATTTAAAATAATAAATAATAAATATACATATGCAACATGTGCACGTATAAAATGAAATATATATATATATATATACACACACATACAACAACAACATAGCCTCAGTCCCAAATTAACTGGGGTCGGCTATATGAATCAAACTTTTCCATTGTGCTCGATTAAGTGCAATTGATGGTGAGCTTCGCAAACCATTCAAATCTCTCTTAATTAATGCATCCCATGTTAACTTTGGTATGCCCCTACCTCGTCGAATTTCTACAGTTTCTATTGAGTCAAGTTTTCTAGTTGGCGCATTTTAGGCCGTCTTTGCAGGTGACCAAGCCATCGCAACCGTCATTCCCTAATCTTTGTATCAATTGGTGCTACTCCTACTTGTCTTTAAATTTCTATATTTCTTATTTTATCGTTACGAGTTTTACCACACATCCACCTAAGCATCCTCATTTCTGCTACATTCACTTTATGTAATTTTTGTTGCTTTACCGCCCAACATTCACTTCCATAGAGCATAGCTGACCTAATTGCGGTCCTATAAAATTTTCCTTTTAACTTAGTAAGAACATGTCGATCACAAATCACCCCTGTTGCACTTCGCCATTTCTTCCATCCAGCTTGAATTCTATGTGTGACATCATTTTCAATGTTACCATCATTTTGTATGATTGATCCTAGGTGTCTAAAGTGGTTTACCCTAGGAACTTCTACTTCCCCTAATTTTACCACTCCGTCATCTCAATGTCTAGTGTTTCCAAACTCACGGTGCATGTATTCGGTTTTCGTCCTACTCAACTTAAAGCCTTTAGATTCTAATGTATTTCTCTAGAGTTCTAATTTTCTATTCACTCCATCTTTAGTTTCATCCACTAAGATAATATCATATGCAAATAGCATACACCAGGGTATATCCTCTTGAATATGTCTAGTTAATTCATCCATAACTAAAGTAAATAGATATGGGCTTAAAGCCGATCCTTGATGTAGTCCTATCGTAATGGGAAATTCTTTTGTAGCTCATCCAAATGTTTTTATACTCGTTACTACTCCGTCATACATATCTTTAATAGCGTATATGTATCCAGCGTGCTCTCTTTTTCTTTCTAGAACCCACCAAAGAACATCTCTAGGGACCCTATCATATGCTTTTTCTAAATCTACGAATACCATATGAAGATATTTTTTCTTTTCACTATATTTTTATAACAATCGTCTTACAAGGAAAATAGCCTCCGTAGTTGACTTCCCAGGCATGAAACCAAATTGGTTCTCTAATATTGTTGTTTCTCTCCTTAGCCTATTGTCAATTATCCTCTCCCACGGTTTCATAGTGTGACTCATGAGTTTAATTCCCCGGTAGTTTGAGCGACTTTGAATGTCTCCTTTGTTTTTGAAGATTGGCACAAGCGTGCTTCTTCTCCAATCCATTGGCATCCATTTTGATTTTAAAATTTTATTGAAAGTTTTTGTCAACCAAGTCAATCCGATTTTTCCTAAGCATTTCTAAACCTCTATGGGTATTTCATCTGGGCCACATGCTTTCCCTATTTTCATTCTTTTCAATGTCTCTTTAACTTCTACAATTCCAATATTGCGTATATAGTTTACATTTCTTTCTTGGTGTGGGTTTTCATCTATTATAGTATCAACTTGGCCATCATTAAATAAACTATCGAAGTAACTTCTCCATCTCTCTTTAATATATTCCTCGCGTGTTAAAACATTTTAATTTTCGTCATTAATACATCTTACATGACTTAGGTCTTGTTTCTTTTTATCTCTTAATTTGGCTAGCCTATATATATATTTTTCGTCATCTCTATTACCTAACCTTGTATATAAATCTTTCATGAAATTTGTTTTAGCTTGACTAACTACTTTTTTAGCTTGTTTTCTAGCTTCTCTATATTGATTGTACGCATCTTCATCTTGACACTTAGGTATTTTCCTATACATATCTCTTTTAGTCTTAATTGCTCGTTGGACATCCTCGTTCCACCACCATGTTTCCTTCTTTGGAGGTCCCAAGCCTTTAGATATACCTAATATGTTTGATCCTACCCTCCTTATGCAACTACTCATTTCTTGCCACATTGTATTAGCATCTAAGTCAAGATTCCAAACATTTTCCTTTAGTAGTTTTTCTCTAAACTCTACTTGTTTACTATGTTTTAGGTTCCACCACTTTATTCTAGGGTCACTAACTCTTTTATTCATATTTTTCCGTTGTGTTAGCTTAATATCAAGTATTACTAACTTATGTTGGGTAGTAAGTGTTTCACCAGGTATTACTTTGCATTCTCTACATAGTTTTCTATCTATTTTTCTTGTTAAAAGAAAATTTATTTGACTCTTGTTATAACCACTACTAAAAGTAATTATATGCGACTCCCTCTTCCTAAAACTAGTATTTGCTAAGACAAGATCATATGCTGAAGCAAATTCTAAAATTGATTCTCCTTCTTCATTTCTATTACCGTAACCAAAACCTCCATGAACTCTCTCAAACCCATCGTTACTTACCCCGACATGCCCATTTAAATCTCCTCCAATAAAAACCTTTTTCATCTAATGGTATACTCTGCATAAATCCATCCATATCATCCCAAAACTTGCGTTTGATGCTCTCGCTTAATCCTACTTGTGGTGCATATGCGCTAAGTATGTTAATTTTTTCGTCTCCAATAATTAATTTAACTAGAATCAATTTATCCCCATTCTTTTAACCTCTACGACCTTATCCTTATAATCATTATCCACGACAATTCCTACTCCATCGCATTTTCTATCTATACCAGTGTACCACAATTTAAACCCTGTGCTTCCTATTTCTCTACTCTTTTCTCCTACCCATTTCGTCTCTTGGAGGCAAGCAATATTGACTCTCCTTCTAATCATGGTATCTACTAGTTCTATTGACTTCCCCGTAAGCGTTCCTATGTTCCATGTTCCTAAACGAATTTTTTCTCCCATTTGTATTTGTTTTTCTTTTCTATTTCTATTTTGTCTAAAAGATCTAGTGTTCGTATCTATGATTTTGTTTTTGTTTTTGTTTTGAACTAGCTTCTTTACCCACACCCGTCCTTTGTGTGGGAACTCTTGCTCATTTTTCTTCACATCCGGCGACGATGTGAAGGGACTAAACTTCTTTACCCACACACGTCCTATGTGTGGGAACCCTTGCTCATTTTTCTTCACACACAGGCGGCGATGTGAAACACACCCTTGCTTATTTCTCACTACACCCGGGCTCCGATGCAGCGCGTCGCTTGGTGGGAACGCCCCAACGTTTATATATGTTTGATCCATTTCATGAAAAGTGACAAAAGTTTTACGCTGGCTGTCAACCTATCGCAACCCTCCTCCATTTCTCAAGAATGGAAAATGAGCTTGGGGCCTCCCTCCCTCACTTTTCGGGTATGAAAAGTGAGTTTGAGACCTCTATTACCCATTTTTCGGTATGAAAAAATGGGCGTCAGAGTCCTCCTCCTTTATCCGGACTTGGGACCGGCTACGTAGCGCACATAGTGTACAACATAGGTGGAGTTAATATACACACACATACACAGATATATATATATTATAAATTTATATACATAGTATACTTTATGTATAGTATAATCAATAAAAATAAAATAGAAAAATAATCAATTGATTAAGAAAAAATAATAATAAAAAAAATAAAAGACCAAATTTTTAAGAATTGGTCGAGCCGAAATCCAACCAACGCAAATTGACCCAAGATGCGGCTAACGCGGTCGCAACCCAAAGAAATCTTATATTTTTAAATTAAAGTAAATAAAAATAAAATAGAACCAAATAAACTAATATTTAAATTGGATTTTCTGATTGAAATTATGAACATAAACTATCGATGAGACACTCATCAAAGTCGATGTTGGGGTCCAACCATGGATACTATAATTGAGATTTGTCTCGAGAATACATACAACAATAAAAGTGTTCATGAGGTGATTCACATCGAGATCGACCTTGAAATACGTGCGTCATCAAAATAAATTATGAATAAAACTCATAATTGAGTCTAATATAAATTATGAAACAATTTAAGGAATTCGACGCGCTGAATGCAAATGATCATGCACACTTCAAGTACGTCAAGCGGTTTACGTGACTTGGAGATTTTTGTGGTTATTAGTAAGTAAACAACTAGGAACATTATCAATAGTTGTCTTCTACTTTCTTAAATGTAATTTTTTTAATTGTGTCTATTTATGAAATTTCATTCATAGTTAGAGTGTCCGAGGGCCGAGTGAGTCGAGAAGTAATCTCCCGGGTATGACAACCGACTCGCAATCGAAACCATACCCCGAGTTACTAGATTTGGGTTTTGAATGCGAGGTGAGGTATTCGGGGCGTCGTTGATGCCCTTACGTTCATGACAATTTTGAATATGTTGGTGTTGTCGTGTTTTAGGAAGTCGAACTATAGTCGCAACTCGATGGATTTAAGACCACTTGACTTCTCTCTTTTGTTTCTACGATACCCTCATTTTCCATACTTTTTATTTTCAGTCTATTTATCATGCATTTACTTTATTTTCTATTCTTTTTATTATGCATTATTTATCGACTATTTATTTAATTCTTGAAGTACTATTAATACTCCTCTGGATTTACTCCTTGGAATTGTCTCATTTCGTAGTGATAATTGCAGGCTCCTCGTCTAGCAAGGACAAAAAACCAGTGATTAGCGACTACCTCTGAGGACTCTCGGAGCAACTCATACTTTTGCAATACTATTGGTTTTTGTATTATATATACATTTTGATGTTTTTGTAAAACTTTGGGATATTGGGATTGAACGACATTTTGATACATGTATATGCTCATTTTGCCATATATGTATACATGGTATATATAAGTTCATATGTTTCACATTTTAAGTGTTTTAGAGTTATTTAAATTGCTTCATTTATTTTCTTTCCACGCTTACTAATTTAAATCTTGCAAAATTAATAACTCAATATTAAAATACCAAATTAACAATGAAATGACATAATAAAGCTGACTAGGCTTGCGCTGACCTTGCGAGAGTTGATTGGGGGTCCATATAGATCTAAGCCGGGCGGGGCCTAATTTGTGAGAACTGGGGTCATCACACTTAGGGACTGAACTAGGGGTTCTAAATATAGGGTATTATACATATATTGATCACAAATAGTTTATGATATGTGTTGAATACTTAAGAAAGCTTGAGTGCCAAAAAAGTTAGGGAATTTCTAACAAAAACCTAAATCGAGGTAAACATGGATTCGCTTATTTATCAATGTTGCCTTACTATTTTAGTGTATATAGTTTATGGACTAAATGAGGGACTATGTACACTATGATGTTTTAAATAAATGAAAAACGACGTTTAATGTGATTCATGAGATTAAGTTCTTGGAATTGAGACCAGGTTATATAGGATGTAGGGTTGATCTCCCCACCTATATGTAACTTCTAACTCAATTAGATAGATTGCATGGATTACATATTCACTAAGGATTTTAGATGAACTATCGGGCATTAATGGATTAACTAGACAGCACGTCGACCAATGTGTTGGTTTAGAAATCATATTGATGATGTCAGTGGGTAATCGACCATAGTTTTATAAATAAAATGAAAATCATAGTGTAATAGTCATTGACAGACTGACTTGCATATGTTATTTATTGAAATATGTTTTTTTATAATTATGTTAGTTAACATTGATGCGTATAACGTCTTGATTATCATATGGAATGTTGATGGCTATGTGAATCCCTACTTACTAAACAAGTTGGAGCGCTCACCCCAATTAACATTTCAGGAAAATCAACGAGTGTTACGATTATGAGATAAAGAAGATTTATTAGTCTTTATCTTCTATTCAATGTAATAAATTTCTCATTATCTTATATATTTGTATTAAATCACAGTTTTATAACATTACAAGGGATGGAAGGTTTTTATAACTTATGTTTATTCCGGTTTGACTTAATTTTGTATAACATTCAAATATCAAAAAGTTTTAATTTTTTCTGTGTTTGATATTTATTTTAAGTCGATATTCGATGTATAGTGGTCTTTATCAAGAGATTGAAGGAGAGGTACTGTTGTCCTAGTTAAGTCTAACAGGATTATCGGGGCTTAATTAAGGATTCAAACCGGGTATCACCCTAATCGGTTAGGGGATGTTACAATTTTTTTCACATTGTTGAATTTGTCTTCCCTCGTTGAAAGTTTTGTATTTACTTATCTTATCAGAAGTGTTATATTTTCATTATGATTCAAGCAATATATTTATTTATTATCGTGTTCCTGATGTTATAAGGAGAATAATCACTAATTGTCAAATTATTCCATTATTACAGTCGTAATTCTTGAAAGCTAATTTAATTGCAATTAAATGTTCTTTTGAACAATTAATATTAGCAAATCAATTTGTCAATTAAGGTGATTGATCTCATGTCTCATGTTGTTCCATTGAATGTATTGAGAGCCATTAATGATTAATGAAATTTCTATTTCTTCAAGAAAAAAAATTATATGTAACTTAATATATATATATATAGCAAACTAGCTTTAATGATGTCACCACTAAATTAAGGGTAATGGAAGAGTTTGATCAATGTAGTCAACCTCAATTAATGTAGTGTTCAGACCATGTTGTGTAGGGTTTTTTTAAAAGGTTATGTTATGGGGGTGTTGAACCTAGCGCCGTAGCCAGGCTCAGCGCCTAACAACATAAACTCTCTGTCTCTTGGCGTTGAGCGCACCGGGTAAGCACCTCAGTGCCCAAACCGAATAGGTGTGATTTTCAAGTGTTATTTGGTCTTTTTTCGTTCATTTTTTGTACTTATTTGCACCAAAACTCACTCCTTTTTGGATAGACATCAAGTCTTTTGATTTTCTATAAATTAAAGAGATCTAATACGTACAAAACACATTTGAGAAACATTGAAACATAAATCTTCTTTAATCAAAGTGTGTTCTTGTTCAAAACATCATTCTCTCAAAAGTTCTTCAAAGAGACTTATCGGTTGGAGTTGTGTTACATACACATCATCCAACAACCATTAAAGACTTAATTGTATCATGAAGATAAGTTTCAATTAATCTCATTATGTATACGCGGTTCAATCGGTATGGATAAATCTTATCTAAAAGTGAGCAATCACGCGCCCTAAGTTTTTGTTTGGTTCCTCCATTCTCATATTTTATTCTATGTCCGAAGAAGTTTGTTCTAACAATTTTTTAAACAATATTCTCTTCATCAATGGCTTCTTCGACTTTGGACAAAATGCACAAACTGAATGGGAATGATGATTCTTCATTGTCCTCCAAACTCAATTCTAATGGCGGGTTCGTTCCTTATTTATACAAATCATTAATCCTTATTTGACCTGCCTTGAAAGGTTTGATGACAACAATCTTGCTCGATGGCAAGAGAAAGTGATGCTCTTTCTCACATTTCTCAAATTGGCGTACATCCTTGGTGATGCGCTTGAGACCCTCCCTGAACCAACTCCGGATGATCTAAAGTGGTGAATCTACATGTTGCTAGGAAAACGAATGACTATCTTTTTTGGGACTACATACTTAATGCGCTCTTTGATAATGTCTATGCGGTGCATCGAACCATTGAGTCAGAAAAAGAGTTTTAAATTGCACTGATCACTAAATATAGAATTGAAGAGTCTAGCAATCGTAAGTTCTTAATTTCAAATTATTTGGATTTCAAGATGGCCATTGATAATTAATTACTTACACAAGTACATGACTTGCAAAAGATCGTTGGTGATCTTAAGACGGCTGTGATTTCTCTTAAAAAATAATTCTAAATGGGTGTAATTATTTCAAGTTACCTACAAATTAGAATAATTACAATAAAAATTAATTCATGAAGAGAAGAGTTATACTATTGAATCCCTCCAACGCCATCTTAGAATTAAGGAAGACTTTCTAAAGAGAGAGAGAGGGTTGGGGATGACTCGAACTTTGAATTTGGTTCAAAGGCAAATTTAATGGAATCTCACCATTCAAAAAAATGATTCGAAATTCAAGGGTTTTGCCAATGAAAACACTTCAAGCAAAAAAGGAGGTGTTACTATTGTAACAAATCGGGATATTATATACGAGATTGTCGTTCCAAAAGAAATTCTTGATGAATAAGGAAGTGGTCGAAGAAAGTCACAATGTGGAGCACATGGACATGAAACTCATAGCAATAGTTTGCCAAGCCAATTTGGTTGCAAATAAAGTTGGGTGGTGGCTGGATATTAATACCGGCGCAACCATACATATTTGCAAGGATCATAGTCTTGTCAAAATATGCAAATATCTTTCCATTAGTGAAGAAGTGTGCATGGAGAATAATATCACACTATGGTGGTTGGCAAAGGAACGATGGATATCAAGCTTACTTTGGGAAAAGTTTTACATTTGATCAATGTTTATTATGTCCTTGATATGTGTAAGAATCTTGTATCCGGTGACCTCCTTAATGAGAGTGATTTTCGTCTTGTCTATGAGTTGGATAGGTTTATCTTGTCCAAGGTAGGTGTTCCTATTTGCAATGGGTACTCATGTAATGGTATAATTAAGTTGAATGCAATAACAGTGAACTATTCTTCTTATATTGATTTATATTCTTCTATTGTTTATTCATGTTCATTATGGCATGATAGATTAGACTATGTTAATTCTTATTACATTATGCATAACTTAGGCCTAATTACTTATTTTGAAATTGATCATAATATTAAATGTGAGATATGTCCACAAAAATTACAAAACAATCACACAATTCATGGATATATACATAGAAAACTCTATATGTAATTGCACAAATCAGCTCTGTGAACAAACGAACTGAGTCGTTATCGATTCACATATTCCTATTAAAATGCAAAACTTTTTCATCTCTCTTTGCTCGATTTGAACATTGACTATGACGACCCCAAACTTCGAGGCAAATCAGGTACCGCCACGTCGCCGGACATGTCACCAAACATGTCACGTCACCACACACTTATTTTTAACTGCCCGCAACCTAAACCTTTGTACGTATCTTATTCGTCATGACTAAGTATTTATGGATATTTTTATGAATATTTACATTAAATTAACTAGGTGAAGTTGTTCATGATTTATTAAATTAATATAAGTTAAATATTGAAGCAAAAGTCTTTGAGCATGCAAATATCGTAAAAATGAAAAGTTTGCATTTTATAACAACCCTATAGTGTGGAAACCTGACATTAGATACCATGTATATCAAAGAGCGACAAAAGTACAAAAGATGAGAATATACATGTATCAAGTATATAAGTCCTCCAAAATATTTCATAAAAGTAGTAAATAAATGCATACAAACACCTACGCAAAAAGTTGATGGGGCTCTCCTAACTCAGAGGTAGTCGCCTAAGACCCCCTCACCCCGGCTCGTCATAGGATCTGCAATTTGTCACAAAAAATAATGACAAATCCCAGTGAGTAAATCCCAGAGAACGTTAGCTAATATTCAAAAAATCCAATAAAACATATGCTATTCATGCAATTTAAATAAGGAACAAGAATAAAGTAATCGCATGAAAATAAGTCATTGAGAAGTCGAATTTGGACACGAGTGTAGCGTGGCAGAGAACCCTGGTCGACATCCAGGAATCATCTTAGCTAAACAGAGAGGAACCCATGACGAAGAAGTCTTCGTCAAACATCTCTCAACCTATGACTCTCGCGGAAAATAATCACCGCATAGTCCTAACATGGCCAATTACTCGAACAACGCGGGGTAGCTAGCCCTGAGGTGTGAGTCCGTGCCATGCCCAACCCCGTCGACAAACACACATATACACGTGGGAATGGATGAACGGTAAATGAACAACAATAAATAACACAATGGAATAATTGAAATGTGAAATAAAGTGAGTACCATAAATGAATTTTAACTAATTTCCTCGTAGGTTTACTTACCTTAAACAAATCGCAAATCACCCTCAAAACGTCCTGCACACGCCTCGAGATATGTACCTGACACCCGATTATGATATCATAAGTCCCTGGTGTCTAATTATACAATTTTCATCATTTTAGAGTCACCTTAAATGAATTTATAATGTGAGACCAAAACTTGTAATTTTTATTTCAAAAAGTTTAATTTTTGGCACACTTTTCAAATTATACCGGGGTGCCAAATGCCCGAAAAAACTTTGAACTCATTTTCCTAGCTTTCTTCTAATTTTTATATTTTTTTTGGAAATTTTCATAATTTTTTTTTATCTATTTTAGCTATTTTTATATATTTTATGTTATTTATTTTATTGAAAATCAGTTTATTAATTTTGATAATTTATTATTATTATTATTATTATTATTATTATTATTACCCGATATATATATGTTGGACTGGGTCGACCCGTCCCACTGGGTCGGGTCGGCTCGACCCGGCCCATTGGCCATGGGTCATGGGGATAGCCCGTTTGGCTACCCCCTTCAATTCTCGTCTCTTCTCCAGAGATGGAATTGTCTCTGAAAAGAGACCATGAATTTTTTTTTTTTTACATCTAAAAAAACAATAACAATATTTATAACAATATCAACAACTAACAACAATAACAACCATCCAACACCACACCATTAAAGCTCTTATACTCCTCAAAATTCAACAACAACATTAACCACTCACCTTGGTCAATGGAGGTCATCGCGGAGCCGCCAAGAGGGAGAGACTCGCAGAGAGGCGATGAGATCGTGGAGTGTGAGAGAGCTTGGTGAGGGAGAAGATGAGAGTGGTGTGAGGAATGAAGAGAAGGTGAAATCATTTGGTGGGGGAGAGAAGGAAAAAATTGTGGGTTTGTTTGGAGAGGAGAAAGAAAGGTAGGAGAGAGAAAAGTGAGGGGTGGTATGGGGTGATGTGATAGGTAGGTGAGATGTGACCTATTAAACCCTTGACTATCTCATACACCCATGTTATGCCCACCCCCACGACATCACACTCGTGTTACACGCACCCCGCGACGTCGAACATTGTCGTCACTACCCGCGCGTAATGCGACTAATAAAATATCAACTAATGCAACGTGAATTAATTAATAATATAACAATTTAACATGCATCACACAAAAATAATTGTTTATACCTTGGTTAGCATGCCCTAAACTTGTCAGCAGTGTCCACGTAGGTCTGAGCTACGCGTCCTAATTTGTAATTAATAATTAATTAAGATTGAATATTGTGGTCCGTTACATTGACGGTCACCGCCAGTTCTTCTTCGCTATCGACGATGTGGCATTGAGCGAACAAATCACACAAAAACATTAATGGCCCATTTTATTAATGTCGCTATTTATATCATAATTGTATACATGGACGCCAGCTCAGATCCACGTGGACGCCGTAGGTAGGCTATGACATAAGTCGACCTAGGTGCACTAGTTAAAATTGTGTGTTGGATGACTTATTTGCGATGCAATTTATTAAATACATCGCATGTGTATATGTTGAATACGAGTGCGTGCGAGGGTGTGTGACGGGTAGTCGCATCGAAGTGCGTGTTAATGCGAGTATCGAGAGGCGAAGTATGAGTACACTAGGAAAACTCAACAAACTTATATAAATATGACAAAGTTATTAAGTTGAAATGAGTAATGTAATCATAGGCTAACTATATTAAGATTTAAATAATACACTTTGGTGTGCCTCGAAATGTGTGTCGAGACGAGGGCACCGACATTAGGTAGCCAAAGGTTAGTGGGACCATGAGATGGGTAAATTAGATAAATAAAACACTAACTATATGATTTTGTAAGGCTCAATGTAATGTGGCATCAATTAAATAAGCTAAGCCTATAATTTACATTAAATAACGAAGACCATGAGATGAATATCTAAATGATCATAATGACTAGTACTAGGAGATGAGTGTGCTATTAGAGTCATGAAGGAGTGTGTTACAACATGTTTATACACCACAAGATAATCTTCGAGATACGTATGCACACTTGATCTGAATTATATATATATATATATATATATATATATATATATATATATATACGAGACTTAGTGGAGTTTTTTTATCATTCCACTCAAAATTCTTTGCTCATACAATCTGAGAAAACCAGGGAGAGAGAGAGTGATAATTCAAGCTGGGAATTCACACATTAGAGACCAAATCAAGAGCTCAAACCAATGTAATTATCATCTTCATGTGACGACCCCTTCTTCTAAAAAGGGCACCGCTCGACTAATCTCATAATAAAGCCTTAATCCAAGCCATATAAGACTTAATTACGTATTAGTCAGCTTTTCGCCCCTATATTATTCAATATACATGTCGATATATAATTAGATTTTGAGTTAATTAAAACTTTTTATCATTTTAATATTATCTCATAATTTAAAAGTTATACGGAAGCTCTTGTTATTTAAAAATCATGTAAGTATGGAAAACTAGGAAACACAACATCACATGCATGTATATATAATAAAGGCATAATAATATAGTATGATATATGAGTCTCAAAATGGGAAACTATACACTCAACCCAATATACAACCCAAAATGTACAGTAAAGATATAAACATAATAATATAGCAAAAGTTGAGTCATACAAAATGAGATAGGAGAGTCGCTAAAATGCTCGAAAGAAAGTCGTCGATCTTCTCCTTCCCCGGTCTGTTATTGCTCGATGGATCTACACACACCGTCACAAACTAGACGGTGACTATATTGATATTTAAGTAATAATTGGAGAATTCTATGCCACATTTCCAAAATATAAGAAAGGTATTTAAAAGCATAAAGTAGCGAAAAAGTTGTTGAATCAAATAATGGAGGTAAATATCATAGTTAAAAATGTATAGACCGACACAAGCTAAGTCGAGATGATCTACGTCTGGTCGGCGGTGAGAACTATCACCTAACCTTTTCCACTATTATATGAAGCCACGCTCAACATATTTCATACAAATAGCAAAGTTGCACTCTACGCATATAAATCATCTATCTCATTCTTACCGACCACCCCGAGTCTCATACCTCGTGTGTCGCGTAAGTGTAGTGGTCTCATGTCACCGTGAACCACACATTATTCGTGCAATGGACACTAGATAATCCCTACTTTAGTTTTCAAAGACCAATAATTCCAAGTCTCTAGGATTTCAAAACTAGTAAAGCTACAAAGCTCAAGGAAATATAATACAAATCTAATCCATTCCAACTTATCCCAATAGCATGCTTTTGACCAATTATCTATCAATAATATCATCAAAAGTAGAAATTGGAATCAATGAAACATTTCATAAGGCATCATGTCATCAATATTCAAACATGAATATAAACAAGAACAACATGATGTGATATTACAAGTAGCAATGTCTACAAATAGACTATAAAACGATAAGAGTCAATGAAATGAAATATAGAGTTTTCACAGCTTTACTTACAAGTCACAAAGCTTATCCTAGCCTATCCGGCCTTTCGACACTCCAAAACACGTTCCCGAACTCTCGAGACCTCCCGTTAGTTCCCTTGAGTTATTTAATAGGATTTAGAGTAGGGTTGGACCTCTACTTAGAGTTTTAAAACCATTTATAATGTTTAAACCATTTTTGAAAAGTGCTGATTTTTATACTATCGATGGCAATTAGCGTGCTAATTCCAACTTTAGCGCTCTAATTTCAACATTAGCATGCTAATTCAAATATCTAGCCTGCTAATTAATATTAACGCGCTAGATTGCCTACCTAGCGCGCTATGTGCAGCAGAACCCATAATTCTGCATTTCGAATTCTGGGTTTTTGCTATACATAGGCCTTGTTAATGCTTTGGGACCCATCATACACACTACTAAAGGTCCCTAACATCGACCCCAACACAAAACAACATCCCATAACATCAAATTCATGAATTCATAAACTTGAGCTATGTTAATGGAGTGGAAAAGTTACCTAGTTTGATAAACTTCTTTTTCTTCACCAAATCTTCAATGAATTACTCATTTCTCTCCTCCCCAAGAACACTCCAACAACTTCTCTTATTTCTCTCATTCCTTGCACGATTTGTGATAAGGATAAGTGATCAAAATGTTGACTTAATAGGTTTTATTTGACTAATTGGATATGTTTAAACCATGACCCTTGATCATGTGTGCACACGTATCTTGAGGCTCAACTAGTGGACCACCTTCATTCAATAATTTCCAAATTCATGCTTAAATGACTCAACAAATTGACTTCTTTGACTTCTAGATTAGTTAATACGTGTCTCGATGCACATTATATGATTATTAAATTATTTCACTACCTTAAACACATTAATGTTTTATTAAATATGACCACATTAAAGCTACTTATAAAATCAATATTAGTTCAAATTAATTAAGCTTACCCCATAAGTCGCTACCTCAGTCCCACGTCGACACGCAACTCGAGGTACGTCTCTGCTCATCTTGATATCTATATACCCATATAAATTAACTTAATAGTCTATACATATACAATACACTAGGCATACATCACAACAAGTATAAAATTTAACTCAACCCTTGCCTCGATCAATAGACATATCATGGCGTGGGTCCCACGGTACAGGTCGTTGATCATGTTTAAGGAATTAAAGACAATTAGAGATTTTAGGCCGTTACACTTCAACTCCTCCACTCTCTAATGAACCCATTTTTGATTGAATTGAGTGAATTTGGGTTTTATGGTTGAACTTCTAATTTTTTGTGAAACCTTGATGTATTACATGTTATTAGATCATATTCATTAGGAATTTACCACTGGTTTAATTCGAATTGATGGTTTTGATGAAATTGAAAAATGTGGTGTATGCATGAAATTGGAGAAAATTGGGTTAATTGAATGATCTGGAGTGTTCTAATTGATGTATTGAAGTTATTTCGATAAAGGGAGGGTGTAAAATCAGTTAAAGTAGCTAATTGAGAGGGTTAGGACAGAATTCTGTCTCAGGCAATTAACGCGCTAATTGGAACGATTAGAGCGCTAGTTAAATTTTCTAGTGTGCTAATTCCATCTAGTGTGCTAGGTACACCCCCTTAACATGCTAACTTAATCTAGCGTGCTAGTTAAACCATATTAATGCGCTAATAACATATGAATATGGATTATAAAGGGATATTTTGGGATTTTCAGTTAATACATATCTACAATTTTATAAACAACCTAAACTTGTAAAAATGGACTTAAGGGATTTAGTGAACCGAGGCTTGGTGTCAAGGAGCTTGTCGGGTTGGGAACATGAGTCCGGGGAGGTCGAGAGTGGTGTGAGGTTTGTAAAACCCAACTAAAAGACTCTGAGTATTTATTCTACTTTACATTTCGTTTATATCCTTTGTTGTTCATTATTCTATTCGGTTACTTAGATGTGGGTTAGGTTACTCCCCGAGATTTCCTTGTTATGCGTTCATGATGCACTGGACTATAGCACGTGTAGCCCGACCTTCAGTGAATGGGGACCTGAGCTTGCCCTTGGTGCACATGTCGGTGGCTCAGTGGATTTGGCTAGCACTGTAAAGGATCAAGTGTCAGACCAGTTGGACGCGACCATTGGTGGAAAATTGGTAACCAGAAATACAATCTAGTCCATCTGGAGCGAGCACACATATTTATTAGTTTTCTGTTTTTATTCATGCGATGAGCCATTTACAGTTGTCCGTTTTATATTATGCATGTTTACTTGACAACATTCCTTGCATTTCCTTTACTTCATTATATGAATGCTCAGAGGAGTTCTTGGGATTTTACTTATTGTACTCATCATCTGTCTTTTTATGATGATTGAGTGCAGATCCCAGTACTAGTAGGGGCAAGGGGATCTTAGATGACTACATGTGATTGCCCGTTGTCGAGGACCTACTTGTAAGTATTTATTTTTGACAATTTTTTATATTTTGGGTATTGAGAGACTTGAGATGACACCGTACATGTATATATACCTTGTTTGTGGTACCGTCGCTTATATACCGATTACTTTCTAGGGTTTTCCATAGTAGGATTTGCCTTTGAACAATGTTTATTATGCTAAATTACCTTATTTAAATGGTATTAATTAAGATTTCTGTTGAATATATTAATTTGTAAGATACAACCCACTAGTATAGTTAGATCTCAATAAATTGTCAACTAAGTAAAAGTTGAAATAGTTAGATTCCTACAGAGAATGGATAGAAAATATAAGGATAATTTACTAATTTATCGGATAATACACATGTGGACACGATTTACGAGACATGAAGAGAACGCGTAGGTGTTGGACATGTGTAGTTGGGCCAACTGGTAAGGAGTACACGGAGACACGTCGATCCGGGGTGGCAGGGCCGCCACACAAACCCTAAAACACTACTCAATAGTGCGAAATCAAACAAAACAAAAACAAACAAAAAAAAAAAATGCAATTTATTGAAATACATTGCATATGTGTATGTTACATAATAATACATGCAAGATTGTGTGAATTGTATTTGCCTCGATATGCGTGTCGACGCATATACCGGATAGTTGACGGGACCGAATAGTAGGTTAGGGAAACTAAAACACACAAATTACATAAAATGTGGCCAAGTAACTAATATGGAATAGGTATTAGGTGGCTAAGGACGAGGTGGTATGCGTATATCGCGGTTCGGACACGAAACTGGGCGTTGAAATGCCCGAAAACACAGGCGAGTGTCCCAGTTGTGTCACACTTTGAAGTCAATATACAAAGTCAACAAGCTTATCTACTCTTCACCACCTTTTCTCTCACCACCTTCACACACACACACACACCCCACACACACAGAGCGATCGGGAGGCCGAGAGAGGAAGAAGAAGAAACATGGAGGAGGAGGAGAAGGAAGAAGCTGGGAAAGAGAGAAAAAAGGGCGAAACGTCACAATCGAGGTGAGTTCTCGTTGGTTGTTATGGGTTTCGGTGGTTGGCCATGGTGGCCGAGAGTGGGGTTCGGCCATGGAGGCCGAACCGGGTCAAGGTGGAGATGGCAGAGGTGTCTCCCCTGCCATCGATTCCACCGGGGTCGGGGTGGAGAGCAACCCCAACCAAAACAACAAAGGCAATTTAAAAAAAAAAAGGAATGAAAAATTGGGACAAATTTCGAAAAAATTGGGAAAATTTTGAAAAATTATATGTCAATAAAATAAATAGAAATTTATGAATTTCTATGACGAATAAAATATTTGAATATTTCGGACGGGACTTTCGCGGGCTTTTGCTTCGAAAAGCGCGAAATGGGCAAGTTGGCCTAAAATTTTTAGAAATTGGTCATAAATTGTCATACTAAATTGGAATTATTGATAAATGGTCATAGGTGGTCACGTTGATCAATTTGCGACCAATGACCCAGTGGACTTGGACTCGGGGATTGATTACGGGGTAGTGGAGTGCATTGCGAGGTTTGTAAAACTCAATTGAAAAACTACGAGTATTTATTTCCCTTCATATTTCCATTCATTTCCAGTATTCCTTGTGGTTTTTATTTACATCTATATTTTGTCATTGTTTAGACGGTTGGTTGAGTTACTCCCATCGGATTTTCCCTTATGTGTCTATGCATTCTAGACCATAGCATTTGTATCAGGAGTTCTCGGTAGATAACGACCCAAGCTAATGAATTGCTACATGTGTCGGTGAGGCGTAGGTCTACGCCGGCCACCGAGAGTGACCATGTGATAGCTAGTTGGGTGCGCCTACTAGTGGGATCCTGAAAGGGTATTCCGAAGTATAGTTTAGTCTGACTGAAATAGGCACATACATTTGCACTTTATTGTTATCTACGCATGTGATGCCCTACTTACAATTGTCTGTTTACATTCCGCATGTTTATTTAACAATATTTATTGACTTTCATTTGTTTATTTGAATGCTCGGAGGAGTTCCTTGTGATTTTACTGACTGGACTCGTCATCTGTTTTCTTCTATGATGATTGTGTGCAGATCCGAGTACAAGTAAGGGCAAATGGATCTTAGGCGACTACCTCTGACTGTGTACCATTGAGGATTACTTGTACTTGTGTTTTGTTTTGATATTTTGATTTTTTTGGGAACTGGAGAGTATTATGACCTTGTACATGCCTATACCTTATATGGTACAGTTGTCTACCTTGTACTTTTCAGGGTTTTTCCACAATAGGATTTGTTAAATTGATTATTAATATTTATTGCATTTAAGTACGTCTTTCGCTGAATATGTTATTTATACGTTGTACACATAAGTGGATACGAATTTCACGACAAAGAGATAACGTGCAGGTGTTGTACACGTGTAGTAGGGCAGCTGGCAAGGAGTACATGGAGACACGTCACCCCTGGGCGGCGAGGGCCGCCACAAAAAGAAAACCCTCAGAGACCCGTTTCAAATCACTTATGTAGCAGAGATCATGTACAATCCACACAACAACAATGATGATCGAATTGTAGGATCGCTGCTACGCTATGAGTGTTATACAACACTTCTTATCTTTCTAGGATTGCTTCCTCATAGGGATTAAGAGAGAAAATATAAATCTAAACCCTAAAATATTGAACAAAACATTAATAAGCTTACTTACGAAAGAGGAAGAGATGGCGGAGCGCACAGATGAGGATGAGGTGGAGACGATGAGAGAGTTAGAGGAGACGAGAATTTATGGACGAGGTCTAGGGGTAGGGGCTTATGGGGATTTAGGGTTTACGGGAAAGGTGGACTGGGTCAACTACTAAACGTCGTTGGACCCGTTATGGTCAGGTTGTTAACAAATACACATCGAGATGCATTGTTGATGTGATACAGGCGAATATTGGCGTTTTGATTTGCGGAACACTAACATATGTGGTAAAGTTATTTTAATATATTTATATTTTTTCAAGAGTGTGGCTATATGCACCCCGTTGTTTCTCAAGGCACCCCGATGATTAAGGCACCCAATCAATTTCTCAGGGCACTTCGTCAAGTTTTCCAAATTGCCCATTAGTTAAAAGATTAACACCTTGCCTGATCAGGGCACCCCATTTGCTTCTCATGCACCATGAGTGTCTCGGTCCCATAAGTTCGAGAAACAACATGCAGTCTCGGTTGCACATGTTCGAGACTATTCCTCAAATCTCGGTACCCAATGACCATGACTAGTAACACAAAATACATGTATATAATTTTGGTTGCTTTAATTCGAGACTCATGCACGAGGTCGATTAGCTACAACCGAGACCTTATGTAGTATCTCGGTATTGTGTGGCCAATCACTTCGCGTCTCCTGTACAACTTTAAAAAATGAAAAAATACAAAAAATCAAGAAAAAAATTTTATCTTGTTCCACGTCCGCCTCTCACTATTTTTCTTCAACCATTATACATTAATAATGATGCAAACATACCGAGTCTAACAAACCCTACAATACAAATCGACATTATTGTCTCCTTTGAAATCGGTCAACTGAGTTCATTCAACTCCGCGTATGTGCACGACTAGGGATCGATTGTACTTGTGAAAAAAATCGAGGATTGAAGGTGGGGTGCGCGGAAGGAGAAGTTTTTTGATCGTGAGTTAATTGTTGGGTTTGAAAGGGTATTTTTGACATTTCCTTCTAAAACCAATTTTCATAAAATTTTGATGGGTGCCTTGATCATTATGCGGGGTGCACATAACCTGACACTTTTTTTTTTAAAAAAAAAATTATGATTGTGAGTGTCTAAACCACCTCGACATCTACCGATTAAAGCCTTACGAATCCCTCGAGAGCAAGGAGAGTGCTCTTACAGCTAACCCAAATGTCGAAGAAAAATGATCAAGTTGTAGCGGATCGAACTTATTGTATCTGCCTTAATTAGAGTACTATAGCTCTCTTCGTTACCACTACATCATGCCCTTTAAGGAAATATATTAAGATTTTTCTTACATATGTAGAAGCACAAATTAAAAGGGCCTTAACAAGAATGTACCGCTTGTTAAAAAAAACTTTTGTCAAAAAAAAGTATGTACCAAATTAAATTGCACCATTTAAAAAAAAAAGATAAAGTGCACCATTTTTAAAAAAAAAAAAAATTAAAGTGCATTGCACCACCTAAGTTTGAGAAAATAAAAGTGCATCAACCCAGTATGTAGCTAACAAAACTCTTGAACGATTGCCCGCCTACAATCAAGATCAATTATTGTCAATGTACCCAAAAATAAAATCAATCATTGTTGAGCACATTCCACTTGGGTTTCAGCCTAATTATGGTTCCAAGTGGCGGTCTTCAATATTTCTTGAAGAATCATATATAAAAAAGGAGAGTATCTTGTTACCAAAAAAAAAAGGAGAATAGTCCCTTATTTCAAATCTTCGAGAGAAACGATTGCTTAATTAACAGTTGTTTTGTGATCCTGCTGGCTAATAAATCTCTACCACTACATCGAATCAAAATCAGTAAAGTATGTCATTCATCCATGCACAAAAGTTTAAGTGCCCGACAGTGCCCGAGTCGGTATAGTTGGTGTCGACACCATGTAGAAAATAAAATAATAAGTTTAAGTGATGGCTAGAGATGAATATCCTTACACATCTCAATATATAATATGTATCATACTACTATGATACATAACTTCAGGGCCAGGCCAAAGTATTTATAATATGTATTAGACTACTATGATGTGTAACTTCAGGGCCGGTCTAAAGTACTTAGGGCCCTGAAGAAAATTATAATTTGGGGGCCCTCAATTATAGATGTGTGAAAAAAGTGAACTCTTATACCTACATTAGAGACGCCAAGGTTTAAAAATTGACAAACTTCACCGAAGTTCAGACGAAGTTTGTCGATTTTGAGGTGAGCGAAGCGAAGTTCAGAGGTAAAAAAAAATTACAAAAATTCGACTCAATTTTTGCTAACTTCAATCGAACTTCGAAAACATCGATGGAAGTTAATAAAACATGAAGTAAAATTGTTATGTTTCGTGGAAGTTGAGTAAACTTCAACTAATACTTCGACTGAAACTTCGATTAATACTTCATCTAACTAGAAATATACTTAAAATTTGGAATATCCTCTAGTGACATGAGTATTATGCATTATTGTTGTATGATTAAGTATAGTTCTAGCATCTCTACAAAGAAACTTGAGTTTTCTAGCATTTAAAGTGAAATTTTATAAACTTCGTACACCAGTAAAATTTTGTCAAACTTCTATCATCGAAGTTAAATTCCTCGAATTAATTTTGAATTTTATGTTAGCGAAGTCGAAATTTCGAACTTTGAGAGACGCAAATCTCACAAAAAACTTGCTCAATTGATGCATAATAGCGTAATCAAAACCTCTCAAAACATTTGTAAAATATTTCACATTAATTAAAAGTCAATCATACTGAAAAAAAAAAAAGTAAAGTATAATAATGCATATAAAATGCAAATATAAAATAATGCCAATAAAAATGAGAGAATAAGTTGAAAGAGCTACTTATACAAGTAGAAAATTAAAATTAATTTTAAAATCACATGAATAATTTGCTAAGCAACGTTTTATTACTTAATACATGGCATGTGACGGCCCCAAACTCCGAGGCAAACCGGGTACCGCCACGTCGCCAGACACGTCACCAAGCATGTCGCGTCACTGCATACTTACTTTTAAACTGCCTGTGACCTACACCTTTATACGCATCTTATTCACTTTAACTTAGTATTTAAGGATATTCACATTAAATTGACTAAATTAAGTTGTTCACGATTTATTAAATTATTATAGATTAACATTTAAGCGGAAGTCTTCGAAGCATGCAACACGGTAGAAATAAAAAGTTTGCATAGTTTAAATAACCCTACAGTGTGGAAACCCGGCATTTAACACCATGTATGTAACGACCCGCAAATTTAACTTGTGTCACGTGTCAGGTCAGGGTCGTTTGTGGGACTCACTCGTCGAAATGCATATGTCCGAATCTCGGGTGGAGACTCTGAGGTAATGTGTAATATCCAATTTGAGATTATAATGTTAATTGTTGAGAAAAGTATATGCGGGGAATGCGGAGAACCGAAACACGAACGGGGATATGACTCGAGTCGCGTGCCGACGTGGGACCGAAATGTGGCTATAGTGGATTTATGTGGTTTTAAACTGGACATTGGATATGCCTTGTGATACGTGTAGCGCGTACCGAGATTTTGAAAGGAGGCGGGTTGGTGCCTCGAGATGCGCGCTGCTCGATTTTCGAGGACACATTTGATTTGCAATAAAAAAGAAAATAAAAAGAAATGTATATATATGTATATATATATATATATATATATATATATATATATATATATATATATATATATATAAATGGAAAAAAAGAATCGGATAAGAATGAAAAAAAAATCAGAGGAGAAAGGAAGAAAGAGAGAATGATCGGGAGAAGAGAGAGGGACGCCGGCGATGGAGCTTCGGCTCACGGCGGCAACGTTGACGGTGGCACGGAAGGCCGCGCGGTGACGCGACTTCGCGGTAACGCGTGGTGACGCTCGGTGGTGGGTGACTCCGTGACGCCTGCGCGGGGACATAGAAGAAGAGGCGGCGGACCAGCTGCGCGACGACGATCGGCAGCGGCAGCGCGAGTGAGCAGCGGGAGTGAGCAACGACGCCAACGAGCCACGGCGCCGGCAAGCAGCTGCGCAGGTGAGGCAGCGAGTAGCGGCAGTGGCGGTTGGCCGGCAGTGACGGAGCAGCAACATGTCAGATCGACAGCGACGAACCGGCAGCGCGGCGACGCGACGCAACGCGGAGGAGCTCACCAGCGGAGGCGGCGGCCGGCGAGCGGCGGATCCGGCGACCGACGAGCGGCGATGCAGGCGACGGTTGCTGCGCGGTAGCGACGACGGTGGCTACGACACGATAAACGGTGCGGTGGCGCGTTGTCGAATTCGACGACGCGATGGATTCAAATGGTTTTGAAGGCCATGGTGAGCTTTATTTCACCAAATTTAATTGTGATTTAAGTAAAATAGGCCTAAAATGTCTAAATGGACACCAGAGACTTAGGAGTCGGGTGTTGGGTGCGCAAATCGAGAGGCGAGCGAGATGTTTTGAGGTTCGCAATTTCTCGAGGTAAGTAAACCAGTGAGGAACTGTACAGTAATTTCATTGCTTTGATATTGTTATTCATTGCTCGGATATTATTTTTGAAAGTGCTATTGCGTGGAGTGGTTCATTGGCTATTGTTCACTGCTTTGTGATAGATTCCTTTCACTATTGTTGATTACTGCTTTGTGATAGCTATCTTTGAAATTGTTGTCGGTTGAGTGGTCCATTTACAAGTGAGTCATGGTTACTGTTTATCTGCGATATGAGAGGGTTAGGGGTGGGAGGCAGGGGTCTCGTCCTAAACCCGAAGTCTTTCCTGGTCGCCTGTCGATATCTCCCAATTGAGTGTACTTTGGGGGCTCTTATCCGGGTTTGTGGATGTTTCATAGTTGTATGGGCTAGGGCTGGGGGTCTCGTCCTAGATCCGGGTCTGTGAATGTCTCATAGTCGCAAGGGTCAGGGCTGGGAGGCTGAGGTCTCGTCCTAAACCCGAGTCTGCTGGGCTTTTACCGCGACTCGATGACCTTTGGTCGGGACTCCTTGTTATTTGGCCTCACTCATCGATTGATTATTTACAGTCGTTTATATTCATGCGTTACTTATTCATTTCTTTTTAAATGCATGAATTCGACTTCTTTGGTTATTTTGTAATGTTGTATATGTCCTACTGGCTTTATTTACCTGGGCTCATCATTTTTGGGTATTACAGAGTCCAGATCCGCGGTCCAATAAGGGGAAGGCTCTATAGCTAGGTGAAATTTTTGTATACCTTGTATTACTCTCCTCCGATTAACATATTTACTGGGTTCCACAATTAGGTCGCCCAACTTTTTACATTATTGTTGAGTTATTTGATTTGTATAAATTGTTTCTGAAAAATTGTAATACTTGTAAAACACTAATAACTAAACTTAAAAATTGTGAATTTAAGTATAATAAGGGATTGGAAGGCTGACTAGGTCTGCGTTGACCTTGCGAGACTGGTTCGGGGGTCCACGTGGGCTTAGGCCGGGCGGGGCCCAATTTGTGAAAAATTGGGGTCGTCACAATTGGTATCAGAGCCGAAGTTGTAAATACTCGACTCTTGATTTAGATCACAAGCCATTAAGACATAAACTAGCGGAAGTTAGGAACCTTGAACTTAGAGTGGAACTCTGTGATCCCGACTTAAGTTTTCATTGGGAAGTGAGGAGAGTTGAGGATATATGAGCTATTTGATGTGTTGTATTATACAACTATCGATAGATATACAATATTCACTCTTGTGTACCGCGTGAGACGCGATGAGTAAAATTGAAAAAAGATTGACGATAAATTTATCGGATTCAGAGAAATTGATAAATTGAGATACATAACATTGTTGGTTTGGTGAAGCCAATGAAAAATGAAACAATTCATTTTGAGTAAAATGAGATAATTAGGACTTTTAAGGTTTTCAATTCGAAACTTTGGTATTATAAAGTGTATGGTTTCCAATTGAAACTTAAAATGTCAATTAGGACTCAAAAGAGTTCATTAAATTCATTTCAAGTTGTTTAGTTATTACTGAAATTGTGGATTTCTCATAGTGTTGAGACTTGAAATGGAAGTTTGAGTCTCTAAATGATATTGAATTGGAGCTCAAATGTTAAGAGTTGAATTGTATTGATTTAATAGGAAATCAGAAAATAAATAAATAAATAAATGGAACGAAGATTTGTGAGACAAGCAGACTCTAAGGGAGCAGAATGTTGAGATGATTTGTGAGCTAACGATTACATCATGTACGAACTCCTTAGCTTTGGCAAAAGCTTTGGAGTAGTAGTGTTGGATCAGAAGCCCAAGTAACTCCACTCTAGCGACACTATGCATTTATCGTCTTAGGGTTGGTGAAGTCGACCACCACCTTTAGGGACTTATAAATGAATTAAGTGTTACGAGCTGAGGTAGAGTCCGCGAATCGTTCAGATGCGTAAGTAAACAAGTGCGTTTAAAGTTGCTAAGCAAAGAATAACTCACTTGACAAATCATGATAGGAAAGGACAAACACTTACGAATCGAATGAACGGGTTACTCGAGAGAAAACTTGAAGATAGATAAGGCTCGGTTTCTCTAAGATTTGGAAGGACACCAAGAAAGAATATTATGTTGTGGGAAATTGAACTTAATTGACATGTTGAAGCATGATTTGCGAGATGCTGGGATGGAAAGTATGATTGGATTGGTTTGGCTTTTCAGTATGACGGGTTATATTGCGATAGCCGATAGGGACGAGATCAATGATACCGGTCCGGGTGATGTTCAAGAGATTAAAATATGATGTCCCAGCTAGTCGCTTCACATGGCCAACAACTTTAGGGGATTCTCCGACTTTTGAAAGCACAACATCGGCTTCTACATCTGTCGCAGCAGCACCGGGTACTCAGGGCGAAAGTGCGCCGACAATACAAGCTGTTGTTACGACTCCTACAGAGCCGACCAGACCCGCGGGAGAATAGGTCCAGGGTGAGAGAGTATCTACTCTTGGTACACTAGCGGACGATGCACCGAATACGCTTAATGATGGGAGCACACGAGTGACGGCTAAGGCGAGGCAGTCTCGCGAGTTTCGGAGACATCAACCGGAGAAGTTTCACAGTGGTACGAAGCTCAGAGTAGCATGTTCCTCTATCCCTATTAAAATCTCATGCTCAAAGAGTGATGGAGGTCATCTTGAAAAGTTATGTTGATAGAGCAGCCGTGCAAAGATTAGTTCTTGAATGTCGTGGTCACCTACCTTTTGAGTTTGTAGTTTTCTTGAATGTCGTGGCCCCTTTAGTCATGTTATATGTTTGCGGTAAAATTAATGAACGTCTGATGTTTCATGGTATTAGATTTTCTCTTGATATACTAGAATGGGTTGTCAATGGCTAGTGAGAGTGTGGGAGCACATGCATCGGAGTACCAGTCGCATTCTCGGCATCGTCACATTCAGTGCGAGGGTCTGGAAATGATAAGAGGAAAATGAGGGTTAGACGGTCGTGGCAAAGAGATCAACCACAGAGCGTATTGCGTTTCCACCATGTGCGGCGTATACGGCGCCAGTGTTAGATGGACCAAGAGTTATGCTTTGGTGTAGTACAACAGCTAGCACCGTCAGGTCTTTAGCATAAGGAGACAGTGGGCAGAGACAGGGTTAAAGATCCGGTCGAGTGCACGGACAGGAACATCTATCTAGTCATGCATAGGGACAAGGACATTGACATGTTCCATTTTGATTGGGATTTCAATGTACCTGTATGAGCGTATGGACAACCAGGTACAACAGAGCCAGAAACATATTCATGCTATTGCCACTTCAGGTCCGACTACTATCCACCGTAACCTGATATAGGGTACTACGAGTTGGGTTGAGACTCACTCGATCAGAGAGACTAGCGGACAATCAAAAAGACTGATTTACATTCTCGTGGATATACATCATATATACGTATGTTAGTGACGGTGGATCATGAAATTAAAATGTTCATTTGTATTCCAATATATGTTTCGAGGATGTTGCCCTGGCATATATTGATGGGAGGAGACAGATGGTGTGTTCTTTGCTTGGAGGTCTCGGAAGATCCCAGCTTGTCGTGGAGGAGCCCAGCCCTACAGAGTAAGATGGGGGTATGGCCTTGGGCGAGTATGGCCTTGGACGGGTATGTCCTTGGGTCTTCATTCATAAAACACCATTTTTTTTTAGACTCGTTTCTATTTTGAGGACGAAATTCTAATTCGTTGGGAAGACTGTAACGACCCGCAAATTTAACTTGTGCCACGTATCAGGTAAGGGTCGTTTGTGGGATCCACCCCGTCGAAATGCGTATGTACAAATCTCGGGTGGAGACTCCGAAGTAATGTGTAATATCCAATTTGAGATTATAATGTTAATTGTCGAGAAAAGTATATGCGGGGAATGCGGAGAAACGAAACACGAACGAGGATGCGCCTCGAGTCGCGTGCCGACGTGGGACCGAAATGTGGCTATAGTGGATTTATGTGGTTTTAAGGTGTACATTGGATACGCCTCGTAATACGTGTAGCGCGTATCGAGATTTTGAAAGGAGGCAGGTTGGTGCCTCGAAATGCGCGCTGCTCGATTTTCGAGGACACATTTGATTTACAATCAAAAATAAAATAAAAGAAATGTATGTATATAAATATATATATATATATATATATATATATATATATATATATAAATGGAAAAAAAGGAATCGGATAAGAATGAAAAAAAAAGATCGAAGATAAAGGAAGAAAGAGAAAGTGATCGGGAGAAGAGAGAGGGACGTCGGCGATGGAGCTCGGCTCACGGCGGCACGGATGGCCGCGACGGGCGAGCGGCGACGCTCTGTAGTGGGTGACTCTGTGACGCCAGCGTGGCGGCATAGAAGAAGAGGCGACGACTAGTATGCGAAACGATTTGGCGGCGAGAGGCGAGCGCGCCATTACACCGGGCAATGGTGGCGAGAGCAATGCAGCGCAGCCAGTGAGCTCGCTGAAGTGAGCAACGACACCAATAACCATGGCGCCGGCGAGGCGCAAATAGTAACGCGATGTGGCGGCCGATCGGCAACGACGGAGCGAACGAGTCGAATCGACAACGACGAACCAAGAGAGCGGCGACGCGACGCAACGCGGGAGCTCACCAATGGCCGCGGCCGGAGAGCGGCGCGCCGCCGACCGACGAGCAGCGACTCGGGCGACCGATGAGTGGCGGCGCGGGCGACGGTTGCTGCGCAGTAGCGACGGTTGCTGCGCAGTAGCGACGACGGTGGTCGCGATACTATTAACGGTGCGGTGGCGCGTTGTCGACCGTTCGAAGACATGACTTCGACGAGTTCGATGACACGATGGATTCAAATGGTTTCGAAGGCCATGGTGAGCTTTATTTCACCAAATTTAGTTGTGATTTAAGTAAAATAGGCCTAAAATGTCTAAACGGACACCAGGGACTTAGGAGTCGGGTGTCGGGTGCGCAAAATCGAGACGCGAGCGAGATGTTTTCAGGTTCGCAATTTCTCGAGGTAAGTAAACCAGTGAGGAACTGTACAGTAATTTCATTGCTTTGATATTGTTATTCATTGCTTGGATATTATTTTTGAAAGTGTTATTGCGTGGAGTGGTCCATTGGCTATTATTCACTGCTTTGTGATAGCTTCCTTTCACTATTGTTGATTACTGCTTTGTGATAGCTATCTTTGAAATTGTTGTCGGTTGAGTGGTCCATTTACAAGTGAGTCATGGTTACTGTTTAACTGCGATATGAGAGGGTTAGGGCTGGGAGGCAGGGGTCTCGTCCTAAACCCGAAGTCTTTCTTGGTCGCCTGTCGATATCTCCCAATTGAGTGTACGTTGGGGGCTCTTATCCGGGTCTGTGGATGTTTCATAGTTGTATGGGCTAGGGCTGGAGGTCTCGTCCTAGATCCGGGTCTGTGAATGTCTCATAGTCGCAAGGGTTAGGGCTGGGAGGCTGGGGTCTCGTCCTAAACCTGAGTCTGTTGGGCTTTTACCGCGACTCAATGACCTTTGGTCGGGACTCCTTGTTATTTGGCCTCACTCATCGATTGATTATTTATCATCATTTATATTCATGCGTTACTTATTCATTTCTTTTTAATTGCATGAATTCAACTGCTTTGGTTATTTTGAAATGTTGTATATGTCCTACTGGCTTTACTTACCTGGGCTCGTCATTTTTGGGTATGACTGAGTGGAGATCCGCGGTCCAACAAGGGGAAGGCTCTATAGCTAGGTGAAATTTTTGTATACGTTATATTACTCTCCTCTTATTAACATATTTATTGGGTTCCACAATTAGGTTGCTTAACTTTTTACATTATTGTTGAGTTATTTGATTTGTAGAAATTGCTTCCGCTAAATTGTAAAACTTGTAAAATACTAATAACTCAACTTAACAATTGTGAATTTAAGTATAATGAGGGATTGGAAGGCTGACTAGGTCTGCGTTGACTTTGCGAGACTGGTTCGGGGGTCCACGTGGGCTTAGGCCGGTCGGGGCCCAATTTATGGAAAATTGGGGTCGTCACAATGTATATTAAGAGCAACAAAAGTACAAAAGGTGAGCATATACATGTATCAGGTGTACAAATCCTTCCCAAAAATTCAATAGAAACAGTAAATAGATACATGCAACCACTTACGCAAAAGTGACGGCTCTCCTAACTTAGACGTAGTCGCCTAAAGCGCGCTTGGCTCGGCTCGTCGCAAGATCTGTGATTTTTCACCAAAAATAATGAAAAATCCCAGATGAGTAAATCATAGAGAACTTTAGCTAATATTCACGAATTCCAATAAAATGGCTACAGTTCAAGCAATTTAAATAAGGGACAAGAATAAGGAAATTCGCATAAAAATAATTTGTTGAGAAGTCAAATTTGGACACGAGTGTCGCGTGACAGAGAACCCTGGTCGACATCCGGGAATCTTCGTAGCTAAACCGAGAGGAACCATTGACGACCACCTCGCCAAACATCTCACGGTCGAATGAGAGGAACCATTGAACGGTAGAACCCAATCCAAACATCTCTCGAGAGGAACCATTGACGTAGACTTAGGACTACGTTAAATATCTCTCAACCTACGGGTTTCGCGAAGAATAGTCACCGCGTAGCCCTATCATGGCTAATTACTCGCGGGGTAGCTAGCCCCGGGGTGTGAGTCCGTGCCATGCCAACCCCGTCGACAAACACACATACGCACGTGGGAGTGGATGAACAGTAATTGAACAACAATAAATAGCACAATGGAATAATTGAAATCCGGAATAAAGTAAATGCCATAAAAGAGTTTTAACTAATTTTCTCGTGGGATTACTTACCTCAACGCCTTCGAAACGTCCCACACTCGCCTCGAGATACGTACCCGACACCCGACTATGGTAGCCTAAGTCCCTGGTGTCCAATTATACAATTTTTATCATTTTGGGATGTCGCTTAAATCATTCATATCACCGTTAATTTAGGTGAAGTAACCTCACCTCGATCGCGTCGTCGAGTTTCGATCGCGTCGTCGAATTTCGTTGAAGTCACGCCTCCGATCGATCGACAATGCACCACCGCACTGTTGCTCCCCGCCGTTCACCACCACTGCTGCCGCCACTACCACGCCATCGCCGCCGCTGCGCCGCCGCCGCTATCTTGCGGCGTCGCGCCATCATTTCACGGCGTCGCGCCAGACGCGTTGCCGCGCCGCACAGCACCGCCGCCGTAGCTAGCCGCCGCTCGTGTCGCGCGTGCCAATGCTCGCTGTCGCCCATGCCACCATTGTCGCACTTGCTGCTTCGCCGCGACGTCGCTGCTGCTCGCCGCGTTGCTACTAGCCGAGACGCATGCTGCGCCGCTGTCGTGCTCCCTTCTTTTCTCGCTTACTTCGCTCGCACCGCGCTGCTGCCAGTCGCCATGCTTACATGCTAATGCTTGTCTTGCCATTCTTTGCTCACTGCATCACATTGCTCCACTTCCATCCATGCTCTTTGGTCCGCTGTCATACGCTGCGTGAGCTCTCACTGTTGTCCCCCTCTCTTGCTACTCTCTCTCTCTTCTCTTTCTCTCTCTCATCTCTTTCATCTCTCTCTCTTTCTCTCTCCCTTCTCTCTCTCTACCCGATTTTAAAGGAAAAATTTTATTTTATTTTATTTTATTTATGAGGAAAAAGACAAAATAGCATGATGAGAGATGGGCTTGATATGACGTGTGACATGATGGAGTGAGTGATGTGACCACTCAGTCTCATACAACCCCGTACACCCGCGTTACACGCACTCCACGACATGCACACTCTCGTCACTACACGCGCACAACGCCACCAAGCGAAATTCTCAATTAACGCTGCGCGAGTTATTAAATAATAATAAAGTAATTAAACACTTGCCACACGAAAATAACATAATTCCCGATTAGGCGTGCCATAGACTTTTCCACGACGTCCACGTGGATCTAAGCTTATGATATTAATCCGTAATTTATCAGTTAATCGGGATTGGTTAAAACGGGCCGTTACATGGTAATTATTTAATTATGAAAAAAATAATAAACTATTTATATATTTTTAAAAAAAAGGACCCTGAGGGGATGGGGATTGGGGCAATCGCCCAACTCGTCCCCCCTTCAAGATCACCCTCTAGAACCTAATAGCAGCTTCTCTAGTTCTCATATTGATTCTACATTTTGAACCATCATTGATCCTCTATTTTGATTGGTGGTAGTTTCAATAACCTATTTTCCTCTTATTTATCAAATACTAAACTTTAGATATGTTCATATATGATGAGATGATTAGTTTCATCCTTGTAGCGGTCATCAGATTCATTGTTGACAACAATCACTAGTCTACGTCTACATCCTTCTCAAAGACTGCATGAGTTAATTTATGTTTATAAGGTAGGCACTCATCACTAGATTTTATTTCATAGTATTTTTTTCTTTTCCTTGTTGAGTTTGTCTTTCCTCATTAAAGATTATATTTACTTCCCTTATTGAAAGTTATATTTTTCATTATTGTTCGAGTAATGTATATGTGGATTGTCGTGTCCCCGATGTTTATCAAGACAACATTCACTGATTGTCAAACTGTTTCATTGTTACACTCGTAGTTCTTGAAAGCTAACTTAATCACAGTTGAAGGTTCTTTTGAACAATTTGGATTTGCAAATCAATTTTGCAAAAATGTTTGGTGTTGGTTTTGTGTGGGCCTACACACATGAAGTTCAACCCATACTTTCTAGTTTCACCAAATTAGAAAGCGATAAACATAGGAAGCAACGAAATAGGAATTGAAGTGTGAATTGGTAATGTGACCAAAATTAGAAGGAAGAGAAAATACAAATCGCACGGATGTGCATTTTATGTATTGAAAATAGTCGGCATTGTGTGTTCGATAAGAGAAGTTGACAAGGGTTGTTCGACTTCGTGAAAGGTGCGCTCCCAGTGTGTGCATGCACTCATCTCTCTCTCTCTCTGGGGTTCTAGTTTTGAGCGCTATGAGTTTTCTAAATTTAAGACATATCAAGATTTTGAATCCGCGAAGAGGCTTTGGGGATTTCTTGGTGTTCAAGAAAAGAGGTGCAAGGGTTTGACACAATTAGGGCAATATTCTTCGTTCTTAGTGTGATCATTTAAGTTTTTGGAAGAGGTATTTATGTATTACTTCATTAAAAGTGAATCTCAAGCAATTGAGATATCTTGTACTCTTTATTCAAATAGTGAATTATTTGGAGTTTGGCATGTGGTTTTTACTTCTGATTTAAGGGTTTTTCACGTTAAATATTGTGTGTTTTGTCGTGTGTTTATTTTCATACATTGATCGTAGTTTGGTGAAATTTGTTATCATCTCTGTTTCATTGTTCAAAGGGGTTGAGTAGCCCAACATTTGGATGGTTTTATGTTTCGTCTCATGTTCATTGAATGTATTCAGAGCCATTTATAATTAGTGAAATTTTTATTTCTTCAAAAAATTATGTTTAACTTAATACTCCTTCTACTCACTATTGTAGTCGTTCTAGCCCACTTCCCTTGTCCAATAATGAAAGTCGTACTCGCATTTTCAAACTCATTTTTCCAAGTTTGCCCTCATTAATAAAGATTCAAAAGTTGGATCAATTTTGTTTACTAGTGTCCCAAGTTGGATCTATCTCGTTTCACTCAAAATGACATTAATAAAGGTAAAGATAATATAATAATGGAAAATGCTAGAATGACACCCTAATTGACACCCCAAGTGGCACTCTTGTGACATGGCGTGCGGGCCCATCCATGGGAGCCGTTCGAGTGCGTCTCGATTTTCACACCACACGTGTTATGCATCAAAAACTATTTTGCGCACATTCATTTTTTCGCGGGGTCTACGCGCCACGTTACTGGGGTGTCACTTGGGGTACCAATTTGGGTGTCATTTAAGCATTTTCCTATAATAATATTACCTTACAATTAAATCACTCTTTAATTAAGATTCCTTTACCATAAATTTACAATTGTGACCGGAGGGAGTATAACAATGGAAGAACTTGATCTATGTAGTCAACCCTAACTAATGTGGTGTTGAGGCGGTGTTGGTGTTGTTGTTGTTGTAATTGTGTCACCACAGCATAGCTCCTCCTACATATAGAGTATAAAGACAAGGGGGAGTCCAGAACTGAGATTCCCACACAGGCTGTGAGCTATCCAACCTAGATATCACCCATGATGAGATGAACAAGCACCTATTCATAAACAAATGACGTTATTTATCTAAAAAATAAAAAAATGACATTAGCAAGCTTTTCAAATTAAAAAAAAACACATAGTTGCTTTAAATGTGCTTCAACTGAAATATCCGTCCAGTTCATGTAACCTATCTCCAAAATAGAAAGTGTAACTAAAACACAGCATATACTACATTGCATGTCTCTCAACAACCCAACAAACCCTAGATTCCAATCAACATGTCTCCTCAAATTTATACTTCCATGGGTTGGGTTTGAGTTGGTTCTCTCTATTGGTCACCACATGCTCAAATTAATTAATACCTTTATCAGACTTTAGTATTAACTGCTCAGTTCACTGGGTTTTTTTTTTTTTTTTAAATCATGCATTTTTATTTTTTTTTTGCAAGCAATTTTTATATATAAAATTATTATGACGCCAAAGGATCGCTTTTATATACTAGGCAATTTTTTTATTTTTTTGATAGCTGAGGGTATTTGAGCCATCGCCGCTGACAGCGGACTGATGGTGGATACGACTAATCCCTCGGGGTAGGGAGGACGCTCCTACCACTAACTCAGAGGTTGAAAGAAAAATATCGTAGTTGCTACGAATCGAACTCATCACCTCTGCCTTAGTCGAGTACTAAAGCCCTTTTCGAAACCATTACACCACACCCCTTTGGAGCGTAATTTTTTAAATTTTCAGTTGTTATTCTGTAATTAGGCAAAGTGTTTTGAGATCTAAATCATGCTTTTTGAGGGCAATGCCACCTAACAATGGATGGTCCTCTTAGGCTCTTACATCATTAGCCTTAGTTTAATTAAAAGAAAAGCTTCCCTCTCAAGTGTTCACACTCTTACAAACCAATCAAATTAAAAACCATGTAAAGCACTTTTGGAACAAAACATGAACAAATGTTTAAATTGTCATGCCGCCACCCTTTACAATTGTAGTAAATGATTGCTGCTCAAGGGAATGCATTTTCTTCTCTCCTCTCCATCAATGAGAGGTTCAAGGGAGATGAAGAAGCAGAGAACCCAATTAAAGGGATGCAATGCCTTCTGCTGCAGTTGTAGTAGGCTCAGTGTCTCTTCTTCGGAAGGCGTCGAGGGCGGCTCAAGTTCTGATCGGTTGCCAAGGATTTCGAGCTTGGCACATGCCATGGTGCAAGAGAGACTTGATCAGATGATAAGAGAGAGGTTTGTTGAATCAAGAAATAAAGGTAGGAGGAGAGAAAGTAGAGGGTATGGCGACGGCAACAGTGGCGGCACAAAGTGCATTGTTATGGTGGCAATGGACAAGTGCTCCTATGATCCAAGAAAGGATTTTAGAGATTCCATGGTGGAGATGATAACTGCAAATCAGATTGAAGACCCCAAGGACCTCAGGTGCTTGTTAAATTGTTATGTTTCAATGAACTCTTCAGAGTACAAACCTCTCATTCTTCAAGTTTTCCATGAGGTTTGCTGCAATCTGTTCTTGAGATGTAAATATCATTATTGATTCATGAATTTCAGATCTTCTATCACTTTCTCAAGTTCTAAGCTAATTTAAAATCAATCCCCACTTTACAATCAAATTTCATGCATACAGACATAAAAAAGATCAACAGTATAGCATAGAACTTGTCAACCCTGCAAGCTGCAACTCTAAAAATCTGAATTGAAATACAGAAGCCATTGTCATTCATCAGAATAGGTTACTCCTGATAAGGTCATGTGTTCAAATTCAACACTGAAACAAAAATGTCGTATCCTTATTCTTCAAAATCTTACAAATGCAACAGCATTTAATGACAAAGCCACCTTTTTGCAAAATGCGTAGATGCAAAACTATGACTACCGCCACGAATGAGTGACAGTTAATATTTGGCATGAGGACCTAATTGTACTGACATATTTGAAGTATTTGATTGATGATTGATTTAAATCACTCTCGAAAAAGCAAAGCGACGCCAATGTTTATCAATCGCTGCCACATGACGTTACAACAGTTGTTTTATCTAAATTTAGCCAGTAGAAGCTGAGCTCTTGTCTAGTTTATTTTGTTCCGCGGCTTCACTGCAAGATTTGGACATACTCTCTTGGGCAATCTTCTCTTGCAAAGCTCGCTCATGCATGATTTTCACCATCTCTTTCATGTTCTTCTCCTCTGCTTTGAGCTGCGTGTTCATTATGACTTCGGCTTGCTTGTCAAAAGGCTTGAAGTACTCTTGAATGGCAGACTCCTGTGAAGACATTACATTTAATCTGCATAAGGTTAGACCGATCTCCACTCCCCGAGTTTTTCTTTGCATCTAAATATACATTTATTCTGCATAGTAATTCATAGATTTTAATCCGTGTTTTCATGAGATGATAGGAAATCTTGACATTTTATGACCTGAGAACATTAAATAATATGGGATTGGCTAATTCTACACCATCATTCAGAAAAAAACAAGTCACTAACAATTACTTTTTAAAACATAGTAAAAAAGTATTTGCACCTAAGACTCGAGCCATCCAAGTTGGTAGTTCAGCAAATCCTACAAGGAAAAACTCATAAGATACACCGCCTATTCCTCAGAAAAAAAGTAGAACAAACCAAAATTTTCAGCTCCATTATGAACGCGTCCAAGACTACCAAGTAGTATCCTTTCTTTTTGAATAAATTTTGAGAAGCATCAAACTTGCAAGCAATTAAAGATGGAAATCAGAAAATACTAATAGACTCGAATGGATGCTCAATGTTATTAAAAATAAAGAGACACAACATGTATCCATGTAATGGGTATATTTAATGATTTAACAACTGGAAGAACAGACGTTTGTATAATGAGATCATTCATAAAAAATATGTTTGTCAAATTAACGTTATTCCAAAATCAGTTTTCTAATCGATGAGTTGGCTCAAAGACTTATAATCTCTTTTGAGGGCTTTATGGCCGCGCTGGCAAGAGAACAAAGTTTGCGAAACAGCTCAGCTGAAGGGTAGTCTTTCTCCTCCCCACAAGTTTAAAAAGAACAAAATAACTGTAGAAGTTCTCCTAAGGAAGAATTACTCACTGTTTCATCCAACTTTCTATTTAGTGTCTGCATCTCTTCAACCATGCGACGAACCTCTCCTAGAATAGCTTGCTCAGGAATCTTTCTCAAGGCTTCTTTTTTGGCTTGCGCCTAGCCAAAAGAAACAAACAAAGACACTTGAGTGCCAACAACTGAGGATCATCACAACAGAGGCAAAAAATTTTAAGTTCTTGGGAGTGAAATTAAGTAAATGAATCACAATAGCTGAATTACCAACAGGGCAACTCCGTAATAGTGGAACATATAGATGGAAACAACAAGTGTTGGAACAAGGCCTCAATCCCTAATTAGTTAGGGTTAGCTACATGGATTAAAGGCAACTTACTTAACTTGATTTAATAAAGTTGATGATGTGCTTTCATAATCTTGTAAATCCTTCCTAATTAATACATCTCGAGTTCTCATATCTACACATATATTGTTGAATTTTCTCAACATTTTTTTTTATTGTGTCAAGTTTTCTAAAGAGGGAATCTGCAAAAGTAAAAGCAAACTAACTTAAGCTACAAAGTTCAACATCCTTATAATGACGTAACAGGGCATTTAAAATCAAAATACAAATCTTGTGTTATTTAAGTAATTCTAATAGGCTATTGTATCCAAATTGCATGCCAAACCCTTAAACACAAGCTCTGACCCTACATCTACACCGCAATAGTCATGCTAACATCCCTCGGTAGCTATTCAATTTTGTCCAAACAGATCAAGTGCTATTGTTGTTGCTACCATCCCAATTTAAATTTGTTTAGCTAGTGTGAGGCAGCTAAGAAAGAAAACAAAACCATATAGCAACCAAATGTAGTTTGGAATCGTAGTGTAACTACATAACAACAAGCGGGAGTTAATGAACACAGGGGATAAAGATGGCATACCTGTTCAAGTTTTGTTCGAAGTTCCAATCTATATGACCTGATTCGTCTCTCTTCATACCCAGAGAGAACCCTGACATAGAATAGAGCTTTTCTTCCAAAATCTAAAAGTTTCTTCATATTTGATTTTCAATATGTAATCAAAAAGCACAACCTGCATCACCCAGAGGTCAACAAACCATGATTGATGGAGTATTTAGGTTGACATTTCTTAAGAAAATCACTATCATAAATGTTCTCATGTTGGTGATGGAGTATTTAGATTGACATTTCTTAAGAAAATCACCATCATAAATGTTCTCATGTTGGTTAAGGAATTGGGTGGATATAATGCGTTAATTTTCTACCCACGCACACCCACGCGAGGCCATTGATCTCCACTAATACCGATATTTCCTCCAACTTATAGGTGTGGGGTTTTATATCAAAAGGCTTCGATTCTAGTTGAGGGAGATCATCACTTACATACTTCATTTCAAAGTTTCACTTATCCGATGTGGGACTATAATTTCGGTCCACACATCTCAATATAATGCTCAAATTTTGAGTTTTTTTGGGAAAGAAAAGAAAAGACTTTCGTGTTTTTTGTGCACTGAGTTTCTAACGATTACACGTGACATGTCTATATCAAGTATATATCATTATCATTACCAAAAAAATAAATAGTTGTTTCTTCTCAAAAAAAAAAAAAAAAAACTACAACAAACATGATCCTTTTGTTCATTGAAAAATTGGACCCTTGAAAATTTAAAATCAGCTTTGATAGGCATTTGGGATTGGAACAATTATGCGTACAATCTGATTCAAATGAAATGAAATGACAAAATGGCCTTCTCATCAATCGGTACCCTCAATCAAAGAACCAAATGATTGTGCCGCCCAATCATGATTAACAAATTTCAATGCAATTATCCAAATTCCACCATTTGATACACAAATTCATGAAACCTAGCATTCTATTACAATTTTCCATTGATTACACTAGCGCATTAACAGATGAAGTTAAGAACCAAAAACATGTAAAGATTAATTGATTGGCTTACCTTCCATGTACAATCCCGAAGAACTCTCCAACTACGCCAATTTGCACACCCTTCAAGGCGTCTCTAGGGCTGAAGAGAACGAATTTTTGTATGAATACAAGATTGCAAATCTGTGAATGACCATACGACATCAGTAGGGAAGTGCTAAGAGATCAAGAGAGAAAGAGAGGACAAATTGCCCTTGAGCACGAGGAAGACTTGGGCTGCCAAATGGCGGAGAGATCGAGACATAAAGGAACGGGGGTTGAGTGAGGGTTCTTTAACTGGCAATTGATGCTCTTTGATACACTTGTCATATATATATATATATATAAGTTATTTATAAGACCCCGCCCCATCATGATGGACAAATTTCAATAGAATCATTCAAAAGACATAGACTGATTTCTTCACCTTCCATGGACGATTCCCAAAAATGTTCTCCAACTCCTCTAATTTGCACTCACCCAGGCTTGTCTTGGTTAAAGAGAACGAATTATTGTAGCAGCACAAGATTGCAAATCCGTGACTTCATACAACGTCAGTATTATTTGTTTAATGAGTGTTTCAAGGGCTGCCATTGCAAATTTTCTTCATACATAACTTACGGCTGGCATTAAAATTTGATAAGGGGTTTCCTTTTTAATTATTTTCTAGTGTTTTTCTTTCAGATTTTAGAATATGTAAAAACTACAAAGAAATGCAAATCTATATTTATAACTTTGCATATAGTTATTATGATAACCAAAATTTTTAGAATTTGAGGTTAAATAAAATAATTTATTTAAGCAATGTTTCATTAGTAGTTTACTTTAGAATAACATTTCAGGTAATCAAGTAAACCAATACTTTGTAATTGAGGTACTAAAGTAAATTCTTACGCACGATCGGACTTCCAACCCCAATTAATTTGGGTTTGGGGCTCTCCTGTTATCGTCACAAATGATTGAGTTTTTATCTCCTTCATTCAATGAACTTATTATGAACTCGTATGAGCTTAAAGAAAAAAGCTTCAACATTATCTTGAACAAAATTAACATGTTGTTTGTTAATCTCATTTACTTTCTTTCTCAAACACAGTAAATTCTTTTTCCCCATAAGTGGTTGTATATGGATAATAGATTCATGGGTTAATTTCACCGATGGTCACTCAAGTTTGCGGTTTGTAACACTTTGGTCACTAAACTTTCATTTGTCCCAAATATATCACTAAACTTTACAAAACGTTTCAACAAAGTCACTCCAGACCACTCTCGATCAAAAACCCACGGCGCTGCCGACGCGCGCCACGTGGGATTTCATTGGAGGTCACTTAACTTGTTAAGTGATGACATGGCATGCCACATACACACCCACCCACCCCCTCTTAGTTCATCCCGGCTCGTGCTCCAACACCCCCGGTCATCTCTCCCCATCGCTTCGTAGCCCCCTCCCCCGGTCGTCTCTCCCGCCCTCCGCCCCAGTCGTCTCCGCCCCCCCCACTCCCCACCGCGGTCGTCTCTCCACCACCCCCACCCCCACCGGTACCCCCGCCCCGCCCCAGGTCGTCTCGCCCCCTCCCCCCTCGGTCGTCTCTCGCCCCCCCGCCTCGCCCCACCACCACCCCCGCCAAAACCGGTCGAGGCCGAGGATCGAAGCTCCGCGAGAGAGAGGTGTCGCGACGGAGAACGAGCGCGATGAAGAAGATGACCGAGGGGGCGAGACGACCGGGAGGGGGAACCAGTGGGGTGGGGGAGAGACTACCGGCGAGGGGGGGGGAACCAGTGGGGTGGGGGAGAGACTACCGGGGGGGGAGCGAGGCGGGCGCGCCGGGGGGGGGGGGAACCAGCGGGGTGGGGGAGAGACTACTGGGGGGGGAGGTGGGGGCGGAGACGCCGGGGGGGAGAGTGGGGGTGGGGCAGAGACGCGGGGGGGGGGGGGCGTCGCGGGGGAACCAATGGGGGTGGGGGAGAGACGATGGGGGGGGGGAGAAGTGGTGGTGGGGGCGAGAGACGCCGTGGGGAGGCGCGGGGGAACCAATGGGGTGAACTAAGGGTGGGGTGGGGTGGGTGGGTGGGTGCGTATGTGGCATGCCATGTCATCACTTAACAAGTTAAGTGACCTCCAATGAAATCCCACGTGGCGCCACGTCAGCATCGCCGGTGGGTTTTTGATCGGAGAGTGGTCGGAGTGACTTTGTTGAAACGTTTTGTAAAGTTTAGTGATATATTTGGGACAAATGAAAGTTTAGTGACCAAAATGTTACAAACCGCAAACTTGAGTGACCATCGGTGAAATTAACCCATAGATTCATAGATGTAGAAAAAACTGTGCATTTCTAATTGTGACTAATCCTATTGATTGTTCATTTCATTTTTGCGTCGACGCCCATTTCCTTGTTATTGGTTGATGACTTAATAATTCGATAGATCATGGACCTATTGATGGTTGGTTGCTATGGCGATGCCGCTTCAATTCTAAAAAAATTAACCTAAGATGAAAAGCCCCAAAATGTAAAAGAGCGAACAATGAATCAGAGAGTGCAAGGACAGGACAGGGGTTTTACCTAAGACGACGAACCACCGAGAGTCATCGATTCCGCGAAGGAGCGCATCGAGTGAGACGAAGAAAACGATTTCATACCGTTTTTAGATGGCAGTGCGAATACATATAACAAGGAGATGCTGTAAGCAGCATTTCACACCAACAGTTGACAGTTGTTTGAGGTCCTTTGAATAAACCTCAAATCACGGGCATACAAATCTCGATGCACAGTCCAAGGGAGCAGGAATGCGGTGTGTGAAATGTCAGTAGGTAAATTGTATCAACCAATTATTATATTAAAAAAAAAGTTTTTAATGTTCCTCGTTAGATCGATTCAAATTCGAAACCCTAGGTTTTGGCCATGGCATTTCGGGATCTGGATCTTCTTATTCACTGAAATTCGGCCGGAAAAGGACTCAGATCTTTGATCACAGCTCGTCTTCTTCGTTGATTGCAGGTCTTCCATTCTCAAACCCTAATTTCTCTTGCTTGATTTTGCGATTTTCAATTCAAAAGCTGAACAATCCAGTAATCTACTACTTTTTAGCTTCAACATGCGTTTGTTTCAATTACAAATCATTGATGCTTGCTTTCTAGTGGGCTTACACTTCTTTCAATATATAAGAGTGGTTTAGGTATTTACACTGAAAGAATAACTTTGTCGATATGGTTAGTTTGTGGTGTGCTAATGTGACATGTCTGATTTTAATAAATATATATCATGATCTAATTACGAGTTTATCAGTGGGTTTTAATCACGATACGTGTTGTGAATTATGACTCAAATAGGTTAACAAAAAAAAAAAATTTTAGATTGATGTTATTTTTCATTAGTGAATATCTAGTAGTATTTGTATAATAAAGTATTTCATCGCGTAATTAAAGTTAGTTTGATATCGAGTTGCATTGTCCGAAGTTGTGAGTATGTGATGGGTTGTTCATTGTTGCTCAATTTTTGACAAAATTAAGAAATTTATTGGGTTTAAATAGTGATTTATTGCCTTTAAGTTGGTTAAGTATATGTATTTAGGAAAAGTTACATAATATGTAGCCACCTATCTTTTTCTCCAAAACTTTAAAATTCTTCTTTTAGATTCACTTTTGTGATTTTTGTTTTTGAACTACTGGCGATCATCTTCTTTGATTGGCGGTGATTCCAATCAAATCCCTTTTGCATTTTGTTCATATAATAACCAACAAATTTAATCAAATTGTGGAGATTGATTCATCTTTATTGCGATGCATCTTTATCAACGATGAAACATGGTGCGACGCTAGATCGATCTTGTCTTTAGTTTTATTATAGATAGTTTTTTTCTCTAGTTGAAAGTCTTTGATTTGTCTTCTCCTCATTGAGAAGTTTTAAGTTTTTTTGCCTTTGTTGAAAAGTTTTGTTATTCGTTTATGATTCTAGTAATTTTGTATATTGTTATGAGTTTCAATGATGTAGAGATTAGTCATTGATTGTCAATTGTTTCAATTTCGCATTTACAGCCAAATTAGTGACATTTTATTTAAACAAATATGATTAGTGAATGAATGTACTCGATTATATATTTGGTTTTGTATTGAGTCAAGAATTATTAATAAAATCTCTCTTAAAAAAATATGTATTTAGGAAAAAAAAAGGGAAATGACATATAAGGGCACGAAGGTAAAACCGTAAAAGGGTAATGTAGGTAGAAATCACAAATAAATTTGGTTACATCCCCCGCCCCCGACCTGATCGATCCATTATTCTCTCTCTCTCTCTCTCTCTCTCCATCTTCTTCTCCATTTTTGGTTGATTAAAGACTCATTTGAAGGTAGAGAAAAGAAGGGAAATCAAAGACAGTTGGTGTTCTTTTGGAATTGAGGTAAGTTTGTGAGATTTTCATGGTTTTTTTCACTGTTAAATTGAAAAATGATGGGCTGTTTTGGGGAAGAGCAAATGGGTTCTTAAAGATTTTTGAGTTTCATAATGTTATGGTGTTGGTTGAACTTTAATTAGTAAAGTAAAGTCAATGAAATTAATTGGGTATAATGACTGGAAATCGATGTTTCTATACGTAATTTGGATTGTTGAGCATCGATCAGGACGTTGGAGAAGTTTTCATGGGTTTTGGAGGTAGTTTGAAAAACCACTTCACTATTTTTAGTGTTCTGCAGTCCTATTTTCTAGGCGAGTTGGGTAGATGATTTGGGCAATCAAACAAAGGTGTTTTTTTTTATCGACTTTTCTTATGGGTTTTGATCCTTGTATGTCAAATTAGGTCCACGTAAATCAGATTTGGATTCGGAGGAGGTTTGGTAGTGTTTTAGAGGGCGTGAACACAGGTCACGACCTCAGTCTTGTACAGTCCAAATGTCCAGAAATTTGGCCAGTCCCAAATCTGGCTCAAGCAAGCAAGTTGGGACGATAATTTAAAGTATCAAACGTTAACCAAATTACATGGAGTTAAGTTTATTTTAATCCTTGTATATCATATTTTACATAACTGAAAAGCACCAAGTTAGAATCATTTGTTTGGGTGGTAAACAATCGGTGCCAACGTAGCCTGCAAACCATTGTCAAAACTGTAAACTGTTTCGACAATTGCAAATAGCCATATTTAACGAATGATTCAAAGGCCTTAATAGATGTCCAAAATACTTGTGAATAGGTTTGTTTGAATCTTGGTGTATCCTATTTCAATGATTGAAAATAGGTTTAGAGGTCGAAATATAGCGTTGAACATAAGGTCTTGCTACTCGAAAAATCCGCACTACCCATAATTTGACTAAGTATTGAAGGCTTGTTTCGGAGTTGTTTTGGCTTACTTTTGGACAAGGAAATTTTTATACTTCGACTAAAGACTTGAAGGGGTTTCAAACTTAAATATGTAGGCTATCCAAAGGAGTCAAGAACTCTGAAAATGGAGTAGCTGGATCTCCGAAATTGGAGCCCAAATATGGGTAGTTGATAAGAATTTATCTAATTGTTAATTTTGCGTAATTGAGATATAAATATGGTTTCTTGCATGAATGTTCAGGAATCAATATGAGTAGGTTGAGGACCTTAAAGGGGATTTTTTCATGTATTAATTGGTGACTCAAAAGGGCAAAAACCTCGGAGTAGGAGGATTGGATGATGGAAATTATGGCTAAAGTGATGCAAATGGTGTAGTAACCAAAGAAAATAGTCCACAAGAACATCAGAAACTCGGGTAAACATAGGGGTTGTGTGTAAATGGTAAGTAAATCCTACAACGATCACTTTATCATTATTTATCGTATTATGATGCATTTAACTCCTTGTTTATGCATTGTACTTGTTGATCATGCACTCATGCATCAAGGGGTAATGTGGGTCAAGCGTCCGAGTCTTAAGACTACGATAGTTGGCTCTTCGCCGAGTATGTTTCCTGTGGGATCCGAAAGGAGTTGCCGTAAACAAAAACAGCTCCTATGGGTTGAGTTATCGCGGCTTGACAATTATCCTCGTATAGTGCATTAGAAGTTACCTCTTGTACTGTTTTCATTTCACTCTGGTATTGATCACACGTTAGTGACACACTAACAGGAAGGATGTGACCACATGTTGATTTTACCTGTTGATTCTCGTTGAAATGCATTTATATTTCTTATTATCTTGCATTTGGCTATAAAGGTAATTTGGACAGTGTAGGATTTACTTATCTGAAATCGTTTTACCTTCAGTTGGCGATTTTAGGTTGTGAAGTTCATGAAAGGATAAGAGGAGCTCATTAGGGTACTAAAATGTTGTTTGAAATTTTATTTTTTTTTGAATGAATTGTTTTACATAACATTATGTTTTCTTGGTTATGGGTATGAGTGATAGGCCGTGTAACAATGGTAATGGCATTACGATCCAAGTATGTCATGATACTATAGGCATGGTTATTGAGGATTAAATAATGTTTAAAGTCTAAAACCGTAATTAGGGATTATGGAGCCGACATGATTGTAAATGAGTTTTAAGGTAAAAACTTGTGGACATGATTCAAGTTTGATAGTTTGATTCATTTCGATATTATATTGTGAATTGTTGTGGAGATGTGAGTCCTTCTAGGCCTTCGCCTAAAGCTGTTTATCAGGTTTTTGATTTTTTCAGCAGTCCAATTTATAGAGAAAATGCTGCCAAATTTTTCTTTCAACTGAGAATTGTAAGATAATCAAGACTTTGAATTAAAATTGAGGATTAATATGTATCTCGAGGATTTTAGAGAAATGACGTCACAAAAGGAATTAATGAATTATTCTAGAGGATGACTAGATTATCGGAGGATTTTGTATAATCTAGGCTGGTCAGATGCCCTAATGACGAGGGGTCTGATAGCTAATGATTTTGAATTAGTTTGGATTGCAAGGGTTGAAGTGAATTCTTGAGGTTTAGGACATTGTTAACCAAATTGGGAGTTGTTGAAGGAGTACTGAAAGTGGTTTGTGTATTTGCAGTTCTAGATATGCAATTGTCGAACTTTTTTTTCCTTGGTTTCAGGACTTGAAAGGATGGAAGAATTTATGGAAGAGTTCTCCAAACCCATTTCCCTTTTATATGCGGACATTTTTGGAGTAGATTTGGGTGGAGATGAAATTGAATTTTTTGGTTAAATGCTTTATGGGTGTTTGAGAAGTTGCATAAGTCATTAGTGATTAGTTTGATTCAATTTCTTTTAGGACTAGTTTGCGCTGTTAATACCGATGAGAATTGTTTAGGAATGTTAATGGAAACAGAAAACCCTTTTCAATAAGTGGCTGCATATTTTCATTCAATGATTCCCTGCTTGTTTAGGCAATTCTTTTTTGTGGAATAACTAAGGCAATATTACTTTTTAGGGTTGTAAGATAGCTTAATATTAAATGTTTAATATGATAATTCCTTCTCGAAAAATGTTTTATATGCTAAATTGCTGATTTATTTTTTATTTTTTTTTACTTCATGTTCATTTAGACATTTAAGTTTTTAACCAATATTCTTTGGTGAGAAAAACTCTTTATACTCTGGTTTTTTTTTTTTTTTTTAATTCCAGATAATTATTGGTGAGTATTTCGAAGAAGTTCTTCTAATTATCCAAGGCATTTAAGCTTGTTCGATCAACGTTGAGCAAGCTGATATGTCAATGGGAAGTGACACAACATGGGTTGGAAAGAAGCCTCTAAGACGGCTTGGTGGGATGTCTGATGCTTTGTCTATAGCTTCTGATCTTGGTTTCTCTGTTCCTCCCCCTCCATCTCAGGTATAATCACATTCTCGACATTTGTTGTTCTATCCACATTGTTTTGTCCATTTCTTCAAAGATGTTCTTATATTAACTATTAAATTTGGATTTTTTTTTGTTAAGTTAAATAATGTTCAAAAGTTTAACTAGTGGTTGAACTGATGGCTACAAATATCTTTTTCTTTTTTCTAGAATTTTGGTGCAATGACTTAATAGGTTGGTAAGGGTAGTGGTGGAATTTACTACATTATATTGAAGTGAGGGGAAAACTTATTTTTTCAGTGTTTGGACTAATAGGCCTCAGTCAATGAACAAATACTAGAAGTAGGTACACCATACCATGGCCATTTTGAAGGGTTGAATGAAATTAATAAAATAAACGCATGAGAGGAATTCATTTATGAAAAATGTACGGACGCGCCAATATTACGCTGTAAAAATGGAATATATAGATATCAATGTGTTAGGTTGTTCTATTCACGTGCAACAAATTTGAATAATTAAAGTGACAAAGGAGCTTAATTCCATCCCTCATTAATTGTCATAAATTCAATGGTGGAAGTTTGCGAATTGTGGGTTTTTGTTTGAGAAATGAAATAGAGAAATGATATTTTGAGCTGCGGTGTCCTGTTCCGATCTATGTTTTACTATTGTGGCTTTTGTGTTGGTGTTTTTAGCAAATAAGGAGGCTTTATTAGTGCAAAAATTTAGCTCTAATCCTAATATAAAAATTATAATCAAGGACAGGAAAAAAAATGATTGTTCACCTTTTAATGAATAATGAAATTGGATTATAAAGTAGCTCCATGGTTACTTCTAAATTTGAGGAATGTGCTCTCTGACATAGAGTTGTATGTCTGAAGGTAATATGTGGATGGCAATTTTGAAGTGCATACCTTAATTAATTGTGTATTCATTTTCACTTTCTCAAAAAAAGAAAAAATATATTCATTTTCACTTTAGCGTCTTATTATGTTCCTGCTCTTCGTCTATTCTTTTTTTCTTGTCTTCTTCTCTATGGTTAGTTCTTTACTTTAAGGTGACTTACTATAGGAGGTAATGTTGGTAACAAAATGATAGGCCTCCCATCACAAAGTGGTATACAAGGAGATCACAGGGGAGTAGGGGATCATGTCCAAATAAGGTGGTTACAACTCCAACTGTGGGCCCAGCTGAGGTTCCACTTGCATGATCAGGAAGCATCCAGAGAGGTATGGGGTGTAGTATAAAACAAAAGGGGGGGTATTGTCATGAACAGGAAAAAGTATGTTGTGACTTTTAGTCTGGGCAGAGACAGAGTACACTCTTTGCTCAGCCCAGACTAAAAGTCACTTACAACATACTTTTTCCTGTTCATGACAGTACCCCCCCTTTTGTTTTATACTACCCTCATACCTCTCTGGATGCTTCCTGATCATGCAAGTGGAACCTCAGCTGGGCCCACATTTGGAGTTGTAACCACCTTATTTGGACATGATCCCCTACTCCCCTGTGATCTCCTTGTATACCACTTTGTGATGGGAGGCCTATCACAAAACAATTAATGAATATAAATTTCGCTTTGAAACTTTCAAAATCATTTAATGTAAGCTTGACTTTTATTTTCAAGAAGAAAAAGGAGAACTAGTTAAGTCATGCCACTTGGCATATTAGATTGATAAAAATTAAGAAAATAAATTGTTTTTTTTCATGAAGAAAATAAATTGTTGATATTGTTAAAGAATACTACATGATTTAAAAAATTAACACTTTATTCAAATTATGATGTATATTTCATTTGTATTCTTTTTTAAAATTATATATATTTCGTTTGTGAAAAAGATATAATAACAAAATAAAATATTTTAACATTAAAAAAATATGCGACACATAAACTTAATTTCTTATTTTAATTTTCAACATAAGAATATTATTTATTGTCAAAAATAAGAATATTATTTTATCAAGTCTAAGCATTATGCATTAATTGTTGATTTACAAAGACAATAGGTTACACAATTTTTAAACTTATGTATTACATTTAATTTGAACCGTTAGATTTTCATCTAACGGTAATTATATGCCATGGGTATCTTTTTGATACCCATGGTAGAAGTTCCCGGTGCTTCTACCATGGGTATCAAAAAGATACCCATGGCTTGGAGACTTCTAAGGTGACCTTCTAAAAGATACCCATGGCTTGGAGACTTCTAAGGTGACCTTCTATAGGAGGTAAAGTTGGTAACAAGACAATTAATGAATGTAAATTTCGCTTTGGTACTTTCAAAAACATTTAATGTAAGCTTGACTTTTGTTTTCAAGAAGAAAAAGGAGAACTAGTTAAGTCATGCCACTGGGCATATTAAATTGATAAAAATTAAGAAAATAAATTGTTTTTTTTTTCATGAAGAAAATAAATTGTTAAGTCAAGCTTACATTAGATGTTTTTGAAAGTTCCAAAGCGAAATTTATATTCATTAATTGTTTTGTTACCAACATTACCTCCTATAGTAAGTCACCTTAGAAGTCTCCATGCCATGGGTATCTTTTTGATACCCATGGTAGAAGCACCAATATATCCCATATATATATATACATATATACACACGCGCGTGTGCTCTTTGGCCATTATTACAAGTCGTTCTAGCAATAACCGCTCTTTCAAAATTAATAAGTCGTTTTCAAAATTCAAGAGTGTATTTATTGCTTTTTACCCTTATTCAACCCAAACATTTATGATTCTTTAATTCATTTTTTATGTCAAAGGACATATATGTAAATTACACTCGTAAGTAAGGATGCCTTAATTTGTATGTTTTAGTCAAAACGACTTATATATTTTTATCAGAGGGAGTATATTGCTTGTTCAAATCTTATTTGTCATTGCAGTGCAGAATCTCAAACTTTCTTGAGTGGCACATGTAAATTATACTCGTAAGTAAGGATGCCTTAATTTGTATGTTTTAGTCAAAACGACTTATATTTTTTTTTATCAAAGGGAGTATATTGCTTGTTCAAATCTTATTTGCCATTGCAGTGCAGAATCTCAAACTTTCTTGAGTGGCATATTTTCTTCAAGCGTGTCTCTATTTTGCAGGAAGACATGCAAAGCTCCTCTATCACTACTGGTGATAAGAGTGATGACTTGATTAAGGTCCTTCGAGAACTGTCTACTGTACAGAGGAAAATTGCAGACTTGCAGGTGGAACTTCAAGGTCGTAAGGTCAGATGTCCACTCCATCTCAGAAGCTTTTCTCTTGGATAAATTAGATTTGTACGTATCACTATGAGATTGTATAATGGCTATTACACAAAGCTGCAATGCTTTAGAGAATCCTTATCAACTAGGTGCCCTTAATCATTCATGCTTTGTTCTTACAAGTCTAAATCAACGCCTTTAAGTAATTTTTTTCTATATTCAAGAATCAAGACGTCCAGCTCCATTTAGTTTAAGAAATGAATGTTTCATACACCAATTTGCCTCTCTAAGTATTTGCTTGCAGCTTTTTTGCGAATCCTTATTCTACTAATTGTATCTTTGTGTTATTTAGGATGATAAGAATGTAGCTTATTTAACCCATGTGAGCGAGATGGAAAAGAAGTGTGAATCCTTGTCCAGGATTACTGCTATATTGAAAGACGTTATTCAGAACAAGGTAAGGGAGTTGTTGATAATATTTTCATTCTGCTTTAGAAAAATGAATGCATAAAATAATAAGAAAACATATATTATAACCAACATGCTTTTTTAATATATTATAAATAAACAACATGAAGCTTTTCATACTTCTCTTTAGTATCGATATCAAAATTTTACAAAGAACTCCCTACATTGAATTGCACATTTTTTAGAAGAAACAATAAGATATATACTATATGTAATCACTGTTGTCAATCTCGTACGTGAAAGGTTATAGCCAACACAACTATTTTAAAAAAAATTATGTCGCTTCTTAAGGTGGGTTGTAGAGGGTAATGTAAAAATGCTACGATTATCACGACTGCTTGATTATTCCATTAGTGAAAAAGACTACTGTTTCCATATATTATCTGCAAAAGAACATATGAAAAATAGATGGTCTGCACTCTCCACCTCTTGCATGCAAAGACAACAACAATGTGGAGACAAATCATTCTGGGGTTCTTTTTCTGTTGTCTGCATTGTGTTATGGGTGTTAATCTTCTTCAAGGCCACAAACCATCTAAAAACATCTTTACTTGATTCTTCCATTAGTAAAAAGTAGATGGAACCTTTGCTTTCCGTGGAAAATCAGCTGGTGGAATGGAAATATGTGAAATGTTGGATTATTGATAAGACTCTTGAAGAAGGATTTACATGAAAACAGGCCTGCAAGACATTGAATCTTGATGAAAAGGTGATATATGGACACTATTAAACAAGGCAAGAAACGAACATTGTCCTCTTCCTCCCTACTTATAAGGGCTCTCAAAACATCGAAATTACAAGATGGACCGAATTGAGGCTCATGTTGATAATTAGACTCAAAGACTAAAATAAACTTATTATGAATCCAAATGCATGACTAGATGGAAAATCATTGGAAAAACTAGAGCCTCCACACCTTGGATCTTCCTAAAGTCTAATGGATTCCCATTTATATACTTTAAGAGAAGTACATCTGTAAAATAAGTGCGACAATGATGCTATAAAGTTTCATGGACTTCAATGAGACATTCTCTACATTGTACTTAGATCCCACGTACTACCAATTGTCCAATACTTGCTTTTGATAACCGCAACCCACAAGGGTTCCTTCTCCTTTGGTGACCACCATAACCACTTTGTTATTAACGCCTTATTCCTCCTCTCCAATTCTCCATGTTGCCATTCTCATGACCCCCTTTGTTAACATGCCTTGTACCTTGCCTACTAAACTTTATTTTTATAGTGAATTATATTTTCTTGGATCACTTTTTTATATTAGGTGACGAAAATCATTGGAAAAGTTAAAATTTTAACCCTTGATCCTCTTTTGGCCTCTCTTCCTCAACATTTTTTGCTCTTTTACGTCCATAGTTTTCTTGCTCAATCTATGCTGTACCTCGAATGCTCAATCTCCCTCCATGCTTTCTCGTGCTTAAAACTCTCTGGCTAACTCAATTCTTTGTTAACTGCTTCATAAAGTGGTTTACTAGTTTATTGTTTTTCTTTAATTTACACACACTAGACAAAAATTTGATGAGGTTAGAACTTCCCTTACATTTCGAATAAATGATTCTAGATTGGTTTTAAAGTAGATAATGTGCAAAATTTTGTACCCTTTAGCAATAACTAGGTGGTAATCGTGTTGTAACTATTTAAATTGTTTTTTTTTGGGAGAAAAAACTATTTAAATTGTATTAAATCTAAAAGAGAAACAAATTTTATTGATACACTTCTTGATTAATTTGTCCAATAAATAGGGAAACATGCATTTTGAAATTGCACTTCTTGTAGTATTTGGATACAACTCAACATGAGCTTTAGTGCGTTAAAAATATAAAAATTTGGGAAAGGTTGTCCACTTGAGACATTATAGCAACGAATGTCTCAATAAATATAGGATCAAAACATACTTCTTACTTTATTGTTAGAATTATGCTTGATCCATGAGGCCTACTAGTTGTGTCCCAAATACAAATCTTTTTAATTGAATTTTACTTATGTACCATTCCGGTCTAGTGACTTTAAAAAATCTCCATGATTAAAACTCCAGCTGTGTGGAATATTTTATGTGCTACATAGCTTGTTCCAGATCCGAATAAAGGAGGATGGCTCCTAAGCCCATTTTTTATACCCAAAAAATGGGGAGGGTTGCGATAGTTCTCAATTGATATCCAAAGCCTCCCGCCATAGGAACAAAGGCAAATGTTGTCGTAGCTATAGATAGATCTTAAATTTTTAGCTTTATAAAAAAACCATTGATTTTTCTTGGAAAGGAAAGGGAATTGTGAGATTTGTGAAAGAAGTAATTTACAATGGGAATTCGGTGATTTACAAGAAGTATAACAACATAATGTTGGTGGATGATTAAGCAAAATTGTTAAAAGGTGATTATTCCTAAAATTAAATTTGTTGAGAAGTCTTTTAAATATTTTTCATCGAAACGAATCTAAAGGCTCATTTGCGATCTACTGAGCACTAAAGATATCTCAGCGCTATATCAAGGTGATTCCTTTGAATTCAAGAAACTAAGTTTGAAGAATTAAAAATTTGTTGTGTACCTTTGGCAGAGGAAATTTAAAGTGAATTAGTTAAATTCAGTGTTTTCAAGATGGCGCCTAACATTTAGGGGTGCCCATCGCCTTGTCCCTAATTAGGCAGGCAGTGGGCCTGAGAATATTTTTTAGATCTTTTCAGGGAGATCTCTGTAATTTTCATAATTTTTTTTATCATTTTATTTGTTTGAAAATATTTTTTATTTTAAAATGTGTGAAAAAGTGTGAAGGTAAAAATATGTTGATAAATGTGTAGGTGAAAAAATATGCCCCTTATTTTGAGGGATCTCTAAATAAATGAAATAATTTCTTAGGGAAGTCTAAGTAAACATTTCTTTGTCCGCTTAAGTGCCGCCTAGGCACCGCCTAACACCACCTCGCCGCCTTGAAAACATTGGTTACAATTTGAAGATATAAATATTAGGTTTTTTTATATAGCTCTATGAAGATTCAAGAACAAATTCAACCTTGATTATTGATGGTCAATATGCGGATACCTAAACATTATTGAGAACCGTGCTTGTTCAATGCTAGGACCTATATGCTGACTATCGAGGGAAGTAGACTTAGTGTTATTCCTTACATTTCAACTTAAATTATACCTTCTCAATTGAGGAAGCCTCTAACCTTATTTATGTTATTACTTATTAGTTGACAAGAACTTGTAGCTATTAGCAAACCCTTTTTTATTAATGAAGATTTTCTTAAAGCCTTTGGACTAGATGGTTTACAACCAAAGGATCTATCAACAACATTTGGACATAAGCAAACCGCATGTATCGCTCATGATTTTTTGTGAAATAAGACTAATTGAATTTTTTTAAAGGGAGGCAATTAGATTAGACATTTCCTAATATTCCAAATAGTACCAATGCAAGTTTCAATCGCTATTGGCCCAAATAAATAATCTCAAATCTCGACAACAAGTGGATCTTTTCACCTCAAGGTTAACCAGGACCTGAGAACCGTTGAGAGCTTTCTTTTGTGTTCTAAAGCTCGAACCAAGTTTCAAAATTTCGACTTCGACTATGATTTCGCTCACTTAAAATTCGGAATTAATTCGGGGAAGTGTAATTCGGTGTGGTGAATTTTGGTAAATTTCGACATTATAAAGAAGTCTAAATAATTTCATTAACATGTTGGAGAACGTCCAAGTTTCATCAAAAGACATTAAAAAGTATGTTTTCTATAATATTTCATATTTTTTCTCATCCTATACTTAATCTTAAGTTTTTAGAACTTCAATTTTGACGGGATTGATCAATTTTTTACATTATTTTTTTCTTCACTAGACAATATATTAGAATCATTTTCTAATAAATGAAGTAAAATTGTGGTTTTGTTATCTCATAACATGTTGTCATTCTTTATTATATTCTAACGAAAGTTGGTCCTAACCGCATTTCCCTTTTTCTTACAAGTCAACATTAAAACTTGAAATGCGATCATTTTTTCTAACTTCGATTGAAGTTTTGTAAAACTTCGTTTACACCTAATTTTTAATTTGGTGCTTCAAAAAATCTAATTAATTTGGGGAAGTTCGGAGAACTTCGGAGAATTTTTGAACTATTGCTCGGACAATGTTCATGGCAATACCAATATTGTTTGGTTGTTGCATCTCCATATTAGTTCTCAGATCCTCAGTTAAACTTGTGGTGAAAAGATTTGCTTCTTTTCGAGATTTGAGATTAGTTGTTTGGGCTAATAGCGATTGAAATTGGCGTTGCTACTCCTCTACAGAACAAGTTTGTTTTAAGTTGGCCAACTCTTCCGATCTTATGTTGTGTCCTCCATGACCATTATGTTGTCCCTCAACATCATCACTGACAAGTTTCTTTGATGTCTCACGAACTGCGGTAGTGAGATCCACCATCCCTTCCTCGAAAGCCTTTTGACAAGGGTTGATCCGCTCCATAAAGATCTCCAACTTCGCGAACAAAGCTTTTATGTCACCCATGCAACTTGCTCCGATACCAAGTTGTTATGAACCTTCATGCAGGATCTAGTTACGAGTCTAGACACAATTAAATATTTGCATTGACCTATACTAATTGGGGGAAAAATAAGAAAAACAGTAGACATGATGTGATAAGAGAGAATAGGTAACTGAGTAGGCGGAGTCCATGACTCTCCTACTTCAATTCCTCCTTTGGTTCATTTTATTTTTACTAAATTGTTTGCTCTATTGATTCATTAATGCTTGTATATATAGACTCCTTGACAATAAAAATAGAAACTAATAAGTAGCAAGTACAACTTAGGTAGTTAATAGGGATGCAAGTGGGCGGGGATTCCTGCAACGGGGATGGGAATGAAGGATTTAAATGGGGATGAGGATAAAATTTCATACCTACGCGGGTATGGGTACGGGGATGGGGATGGGGAAAAAAATATATTGCGGGGATCTCTGCGGGGAATCCCCATTTGTAATATCCATGGGGATCCTCGTGGGAATTACCCATGGAGATCCCTGTGGAGATCCTCGTATATATCAAATACATCAATTTACATTGTATATCAATTTTATATAATATTACAAGACTTTCACCCACAACACTAGTGATAAACAAACTCTAATGTGATTTATAATTTTAACTTGTTTGATTAATTATATGTTTTGTTTTGAATTGTTTGCAACTATATTTATATGTTATACTTTATTTGGTTGAAATTTTCAACAATTGTGATCCTATGTATGTGTACCATACTTTTTGTAAATTTTTTGAAAAAAAATTAAGTGGGGAAAAATATTTCTCTACAGTGATTCGTCGTAAATTCCCTTTGGGGATCTTCAATGGGGAATGAAATGGAGAAATATTTTTCCCCATAGGGATTCCCGATCCTTGCAGGGATTAGGCGGGGATGGGGATGAAAGTTTATCCCCGCGTGGGGATAGATATGGGGATGGGGGGATGAATTTTTAAGTGGGGATGGGGATCGGGGGATGAATTTTTAAGCGGGGATGGGTATGGAGATGGGGTCCCCATCCCCTACCCTTCCCATTTGCATCCCTAGTAGTTAATAAGAAACCTACTAAAAATAACTTACTAATAGATACCTAGAAAATAGTAACTACTTAAAAATGGAAACTACTAATAAGTAATAATTCCTACTAAACCCTAATATTACTTCTACACTGTATCATCTGGCTTTTACTTTATAACAGAATTACAAAAGATATCTTTCAAGTTAACCAATTCTGGATAAGATTGAGGCTCGTTTTGCTGGTCGGGTTTTGACCAATTCAGCAATACTAACCTATTCAATGCAGTGCATGAAATTTCCATGTTCTAGTGTGTATGTGATTACATATATGATTCTTTAATTTGCATACAAGTGTGCATGTGTGGTGTATCTGGGAAAAAAACCTACCTAAAGATCAAGAGAAAAAAAAATATGTAAAGGATTAGTAACATGAGCTTGACATCAAGGTATTTCTAATTCTCATTTCTTACATGAATCCTTATAGTATTTACTGTATCCTTCCCATTGCCTTAAATTTCACATACAACTACAACAACAACAACAACAACAACAACAACAACAACAACAACAACAACATTGCCTTAAATTTCACATAAAATTAAATAATATATGTGATCCTTTATTTTTCCATTAACAGTCGTAGTGATTTCTTGGTTCAGTGGTGAAACAATAATGATAGCAATCTAGTGGCTTATGGTAGTGAATTATTTGCTATAAAGACTTCATTTTATTCATGCTCACGAATGAAATTCTTAAAATCAAGAAAATACCATAGCCAAAGTGACACCATGGATGAACTATGATTGATTGGGTATGTCTACTAAAGTTAAATAAAATTTGGATTGCTCCTCATAAGTTTACAATTGAGACAAAAATGCCTCCTAAGGGGGCGGGGTTTGCTCCTCGTGAGCAAATGAAAATTCAATGAAATTAGCCGAATTTTAATCGAAGTTTATCGAGGTTGAAGGGATCAAAATGAAGTTCACATGTAGTTTAAGAAGTATGAAGTTAAAAATCAACAACTTTGATACAAATTGATATGAATCGCTAAAAACAAGTAGAAATTGCAAATTTTTTGTCAAAAAATTGAATAAGTGTGTAGAGTAGTGAAGATTTATGCTTACCTCACATTAGTGAGAAGTATCAAGTTAGATTGTCCCCAAAAAAAAATGATCTACCATAGATAATAAGCATGACTAGTGTGTCAATAAAATTGACTTAAAACCATTAAATTTTGAGTTCTTAAGGTATAGATGCACAATTGTGCATGTTTTGACATCCCATAAAATGAGTTTTAGTTTATTAACCATTTAAATAAAAAATTCTTAAACTTCTCGAAATTAGTAAATTTTTACCAAAATTCTCCACTTCAAATCAAATTTCTTTGAATTAATTCCAATTATCAAGAGGGTGAATTATAAGGCGAAATCGAAGTCTTGATCCTTGCTTGTATTACATTTTTTAGAAAAAAAATAAAAAAACTGTCACATAGAAGGACATTTACGTAATTTATATTCAGAATTCAAAGGGCCATTGTTGGAAAATTGCTTCTTAAATAATAATACCTTACATTATAATGTATTGCACTTCTTATATATGATTGCCCTCAATGTATAATTAAACTGCCTCTGATGTATACAACTTGAACAAGTTTATTTATTGTTCTGCAACTTGAGTCATCAGTTTGATCTTGCTTTTGGGTCTCTGTAACTGTAATTGTGAAATATCTATATAGAGATGGATTCTTAGATTATTTTATTTCTGGGATACATCATAGACACTTTTTTCCTTGTTTGCTTGGATTGAACATTCTACGTATTTATGTATAGATGCACATATTCACCGAAATAAATTTTTTGAGTTCAACATGCTTTTTGAACACAAACCGATCCGCCTTCTCGTATACAAGAACTGCATAACCATTTTATGTATAAAGCTCAATTTAAAGAACCTTGATGCCAATAAAAAATGCCAGAATGTATTAAATGTGCATTATTGAGAGACATTTTGAACTTACATTTGATGACTTTGTTTTCCATATGTTTTCATGTGAAAACTCCCTGTTATATGTTGTAAAAAAAAACCTTCTTATGATCTCTTTTCCTTGTTCGGCGGCTACCTTTCATTTTCAATTGTAATTGAAACTTGACCTCTTAATTTGCTGGTATGAATTTTCAGGATCGCATAATTGCTCGGCTTCAACAACCATATTCATTGGATTGCATTCCTGTGGAAGCAGAATATCAGGTTTGGGAAGCCTTATCGAGGCAACTAGTATTTTTTGTGTCTACTGGATTTTACTGATTCCCGGTTGATCGAAATGCCAACATTATACAAATTTCATAACTATCCTGACCAAAATAGAAGGTGTCTTTGATCTTAAGACATTTGATTGCTTAAAATCATTAAGATAGTCTAGATATTATTATTATCTTCTTGTGTTATTTTTCTGGCATGGGAATTGCCTAGTCTGGTATTTACCCTTTGTTGGCTGTAAGCTAAAGCTCACGTCACGCTCTTTAGGTTTGATGGGTTTAAATTCTTGGTTTTGCTACCAAAAGTAACTTCTTTTGCTTGCACAATTTCAGAAACAATTTTCAGAGTTACTGCTCAAAGCTGCCGGTGATTATGGGGCCCTAACAGCTTCTATAGCAGATTTTCAGTGGAGCCAGAACTTTAGAGAGTCACCTTCCATATGGGGGGTATGTTATACATTCCTTTCAGTATTCAATTTCTTCCATTTGTTTTGAACTTGGTAAACTTACTAGGGAGGGACATTCCTAATCTATTTTCAAGATAATAAAATCACTGTTTAGGATATATTTTAATCACTGTTTTCCACTTTTCATTTTTGAACTTGAAGGAAATGCTACGTCCAATCCCTGTAGCTTTGGCATCATGCACTCGATTCTTTGAAGCCATGTCTGCTACTAGAGAAACGTTTGCCACACTTCAGAATTTACGAGTTGGTCGTTCGTCATACTCAACACCAACAACACCAGCCAAGCACTCCTCGTTGCAAGGGGGAGGGGGAGACTCAGTATGCATAACACCACCTCGCAAAGAGGAACCGACCTTTAATGACTTGGTTATGAGAAACTGGAGAAAGCAAGATGAGGAAGACGATGGCAGCGATATAGGTGATCCTAATCATGTTGATGGTCTCAGCCAGAGAAGATTATCTTGGCCTCCATCAGTGAAAAGAAGTGTGTAGTAGTCTTGTAAATACTTGTATTTGTGTCAATTGTTTCACTTAATTTTTTCAGTGATCCGCATTGCTGGTGTTTCTGCACCCTTCAATGAGTTCCAGAACACAATTCCTAGCCGAATTATATTATTAAGGGAAGGTGCACAGTTAGCAACTTAGCAATGTTGTACTTTTGTGTGTAGAGCTGATTTAAGTATTAACAATGCGTGACAAAATCTTAATGTGCGGCCTTTGGCTTAAGAGTGGTGAAGGCATGGGTATGTTATACACACCTCATTTATAAGTGTCTTATTTTTAATTAGTCAACGTGGGGTTACTCTTTTTTTTTTATCTCCACTAAGCAGTAACACTGATTCAATGTTACAGTAGCATTCATAGCTAAATTCATGGCAGATAGATGTTCTTTTGAACAAATAAGATTAATGAATCTATATATGCACTCTTATTAGGGTAGTCGATAGATGTTCTTTTGAATAAATAAGATTAATGAATCAATGCACTTTTATTAGAGCAATCGATTTTATATTTGGTTATATATTGAGCCATTGAGGATTAATGAAATTTTTATTTTACTTGAAAAAAACTGTCTTATAAGTTTGTTTGAACAAGTTGGGACATTAGTGTACATGAAAGCCAAAGCTTTATTTGATATTTTGGATCCATTTGTATCAAGTGTGATCATATATTCAAGAATACATAATACAGGTAAGTTTTTGGCTATCGATGTGGTAATCTATGCCAATTACACTGACTAATTTACATTTAGACATTGTTGGACCCTATATGAGGGTGTTTCTCCCAAAAAAAGTTTTTTTTTTTTTTTTTTTTTTTTAATTCACAAAACTTGAACTTCGGATCTCAATCAAGGCCAAGGGTAATTGAATTCCTTAGACCATTTGGTTATTGATATATATGTAAATCTTTGGATGAGGAACCCCTGAAAGTTTAATAGTGTTAAACAAAAGGCATTTTCTAGCTTAAAACACGTGTTTTATTCTATTCTCTCTTTTTCTCTCTTGACTAAATGTGTCAATCATCGTTCGTTTTTGCCAATTACTGGTGGAGTTTTCTTATGGGAGGGAGTTAACTTCCAATGTGAAGTTCATATTTTCATGTTTGATTCAACTTTGACTTTACAGAAAGTCGAAAATTTTTAAAACAATAAAACATATAAATTGTAACAGCTCGGTTTTAATTATGTCGTTAATATGATGTATTTTCAAATGTGGATGCCAGTTTAGCATCTAGTGGACCCCACCGTTAAGACTGGGCACGCTTGAGATAGGTAAATAGTTAGTTTTGTGTGTTGTTTGCCTAATTTGCGACGTTTATGCTTAATTATGTTGAATTGCATCGCAATGTGTGTATTTATATTGTTATTGTTCGTGTGAGATAATGTGACGGGTATTCGCCTCGAATTAGCGTGTAGACACGAGTATCGGGTAGGCGAATGACAGTACACTAGGTTGAAAAATAATGCACACATGATAAATGAATAAAATGCATTAAATAATTAATATAAAACGTCGTTTAGACGTTTAATGGCGTGAGTGTACGCGAACGATACGCGTCGCGGCGAGGAGTCGAGTACCGAACGCCTGGGGTTTAGTATATGGGATTGAATGAGAATAAGATCAAGTGAAAAAGTCACCAATCTAAGTCACATGAACTTTTTGACATTATTTCAACCATCCAAGTGGTCCTTAGGATCTACACACACATTAGATAACAAAAGACTAAAAGTCCAAAAACATATCTCATTTCACCACTTTTTCTCTCTCTCTCTCATTTTGGACAAAGTTTGGGGGGATTTTGGTGAATTTCAAGTGAAGATTTGGAGGTTCATACGACGAGCAATCGACAATCCAATGTGAGATTCACGTTCTCCTCGTCGTTCTTTACGTTTCGAGTATAGATTTTTGGGTTTTGGCGTGGATTTTAGATATGCGAGTTAGCTTGCTGGTTTGGAGGGTTTTTGCTATAATTTTTGAGTTGAATGGGAGCAATTATCATGATATTAGATGTTGTGGGTGGTGGTGTTAAAGTTGTGGAGTTTTTTCGAGGTTTCGCCGAGTTTTATCAAGGTTTCATCGAGTTTTATAAGGTTTTGGTTTGAATTTTGGACGAGTTTTAACGTGGTTTGAACGTATCTTATGGTAGTTTTGGTGAACCATAAGGGATTGGATCGAGTTCGGGTCACGAAGTTGGAGCCAGGGTTCTCAAAAAAACCCCGGGGAGCACCCTGTAGGAAGCACGCGCGCTCAGCACCACCAGTGACGCCATTTCGCCTGGAATTAAAAAAAAAAAACAACCTTTTCAAATTTAGGTTTCGATTCGGCCAATCGAGGGCCTATCTCGGGGATCGATACCGGGTATAATGTAAATTAATATGATGGATTTGATATTCTAATGTGAATTTGAGAAATTTCAAAGTTTGGAAAATTGATAAATTAACGAATATTAGGTACTTTGATTTGATTGACATGTGTTGGAACATGCATTTGGAGGCGTGGAGATCGCTTTTGTATTAGAGAGGCGTGATTTGAGGTGTGTAGTAACTAATTGAAATTCTCTCGAGTATTTATTTATTTATTTATTTCCTTATTTGCCTTCCATTTAGTTATTTCATTATTCCTTTATGGTATGGTTTATATGGACGGTTTGGTTGAGTGCGCTCCCACCGGGCCATTTCGTGCGTATGTCCACTAGACCATAACACGTGTCACCTGGGGTCTCGGTGAATAGTTCGACCCGATGATCTTTTTGATGCACGTGTCGGTGCGTCGTGGGACCACGCCGACCATTGAGAGGACCCGAAGGCTGGCCACGCTGGAGTGTGACTCGCGAGAGAGTCCTGAATGTGGTGCTAGTCTTACTTGGGTTGTAGACACATTTTGAGCTTGTCTATTATGTATTCATGCCATGAGCACAATTGCTTGTTTTAATTTTCCGCATGTTTATTTAATAGCTTTATTCAAATTCCTGTATTTTATTTTTATAAATGCTTATTGAATTTCCTTGAGATTACTCACTCTAGATTTGCCATCTGTTTTGTTGTGATGGCTTGAGTTCAGGCCCCGGTACGAGTCGAGGCAAAGAGAAGCTTGAGGACTACTTGTGACAGACTACAACCACTCTCGTATGTTTGTATACATTTATATTTACTTTTTGGATACGGGATACATTGTAGCTACTTATAACTTGTATATTGGCTTATTTTGAGGATTTTGTCATCTTTCTGATTATGATGTTTATATTATGGGTTTTTCCACATTAGGTTGATGCTCCTAAGACTTAAATTAATTTGTTTACTGCTTGATCAAGTCTAATAAGTATTCCGCTATAATTTGATTGTTAAAAATTATCTTAACAGGTGAATTGAGTCCAATAAGCTAACTTGTAACTTTTCATAATGTAAGTAGTAAGTTCGACTCGTTTGTGTACACTGTTTAACACGTTTATTAAACAGATCATGTTTAACCTGTTTAACTCGACTTGTTTGTGTACCTGTTTATCAACCTGTTAAACATGCTACTAGTCCTAGATTTATGATATCTCACTACAAAATCAATACAAACAACATAAAATATAAAATTATAAACCCATCTAATACAAGGAAAAATTGAAAATACAAGTTCTCAAATAGTCAAGTTCAAGTTTAATAACCCAACTACAAGGTTATACGAAGTTAACATAGAAGAATTAAAAAAAAATCAGTTACATAGCTGATGAATCAAGTTTCTTTTTTTTTTTATCAAGAACCAATCAGTTACACGATCTCTCTCGCAATCCTCAAAACCCCATCATCTCGATCACTGTTCTCCTCTCCGAAACGAGCCGAATGCACAACGGAAGACTCCTCACATGGTTGGTCCGGACCAGAGCCAAGGCAAAGGAGGTGGTACTTGGGACCCTCGGTGACCGTCGACCCACATACATTTTTGCCAAACCCACGACATGTTTATCACGTGTCGTGTTGTGTCGTGTAGTGTTAAACGTTTTATGACCCAAATTGCCAGCCCTAAATGTAAGTTGGTCAAGTATTGAGTTTTGAATAAAGTTGTGTAGGTTAATGGCACGTGGGACACATCTAAACCTGACATGGCAGGGTTGTGGACCTGTGTTGGCACCCGTGGCGAGCCTCATGATTTGGGACCGCTACATAAATTGACATACATACCTTTTATATAGAAGATAGGGGAGTGAGTACTAAATAAGTAATTAATAAAAGGTAATTATATCTATAACCTTATGAGGGTGTGAGTTGAGACTTGAAAAGATAATTTGCAAAGAAATTAAATTTATAAAGCCAACCAAATAAGATTAGTCAAACTTTCTCATAAATAATCTCAGTCCCTCAAATTCCATCCCAATGAAGGAAAGCCTTGTTCTTCTTGATTCATATCACTCTACACACAAGTGCACAAAACAAGCCCTGCCTGATCAGAGATCTTATCATGTGAGATCCATCAGATGACGACATGAAACTACTCTATCATCCATGATGATAAATGGCGGGTCCCACCAAGAGACGAATGCATATAGCATGATACGTATCATGTCACCCTGCAATGCAAATATTTGAAGCTTTTCCACGTGCATCCCTATCTGTCATCTCAACACGTAGATGTACTAGTCTAAATGTACACATGGCCATCAACCAATTATCTGAGTATGCAGCTAAGTAACTTGATTTTTTTTTCCTTTTTTATATAATTAATAATTATGAGTGCTCAAATTTTTTAACTTTTGATTAATTTTATAAAAGTTAGATGACTGCTGCATCAACTTCATCCAATCGAGGGCAACAAAAGAATTTGATTCATATAATTTAATTAATTTAAAATTATTTTGTGATTTTATTGTCTTTTATAAGACGATTATTATTATTATTGACTTGTTAATTAATAATCAACATCACAATTTTATTATAGCTCAGGGAAACTTAAAAAAATAATTAATTTAACTATTAAGAATTAAATTTATAATTTTTATCTTATTTAAATTTTTTTTGACAAATAATGATACTAACTTTTTTTTGACCTTAGACTCAAATCTTTACCATCTTACAATAATACCACATACTTAAATGATTGAGTCACTTACTTAATTGACATATCTCTTGTTAAACTTATGATATTAATTCTTATTTAATTTTTATATTTTAATATAAAAAAAAATGAACTTGCTCACATTAGGTTCAAATTCACATCCATTAATATAATTATAATTTATATATCAAATTAATGTACTACTCACTTGATTGATTTTTAGTAAAGCAAGATTTACGATTAGTGCTGAATACATAACAATCAAACCCAAAAAAAAAAAAAAAAGTCTATATACTATACTTTCCTTACAGACTACACTACTATTATTATTTAATGAAATAAAATAAACAATTCTTTAATCTTACTTGCCCATCTATAAACGACAAATTATAAAGCAGAAGGCAGCGGTGGCCCCCACCACCCAACCGATTCTCGCGCGAATCCGTCCAAGGTCCCTACCTTATGTGGGCCCCATCCCCCAAGTGCGCAAAACACGGAGAAGCAAGCGAGTCGTGATGAATCAACAACAGGTACTCATCGATCATGATCCTCTGATCCTCACTTCCCGACCGTCCGATCAAGCTCATCTCTTTCACTGGCGCTCCTACGTCCACGTCATCTCTCCGTAGATACTAGAAACCATTAACTACCTACTACTACTACTACGACTCTCTCTTCTCTCCTTCTTCTTATCCTTGTAAGCAAAATTACTCTTTTGCCCTTCTTCTCCTTCAATGAAAATTGAATTGAATTCAATGAAGTTCGCTTGTAGTACGTGTCCCTGACGGGAGGCATCATCTCTCGGCGACACGAAGCCTTGCAAGCCAAGCGAACGCGTCCCAATACAACCCCAATTGAACTCATCAACCCTCCATTGGATTAATCAAACCTTCCATTCAATTCAATACAATTGAATGTGCTGTTAAAGAATTAATTGGTTCTCTGATTGGGGTTTCATTGGTGGGCGTGACAACGTCGCAGCAGTAATTAAAGTGTCTCGTTTCGTTGGGTTATGAAGCTCGGCGGTCAAATCCCCAAACCCACCCTCTTTTTCTTCTTCTTCTTCTCGTTGTCGTTGTTTTTAACCTCGGAAACCATGAATGTTGTTTGATTTGGTGTGCAGAGATTTCAAGGTTTTTTGTTGCGAGGCGAAATGGGCGAGGATGAAACTATGAAATGCGTTTTCCCTTTGACTAGTTTGCAAATTGGGTAATTCCATCTCTCATTCTTCTATAATTTCAGCATTCGATTTGTCTTAAAGTTTCAAGCTTTGTGGTTTTGGTTACCAATTTTGTGTTTTCAATGAAGAGGAGGGCAAGCTCTAGTTTTTGTAATTGGAGATTATCTGATTCGATTTTTGGAGTGATATGAAGTTGGTGACATTTCAGGGTATATAATGGTTAATTAAATTACTTAATAGTATTACCAATTATTTCCTGATTTTAAAGCAGGTTTTTATTGGTGTGGATCTCATTTATTTTCTTGTTATTTATGAATCGCATTTTGCTCAATTTTAGAATTGTTGCTATTTAATGACTCTTAAAATGGGTGATTGTTTTTTGATTCTGAATTTATAGTCTGAGGTTCTTTGGTTGAATCATATTGTTTGTTTGCTTGCTTCATTATTATTTTTCTATTCTTTCTATTTTTTTTTTTTTGATAACTATGGTGTCCGAAGTCCGAACCTTTTTAAGCCAATCCATACGTTGGTTTAACTGGGAGTTAATTGGGCGCCCCAACCTCGTGACCCGGGAGAAACCAAGAATCAAACTCATGAGCTCTGCCTCAGTGAGAGTAATGGTGCTCATTTATTCGCCACTACACACACCCCTCCTCGGGGGATTGTTTACTTCATTTTTATACCCATTACTTTTCTTCACGTTTTGAATATGTGGGTTTTTCTTTCTTGTGGTTTGTTTCTGGTTGATCTAGGGTGTTATTCGTTTTATCCGAAGCATCATTTGAATTAGCTTATTTATATACTTGTTATTTGTAGTGCATCTCATCTCATCTCATCTAAGAGTAGGTTGAAGCATTTGTAATCACGTCTTACTCTTTTCTGTTTGATTACGCAGGGATTTACAGTCTTATCGTTCGCATCTCAGCATTTTCTTCGCCGAGGAGAGTGATAAATTTCTTATTTTGGTGGATAATCGACCATGGTTGAATGAACTTGATTCAAGAGCCGCACACTTATGGCAATTGATGGTTACCAAGGTATCAAACCGTAACTTACTTTTTGGATGATTGAAAGTATCATTTGACATAGGGTGACCTACTGTTTTTTTTTTTTCTAGTTGATGACTGATTTTACTCTGCCTCAGTCCAGATTATCCCCGTTTGCAAACACCAAATCACTACGACGAAGGAAGGAAGATGGAAGGAAGCTTGATTTTGATAATGTTACTTCTATAAACAACAATGAGGTGAAACCAAATAAATTCAGGAAATGGATTAATTTGGTTAATGATGCAGCATTGTCTCGTAGGAGAGATTTGCTCCGTATGGAGAAACTCAGGGACTCTATGCTCTTGCATGGTGAGTTGCATCAGACCTTGTTTGGTTTCATCGTGTTTGAAGTTGCATGGCCTGATGTCCGTGGTATCAACTATCTTAATGAGCTCCAGGTATTGTGATTAACCGACATATTCTGATTTAATTTACTAGGCTTCTGTTTAGTTTTGTTTAATTGTTATATTTCCTGCTTGCAGACCGATACATCATTTGCTATTGAGGCAAAATTCATGAAAAGATGGGAATTTGACAGTATTCAACAAGCTTTGAGGGGCATGCCTTCATGGTTCTTGGGCAAACCTAGCGAGCAGATTTTGTTGCGAGAGTATTTGGATACCATCATAGGTATACAACTATACATCTGCTTTTTAACAAAGCATATGTTTCTTTTTACAGTAGATGCAACATGAGGTGTTCGTTTCTTTATGCAATATTGATATGAGTGGGTGTTGGGTGTTCTGCCTTTGAAATCAGCCAACATAACTAAAAAGGTCCCTGACCATACAACAACTACCCTGGTAGTTTAGAAAGAAAAAAACTAGTCCCATTTGGCAATTTTTTTTTATCCAGTTCTTTACATTAAGATTTTCTCATCCATCAATGAAGGCCAATCCTATGACTTTTCTAGCTCAACCCTTCCACTAATGAGGAGTGGGGGACACTCTCTTTGAGAAGAACATATTGGTGTATTCATCAGAGGGTTCAAGCTTTAAGTTTTAACATTCTCATGTCTGACTGAATCATATTTCTTTTCAAAACTAAAATCCTTACTGCAGAGAAATTGGTAGGTAATGTGGAGGTTTTTATTTTTTATTTTTTGATAAGAAAGAAACAACTTGCCTCTGCTGAGGTTTGAACCCATGACCTCTTACTCCCAAACACATTACCAAACCATTGGGCCCACCCAATTGGTTGGTAATGTGGAGGTTTTTATGTGCGTAGCTGTAGTTTCAATAAGGAAGTGCAATTCTTTTCTTTTTCAGTTTTATAATACGAGTTTTCTGTAAATATTTGGTTTAAATTTACAGGGGAGGTATTCTATGATGCTCAAGAGAGCTTCTCACAAAGAAATCAATCTGTAGATGTTGATGATTCAGCTAATTTCGACAAGTGCATTGGAGAAAAATGTACTGGTGGTCTTAGTGGAGATTTTAGTGTCTTACCTCCGAGTGCGGAGTATGAAATGAGTATGCTGCACATGCCTCCCGCCACCGGACCATATAAGAGAAGAAAAGTAATAAAATCCATTAGTTCCGGATTTGATGACAGCGCATCTGTTGAGGAGATAGACAGTGAAATTATTAGTTCGCCAACTCATCTAGATGCTGATATTTCTGCCAATACAAGTGATGATGACGAAAATGTGGACCATACACAGTATAGAGATGTTTTGATTTTGTCTAGGTTTAATGACCGTGACCTTCCCTTCAAATTAAAGGATATAATTATGTCTGATCTGCGGTTACTTACATTACTGGAATATGGGCTTCCATCTTGGGTTATATTTGTTCAATCATATCCCGTATTTTGCCATCTCTACCGCCCATGGATGTGTCCTCTAGTAAGAGCGCTATATGTGCTGATGTCACTTGTTACTGTTCTTATTGGATTCTATGATTTGTACAAAAACGTTCCGCTTCTGAAGGCAACTGTGTCACGTCTGTTTGGACCACTTTTTGACTGGGTAGAGAACTGGGAGATGATATCAAGGATCAAATACTTGGGCACAATGTTATTTCTACATAATTTTGAGAAAGCTGTTAAGTGGTTTCTAATGGTTACACGTGCTATTCGATCATTCATTTCAGTTATTACAGAGCCTATGTCTGGGCCTTTTATGGAGATTATAGGCTTTCTCCTACCTCTCTGGAACGTTTGTTTTGAGGTAGTGGAGAGTTTCTGTACAGTTGTTTGGATAGTAATTGAGTCTTCATGTAGTGTGGCCATGGACATAGGAGAAGTTTTATTCTCCCCACTGTTGTTCCTTCTTTCCATTATTTGGAGCATTGGTAAGTAAACTTACTTAGTAAGTCTGCAACAGAAAATGATCTTTGCATGTTCAGTATGCTTCCATATCCTTACCACGTGTTCCTTTTGTTCTGTTCTCACAGCCTCATCCATAATATATCCATTATTTTGGACTCTCTGGGAAATTCTATATACTCCTGTTAGAGTGGTTCTCTTGTTTTCAAGACTTCTAGCATTTGCTTGCTCCGTCATTGTTGATTTGCTAGGAGAAATTTGGTTTTCATTGAGTAGCATTTCTCAGTTAGCATCAGCATCAGAAACTGCAGTTAGCACATCTCAGGTTTCCATGTGGCGGTCGCTTTGGAATGACCTATTCTCGCAGGTAATTAAGAAAATTCGTGCAGTTGTTATCTAGTGAGCTTGCTGGTAACTTGTCCTTTCTGTAATTTTACTTAACTTCCTGTAGTTTAACATTTTATCTGGTTTTCTACAGGTATTCCGTGCCATTCGAAGCATTATATATGGTTTTGTTGCTTTCTTTGCAGCCTGCAATAGGCATCGCCTCAGGTGTGTTCATCACGATTTGTTCATTCGACTTGGAACTTGTAATTTTCTTTTAGTTGCCTAGTAATGGCATATTAGGTTACACATCAATGTCGAAGATCAAATAATGGAAATTTTCAAGTTCTTTCTTATTTTTCTGAATTATAAAAGCATCAAATAGAGCTACTGTAGGGATATTTACCAAATTAAGGCTGTGGTTGGTTGAGGATCCAATTATGATGGGCCTTGTTAGTTTTTATTGATGAAAATAGAGAAAAAAAATATTCTTAAGCTTTAGTTCACTGATGTCTTTACCTTCAATCTCAATTCTTCTATTTCTTACATTCTTTCTTTTTGTATTACATAACAAAAATCTGAACAGTAAGTGCCTTCCCCCTACCCTTTTTTTTTGATAAAGCCATTTCTTTCTGTTTTGACTTCCACATTTTTCCTGTTTATCTATTCAAGTTATTTTTAGTTCCAACTTCCAACCTATGCTGACTTCATTTTGTATTTGGTGACATGTAGCATCTATAATCATATAATGGAGTTCTTTCAACGATTATCACGTATGTTCAAGAGATCAATACCTCCTGATTCTGAACACTGCAAATCGAGAAGATCGATGTCTCCTGATTTTAGACATTCTAAGCCCCAAAGTTCAATATCTCCTGATTCTAGACACTACAAGCGAGGATTTGGAGCCCATGAACTGGTAAGAATCTAATATTTTTATGCTTATTACAGTTCCCATCAGTTATGTTTAAGATGCATGCAATAGTTCAACTTCAGTTATTTTAATTATAGGAATAGCCAAATTCTCACATTTTTAATTTTTTTACACATTACTGTTATAATACAAATATTTAAGATAATTCATAAAGTACAGTAGCAAAGTATTTCATCCCCAGTCCAACTTCAATAAAATATAATATTACAAGTATGAAGTGCGTTTCACCTTACATTTATACTTTTAGGCGTTTCTCCTTTGAAGTGGGAGAAAGCTATTAGCTACTGTCGACATTTGAAATTTTGAGGTCATGGTTAGAAGAATGAACGTTTGTAGTAACTGCTAGTAATTTTTTTCGTTGTACTCTGTACAAGACGGCCCTGATATCTCACTTGAACTACTAGAGTTGAGAAAATGACTTGCACTGCGGAAAGATGAGAGTAACAAAACCTTGGCTAAATTACTATTTAGGCACAATGGTGTTTTATCAGTCAGCCAGTCCAAGGTAGCGCTCCCAACTCTCATGGAGATGAAATGAAGATCAAAGTTTCACCAAAGCGAGGCTCCAATTCAGTAGTTTCTGTTAAAATTAGTGCTTTAATCTACACAATAGTTTCTATTTTTGTTATTGTGTGCACATTCTGATTTCAAGTCTTAGATTTTAGGAATTTTCTTACTGTATGTGCACAGGATTTTGTTTTAGAGCATCTCCTATGGGACCATGGGTTGGGGTGGAAATGGATCTACCTAAGATACAATTCACATGCAACCCAAAAAATGCTCTCAAATGGGACCATGGATTCATAATGTCCATCCTATGTAACATAGAATCAAAGTGGAGGGTGTCTACCACAATGTCTACTTCTAGACATTGTGGTAGACTGCTATGTCTGCATTATTAATTCTTTTAAAGTTTTTTATTTTTTTAAACCTTTATTAATATTATGAAAATTGAAAATAAAAGCGCCAACTCATCAATCCATGGTCTAAATCCACATTACCATTGGAGATCATTTTAGGAGGTGAATGTCTATCTATTGCCACATAGGATAGACATCCTCTCCACATCCATGATGTGGCACCAATCCATGGTCTAAATCCACATTACCATTGTAGATGCTCTTAGTAAGTCTTAGAAAATAGGAACTTCCTATATCTTTAGGAGGTCTTTTAGTTGCTATTTTGTAAGTGTCTTAGATTAGAAGTTTTAAGATTTATTCAATTATGTTTTCACTACATATAATGTACGACAGTTTTGCAAAAGTCGAGAAATCGAAATTCAATTTTAAGTGTTTCATATTTTTGTGTGTGCGACTGATTTTTAGGGAGAACCAAAACAAGATTTTTGGACTCCATTGATGATTTCTATCCTTGCATAATTTTTCGATTGTTCTTCCTATCTTTTATTGGTCTTCAAAACCAACAATTGGTATCAGAGCTTATATCTTAAGGGTTCTGTGGAATGGATTCTGAAAAGAGTTTCGACGAAATTGCTCCTCCTATCTTCGATGGAGAAAATTATCAACTTTGGGCGATGAAGATGGAGACTTAATTGGAAGCTTTGGATTTGTGAGAAGCGGTAGAAGAAGATTATGAAATCCCTCCATTGCCCCTAATAGTGATTCAAATAAAGAGCTATAAAGAAATAAAAACCAAAAAGTCAAAAGCAAAGGCTTATTTGTTTGTTGCCGTCTCAACAACCCTATTTACTAGAATTATGTATTTCAAATCCGTGAAAGAGATTTGAGACTACTTGAAGAAAGAGTATGAAGGAGACAAAAGGATTCGAGGTATGCAAGTTCTCAATCCAATTAGAGAATTTCAATTGGAAAAGATGAAAGAATCTCGTTGCAGTTGTTGTCAACAAGGTGCGGCTACTTGGCACAAATTTTCCCGATTCGAGAATTGTAGAAAAGATTATCGTCGCAGTGCCAGGAAGATTGGAGCATCTATCACTACTTTGGAGAACACGAAAGAACTTTCCAAGATCACGTTGGGGGAGTTGTTGAGTGCCAAGCAAGCACAAGACCAACGAAGGTTTATGAGGGAAGATCGTTTTGTTGAAGGTGTTCTACAAGCCATGCATCAAGATAACAAGAAACCTTACAAAAAAGGTCCAACAACAAATGGAGAAAGCATGGGTAGAAACTTTGGGAGAAACTATCTCCCATGTCACCATTGTGGGAAAAATGTCATCTACCATACAAGTATTGGCAAAGACCGGATGCAAAGTGTATCAAGTGTGATAAGCTTGGACATGAAGCTGTGATTTACAAAAGTGAGTCTCAAAATAATGAAGTTGAGGCCAAAGTTGTCGATCTATATGATGATCGAATTTTTGTTGCAAGTTGTGATTTAATTGAAGATTCCAACAAAAGTTGGTTGATTGATAGTGGTTGCACAAACCACATGTGTCGTGACAAAACCTTATTGAGAAATATGAAGCCAATTGAAATCAAGAAAGTCATAATTGGAAACGGTGGTTACATCCTAGCAAAATAGGCACCATTGTAATCGCAACAAGTTCGGGTACAAAATTAGTTTCGGATGTTCTTTACATACCTGATATTGGTCATAATTAACTTAGTGTGGGTCAATTGATTGAAAAAGGATATAAAGTATCCTTTGAAGATTTGCGTTGTGTTATTTTTGATGCTATTGGTCATGAGATTTTGAGAGTTATAATGAGAGGTAAAAGCTTCTCATTCGATCCATGGAAGTGGAGTGGAAGACCGACAATAATGAAGTCAATACCGCAGAATTCAGGCACAAAAAATTTGATGCTTGTCACCTTCCAAAAATTTTGAAATCGAAGAAAGATGTTGCAAGACCTCAAAGAAGGTCATCATTGCATGAAAGAAGGTCATCATTGCATGAAAGAAGGTCATTATTATTTAAGTTCCAACCGAAGATGATTCACAATGTGAGATACTTTGTTGATACTCCACTGAAAACAAAGAAGCTTAATTTCAACCAAGGAAATTCTCAAGTTCATGATGTTACCAATTCTTTTGTACCCGGTGTTCTTACATGTTTTAATGGAGTTCGAAAAATTAGTACATCGGATATTTCTTCGAAAAGAAAGATTGGTGGTTCAATTAAAGGAGGAGATGTAAGAATTGGTGGTTATTCTAAAGTTCAAGATTCATATGTACATTCTCTACAAATCAAAGTGGAAGTTTCAATGTTATATTCAGATTGGTTGAGTCATCCTCCTAATATAATTCAAGTCAACAAGTTCGAGCTCCTCAATGATAGTGAAGTTTGTGGATCCTAAAGCAAGGAGGAGTGTTAAAATTAGTGCTTTAGTATACACAATAGTTTGTATTTTTGTTATTGTGTGCACATTCTAATTTCAAGCCCTAGATTTTAGGAATTTTCTTACTTTATGTGCACATGATTTTGTTTTTAGTTATTCCTAGAAAATAGGAACTTCCTATATCTTTAAGAGATCATTTAGTTGCTATTTTGTAGGTGTCTTAGATTAGAAGTTTTAGGATTTATTCAATTATGTTTTCACTACATATAATGTATGGCAGTTTTGCAAAAGTCAAGAGAAATTGAAATTCAGTTTTAAGTGTTTCATATTTTTGTGTGCGCAGCTGATTTTTAGGGAGAACCAAAACAAGATTTTTGGACTCCATTGATGATTTCTCTCCTTGCTTAATTTTGCAATAGTTCTTCGTATCTTTTATAGGTCTTCAAAACCAACGACATCAAAATCCGCCTTTCTTTTCCATCGTATGCTATTAGACCACAGCCAACAATGAGATATGCCCAACCTTCTAAACTTTATTAATTTTCTCACCCACTCTATTGTTGGAATTATGGTACACAAATTATTTGTAGCTATATGTATACAATATATTAATGAGAGTTGATTATAAGGTAGTGTAATTATATTTGCTACATATATGATATATGAATATATTTCTATGATTTAGCTGGATGTGAAGAGATGTACATATTTATGAAACGATATGTTTGTAAGTGCGTAGTTGATTTATTTATCCAAAACACCCTAACTTGATCAAGCCACACTTTATGATAGACAATGATTTTGGAAAGACATCTATCCGTGATGGGGTTTGATCTTTTAAGATATACATGCATGAATCATGAGAATAGACATATATGGAACGTTCGGTTAAAAGTGTGCCAATGTTTGGGCTACATGAAATGTCGCACAGTGCTGGATAAACACAAACATACATGTGTTAGTATTGGTATGTTTCTGTTGGAGTATAGTACGTACACATACAAAGAAATAGAAACCCAATATGTACGTCTCTGTGAACGGTCACACGAAAGTGTATATATATACTACAAGTTCCCTACGTAAATATACAACATAGCTTCAGTCTCAAATTAATTGGAGTATGTTACATGGATCAAACTCTTCCATTGTGCTCGATTAAGTGCAACCCTATTTAAATATACTTGTTTTTTTTATTCTGTTTTCTTAAAAAGAAGTTATATTTTTCCCTTCTATTTTTAAAAGCACTGTTTTAGTAGAGAGTGAATACAACAGTTTGATCAAACTGTTCTTACTGTGTGAAGTGCTACATCCGTAAAAACGTGATTGTTGTATCCTGGGAGGCAAGCGCTACCAACCATGAGCATGAATTGCGGTGCATTATTGTTTTAAGGAGATAGAGTATCTAAAATCTAGCCTCAATATGAAATCTCTTCGTTTCATCAAGTTCGGAGTGTTTACGGCGTCAATTCAGCCATGACTGCAACAAGCGACGTGGTGGAAGTTCATGATCCTAACAAGCTTAAGACAATAATGATAGGCTCTACACCTCTGCTCATAATGTCGCCCCCCTGTGAAGCCAGAAAAGCCTAAGAAATTCATTGGCACAGACTTTAAGCGTTGGCAACAGAAGATGTTCTACCTAACAAGGCCGAATTTGGTGAAGGTGTTGACTAAAAAAGAATCAGAATTGCGAGAAGACGAAACTAACAAGCACGTCGTCGTAGCGACTCAGGCGTGGAAACATAGCAACTTTCTCTGTAAGAATTACATTCTTAATGGTCTTGATAATTCTTTATATAATGTCTATAGTACCGTGCGTACGTTTAAGAAATTGTGGGATTCTTTAGACAAGAAATATAAGATAGAAGATGTCGGCCATAAAAATTTTATGGTTAGTAGGTTTGGATTATAAGATGGTGAACTCAAAGACATTGTTAGATAAGTTCAAGAAATTCAAATTCTCCTCCATGAAATATCATATATGTAGCAAACATAAGTACATTACCTTATAATCAATTCTCATTCATATATTGTATGCATATGGCTACAAATAATTTTTATGTACCATAATTCCAACAATCCCCAACATGAATGGAGATTGACCGGTATCGCACATTATATATAATATACTTGTTGGGATCATGAACCTTCACCACATCGCTTGTTGTAGTTGTGGCTGAATTGACGCTGCAAACATTTCGAACTTGATGTAACGAAGAGATTTCAGATTGAGGCTAGAGTTTAGGTACTCTATCTCCTTAAGACAATAATGTCCTGCAATTCGTGCTTGCGGTTGGTAGCAATTGCCTCCCAAGATACAACAATCACGTTCTTACAATTGTAACACTTCAAACTGTAAGAACGATTGATCAAACTGTTGCACTCACTCTCTACTAAAACAATGCTTTTAAAAACAGAAAGGAAAAATAGTACTTTTTAAGAAAACAAAATAAAAAAATGAGTATATGTAAGTGGGGAACTTGTAGTATATATTTACACTTTAGTGTGACCGTTCACAAAGACGTAACCATTGGGTTTATCTTTCTTTGTGTGTGCACATACCATACTCTGACAAACACATACCAATATTTTATGTATATTCCAACTTATCCATCCAAACACATGCATGTTTGTGTTTATCCAACACCTGTGCAACTTTTCATGTAGCCCAAACATTGGTTACGTACATGTTCACTTGTAACCAAACATCGATATATATATACTAGTTTCAAGACGTGCTACGCACGATTGACCCGCTCGCTTCGCTCGCGGGAATTAATTTCTAAGAATTTATTAATTTGAAGAGGAAGGAGAGTGGTTGATCAGTGAGTTGTTGATCGATTTGAAGAGGTAGCGTTCTCTAAAGTCGTTGAGTTGATCTTTAATTTAAGTCGGACTCCTCTATCATCATCCAATTTGGATTAGGTTGAATTAATTTATTAATTTTAAGGGAAAGCACGAGAAGTATGGGCAAAGAGGTAAATTTTATTAACACTCAAATAAAGTATGGGCAAAAGGGTAAATTTCATTACAACTCAAAAATTTGTGTAATTTGGATTAGGTTGAATTAATTTATTAATTTTAAGGGAAGGCACGAGAAGTATGAGCAAAGAGATAAATTTTATTAGCACTCAAATAAAGTATGGGCAAAAAGGTAAATTTCATTACCACTCAAAAATTTGTGATTCGTGCTTTTATAAATATGATAGATATATATATAAAGGAATTGTTTTTGTGAGAAGCTCTCACAACGTGACATGTGGAATTTGAGAAGCTCTCACAACGCGACACGTGACATTTTGATGTCATAATTGAGATTTTATAAGAAAAACAAAAAACACAAGTCATTGATATTTCTTGCACTTAAGTGGGGTAGGATGGTAAAAATCTAATTTTTCAATTTTTTAATAATTTTCGTTTTTTTTGTTGTTTTTTTTGGGAGTTTTTTTTTTCAATCTCTTTTTAAGGAGTTTCGATCTATTTTCGGTTTCAATTTTTCTAATAATTTTTTTTCCGTCTTTTTTTGGGGTACTTCAAATTGTAACACAAACTATTTGACAAAAATAAAAATAAAAATTGTAACACAAGTATTACAAGTTTTTTTTTATCCATTACAATACAAATTCAATTAGTATTTATTATAAAAGGTACAATTTTGTCTATAGTGAGGTTAGAATCGAAAATGAAGTAACTGATGCTTAATTTTTCGATTTCTTAAGGTTACAATTGAAACAAAAAATTTTCAAAACATGAAAAATATTTGGGAAGGGAGGGAGAACATCATAAGCTTTTTTTTTTTTTCACTTTTTTTCCTCATCAAAATTATTTTGTCTAATATGTAGATACTTATTCTTGCCTACGCGGGATGCCGACTAGTTCCATATATGTCTATTCAAATTATTCATGTATGTATGTATAACTTAAAAGATCACATCCCATCACATATAGATATATGTCTTTCCCAAATCATTTTGTCTATCATAAAGTGTGGTTTGATCCAAGTTAGGGTGTTTTGGATAAATAAATTGACTACACACGTATTGTTTCATAAATGTGCACATCTCTTCACATCTAGCTACATCATAAAAATATATTCATATTATATATAAATATGGATATAATATATGTTCGCTACCTTATAATCAATTCCCATTCATGTATTGTATACATATGGCTACAAATAATTTATATGTACCATAATTCCAACACCTATAGCAGTCAAACATCTTATCTCATGATTTAGAAATATATGCACCGCCCTAGCTCCAACATCAATCCATCATGTGCTCCCTGTAAATTCACAACCGAGAAACACATTATCCATCGTCGACTTATCTGTCTTGACCAAAATACTACAACAACAACAACAACATAGCCTCAGTCCCAAATTAATTGGGGTCGGCTACATGGATCAAACTTTTTCATTGTGCTAGATTAAGTGCATTGACCAAAATATATAAACCCAGACAAAAGTGATATAAATGGCTTTCTTATTTGCAATAAGTCTCGGGCGCTATTCCCTTTTAACATAATAACGGTGAGCCACATTAGCTCTTTAGCCTCGGGAGGGAAAGGGGCTTTCTATGCTTGCCAGTTTGATGTCTTGTCATGTCACTAATGCAATGCTCCTTATCTTCTATAAACGATGTGGATAATAAATTTCTTTCTTTACCTTCTGTGTGTGAACTATGGTATCACTTTAGTTATTATTTTTAGTTAAGTGTTTCCATGTCTTAATCATGGTCAAATATTTTCTTACATTTTGTTAACATCATTTATACAGTTAATTTTAAGAGAAAGAAACCTATGAAATACATGATCGCACGACTAGTTGGAAACTTGGAATATGGGGCAGTTGAAGCCCTAGATATTCAATAAATTTCAACATGAAGTTTGAGGAAAGGCATTATACATTGGTCTACATATATGTTGTGTGTGCTCCCCTGGTTCGCCCTTTTTGAAGTCGCATAAGAAGATTCATAACTGGTGAAAACGGTAGACATTGGGAATATGACTCTGTTTGACATGCACAAACTAGCTTATCAACTAGCTTATAATCTACTTAGATAAATAAGTTGTGTTTGGCTAGCAATTTATTTTTAAAATAAGCTAGATGATATAAATGCTATCCCAACTAGCGTTTCATTTTTAATATGCCCCAGTTAATTTGGGACTGAGGCTATGTTGTTGTTGTTGTTGTTGTTTCCAATTTTGCCCATTTTTTTTCTTTTTGACCACGTAAATAGCCGATTCTTAACTTAAAAAAAATTAATGGGTATTCATTTATTCTTTTGAAAACAACGTAAGGAATATATATATAAAAAATACTTTTGTAATGTGTAAATGCGACGGTGCAACGATGATAACACAATAGTGACAATACCCTATATGCAACGTAACATGATAAATACAGTTTTGTTAAAAAAAAAAACATGGTAAATACATTTGCACAATGAACATCACTTAACATTATTATGGTTTACAATATTATTAGTAATATATATTTTATTGACCAAAATAATATATAGATACTTATTCAAGTAACATCACTTAAGATTACTAATTTACTACATATAAAATTTGGAACGCTAATATTTTACTATCTAAAAACATTTATATTACGTTATTCTACATATATAATAATAAATTTATTTGTATATGTAATGTAAACAATAGTTTATATAAATACGTTTTTTTAGAACTAAAAAGAAAGTCATTTTATGTCATTTTGCATTTATCAACTACTTGATCAGCTATTTTTTTCAAATAATTTTAATTGATCAATTAAATTATCAGCTATCATCTATTAGTTACTAGCTTTTCAGCTATCAGCTAGACTATCAGCTTTCAACTAAATTATCCGCTATCAACTAGATTATCAGTTAGTGTTGCCAAACAACGCCCGTTGGGAATAATACTTCACCTGCAAGGCTACAATCTATCAAAAGTAGACCTTGGCCAACTTGATGCTCATTTTTTGTTGCTTCTTGAGAGATGTCGTTTTTATTCCAACACATTGCATGGCTTGACAGTCTACGTTGTGAGTTTTCAGACTAGGATTCTGACCAAATTTTGTCCAAACATGGGTCTGCCCTCCCATGCTATCTAGATTTTGCACAATAAGACTTCATTTTGATTACAATCAAGAAATAATTTTGTTTATGGTATGAACTGGCTCATTTGTTATCAACCTTGTTGTAACTTGTGTTGCAGGCGGAGCCAAGGAGGAAAGGCAGTGTTCAATCTGAAGGAAGAAGTTTTGCCTACGCGTCGGGTAAAAATGCTGGCGAAAGAAGCCCAACAAACAAGGGAGAGAATGCAATATAAACAACTATAGCATCTAACCTATGCAGGTTCTTTTGAGATGAATGCAACTCAAGCAACTGCGGCTCGTCGGAATACAACAAGAGTAAACTAGTCTCAATCCTTCCCACTAATAGCATCCACGATGTTCGTTCTTTTTACTAGCTATTCGTTTCTTCTTTTTCGAAATAGTCCTTTAGGTGTTTGCTGTAAATGTTTCAAAGAGACCTAGCATGTACAGTCCCACCAAGTATTCCGCTGTAATTATTTCAATGGTGTATAGTCAAGTATTTGGCCTTCCCAGCACATTGAGAACTGCATTCACTTACAATTTATTGATAGAGGGGCTATCACGCAAAAGGCCGACTAATTCAAACAGGGCCAATATGAGGGTGAGAAAGTGCAGTCTTCTAACGCTAAAGTTTAATGGCTGTATTGTAATCTCTGGTCCAGCCACAGATGGATTAACAAAAACACTTGGGAGTTGGACTCCTTGCGTCCCCAAGTACCTCCTCCCTCCGATTGCTTCCTTGGATTCCCTAGCGAAGGCAAGTGAGGAATTAGTCGGATCCACAGTCTTGTGTCAGCAAAGTTGGCTTGGATACCTTCAGTTCTAAGAAAACAAAAAAACAAAAAAAAAACGAAAAAAAAAAAACAAAACGCCACAACACCTTCAAAATGATATCCAAGGCACAGGATATTTAACCTTGCTAAGTGGCGCATGGATATGGCTCTATCAAAATCTTGGATCTTAGCATCTAAAATAAAGTTTTCAAAGAAGTTGAGACATTAGAACATTGCGGCAAGCTTTCAAGCATAACAAAGTGAGAATGAAGTGCTGTTTTGTTACAATTCCAAGAGCAGAGTCGGTGCATCATATAATATTTAAAAGATCCATCAGAGAAGTATTTCAAGTTTGACTATGTTTCCTAAACTCTACATATATATGGATTATATGCAACAGTTTAAATGGTGGAGCCCCCAGTCTGGTGAAGCATAGCATCTATCTCATCCCCATCTTCCATCTCAAGCTGTAACAAGAGAAAGCATTTGAGTAAGCCACCACGCAAGTTATGCCAATCACCATTCTTAAGAAACAAAATATATACAGCTAGTCAGCGCAATTAGACTGGACTAAATAGCAGAAAAAATGGGGATACCTCATCTGGGGTCTGCTCCCCGCGGAGACGTCTTCCATCAAACAAGAAAGCAATAGAGTTAAACTCCACTGACTGCCTATCACAATAGGCATTCATCAGTTTCCGCAGCTGAGTGCTTCTCTTGATCCTGAAGAACACTTCATTCCCATCCTAAAACCAAAAGTTACACAAGCTCGGTGAATATATTTTTTGAGTCTTCTTGTATTCAAATGTTCATAACCTACGGAAACAAGCATGGACTCGCATAAGAAACATATAGTTATATTCTCTAGCTTAGTTTAGCTTCGGCATATATCATAAGCCAATTTTGCCCAAAATAGAAAAACGGGGTTTTCTAGCACCAAGAATTGCGCGCTTTGCATCCATAACAAACAAACTGATAAAGCTTAATAGTGATGCACAACACTTGAAGTGAGATATCGAGGAGTCAAAGACTAAAACAATCATAGTAAGGACGAAAGATCTTGTTTCTTCCAAGCAAAACAATAGCACATACAATTAAAGGAAAAATATGCGAGTACATATCTCAAAGATTCACTTATTTAAAGGCACATCTTTGATATTGCTACCCGAAATTACCCCAAGTGTTTTTGAATAATCTGAACGGCTGCATACTTCAATCCATAGATGCATCCAAATGTCGGGTACGAATCGTAAGATAAACCTAAAACAAATGCATCCAAGGAGCCAATTCATAGGTTGAGCTAGATTGACAAGTCCATTGACTCCAACAGATGAAAAATCAATTCCAAAATAAATATGCCCACTGACACAGTATTCTCTAGAGCCTCAGTAAAATCAAGAGAGGTCTAATTTACAAGGATCCAACTAAAAAATTCATGCATCTTCATTTGACCCATTAGAGGATGCTATCGGATCGTTTTTCTTCTAGAGTAAAATGAAAGGAGGCAGTCAATTAAACTAGGATATCGAAACTTGACCCTTCGGAAAATAACACAAGATAATAAAAGCCCTTTTCAAAGCATAATGAAAGCGTTCTAGTGTCTGTAAAACTCTTGAAATGTTTGTACTCTAGTAACAATGCACTTAAAAAATCCAATGATTATAGATCTCCAACTCGCCCGACTCATTTACTAAGTGTCGTTTTCCGCTACTAGCCTTCACAAGATTCCACCTTCTAAAGCTATATAGTAAATCCCCCATGTTTTGTTTTAACAGAACTCCATACTTCTACATAACAAATACGAAAAATTAAACAAACATGTAGCTTTCATTCATTGATCCAACAAAACAATAAGCTTCTAATCATATGAACTCCATGGGTGGGCTTTAATCAAAACCTAATTAAAATACATTTGCAACAATACCTCCCAGTGCCAATACTTAAATTTGAACCCAAAATTCCATACTTCCTAGTTAACCAGATCAAACTTTTACACAGTTAAGAAGAAGAAAAAAAGGGAAAAAAAACCCAAAAAAAAACCCCAAAGAATGAACACCCATTACCAACAAAACAAAAACCTAAAAAAAAAAAAAAAAGCCGAACAAGGACACAAATTTAAAGGACCAAAAAACAAAACCTTCGAAACCCTAACAGAGCCCACAAAAATACAAACCGGGAACCCTAATCCGAGAGATACCCACTATTCAAAGCCACCAAAAAACATCAACAAAGCAACCCAACAACAACTACTCCGAAGATCAAACCCATAACACAAAAACCCTGAGAACCCTAACGGAGCCCACAAAATCACAAACCAGAAATCCTAATCCAAGAGATACCCACTACTCAAAACCACCAAAAAACATCAACAAAGCAACCCAACAACAAAAACTCCAAAGATCAGACAACACAAAAACCCTACAAACCCTAACAGAGCCCACAAAAATACAAACCAGAAACCCAAATACGAGAGAATACCCACTACTCAAAACCACAAAAAATCATCAACAAAGCAACCCAACAACAACAACTCCAAATATCGGACCCTTAACACAAAAACCTAAGAAACAAAGATGAGAGAAAGAGAGAACAAGATGAAGAAGAAGATCGGACCTGGCCCTTGACCTTGAGATTGATGTGAGCCCCTCCTTGATCGTTCGGCTTCTTGTCCTCCTCTTGATTCGTCACCCCCGACATCTCTCTCTCTCTCGCTCGTTCGCTCGCTCTGCAAAACCACACACACGAACTGCACAGAGAGATTGAGAGAGAGACCCAGAAAAACAAGACCGTTTGCTTGACTGGATTTGGTGCTTCTTCAACACAACAGTGGCCCTATTTTGAGTCCAATCAACGGTTTAGATGCATTTGCATCGGACGAGAGAGACTATTTAAGGCAACTTTCAGCCTTTTAGAGAATCAGATGAGACAGTAGAAATGTATATGGACGGTGGAGGATTGTTGATTTGAGATGAGACTGTGCTCTCGGTTGCTATCTACAAACGTGCTACCATGTATTGACGGCCGTCCACTACGTATGACTGATAGTGGACACGACAGGGACCGTCAGATTTGTATACTTTTTTTTTAGTTAAATATACTTTTTTTTACTACAAAGATTTGTATGCTTTTATTACATAAAAAAAACAAGAAAAAAGATGTGCATGCTTTTATTATACCATCTCCAACCACAAAACTTTATTTTCCCTTTTATTTTATAATTTTGTCACATCAAACTATTATTCTCCAACAACAAATTTTATTTCTTCTCAAAAACTCAATTTCTTATTTTTGTTATTTTCTTATTTATTTATATTAATATTAATAATTTTTTAACGAATAAAAAGTTTCAGAAAAGAATATCATTTTATTTTTAAAATTTAAAATAAATATAATTAAAAAAGCACTTTTAAAAAAATGAAAAATAAAAAACAAAAAAATACAGCAAAATGCTGACCTCCCTTTTAGAAGTGGAAATGGAGTTCGTTTGGAGATGCTCTTAGGCATAAGGTACTAAAACCCCCTTAAAGTAGAAATGCTTGGACAAATAAATCCTTAAAGTAATCGATTGACCATTAAAATTCTTAAAGTAAAAAAATGAAGCAAAGTATACTCTTCTTGATGGAAATAGTTTAAAATATGTTAACTTTATAGGATCGATGACTTGATCATTAAAATTTGTATCACATCAATAACTTGATAATTAAATAAAGTAAAAACTTGAACCATCTCTTTGAGCGCCACCCAACTTGCATCATGTGGAGTTGGATTATTACTTTGTTGATTCAATATGAATTAGAGGATAGAGTTGGGTAGCTAAATTAGGATCAATTTTCAGTCTTTATCTTCTTTTTTTTGAAGTAAAGTTTTCAATCTTTATCTTCGTATTCTATCATCTGATGTGTATATATATATACACACACACATACAAAATGACAAAGCACTCAAAAAAAAAAAAATTGACACAATGTTATGTAGCTATTGTCAAATATAAGTTATACAATCAATTCAGCAGAGACGCACTTCTTGTTTTCAATTTTAACTTTTCTTTCGTCAGCCTCTTCTTCACACATCTTATTTTTATTTTATTTAATTATCGAGTAATTAATTCGATAAAGATTTAAAGTTAACGCGTTCTAAATTATTTTCGTCAAAAGGGTATATTTCGCTCAACTTTTTTCACTTTAGGTTTTAATGGCCCGTCAATTACTTTAGGGATTAATCCGTCCAAACACTTTTAGGTTTCTTTTGTTCCCTAGGGACGATTTGTTACCTTCGAGCCCAATGTAATATTGTTGCCTTCTTTAATTAAAGAAGTTGTTGTCCCTCATAGTAGCGTTGTTGCCCTCCTAACAATGATTGTGTTTCATGCTTAAGAAGTAATGAATGATGTATCCGAAGAACATCAATCCAACAAAATTTGACCATAAAAAAGTAATTTAAATGTTCTTAGTCATTTTTTTTAATGAAATGTTCCTTGGTGCCTAGGGCATGCCTACAACCTATTAGGTGTGGGTTCAATCGTCCTTTACCATATCCGAGGTATAATTCTTACTTCCAGTTGTGTCGAAATTGTAGTGTGGGGTTTTGTCTTGTGTGGAATAGTTCGTGGGATAATCATAGAAAACATAGTATTTTAAAAAATACCATAATTGATTGGTCCCCGAGTGATAAAAAGACTTAATTTCCTTTAAACTAGTCGGTTCCTTGCGCTTTGCGCAAGCGTAATTGAAATTATACAATAGAATGTTTATTAAATTTTTTACATCCTAATTTAAATGTCTGCATTGATATTTTTAGATGATATTATGACTATATTAATATTATCCGCCCAATACTAAAAATCACACCAGCAAATGTAAATATTTAGACATTCTGTTCAAGTACTAAATTCAAAACAACACCATTTTTTTTATGAATGAGTGGTGATACTACTATATAGTATATATTAATTTGAAAAATAGTATGTGCATGGCCATGGGTTAAAAACATAGTATGGGCTGTAAAAAAAATAGACAAAATGAGTCCAGTTGACTCTTTTACAATATGTATACACATAGCCCTTCTTAAAATAACACAAAACACTAAAAAAAATCAACTCCATGATGTTGGACATGCATCCCCAAGTGTGACAGCCAAGTCATAAACAACGACGTCCACGATAAGGTATTCATTTTGTACAGACTCTTATTCGCCATGCAAACACTGCAGAACTCCATCAGCCTCCCATGGCTTCTTAACACAAAAAACTCCCCCCACATTGGTTGAACTCACAAATAGAGGACACAACCCAACAACAATCGAATCATGCTAAATTACCCCACCAAGTGCATTGCTAGAGAAGAATGGATTTGAGGTGAAATTTATAGGGGAATAGAACTTGCACTACACTCCATTCCATGTATTTGCCTTGATTTTAAAAACCTTGTACTACACTCCATTCCATGTATCTACCCATGATCTCAAGTTGAACGTACTCGTTCTATGAATCTATTCGTTGATAATATAACCATTATTAATTATTAATAGATGCACACTTAATATATAATTATATCTCTTGGGACAATCGATAATAAAAATAAATAAATAGCAAGAATAAAAAATTGTGAAAATTAGAAAATTAGAGTATTGAGAGGAGGTTGCTTCATAAATTTCTCTCTCCTTCGACTTATATATATATATATATATATAGATGAGGTTCCCCGAGTAATAAGAGACTTAGTTCCTTTTAAATGAGGTTTTAAAAAAAATCATAGATTATGAAGCCCAACGTTTGAACGTTGATCCCAACGTTTGAACGTTGATCCCAACGTTTGAGCGTTGATCCCAACGTTTGAACGTTGATTAGTCGATGCGATTGGCATTTGATAATATCTTATCACCTAAAAAAAATCAAAACCAAGTCACGAGAAAAGATACATCAATCTTAAAAAAAAGAGTAAAAAATGATGTGCTTAGAGGCTATGGGATGAAAACACCTCCCATTAGAGATTGGAAAGCTTCAGTTTCCTTCCTTGATCCATACTATCTTGGGCATCATTTCTACATGGCTTCATTAGTGCATCTCTAATGGTAATGTGGACTTCGAGCGTGGATTGGTTTCTTGTCATATATGTGGTGAGGATATCTATTCTATGTGGCATTAGATAGATATTTAAATTCCAAAATGATCTATAATGGTAATGTGGGTTTAGAGAATGGATTGTGACTTTTTTGACTTTCTATAACAAACAATGATGGTTTGGTCACCTGCAAAGACAACCTACAAATGCCCCAACTAGAAAACTTGACTCAATAGAAACTGTAGAAATTCAACGAGGTAGGGGCATACCAAAGTTAACATGGGATGTATTAATTAAGAGGGATTTGAATGGTTTGCAAAGCTCACTATCAATTGCACTTAATCGAGCACAATAAAAAAATTTGATCCATGTAGCCGACCCCAGTTAATTTGGGACTGAGGTTATGTTGTTGTTGTTGTTGTTGTTGTTGTTGTTGTTGTTGTTGTTGTTGTTGTTGTTGTTGTGAATGATGATGTGGCAATTGACTACAATGTCGGAGTTTTTCAAGAAATAAGGTGGGTTTACTTTTTTATTCATCAAAAGGGGGGTTACTTTAAAATTACAAAAGTAATGTATAACTCATTTTCAAAATGAGCTATTGATGATGAGGTGGATGTATGGCGTGGTATGGTTGATGACGTGGAAGGAACTTGTATGAATAACTCATTTTGAAAATGAGCTATCTATACAAAATACTAAAGTGTATGAATGACTCATTCTCAAAAGGAGTTATTTGTTCAACTTAAATATTACACGCACGTATCGAGGTGGAGAACCCATGCAAACGACACGTGCATATCGAGATGGACAACCCGCGTCACGCACGTATCTCGAGGTAGACAACCCATGTAAATGACACACATGTATATCGACGTGGACAACCTATGCAAACGTCACGCATGTATCTTAAGGTGGAGAACTCATGCAAACGTCACGCACGTATGTCGAGGTGGGCGACCCATGCAACCTCATGCAATTCATGTAAACGTCACACATGTATCTCGAGGTGTGCAACTCACGCAACCTCGTGCAATCCATGCAAACGTCATGCACGTATCTCGAGGTGGACATCTCATACAACCTCGTCCAATCCAGGCAAACCATGTAAAGGTCACGCATGTATTTCGAGGTGGACAACCCATGTAACATCGTGCAATCCAAGTAAAACCATACAAACGTCACGCACGTGCCTCGAGGTGGACAACCCATGCAAACGTCACACATGTATCTCGATGTTAACTCATGAAAATATCATGCACGTATGTCGAGGTGGCGACCCATACAACCTCGTGCAAACCATTCAAACGTCAGACGCATATCTTGAAGTGGACAACTCATGCAACCTCGCGTAATCCATGCAAACTATGCACATGTTATGCATGTATATCGCGGTGGATAACCCATGTAAACAACATGCATGTATCTCGAGGTGAACACCCCACGCAAACGTCGTGCGTGCTTCGAGATACGTACCACGCATGTTATGCACCAAAACTTATTTTGCGCACATTCGTTTTTACGTTAGTCCCGCATGCCATTGCATAGGGTTGAGTGTCACTTGGAGTGACATTCTAATTATATTTTTCTATATTATGTATAAATATATATATATATTTTTTAAATTATATATAAAAAGATAATATAATATATATTTTATATTATATATTATATTTATATATTATATATTATATATAAATATAATATATATTATATTATATTATATAAATATATAAATATTTAAATGTCCATGTGGGCATCCACGTGGACCGATCGATTTACATGAATAGCGTATTTTCTGAATGCGCTATTCATGTAAACTCAATTTTAGTCTACACGGGCGTCCACGTGGGATTTACATAGATAACGCCTTTTGAAAAGCGTTATTCGTGTGTCGACGTGGCCAGCAAATCTGCCTCCCATTGATAGAGCATTTTCAAAATGCGACATACATTAGATCACGAATAAAAAAAATCCACACTTATTTAACTCATTTAAACTGCTTTTTGCAGTACTTCTGTAATTTTGTTTAAAAGTAAACATTGTGGTATACACTTTCAACTTTGATTCCTTGCCACATCAGTTAGACATTCACAATCCATGGTCCCATAGGAGAACATTTTTTAGATTAGATTTGGATTATATTATAGGTAGATCCATTTTCACCCTAATCCACGGTCTCATTGAAGATGTTCTTGGTTGCTTTCTAACCATCCACACTCACAACTTTTAATATAAGCCAAAATTTGCATTTGCAGGGTTGCTAGAAACACACTAAGACAAACAAGTTAAAGATCGTGATATTTGAGAATTTTATAAACTTGGTGGCTAATTAAGTATTTTCGTATTTAATTTGAGATTTAAGTATCCGAGGTGGGACCTACGTGTTGTAGACCAGAGATCATAATTTTAAGTATTATTTTTATGTGTTGCATGTCTAGTAGATGTAATGTACGTTATTTTTTCGTGAAGTCGAAGTGTATTGAGGTGTATCCTTATTTTGTCATAATCGGGGTTGTTAGTGCGCGTGTCTAAAGGCACAAGCGAAATAAAAATTATTTGTTGTTCGAAAACTAGTAAATCAAGTGTCAAATATCACAAGAGGTTTTGCCTTGGTTTATGTGCAAGTCGGGATTGGTGATGATGTTAAATGGGAACGAAGTTGGTACAAGACTTTTGTTTGGAGTTGGGTGTTAGTTAGCGGTGGTCGAGGTTAAGATTAGATCCAAATTAGTGCAAGTTTGGTTAAGTATGTCAACATAATTGGTCAAAAAGATTTTAATAAGTCGCGAACAAAGTTAAAATTTTTGGGGTTTTGGCATGACCAAAATCAGTGTTATGGGCATTTTATGAAGATGAACTATTTTGTTAAGAGTTTTATTCAATTTGGTGAAAAATCGAATCGAAAATAAGCATCGAAAATTAAAACACGTGAAAAATAGAGATTTCACGAATTAATAAATAAAAAAATTAACCTGCTGACAAGCAGCTGAGGGTTTTATATAAATAAAGAAAAACTAAAACAACGATTCATTTTAAAATCGTTTCACAGAAGGTTTATGCATTCGTTATTCTTAACCCTTTATGTCGATTCTTTCGCTCGTGGATCTTCGTACGTCCGATTTTCGCTTGATTTCTTTTCGCAAAACTGTAGAGCATCGCGAGACGATCGGTTCAAGCTAAGTTTCTACAGTGGAAATGAGATATTCGACCTGCAATTTGGTAAATACTCAATTCAGGGCATTTTCCTCAATTGAATTTGAATTCTTGCGATTTATCGATTTCTTTCGTGGGGTTTTAATAGAAAATGGTAAGGATTATTGTGAATTGATGTATTGGGTTGATGCGCGCCGATTTGGAATAAATTTCATCGACATGGATTAGGGTTTTGATGAATTGAACTAATGTGATTCAATTGATAAATATTTTGGAGATTTTTTTATAGTTGATATTGATTTACATTAGGTTTCTGGATAAATTGATTATTGGTTTCGATTCAATTTGACCCATTGATGTTGATATCGAGTGGTTTCATGGTGTTTGTTGTCGAGTTTTGAAGATTTAATTGTGAAAATATTGATTTGGAGACGTTTTTCAGTCCAAAATAAATAAAGTTTGCCTAGTTGACATGTCATATTGGAAAATTTATAATTTCTCTGTTGTTGATCCGATTTGATTATTCTTGGAGTTTATGGAAAGTATGACATGAGTACTACAAGTTCTTTTTTGACAAATATTGAGGTTTTAAAGGTTAAAAAATTACCCCAAGTTGGCTAGTTGAAATTCAGTTGAAATAGTTATATAAATTAATATTTTTGGAAATTGTTCTCAAGCGTACTTTGACCGTAGTTTTCATTGGGTTTCGTGATTTGGTTTCACTTGAAGCTTAACGCAAAATATAATTGGATATGCAGAGAAGCTATTAGATCCATTTTCAATGTGATTCGATGCTCTGAGAACCATAAAAATTAAGCTCAAAGTTGGTTTAGTTGTAAGTAAACCTACAATGATCTTTACTATTGATTGAATATCTTTGTACATGTAATTGTATCATAGTCTGCATTGCATTTTATCATTCTTAGTCATGCATACATAGATGGCATGTTCGGTTCATAGGATATGGTGGGATAAGTGGCGGTACTAAATAATACTGGTGTTTGGTTCTGGTATAAAATTGCCCATATGATTATTTTAACCCACAAGATTGAGATAATTTAAAACCATAAATTCAATGGTATTATTTTATTCCAATCTTGGTGACTTTCAAATGACCAAAATACCATCATCATAAACAACCAAAACACACATTCATTTACTATTCTCGACTCTCCAACACCAAAAAATCTATGGTGTGCGACATCAGTATATCAATGTAGCACTATAGTTCTCGTCCACACTCGAATGAAATTAATAGATCGTTTCTATGATCATGAATCAACACTATCCATCGATGACATATTAGTACTACTAAATATTTGTTCAAACTTCAACCGCGATTATTAATTATATCGCACGATCTTACGAGACCCACCATTGAATTTTCAATTTTCATTCATACTAATACAAATAGATAACACACAAAACATCACAATTATTATAGCCGGCGAGTTCACTTTGAGTTTTTTTCACTATTCATGAATTTTGTTCACTTAATTTGATGAGAAATGTGATGGTTCAAGTTACATTTGGTTTGCTTAATGAATGGGTTTATTAGGCTTCTGTTTCTGAATGACTTTGTTTATGTGTCGTCGAAGTTGCTTTAATATGTATATTTGGCTTTGTAAGCTTATCATGGATGTGAGAATGAGTTTGTAGATATAAATGAACACATTAGTAACTTCACCTATTGAAATCAGGTTTAATCCCACCCTCTATATCCTGAACCGAACAAGTCCCTCTATTAGGACTAATACCCAAACCTTTGTTAGAATCTCATTGTAAAATAATCCCGCGATCTTGGGATTATTTTACAAGTGAACTGAACGGGCCAAAAGAGAGTGAGGGGTTAAGCTTGTTTCGGAGTATGGTTTTCTTGAAACTTGATTATAGTTAGAAGATATCTTAAACCTTAATGTTCTTTTAGATTAATTAAATAATCCTCAAAATTTCGTAAAAACTTTTCGACCATACCTCCTCTATATCTAAGACTACACCGGAATATCCGGCTATCAAAAATCTTTAACAAAACCTGCTCAGCTTGGTGGAAATGCTGAAGGACTAACAATCCACAATACAATATATTGCACCAACTAGATTATATATTCATTCTAACTTGATTTAAAATATCAAAATTCTTAAACTAGCATTACCTTAACTCTAAAATTATTTCAATTCATCCCAAAACCGTTCCAGCAATTCCAAAGAAAATCTTAATCATACTCGTATCCAAAAACCCATTTATACTGTGATATCCCCTATCCCAATTTTGAAAAATGCCCGGCCTGAAACCGTAATTAAGCCCACTAACCTCATAGAATTAACTAGAGCCAGCAGCCTCTCCATTCATACGTGATAAACTCAACCTGTATATTCATATTGAATTAAAATATCAAAGTAATATGCATCGAAAATAATTTTTTTTCGATATAATTGAATGTAAGAAAATGCAGAGTTTAACAAAACTTCCAAACCATTTAGAACATTACCCCAACCCTGTTTATATACATCAAAATAAGTCAATAGAGTTATATAGATACAAATAGGTCATTACAGCGTAGAGAAGACTCGAGACTCTTAAATCTTCTCTTTCCCTTTAGCTGAAGTGCTGGGTTGCGCACCTGAAATGTTTAAAAGGAATTAGCACTCCAACTAGCTCAATAAATATAGATTCATAGTATGCATCAATATTCCGTATAGAAAACATGCAATAACAACATAATCCAACAATATCTAACAAGAATATGGAAAGCATATAGATTCACTACATATTCAGATGCAAAGCAAATATTTTGAATCGTGATACAGTGATTCCCATTTATTTCATAAAACTAGGGTCGATTACCCATCGACGCAATTAATGCGATTGCTAGACCAGTATGTTGGCCTTTATACTCTCTAGCCCATCCATTAATGCCTAATGGTTATACCCCAAACCCTCTAATGTGCATGTAATCCATACAACCTATCGAATTGAGTAGGAGTTATATATAGGCTAGGAAGGGAACCCATCTCCTATAAACCTATTCTCAAAACCATGAGTTATAGCGTAGTCACATCACAAACCGTTTTTCCATTTATAAAAAAACCATCATAGTATAACCAATTCCCCATTCCATGCCAATAACTAAATGAACTATATATATAATAAATAACCTGACAACATTGATAACTAAGCGAATCCGTATGTACTAGGGGTGGCAAAAAAATGGGTATGGATGGGTACGGGACCGACACCCTTTTTAATAACGACTAAAAATAACGTCCGGACTCGTACCCATTTTTGAAACAGACACTTTTTTTCTTCGACCCGTATGTTTTTTAAATATACAAGTCTCATTTTTTGTCGGAACCCCTTTTTTAATAAAATAAAATAATTTTTTTCACTTAGTTATTAACAAAAATACATAATTTTTATGTTGTCATGCATTCCATCACTACAAAAAAGAAATGGTATAAACTCAAAATTCAAGTCTTACAAATTTTCATATAAAAATAACATCATCATTAGTAAAATTATAATTCAAACATTATGAAAGTTTCAAAACACTACTATATATAAAAAATATTATTTAAATTAATCGCGAAACGGGTACCCGTTTTTTAAAAATTTTGTCCGGACCCGGACCCGTTTTTTACAACGGATAAGAAAACATGTCCGGACCCGTATTAATTTTCAAAAAATTATGTCCGGAATCGTAACGGGTCCAAGCACATTTTGCCACCCCTAGTACTTACCATGTCTAACTCCACTCCTAATTTCCTAATTTTTCGGGTCCCTAACTTTCTCCTCGTCAATCTACACCTATCATAGGTATGCCGTACTGAGGTTAAGCATATTTCCCAGCGGTCTCTGTAATTCACTCCACAACCTAGATGTGAATCTCGGATCCCTATCTGAAGTAATAGACACCAGAACCCCATGAAATCTCAATACCTTTCGTACGTACACCTCACATAAACGGTCAAGGGGATCTCTCATAGAAACTCGTAAGAAATGTGTAGACTTCATCAACCTGTCAACTATAATCCAGATTGGATCATGTTTGTGTTGACTCATAGGTAGATCGAAAATAAAATCCATCGATATGTGTTCCCATTTTCACTAAGGAATAAGCAGCGAATGCAATAACCTTCCAGGTTTCCTATGTTCAGCCTTAACTTGCTGATGGATCTAACATCTCTTTACAAGTTTAGCTATATCAGTCTTCATCCTAGGCCACCAATAAACGCGTCTCATATCTCGATACATCTTGGTGTTATCTGGATGAATAAAGTAAAGAGATCGATGAGATTCCCATAGTAAATCTTGCCTCAACTGATCATGAAATGGAATCCACAATCTATCTATGAATCGCAATGTCCTATCATAAAAAACCGACCAATCGGGATGATCTATACTATCTGCTAACTTCCGTCGTGCAACATATTCCTAATCAGCTTTCCGACTATCAACCACCTGCTGAATCATCTCCGGTTCTGCTCGAATATGAGCATAGAAGAACAAATTAGTAGCACTGGAATTAGTTCTCTCAGTGGATGATGTGCCAGCTGGAACTTCCCGAATCATCATCACCGAAACCTCTTCTAGAAGTCTGAATTAAGAAGCTATGACAGTCACTACATTATCTCTGTCTGTTTTTTTCCTACTCAAGGCATTAGCAACTACGTTTGCTTTGCCTAGGTGGTACTCTAGAGTGAAATCATAATCCTTGAGAAACTTAAGCCACCTACGTTATCTCATGTTCAATTCGCTCGAGTAAAAAAATATTTCAGACTCTTATGATATGAAAATACTGTAAATCTCTCGCCATACAGATAGTGCTTCCAAATCTTCAAGGCAAAAATTACGTTGTTGCTAGCTCAAGATCATGAACTGGATAATTTCTTTCATGAACCTTGAGTTGCCTCAAAGCAAACGCTACAATCCTGCCTTCCTGCATAAGCACGCAACCCAAACAAGAATAAAAAGAATCAATATAAACCAGTAATTCTTTCCCCGATTTAGGTAGTGTAAGAACAGGTGTCGTAGTCAATCTATCTTTCAACTCCTTAAAAACATATTTGCAGGCATCTGACCACATAAAATCGACATCTTTCTGTGTTAGCAGAGTCATTGGCAGAGCAATATGGGAAAATCCCTCAACAAATCATCTGTAATAACCTGGTAACCCCAAAAAACTTCGAACCTCTGACACGGTGGTAGGAGTAGGCCAATCACTGATTGCCTCAACCTTAGTTGGATCAACCGATATCCCCTTAACATTAACCATGTGTCCTAGAAATTTGACCTTTGAAAACCAGAATTCGCACTTACTAAACTTGGCATACATCCTATTATCCTTCAAAGTCTGCAATGCAACTCTGAGGTGGTGCAAATGTTCTTCCTCGGTCTTCAAATAAATCAAAATATCATCGATGAATACGATGATAAACTAGTCGAGATGGGGCTTAAACACCCCATGCATCAAATCCATAAACATAGCAGGAGCATTAACTAGTGAGCCCAAACGACATCACTATAAACTCGAAGTGCTCTTAGCGAGTACTGAAAGTTGTCTTCGAGATATCCTCAACCCTAATCCTTAGTTGATGATAACCAGACCTCAAATCAATCTTTGAGAAATATCTAGCACCTTCAACTGATCAAACAAATCATCAATCTTAGGTAATGGATATTTGTTCCTGATAGTCACTCGATTCAATTATCTATAACCAATGCACATTCGTAGGGTTTTGTCCTTCTTTTCACAAAAAAATAGGTGCTCCTCATGGTGACATGCTAGAATGAATAAACCCTTTCTGAAGTAACTCCTCAAGCTTAGTTTGTAACTCTCGTAATTCCTTCGGTGCCATATAATATAGATGAATAGATATAGGTTTAGTTCCAAGAATAAGACTAATGATGAAGTCAATGACTCGTGGTGGTGGTAATCCAGGCAAGTTACCGGGAACTCACAAACTACTAGTATCTCATTAACCTTAAGTTCCTATCTAGGCTCTCCAAAAGAAATAACTCCCACCAATACCTCTAACTTCTTAGTGTAGCTTCCCTTCCACGAGTTGCAATTTGTGAAGGATTACATCCCTTATAGACTATAATATTAGAAAGGTTAAGAATATGGAATATCACCGTCTTATGGAAACAATCAATACTAGCATGATACGCTGATAACTAATCCATCCCCAATAATGCATCGAACTCTAGAAACACCATTACCCTAAGATCAATGGGAAACTCATTCTCCCCAATTTTAACTATACATCTCTCACAGATCATGTTCAGATAAACCTTCTCACTCACTGCTGTGTTCAAAATAAAAAATGTATCAGCTCTAACATGTTTCAATTTTAATTTATCAACCATTGCTCCCGCAATAAATGACACAGTAGAACCAACATCAATTAATGTATGCATATCTTGACTACAAATATTTATTATACCTTCCATAAGTCTCTGATTGGCCTCCGGATCTACCTCTGCCATTGCATAAGCCTGTCCTTATGCAGGCGAGATATTACTGCCTACGAAGGTGGCTGGTGGAATAGAACATTCCCTCAGAATGTGTCATATATGCCCACATATGTAACATATCACTGGTGCCCTCTGCGGTAGACTATTGGCTTGCGAAGCCTGTTCCAATCCACTAAGTTTCTGTGAAGACTATGACCTACCTTTGCCTCCGCCTCTAAACTATAATTAAGGCGACAAATGTGGTTTAGCTACTAAAGCCTTAGAGACCGGTGCAATCGGTGCACTGACAAATGTCGTCCCCGTAGAACCTACTGGTGCGGAATTGCCTGCCACACTCCTAAACCTTTTCCTTGGCCGAGCATAACCAAATCCCTGGACTTTCTGACTTCCAGAAAATTGTGGAACTGGTGGTGGAATTGCAACAACTATATTAGAAGGTCCGGCTAGCATAGCTACCTCTACCTCCATCGCACTCTTAAATATGAAGGCATAACTGGTGCGAGGATGATAAGAAACAACAACTCTAATCTTATACTTCAGCCCACTAAGAAATAAGTCAATCTTGTTCTCCTCCAGCTCAACCATCTCCAGAGCAAATTCACATAACTCAGTGAACCTCCGCTCATACTCCCTCAGACATCATTCCTTGCTTTATTTGAATAAATTCAGTCTCTTCTTGTTCCTGATTGATTTAGGAAAATACTGCCTGTAAGAGACTATCCGAAACCGGGGCTATATGGTGACCGTATTTCCTTCTCTCTCCAACGAATTCCACCATTTCCATGCGGAATCAATCAACAAAAGGTAACCAGTTTCACTTTAAACAGGTCCTCTATATCCACAACAATGAAGTATTATTCCATTTCCATAATCCAGGTCTCAGCTACCCCTTCCTCCATAGTACCATCGAATATCATGATATCATACTTCATGAATTCCTTACGAGTTCTGAGAAATGCAGCCTTCTCAGAATCCTCTGGCACTTTGGTAGCTCTATCGACACCTGAACCTATGGAAATATTGGCTATACTGGAGCTGCTACTATCTCAGCCGCTCCCTCGACTCTGCTATCCTCGGGACTAGTTGCAGGATGTGCCTCAGGTCTTTGTACTGGTGGTCCCAATCTGAGCCATCAACATCGTTATTATCTTAACCCGAGACTCCATTAACTGTTGTATTTGCTTCTCCATTCTAGATTTCCACTAATCTTCTATTTCCATGTTACCCTGAGATTCCGACCTCTGTGAGTTTTCCCCTCGATCCGCCATTAAATTATGTGGTCAAGGAAAAATAAGATCATCATGTAACAGTTAACCAATTCAAGAAAATCCTATCTATACAATATAAATCAATATATGCAATAATTAACGTATACTACAGTTTTCATTTTTTCCCCACCAAAACACGATAAAAGATGTTTATAAAACCCTAAGTTATTCATAACTCGAGTCAAATCTCAAAGTCAATAAAATTAGGTTTCAGTATGACAATATATGTTATCATTCACTTTCAAAACCACTTAAAAGTAAAAGAGGATCAGAGCCTCACTTTTGATACCATACTGTATCACATTACCACTTTTCTCCAAAAAAGATAAAACGTAGGCTTGATACCAAGCTGTGACATCCCTATCCCGATTAGAGAAAATGCCTGGCTTGAAACCCTAATTAAGCCCATTAACCTCGTAGACTTAACTAGAGCTAGCAACCTCTCCATTCATACCTGATAAACTCAACCTATATATTCATATCGAATTTAAATATCAAAGTAATACGCAACGAAAATAAATTTTTTTTGATATAATTGAATATAAGAAAATACGGAGTTTACCAAAACTTCCAAACCATTTAGAACATTACCTTAACCCTGTTTATATACATTAAAATAACTCAACAGAGTTATATAGATACAAATAGGTCATTACAGCGTAGAGAAGACTCGAGACTCATGAATCTTCTCTTTCCCTTTAGCTGAAGTACTGGGTTGCACACAAGAAATGTTTAAAAGGAATGAGCACTCCAACCAGCTCAGTAAATACAGATTCACAGTATGCATCGATATTCCATATAATATTCAAGGTAAACATGGAATAACAACATGATCCAACAACATGATCCAACAACATCTAACAAGGATATGGAAAGCATATAGATTCACTACGTATTCGGATGCAAAGAAAATATTTTGAATTGTGATACTATGATTCCCATTTATTTCATAAAATTAGGTTGATTACCTATTGACGCCATTAATGCGATTGATATACCGGTATGTTGACCTTCATACTCTCTAGCCCATCCATTAATGCCTAATGGTTCTATCCCAAACCCTATAATGTGCATGTAATCCATACAACCTATCGAGTTGAGCAGGAGTTATATATAGGCCGGGAAGGGAACCCATCTCCTATAAACCTATTCTCAAAACCAGGAGTTATAGTATGGTCACATCACGCACCATTTTTCCATTTATCAAATACTACCATAGTATAACCAATTCCCCATTCCATGCCAACAGCTAAATGAACTATATATACTAACAACTAGGCAACATTGATAAATAAGTGAATTCGTAGTTACCTTGTCTAAGTCCACTCCCAATTTCCTAATTTTTCGGGTCTCTAACTTTCTCCCGGTCAATCTACACCTATCATAAACTAATCATAGTAAATATATGTCTAATATAGTCTATTATCGGAACTCTAAATCAATCCCTAAACTCATCATTTAAGATTCATAAGAAAAACAACATTGTTGTTGTTCTAAGCTTGGATTAGCGCGCTAATAGACAGGATTAGCACGCTAACCCCTGTTTGTACTGCCTATTCTTCAAAATTATGCGCACCTAACGCTCTATTCTTCTTATCTAGCGTGCTAGACCAGCAACAACAACTTACTGCTGCAACTCCAATCCCACCAAAACACCTCTGAATTGATACCAACGTCCATAAATTCATTCCCAATAACTTAGAAACATCAAATATGAGGTGAGAGACTAAATTGGAACAACAACAACAACAACTCATTTTACTTTGATTTCCTACAATCACCTCCAACTTAAACTTTGATAAACACTAAAACTAAACATACCTATGTGTTCCTCGCAAGGCGTTCTACTAGTTAAGATCCTCAACTTGGCCCAAATACGATCTTGGACAATTTGTCACAGTCAGAATCAAACTCTCGGCTTTCGTTTTTCGTTTGATCAAAATAATTTGATGTATATCAACTGTTAAGTTGATATATATAAATTTCTCGAGATACGTTTCGTTTCATCTCGAGATCTATTAAGCCGTTGATGTGCTAAAATGACACGCGCTAACATGACACTAAATTTGACACATCATACCTTACGGTTTGTTCGAGACGATAAAATGATATATAAAATTACTAGTTTCTTGATTTCCATTGTATATATTTATATATCCTTATATATAAATATATATATATATATATATATATATATATATATATATATATATATATATATATATATATATATCTTGTGTTTATCACTTCTGATAAATCCGCCGATCATATCCACTTGTAGCCACGAGCGTGCACTTCCTTGCCACGTTTCCCTCATCGCTCACAGTGTACCGATATGTCGTAATTTATAGTGTATTTATCCTTTAGAAGCGTGTATATACCATATCAATATATACAACCTATGTATGTTTTAGTTGTGTAAACCAAACAAACACCATACATTATACAAATGCGCGCGCACACACACACACACAAATAAGGATATGCCAATCTAAACCCTGTGCCTAACTCGATTAATTAATAACTAGGTTAACACAAATCACCAGCTTAAGGTAATAGGTCGTTATAGTCTCCCCAATTTTTAAAAAAATTTGTCCTCGAAATTAAAGTAAATTTAAATTACCTGTAATCTCGAAGAGAAATGGGAACTACTATTTCATATAAGATTCTTGTTCCAAGGTTAGCTCCTCATCATCGTGAAATTGCTATTTCACTTTAACCAAAGAAATCTCTTTGGTTCTCAGCATCTGAATCTTATGATCAATAATCTGAATCGATTGCTAATCATAAAATAAGTCTTCCCGAAAATCAAATTCATTCCAATAAATTCTTAGAGTGAATTGAGTCTCTATCTTGCATAACATAGATATATGGAAGACATTATAAACTCCGGCAAGCTGACGAGGTAACTCTAACCTATAAGCTACAAGACCAATCCTTTCCTGTATTTTGAACTAAGCAAGTCACAAATAGTTGGAAAACTTTACATTTCCATTGTCGCCGATAGAACCTATCATTATCTAATTTGAAAATTTGATAATGTTAGATAAGTAAATCTCACACTATCCAATACATCTGTAATAATCAAATTCATAATAATTAAAGAGATTAAATGAAGAATATAATCCAAGGAATTTAAATACAACCGTGAATCCATCCCCTTTTTGTTATTCGACCATAATAAGATAACGTTCTATAGAAAGTGGTAAGTAAACAATAATAAGACTTATGCCTGGAGAAGATAACCAAACAAATCTCATTCCTCTATACTTTGAGAGTATGACCTGGTTTAACGTGATCTTATGATAACCACTTGATGCAAAGTATCAGTGATTCTAGCCCCTCAAGTATAATATAGTGTTCTATAACCACGATATAATATACATTATAAGGAGACTCGAATCGCTCTCATCCTCTCTATCTGTATATGCATGTACAACAAAAATACAATATTAAGGATCAATGCAATTTATACAAAATTATAATCATATAATGTAAAGGTTACTATGAGATTTACTTAACCTTACAAACGCGATACTGAAATTCCCTTGCGCTCCAAGTTGGTAAGTTAGTCCATGCAGGGTTCCAATCGCGGTCGTATAATTTATTTATACATCATGTAAGTTTCCATAACTATTATATAATTTTCCCCCAATTAGTTGCAGTTTAATTGACCCAATTAAGTCTTTAAACCCCTAAAACACTTCCAAAATAAATTATATCATGCCCATATTTCATTTTTGACTCAAATTTATTGTTCGACATCGAAAGTTACGTTATCTAGGCTCAAATATATTTTTTCCAATTTATTATATTTTATTAGGTCCCATTCGACTCGAAAACCTCAAAATCCCTCAAAATCAACTCTTTGCATGTATGGTTCCCAATTTTGATTCCAAATTGTAGTTCGAAATTGAAGATTATCCTAAGCTAGGCTTTAAGATAATTTTTATAAGTTTGGGTATTTTCAGTCTCGTAACACGCTTTACAAGGCAAAATCCTCGGTATAAATACTCGAAAAAATTCCAAAATCCTCATTTTTCATAAAACCTAAAATTTTTATTTAATTAGTACAAATAATATTTTTTTTGGATTTTTCTCATTTTTTCTATTTTCTAGCCAATCTCTCTTCTTTTCTTTTATTTTTTTTATTTAATTGAAAATGGTTTGGCCTGAATCGGGCCGAACCGGACCAGTTCAGGGCCATCCCTTTCTTTCTTCCTTTTGGACTATCAAGACCCGTTTTCCTAAATGAATCCTAATCGGCCTACCTCGATCCATAACTTGCTAACCATCTCGGTCACCGAGCTAAAAACCTAGCTAGTAAGCCTTCTTTCAAAATCATCTCATTATTGAGTTAAGAACCTAGCTAGTAAGCCTTCTTTCAAAATCAACTCATTATCTTTCATCAATAATTGGAATTTATGGAATAATCATAAATGCAGCGGAATATCATAATTTAAAACATATTTCAATGTTTCCACATAAGACCAATACTGGAAATTAAAGTTATCAACTTAGAATAAATACTCCTCTAGTTCGATTTATTTCAATTCTCATAGATAATGTAAATAAAAACAAAATTTTGGTTCGATCTCGAACCATACCAGTTAACAGTCAGAAAGTCCTCTAAATTGTCGGAGCTACTCCTTTCCCTTTATCAACTTTTGATGAAAAACCTGTGGGGAAAATTGTTGGGTGAGCACAAATGGGCAACGATGCTCAGTAAGTTTAGGTTAAGTTATTAGCGTTATGAACATTCCATATAATAAATGCAAATAAATAAAATGTATTGCTTGCAAATATTTAATATGACGAAGGGAATAAACACGAAAGTATATAAACAAAATCATACTCAATGCATCAAAATGTGCAAATGCTAGACATGTATGAGCTACTGTGATAGACTCCTCAATCACGCTGAAGTTCGTGAAGATTGACCTTACTATGGCCACAGTGGTATCAATATTCCATTCCCTTACATTGTGAAAGATTTACCTATCACCACAAACTAGTCCAACTGGACTTAGCACCTACTACCAAAAATTTATTGAGAACATTGGAGTTAATTATATTCTCAATTAATAAATATTAATTTTGGGCAACTTCTATTCTCACTTGTACGATCTAACTGTCCCAAACTTGTAGTATATGGTGCAAGGAATCCCAGCGAGCTCCACTAAGTTATCTACATACAATGTCTAACAATGCACCCCAATCTACCTGTATGTCCTACTTACATGATTCCTATCATGTAATCTACTAGAAAGGTAAATAATCATAAAACCAATAACTTAAATCCCAACTTACCTGATATGCTATTTTCCAGAAATCTCTAATTGGCACTTACAAGTGCACTCCAACGTTCAGTCAACATAAATAAGTTTAAGTGTTGATTAATTAATTAAGTTAACTTTAGAAAACCAATTTCGAAATTCTTTTCGAAAACCACTTTATACTTATTTATAACAATTTAAGTTTCACCACTTTATTTCAAATTTAAAACTCGAGACTCATTTTCATTAATTTATTTTAATTGTTTTAAATTTTGTTTATATATTTTTGGTTTTGAGCAGCTGAGCCGATCAGTGGGCCTGGGTTCATCCTAGGCCCAACCGACCAGTTTGGTAAGGGGGGGGGGGGTTGGCTTGATCGACCCAACCAGTTGTTATGCGATTGGGCTAAAGGCCCCAACCAGTTGTTATGCGATTGGGCTAAAGGCCCAACCTATACGTATCGAATGAGGGGGAGTGTTGTATGCGCTCCCCTCCTCCTCTGCTCTTTTATGCGCGGTATGCCCTCCTTTTTTTATTTAAACATCAATCCTCCACATTAAATCTCCAAAAGAACCTCTTTTGATTTGAAACATGATTTCGACAACAAAGAAAGTTTGTTTATATAACTCGAATACCTGTAGATCTATACTTCATTTTTGAAATAAACTTTATGGCATAGATTAACCAATAGAAATCTCGATTAATCTCGAAATCAATTGATATATTAAGTTAAAACACTAAATAATGGTTACCTAACTTGAGAAACTCCGAAGATCACCTCTTTCATCCCTCTCTCGACTTTGCGCTTTCACCATTTCTCGGTCACTTATTTGTTTGATTTGGGTGTACTATTCTCTCTTCCACTTTGTTTAAAGGCAATATAATTGAATAAAAAATCATTCATATATTAAGATCAATCAAAGATTTTCAATTGTCATTCTTTCCTAAATCGATAACTTAAAATAGGAAACTAGTATCTTTAGCCCCCGTTTCCTTTCTTAGACGTTCCTATTAAGTGTGTGCTATCTTGTGGGCCCACATTAAGTAAGTTGACCTAGGGTTTGAGTCAAATGTAAAATGCATTTAGGCCATATGTTGTCTTAATTAAAATTTGAGTCGTCATAACCTCCCCAACTTAAGAAATTCATCCACGAAACTCAAAAGTAAATCGTACCTCAATTTAGAATAAATCTGGGAAGTATTCACGCATATAGTTATCCTGTTCCCACGTTGTCTCCTTTTCGTCATAAAATTGTCACTTCACTTTAACTAGCGATATCTCCCTCCTTCTTGTTGGGTTTTGGGGTTCATACGCAGCGAAAATTACAAAACAATTTTGACAAAAACCCCAACAGGATCCAAATCTAATTCCATTAAAAACGTTTAAACCATGAAAAACTTAATCATACCTCAGCCGCAATATACCTTTCTGAAGGTTGATTGATCTCTAAGGCGCTGCCAACGACGAACGCCCTCTACCAGTAGTCCACACACGAACGGCGGCCGAGATTCGAAGTGCTAGATTTGAGAGAATACCAAATCTTTTTGTTTCTCTCCAAAACGATCCGGAGCATACCAAAAACCCTAAGTAGTTTCTAAAACGAAAATAGAGTTTCGGCCTTTTGATCTTTCGTACGTGTATTGTAACTTAAAACGACTATTTATACAACCCATGTATATAGACGGTTAAGTAAATTACACATACACCCTTACTTAAAGAAGTATAAGTGTAATACACCACTAGGACGTTTCTGTTATGAATTTTATCATATAAAATTCGTTTTTCTTAACCATCTTAAAATCTCGCAGAACCATTCTTAGTGTGCGACCCAATAGGCTCATACAACATTGGCAGTGTACCAAAACACATTTTCGTATACAAGTCATAAGCGGCCTCTAGCAAGACATATGACTACCCAAGTTGTACGAATATCAAATCGACACAACCTAATCAATAGTGTATATAACATCCTTTTGTCACACGATATCCTTTTGATCAAACATAAGGCGTGAAATTGTCATCCAACATGTTCAATCGTACTAGTCTCTATCTTTAGGTAGACTGAAAACATCCAAGTGACATTGATCAATATCAATTCACTCGGACTAGGGCTTTTAACAGTCTAACACATCGAAGGATCCACTAGATATCTCTTTTTATACGAGAGGGACAAATTCTATCTTGATTACACAACTTCATCACATTGCCCACACATTAACCAATCACAACCTTTATAATTGTCCGGTTAAAGATAACGTTTGATAGTGTCAAATCATTGTGTTCCTAATGTTGAAGTCTCTAGTAATCTCAAGTAAAAGGACTGAAAAATATACCTATCATGAGAAACAACTATGACTTAATCCATGTGATGTTCTAATAGCGGGTCGGTCCAGTACTTTGTTCCCTAACAAGTACTCGTGATCTTGATTCGTATCCCTATACGTATAATCATCATATGATCATCAATCAAGACTCACACTAGTCTTAATTCATTATAGTTCCAAGTATAATGATCGACTAGGGACATTTAAGATATTTCTTTAAATACCCATGGATTTTATTATAATGTAAACATGCAAATTAATTATAATAAACAGCAAATGAAATCTTCTGTTTTATTAACTAAAAGTATTCATAAAGACAGTTAATGGATTGACCTAGGGCACATGCCCCAACATCTCCCACTTGCACTAAGGCCAATCATACATGCATCTAATGCCTAATGATCTAACATGACCATCATGTTTTACTTGTGGAAGAGCTTTTGTCAATGGATCCGCAACGTTGTTTTCAGTAGGTACTCTGCAAATTTTTACGTCTCCCCTCTCAATAATTTCTATGATGAGATGAAAACGCCTGAGTAGATGTTTGGATTTGTGGTGTGATCTAGGTTCCTTGGCCTGTGCTATTGCCCCGTTATTGTCACAATACAAACAAACGGGGTTAGCAATACTTGGAACCACGCCAAGTTCAGAAATGAACTTTCGATCCAAATCGCCTCCTTTCTTTGCATCGACGCCGCAATATACTCAACTTCGTTGTAGAATCTGCCACGATCTCTTGCTTCAAACTTTTCACTTACTTCTTGCACCCCCATTCAAAGTAAACACATATCCAGATTGCGATCTAAAATCATCTATATCAGTTTGAAAACTTTTTTCTGTGTAACTATCTACAACTAGATCATTTTCAAAACCTCCATAGACCAATAACATTTCCTTAGTCCTTCTTAATTATTTAAGGATGTTTTTTACTGCTATCTAGTGACTCTCACGAGGATCTGACTGATATCTGCTTGTAGTGCTCAAAGCATATGATACATCAGGTCGAGTGCATAGCATGACATACATGATAGATTCAATAGCTGATGCATATGGAATCTTATTCATACGCTCTCGCTCATCATTTGTCTTAGGACATTGAGTCTTGCTGAGACTTATGCCATGAGACATTAGCTACAATCCTCTTTTAGAGTCTTGCAAATCGAACCTATTCGACACCTTGTCTATGTAAGCACTCTGACTTAGACCGATTAGCCTCTTAGATCTATCCCTATAAATCCTAGTCCCTAGATATAGGCTGCATCTCCTAAGTCTTTCATTGAGAAACACTTCCCTAACCAAGACTTGACACTCTGCAATAATGGGATGTCATTTCCAATGAGTAATATATCATCAACATACAGTACTAGAAAAACTTCACTCCCACTGACCTTCTTCTATACACAAGGCTCATATTCGTTCTTAATAAAACCAAAATCTTTGATTGTTTCATCAAAACGAATATTCCAACTTCGAGAAGCTTTCTTTAATCCATAAATGGATCTTTGAAGCTTGCATACCTTCCTAGAATTCTCAGGATGTACAAAACCTTCAGGTTGTGTCATATACACGTCCTCAATCAGCTTTCCATTAAGAAATGTTGTTTTTACATCCATTTGCCATATCTCATAGTCATAATATGCAGCTATGGAAATTAAAATTCTTATGGATTTAAACATAGCTACTGGCGAAAAAGTTTCATCATAATCAACACCTTAAGTCTGCCTGAAACCTTTTGCTACAAGTTTTGCTTTAAAAGTATGCACATTTCCATCCATGCGAGTTTTCTTCTTGAAACCCATTTACATCCAATGGTCTTACCACCTTCTGGTAAATCAACCAAGCACCAAACTTGGTTATCATACATGGATTGCATCTCAGAATTCATGGCACTTAGCCATTTATCTGAGTCTGGTCCAGACATAGCCTCCTGATAAGTGGTGGGCTCATTTTGATCCATAAGCAACACATCACAACTATCAGTAATGAGAAATTTGAATCTCTCTGGCTCATGTCTTACCTTACCATATTTACGTGGGTCTTGTGTCACTTGTGGAGGTTCAACTGGTTTAGAACGTTGTTGAACTTCCAGTAGCGATTCAGGGTTTATCTTTGATTCTTGAACTTCTTCAAGATTTATTTCTCTCCCACTAGTGACTTTTGAAATAAATTGTTTTTCATAAAGGCACCATAACGAGTAACAAACACTTTGTTCTCAGCGGGATTATAAAAGTAATATTCTTTTATTTCCTTAGGATACCCCACAAATAAACACTTGTCAGATTTAGGTGCTAGTTTTTATGAGACTTGTCGTTTTACGTAAGCCTCACAACCCCAAATCTTAAGGAAAGACAAACTAGGTCTCTTCCCGTACCATATCTCATATGGTGTTTTGTCAACCGCTTTAGAAGGAACTCGATTTAGAGTGAAAGCTGCAGTTTGTAATGCATAACCTCAAAAGGATAATGGAAGATCTGGACGACTCATCATAGATCGAACCATATCTAATAAGGTTTGATTTCTCCTTTTAGAAACTCCATTCCATTGTGGAGTTGCTGGTGGAATCAATTGGGAGACAATCCCACAATTTCTAAGATGATCATCAAATTCTAGGCTTAAATATTCACTAACTCGATCTGATCAAAATGTTTTGATAGTTTTACCAAGTTGATTCTGCGCTTCATTTTGAAACGTTCGAAACATCTCAAATGATTCAGATTTATGTTTCATAAGATATACATAACCATATCTGCTGAAATCATCAGTAATTGTAATGAAGTACTGATAACCTCCTCTAGCTATTCTGTTTATAGGACCGCATACATCAGTATGTATTAGACCCAATAAATCACTTGCCCTTTCACTGTGTCCAGTAAAATGACTTTTAATCATCTTGCCTAGTAAACAAGATACACATGTTTCATATGTTTCTAAATCCAATGAATCTAGAAGCCCATCTTTATGGAACTTCGTTATGCGTTTCTCGTTTATGTGTCCGAGACGACAATGCCAAATATAGGTTTGATTACAGAAATGAAAATTTTCTTCCTTTTCTTTTGGGTGTTTTGAAGCAGGAACAGGACGGGTCTTGACTTGTTCCATAGGCTTTACGACAGGTGCAACAACAGCCTTGGCAACTCTAGCCTTGCCTTTGCCTTTCTTCTTCATTCCCTTTCTCTTTTAGACCATCAATATATTACTATAGGGTTTCTTGATATTTTTTTCTGCAGTTTTGAGCGTCAAATGCAACTTTGAAATTGATTTCTCCATATTATTCATATTGTAGTTCATCACAAATTGTGAGTAACTTTCTGGTAATTAATTTAGGATCAAATTCGTAGCCAACTCTTGTCTTATGGGAAATCCGAGTCTATCAAGCTGGTCAACATAGCCCTTCATCTTCAGAACATGAGGACTAACTGACGCACCCTCAGTCATCTTGCAAGAATGTAGGTTTTTTTACTGTCTCGAACCTTTCTTGCCTAGCTTGCTGTTGGAACATTTCCTTAAGCGTTATAGCCATGTCGTAGGCCTCCATTAGTTTCATGTCTTCGAAGTTCGGAACCATAGTTGCCGACATAATACATGCAACATCTCGTAGAATCGTTGACATGCTTATTATGCGCATCCTTAACACTTTCGTAGCATTGGTGGTGGGTCCTCGGGGATTGGAGCATCCAGGACATACAACTTGCGTTCATGCTTAAGAACAATTCTCAAGTTTCGAACCGATCGAAAGTTAGTCCCATATAGCTTATCCTTCGAGGATGGATCGAAGTGACAAAAGATTATTGTTACTTGAAGAGGCCATTGATCTACAATAAAGATTATGCAAAGTTTATTTTAGTATAGAGGAATAGACTCCTACTAAATTAACAACCCTTCTAAAACGTACACTTTTATTTATTTAGGGGACTAAAATCCATATTTCACCTAATTCTATGACAGTATGGCATGAAACACAAACTAGATTATTTAGGTAGGTAACAGTTACCAATTACATCTTATGTAATTTTAGATACTTTTATGAGATACATGACATCTTATGTCTTAGCATGTTTTTATCTCATCATTTGCCTAAAGCTCAAAACTATTTTGATGGCTTTATTAAGTCGGACCATTTTAAAGATTAAGGTAACTCTTACCCAACTTGTCTCACTAAGATAACACATACACCCAACTATGGCTGAAACTATATTAGTGTGATCGAGGCCTTGACAAGTGTTTAAAATGGATGGCACGAGACTTAAAATTTAATAGAGGGATTTTATTCAGTTTTAGTGATTTTATGTAAACAATGAAATATCATATATTTTATTGATTTGTTCAATCACTAAACAATTTGGAGTTTTTTTTTATACTTTTCACTAACAAAAGAATTTTCATACGCTAGGATTAGTTAGACGACGATCCTGTTGACCAGTCAGCGGACGGGGGTACAGGGGGCAGCGCGCCACCGTTTTTTTTTCTTTTTTTTAGAAGACGAATCTAAATTCCGAAAATTAAAATTCGCTATAGAAAATCATAATTTTCGCTGATTTTATTATCATAAATTAACCCTTAATTTATCCGAAATTAAGTCAATTAAAATATTTTAATTAACCCGGGCCCACATCTAACTAATCATCTTATCCTAATCCAATTAAGATTTAAAATATTTGAATCCTAGCATATCACCAATAACAAGAATCTTGATATTTATCTCATATCCAATAGGGATAACGAAACCGATTTTGCTTATATCTCGTAATCTAATTTGTTATCTATATTTATCAAATAGAAACTTCATAACAAAATAGATATAACAAGATAAATAATTAATTTCAAAAATTAATTATTTATTTTGGATTTAAGATATTCGAATCCTAGTATATCACCAATAACAAGATTCTTGATATTTATCTCTTATTATAATTTGTTATCTATCTTTATCAAATAGAAACTTTATAACAAAATAGATATAACAAGATAAATAAATAATTTCAAAAATTAATTATTTATTTTGGATTTATGATATTTGAATCCTAGTATATCACCAATAACAAGATTCTTGATATTTATCTCCTATTCTAATTTGTTATCTATCTTTATCAAATAGAAATTTCATAACAAATAGATATAACAAGATAAATAAATAATTTCGAAAATTAATTATTTATAAATAAATAATTTCAAATTAATTATTTGCAATTTCGATCTTCATCCAAATAACCATAAACATGTAATTGAATCATGAACTACTATCCCAATCGAACCTAATGGTGTCATGGATCATAGAACATGAAACTCAATTCATTAAAATTATTCGAATTAATCTAACATGGTTACTAGCATGTACGAAACTAATTTCAATTAAATCACGAATATATGTATCATATACACAAAACATGATAATAAATCTCACAGAAAACTTATGTATATCACATATACATCAACTATTAACATGTTTTCAATCATATATCATGTATATATAAGAAGAAAATATGCAATGAATTTAATGGAATCGAACTCGATGGCTCTGATACCACTGTTGGGTTTTGGGGTTCATACGCAGCAAAAATTACAAAATAATTTTGACAAAAACCCCAACAGGATCCGAATCTAATTCCATTAAAAACGTTTAAACCATGAAAAACTTAATCATACCTCGATCGCAATATAACTTTCTCGAAGTTGATCGATCTCTAAGCGCGCCAACAACAAACACCCTCTACCAAGAGTCCAGTCCATATACGAACGACAATGGTGAGATTTGAAGTGCTAGCTTCGAGAGAATACCAAATCTTTTTGTTTCTCTCCAAAACGATCCAATACCATCTTCGTTTCTAAAACGAAAATAGAGTTTCAAGATCTTTCGTACGTATATACAACTTAAAGCGTCTATTTATACAACCTTTGTATATAGACCGGTTAAGTAAATTACACATATACCCTTACTTAAAGAAGTATAAGTGTAATACACCACAATGACGTTTCTGTTATGAGTTTTATCATATAATATTCATTTTTCTGAACCATCTTAAAATCTCGCAGAACCATTCTTAGTGTGCGACCCAATAAGCTCATACAACATTGGCAGTGTACCAAAACACATTTTGGTATAAAATTCATAAGCGGCCTCTAGCAAGACATTATGACTACCCAAGTTGTACGAATATCAAATCGACACAACCTAATCAATAGTGTATATAACATCCTTTTGTCACACGATATCCTTTTGATCAAACATAAGGCATGAAATTGTCATCCAACATGTTCAATCGTACTAGTCTCGATCTTTAGGTAGACTGAAAACATCCAAGTGACATTGATCAATATCAATTCACTCAGACTAGGCCTTTTAACAGTCTAACACATCGAGGGATCCACTAGATATCTCTCTTTATATGAGAGGGACAAATTCTATCTTGATTACACAACTTCATCACATTGCTCACACATTAACCAATCACAACCTTTATAATCGTCCGGTTAAAGACAACGTTTGATAGTGTCAAATCACTGTATTCCTAATGTTGAAGTCTCTGGTAATCTCAAGTCAGAGGACTGAAAAATATACCTATCATGAGAAACAACTATGACTTAATCCATGTGATGTTCTCATAGCGGGTCGGCCCCAAGATTTTGTTCCCTAACAAGTACTCGTGATCTTGATTCGTATCCCTATACGTATAATCATCATATGATCATCAATCAAGACTCACACTAGTCTTAATTCATTATAGTTCCCAGTATAATGATCGACTAGGGACATTTAGGATATTTATTTAAATACCCATGGATCTTATTATAATGTAAACATGCAAATTAATTATAATAAACAGCAAATGAAATCCTCTATTTTATTAACTAAAAGTATTCATAAAGACAGTTAATGGATTGACCTAGGGCACATGCCCCAACACTTCTGAGCTTCTGGACCCTCATATCTAGGATCTGGACCGGTTGCTCGTCGTAGGAGGCATCCTTTTTAACTCAAACTGAGCCCAATCAACGACCCGTGGTGCATTTGAGAATGACTTTCTCAACATTGAGACATATAATACATTGTGTATTGTCGCCAACTGTAGAGGGAGCTCAAGCTGATATGCTACAGGACCAATCTTCTCGGTGATCTTGAATAGACCAATAAATCTCGGAGCAAGCTTTCCTTTGATCTCAAATCTCCGGTGTCCCTTTCGCGGAAAGACTTTCAAAAGTACTCAATCATCATTCTCAAACATAAAGTTCATGCGTTTCTTATTTGTATAGTGTTTATGTTTGTCTTATGTTGCACTCATGCATTGTCGAATCAACTTGATATTCTCTTTGTAGTCATGCACTAACTCTGGTCTCAATAACGCTGCTTCACAAACCTTGGTCCAACAAACTTGCGAACGACACGGTCTATCATAAAGTGCCTCGAAAAGATCCATTCTGATGCTTGCTTGTTAGCTATTATTGTATGCAAATTTGCACATAGACACATATTTCTCCCAACTACCTTCAAAGTCTAACATACAAGCCCTGAGCATGTATTCCAAAATCTGTATGGTACGCTCTGTCTGACCATCTGTTTGAGGATGAAATGTTGTGCTAAGGTGTACTTTGGAACCCAACTATTTATGTAAACCTTGCCACATCATCGATGCAAATCGAGGATTTCGATCTAAAATAATGGACATTGGCACTCCATGCAACCTCACAATCCAATCCACATACAGTTTGCTCAGCTTCTCGAGTATGTTTTGGGTAGTTACGGGTAGAAAATGAGTGGATTTGGTCAAGCGATCCATTATGACCCAAATAGCATCATTGCCCTTTTGTGATCTCAGAAAACCAACCATAAAGTCCATCAAGATGTGTTCCCATTTCCATTCTGGAATGGGCAACGACTGCAACTGACCATCTGGTCTCTGATGCTTTGGCTTAACCTGTTGGCATGTATCGCATCTCTTCATGAACTCTGCAATGTTAGTCTTCATTTTCAGCCACTAATATGTCAACTTCATGTTTTAATACATCTTGTTACCTCCCAAATGTATAATGTACTTGGTTTTGTAGGAATCTCGAAGGAATTATTCTTTCAAGTCTTCCTACTGCTGGAATCCATAATCTATCTTGATACTTTAAAGCTCCATCTGTCGATTCCTTCCAATCTGGGTACTATGTGTTGTCGGCCCAAGCCTTGTAATACCCATACTCTGATTTTGTCTTTTGATATTTAATGATCCTAGTGATAGTATCTGGCTCGACCCTTAAATGTGCACATACTAAGTTCCCTGGTAGATCATTGTGAATGCTCAACATCGACAAATCCCCAAGTAACTTGTGACGGCCCCAAATTCCCAATGCATTTGGGTACGCCCGGCCTAGACCCGTGCAGGTCCCGAGTCAGTTTCTCAGCGAACTGGACGAGCCTAGTCGCCTCGACTTATCCAAAATTTTAAGGTTTATGAAAGAGTTATTGCGCTTTAATACAATGGAAGCAAAAATCATATTCTAATCAAATAATGGGAAATAACTCAATCAAGGGAAATTAGGAATCTATATAAATGTGGAAACCCCCAAGACAAATCATGTCCAAGTCATCAAAATGAAATTATGGAAATCACCTCCAACCTAGTTCCCTGCCCAAAACAACCATATATATATATACATAAACGTCATACAAAAAGGATAGGTACGAGCCTACATCTCGCACCTCACGTCCACTGCTCACGAAAAGTCTCTTAGACACGGTCCCTTGCCCTTATCGCTCTCCGTCTTATCGCACCCACCGTCACAAACTAGACGGTGAGCAACCGAGATAAATTGAAAGTAAAGCCTGAAGAATATAACAAGAATTCATGAAACGACAAACAAGACAAGCTAAATATCATGCGGGTACTGCTTGAAATGTAGGAATATAAATAAGCAAGAATGCATGATAGACAGATTTGGAAATGTTAGCAATCGAAACATGCGTGTCCTCCGAGTCAAGAGAGGCAATAAGCGATCCATATTCCACAACAATACCACAACAATCCACAACAATCCACAACAATCCAGTACATGGTATCACACAATCACTAAGGGTGGTCACACACTCGTGCGCACGAGTGCCCGCGTTTTATCCCTCTAGTGCAGGCCGCATGTACCTTCGAGACGTACTTATGCCAAGAACACACATACAAGAACATAGAATGGAAAGCCAATGATGGGATAATAACGAACACAAGAAAAGTGAAAATGAATCACATGATATCTTCTTAGCTGGCTTACTAACGTACAAATGCTTTTTAAGGCAAGTGTACTTACCTGAGATTATCGTAATTCACGTAAAACTCCCGCGACTCCTAACGCGTATCCTCAAGTTTCCCGTTACCTGACAAGGTCGGAAACTCGTGTTATTAGGTCGATTCATTCACTAACACTTAGGTCTAAACATCATTATTTCCAACGTACACAACATTAGCGCGCTAATAATGTTTGTTAGCGCGCTAATTCCTCTCTGAAATTTTCGGTCGCAGGGTTGTTAGCGCGCTAATTTGCGCTATTAGCGCGCTAATTCCATCACATGAAATATCGGGGGGGTTGTTCCGGGACGTCTTGGACTCCGGTGGGTCTCCGGAGGTCGCCCACGGCCGGTCTTTGTCACGGCAACCACATGCACACGTAACAAGTGTGACAAACAAACAACAAAAACAAAGAGAAATGAAGAGAAACCGTGAGCCGAGAGAGAGCAAACCGTGAGGAGAGGGAGAGTGTCCGAGTGCTCACGGGAGAGAGAGAGTGTGAGACCTCCGGCGACCTTCCTCGCCACCACGGGACCTCCGACTACGGCTTGGTCTCGGCCAAGCGAATGATGAGCGAACCTAGAGAGAGAGAGAAAACCGAGGTGAGAGTGTTACCTCCGGTTGGCGGCTTCCTCCGGCGTCCCTGATCCGGTCACCGGCGAGAGTAGAGGCGGCGGTGAGCTGAGGGAGAGAGAGGCCGTGAGTGAGAGAGATGAAGCCGAGAGGGAGAGAACAATCGGGAGGAGAGAGAGAGTGAGGGGAGTGAGAGAGATGAGAGACCGTGAGTGATTGAGAGTGGGAGAGAAAAGAAAAAGCATTGGGAGGAGAGAGAATGAGTGGGGAGAGTAGAAAAATCGGGAGGAGAGAGAATGAGTGGTAGGTGAGTGGGGTGAATGAGTGGGAGTGTAATGAGTGGTGGGGGTGGGTGGTTTGAAATTATGGTGAGGTGGGTCCTAGGTGTGCATTACCCACCCACAAGTCCCCAACCTTAACCCCCGGGTTCCCCGACTCACCTTACCTCATTGACCCGTATTTTTCTCCGTCACTTGCACACTTTTACTGTATTTCCTCCCCCGGTCACCTAGGCGAGAACTTACGCGTAAACAAAAAGGAAATCGCTCGAGTGGCTCGTGACACGCATTTAATCCATAATGCTATTACACATAATCAAAAATCGTAAAATTACTTCGGTGTCGACTCCCAAGATTCGAAATACCGTCCAGTATCGCGTTGGCCGGGTCACGATCCTGACACGTGTCACATAAGTCGTGTTAGAAATCGAGAGATGTTACAGTCTCCCCCACTTATTAGAATTTCGACCCCGAAATTTACTAATAAGTAAACTAAACTTCGACTCACCGGACTCAAATAGATAGGGGAAGTGTTCTCGCATGTATGACTCTAGTTCCCAAGTTAACTCCTCGTCCCCGTGGAATTGCCATTTCACGAGAACGGAAGGGATTTCCTTGTTCCTCAATATCTTGACTTTACGGTCGACAATTTGAATTGGCTGTTCCTCGTACGTGGCATCGTCTTGCAATTCGATCTGACTCAGGTCCACGGTAGGTCGTCGCCCTCCGCCCGACTTATCTAGTCGAAGCATTGAAATGTGAAATATCTTGGGTGAACACCGACGAGCGCTGGCGGTAACTCTAACCGGTAAGCAACCTTACCGACCCTCTTCACAACTTTGAAGGGACCGATAAATCTAGGAGCAAGCTTCCCTTTGATTCCGAATCGTTTGTGACCCTTCGAGAGCGAGACTTTCGGGTATACATAGTCCCCCACGTCGTATTGAAGCTCATCGTGATACTGATCATAGTATTTCTTTTGCCGCTCTTGAGCACTCTTAAGCTTCTGACGTATCTGCCGTACCTTCTCAGTGTGATCAACAACAGTCTCAGGACCAACCGTCACAACATCCTCGGCTCTCACCAAAGAAGAAGGTGATCTACAAGGCTGCCATGAGCGCCTCAAACGGTGCCATACCGATACTTGCCTGATAACTGTTGTTATAAGCAAACTCGCACAAATGAAGATATTCTTCCCACGACCCGCCGTATTCCAAAACACACATCCTAAGCATGTCTTCCAACACCTGTATCAATCTCTGACCGTCCGTCGTACGTGGATGGAACGCCGTACTCAACTCTAGTCTAGTGCCGAACGAGCCTCATGCTCGCCACAATAACGAAGTAACTGCGCTCCTCGATCGACACGATCGACAACGAACTCCGTGTAGTCGACAATTTCACGCTCGTAAAGAACGCTCGATCGTCAACTCGGTGTGTAGTGGATACGGGTATGAAATGAGCAGATTTCGTCAATCGATCCACAATTACCCGATGCTATCATGACCACGAGGAGATCGGGGCAAGCCACCGACAAAATCCATAGCAATGTGCTCCCACTTCCATTGAGGAATAGGTAGGGCCGCAAGAATCCTCCAGGCCGTCGATGCTCACTTTCACACGCGGCATATCTCACACGCTCTAATGAATTCCGACACATCGATTTCATCCCTGGCCACCAAAAGAGACGTCGCATATCAAGATACATCTTGGTTCGACCGGATGCACGGAAAATCGAGAACGGTGAGCCTCCTGGAGTATCTCGGTGCGTAAGTCGGCCGCCAATGGAATCCACGATCGCCCACGATACCTCAAACAAGAGTCCGTCGACCGACTCCAATCTGGATGTTCTGAACCGTCGACCATCTTGTTGAATTGTTGGTACGACTCATCGCCTTCTTGTCCCTCGAGAACGATCGAGAGTGAAACGGTCTCGCAACCTTATCTCGACCACAAATCTCGTATCCCGGTAGTCTCCGACGTCCGCCGAACTCCTCAACTCGGGCCTCAAGAAGGCCATACTCGTGAGTCATCGACATACGACCACCTCAAATCGATCCTCTACGGCTCAAAGCATCGAACCACGTTAGCTTTCCCCGGATGATACTCTAACGAGAAATCATAGTCCTTCAAGAACTCTAGCCAACGTCTCTCGTCTCGGGTTCGCCTCTCTCGAGTGAATAAGTACTTCAAGCTCTTGTGGTCTGTGAATAACTCGAAACGTACGCCATACAAGTGGTGCCTCCATATTTTTAATGCGAACACTATCGTGCCCAACTCTAAGTCGTGCGTCGGGTAGTTCCTCTCGTGTACTTTCGGTTGTCGAGATGCATAGGCGATAACTTTGCCCTCTTGCATCAATACACAACCCAAGCCAACCTTCGACGCGTCGGTGTACACCACTAAGTCTTTCCCGAGTCTCGGCAACGCTAACACAAAGGCGCGGTAGTCAATTTCTCGCTTCAAAGTGTTGAATGCATGTTCACACTCCTCATCCCAATCAAACTTTGCATTCTTCTTAGTCAATTTTGTCATCTGAGCAAAGAAATCTTGGAGAAGTCTTGCACAAATCGGCGATAGTATCCCGCCAATCCCAGAAAACTGCGAATTTGCGTAACGGTAGTCGGCGTAGTCCACTCAATCACTGCTCTAACCTTCTCTGGGTCAACAGCAACACCGGTAGCTCCAACAACATGCCCAAGAAATCGGACTTCCGACAACCAAAACTCGCACTTGCTGAACTTGGCAAACAATCGATGATCTCTCAAAGTCTGCAACACTGTTCGTAGATGCCCCTCGTGCTCCTCACGAGTCCTGGAATAGATGAGGATGTCGTCTATGAACACAATCACGAATCGATCAAGGTATTCCCTCATCACACGATGCATGAGATCCATGAACATTGCCGGTGCATTAGTCAAACCGAACGGCATGACTGTAAACTGAAAATGACCGTATCTCGTGCTGAACGCCGTCTTTTCTCGATCTTCATCCCTAATCCTGAGCTGGTGATAGCCTGATCGTAGATCTATTTTCGAGAACCATTGCGCTCCTGTCAACTGATCAAACAAATCATCAATGCGCGGCAACGGATATTTGTTCTTCACTCGTAATTCGGTTCACTGACGATAATCTATGCATAGCCTCAAACTTCCATCCTTCTTTTCACAAATAGAACTGGTGCTCCCCAGGCGACATACTCGGACGATGAAGCCCGGCTCTAACAAGTCATCTAGCTGACTCCTCAACTCTTCAAGCTCTCGGGGTGCCATACGGTAGGGTGGTATCGAGATCGGCTTAGTCCCCGGAACAAGGTCAATAATAAAGTCAATCTCCCTCGGTGGTGGTAATCCCGGCAAATCCTCCGGAAACACATCTGGGAAGTTACACACAACTGGTACTTCTGAAAAGCAAATCTCCTGCTTCGCTCCAGTGCTCATGACGCTCGCAACAATCTCAATCTCGTCACTCTAATTCTTGTATCAGTAGGCGCGCTCAACATCTCTTCATGTAAGCACGAGTTCAACACGTTCAAATGTGTCCTCGAGATTCGTGCGACACAAATCTCGAGGCACCACCTCAATGTGTGACCAAAATTATATCGAATCTCGCATTACCTAATCCAAATCTAATGTGTTCTCGAGTTCGTGCGCGAAACCGAGACACATTAAAACATAATTATTTCCATTTACAATGCACTTATTTACTCTTTTCTTAATGATTTGTCAAGTGAGTAAATGCGCTTGTTTACTTGTACGAAAATTCTTGTCAGTACGTTTACTAACGCCTCTGAGCAAATTTTAGAATGCGAGAATTCTTGAGATATACCATCTCGTAGGATTTATCCTTAGGTGGCCTCTAACTTTTAAAACGATTCGCGGACTCTACCTCAGCTCGTAACACTTAATTCATTTATAAGTCCCTAAAGGTGGTGGTCGACTTCACCAACCCTGAGACTATAAATGTATAGTGTCACTAAAGTGGAGTTACTTGGGCTTCTGATCCAACAGTACTACTCCAAAGCTTTTGTCAAAGCTAAAGGAGTCCATACATAATGCAATCGTTAGCTCTCAAGTCATCTCAACACTTTGCTTATTTAGAGTCTACTATTCGTTTCTTTGTTTTTAACTTTACATTCTCGCATGTTCCTTACATTCGACTGTTCCATTCGTTTATATTATCCAACAACATCCATTTTTTTATCATCAATTCAACCTCATTTAGAGACTCGAACTTCCGTTTTAAGTCTCACTACTTATAGGAAATTCTCGTTTTCTTGAATCAGTCTATAGCTACCGATACTACAATAATATACATAGCAATCATAAAATGTATTAAAATAATTTGACTCGCCCAATTACTTCCCCGACTAAGTTTCTACGGGATCCTAGGGTTTCCACTTTTCGGTTTGACCTTCCCTAACTTCCGCTGGTTTCAATGGCTTGTGTTTTTATGAATTCACAACATGAGTCAGGTCTATATAACCAAACCTGTAGTCTCTGATACCAACTGTGACGTTGGTATCACAATGTTTTTAAGTCGTGAGATTCTCAAAACTAGCTCTGAACCATGGCTTTGATACCAACTGTGACGGCCCCAAATTCCCAATGCATTTGGGTACGCCCGGCCTAGACCCGTGCAGGTCCCGAGTCAGTTTCTCAGCGAACTGGACGAGCCTAGTCAGCCTCGACTTATCCAAAATTTTAAGGTTTATGAAAGAGTTATTGCAGCTTTAATACAGCGGAAGCAAAAATCATATTCTAATCAAATAATGGGAAATAACTCAATCAAGGGAAATTAGGAATCTATATAAATGTGGAAACCCCCAAGACAGTCATGTCCAAGTCATCAAAATGAAATTATGGAAATCACCTCCAACCTAGTTCCCGGTTCCAAAACAACCATATATATATATACATAAACGTCATACAAAAAGGATAGGTACGAGCCTACATCTCGGTACCTCACGTCCAGCTGCTCACAGAAAGTCTCTTAGACACGGTCCCTTGCCCTTACTGCTCTCCGTCTTATCTGCACCCACCGTCACAAACTAGACGGTGAGCAACTGAGATAAATTGAAAGTAAAGCCAGAAGAATATAACAGTAATTCATGAAACGACAAACAAGACAGTCTAAATATCATGCGGGTACTGAAATGTAGGAATATAAATAAGCAAGAATGCATGATAGACAGACTGGAAATGTTAGCAATCGAAACATGCGTGTCCTCCGAGTCAAGAGAGGCAATAAGCAGTCCATATTCCACAACAATACCACAACAATCCACAACAATCCACAACAATCCAAGATACATGGTATCACACAATCACTAAGGGTGGTCACACACTCGTGCGCACGAGTGCCCGCGTTTTATCCCTCTAAGTGCAGCCGCATGTACCTTCGAGACGTACTTATGCCAAGAACACACATACAAGAACATAGAATGGAAAGCCAATGATGGGATAATAACGAACACAAGAAAAGTGAAAATGAATCACATGATATCTTCTTAGTCGGCTTACTAACGTACAAATGCTTTTTAAGGCAAGTGTACTTACCGAGATTATCGTAATTCACGTAAAACTCCCGCGACTCCTAACGCGTATCCTCAAGTTTCCCGTTACGACAAGGTCGGAAACTCGTGTTATTAGGTCGATTCATTCACTAACACTTAGGTCTAAACATCATTATTTCCAACGTACACAACATTAGCGCGCTAATAATGTTTGTTAGCGCGCTAATTCCTCTCTACGAAATTTTCGGTCGCAGGGGTTGTTAGCGCGCTAATTTGCGCTATTAGCGCGCTAATTCCATCACATGAAATATCGGGGGTTGTTCCGGACGTCTTGGACTCGGTGGGTCTCCTGAGGTCGCCCACGGCCGGTCTTTGTCACGGCAACCACATGCACACGTAACAAGTGTGACAAACAAACAACAAAAACAAAGAGAAATGAAGAGAAACCGTGAGCCGAGAGAGAGCAAACCGTGAGGAGAGGGAGAGTGTCCGAGTGCTCACGGGAGAGAGAGAGTGTGAGACCTCCGGCGACCTTCCTCGCCACCACGGGACCTCCGACTACGGCTTGGTCTCGCCAAGCGAATGATGAGCGAACCTAGAGAGAGAGAGAAACCGAGGTGAGAGTGTTACCTCCGGTTGGCGGCTTCCTCCGGCGTCCCTGATCCGGTCCACCGGCGAGAGTAGAGGCGGCGGTGAGCGAGGGAGAGAGAGGCCGTGAGTGAGAGAGATGAAGCCGAGAGGAGAGAACAATCGGGAGGAGAGAGAGAGTGAGGGGAGTGAGAGAGATGAGAGACCGTGAGTGATTGAGAGTGGGAGAGAAAAGAAAAAGCATTGGGAGGAGAGAGAATGAGTGGGGAGAGTAGAAAAATCGGGAGGAGAGAGAATGAGTGGTAGGTGAGTGGGGTGAATGAGTGGGAGTGTAATGAGTGGTGGGGGTGGGTGGTTTGAAATTATGGTGAGGTGGGTCCTAGGTGTGCATTACCCACCCACAAGTCCCCAACCTTAACCCCTGGGTTCCCGGACTCACCTTACCTCATTGACCCGTATTTTTCTCCGTCACTTGCACACTTTTACTGTATTTCCTCCCCCGGTCACCTAGGCGAGAACTTACGCGTAAACAAAAAGGAAATCGCTCGAGTGGCTCGTGACACGCATTTAATCCATAATGCTATTACACATAATCAAAAATCGTAAAATTACTTCGGTGTCGACTCCCAAGATTCGAAATACCGTCCAGTATCGCGTTGGCCGGGTCACGATCCTGACACGTGTCACATAAGTCGTGTTAGAAATCGAGAGATGTTACATAACTGATACTCACAAGTCATCAATGAAGCAACTATCTCCGTCACACGTCTCTGTCTACTCAATGCATCTGCCACCATATTCGCCTTCCCTAGGTGGTACTCTAAACTGAAATCCTAATCCTTCAAAAACTCGAGCCACCTACTATGTCTCATATTCAACTCACTCTGAGTGAATAAATACTTCAAACTTTTGTGATATAAATAAACGATAAACTTTTCACCATAAAAATAGTGTCTCCAAATCTTCAATGCAAATACCATTGCTCCTAACTTGAGATCATGAACCAAGTAATTCTTTATATGGATCTTAAGTTACTGAGACACGTAGGCTATCACTTTCCCTTCATGCATCAATACTCCACCAAGTCCGGTTCCTAAAGCATCTATATAAACTATTAGTGCAACCCCTGATTATGGTAGTGTTAGCATTGGAGCGGTGGTCGATTTCTGCTTTAATTTCATAAAGGCATTCTTATACTTGTCATCCCATTCGAATGAGGCATTCTTCCTTGTCAGTTGTGTTAATGGGGCAGCAATGCTGGAGAAACCTTTAACAAATCTTATGTAATAACCAACCAATCCTAAGAAACTTCTAATACATATCACTGGACTTGGTGTCAACAAATTAATCACTGCCTTAACTTTATCATAATCAACTGTCACTCATTCTACACTAATAGTGTATCCCAAGAACTTCATCTCTGTTGCCCAGAATTCATACTTACCGAACTTAGCGTACAATTAGTGATCCTTCAATATTTGTAAAGGTAACTCTAAGATGTGTCACATGCTCTTCCTGGGACTTCGAGTAAATCATTATGTCATCAATGAACATTATGAAAAACTGATCCGGATAAGGTCAGAACACACAGTGCATGAGATCCATGAACATCGCAAGTGCATTAGTCAATCCAAATGACATAACCGTAAGCTCAAAATGACCATATCTTGTGCTAAACGCTGTCTTCAGAACATTTTCCTCCCCGATCTTTAGCTGATGACACCCCGAACTCAAATTAATCTTTGAGAAAAATTTGGCTAATCTCTGTTAGTTGAATAAGTCTTCAATTCTTAGTAATGGGTACCTATTTATGATAGTTGCTAGGTTCAACTGTCGATAGTCCACGCACATTCTCGTACTCCCATATTTCTTCTTTACAAATAAGACTGAAGCACCCCAGGGTGACATACTCGGAGTTATGAAACCTTATTCTGACAATTCTTCCAATTGGATATTCAACTCCTCTAACTCCGTAGGTGCCATATGATATGGTGGTATGGATATCGGCTTCATTTCAAGTATAAAATCGATGATAAACTCAATCTCTCTATGTAGAGGAATACCTGGTAGATTAGAGGGAAAGACTTCTGGGAATTCTTGCACAATAGATATCTTTTGAATCTCATCTTCCTAGCATTCCTTTCCCAAAGTGGTAACTCCCATCATTCATTCAATCATGAATAGTTGCCATTTTTCCTCGAGTCATGGCGTGTCGAGGAGACGTTCCGCCTCTGAATAAGAATGGAGGTAGGTTTCGTACTTCGAAAATAACTATCTTGTGAAAACAATCAATATGGGTGTGATATGCGGAAAGCCAATCCATTCCCAACAAAGCATCATAATCAAGAAACTCTAGAACTCTAAGTATTGAGGCATATGCCCTAGGTCAATCCATTAACTGTCTTTATGAATACTTTTAGTTAATAAAATAGAGGATTTCATTACTGTTTATTATAATTAATTTACATGTTTACATTATAATAAGATCCATGGGTATTTGTAGAAATATCATAAATGTCCCTAGTCGATCATTATACTGGGAACTAAAATGAATTAAGACTAGTGTGAGTCTTGATTGATGATCATATGATGATTATATGTATAGGGATACGAATCAAGATCATGAGTACTTGTTAGGGAACAAAGTACTGGAATGACCCGCTATGAGAACATCACATGGATTAAGTCATAGTTGTTTCTCATGATAGGTATATTTTTCAGTCCTCGACTTGAGATTACCAGAGACTTCAACATTAGGAACACAGTGATTTGACACAATAAAATGTTGTCTTTAACCGGACGATTATAAAGGTTGTGATTGGTTATTGTGTGAGCAATGTGATGAAGTTATGTAATCGAGATAGAATTTGTCCCTCTCATATAAAGAGAGATATCCAGTGGATCCCTCGATGTGTTAGACTGCTAAAAGCCTAGTCTAAGTGAATTGATATTGATCAATGTCACTTGGATGTTTTCAGTCTACCTAGAGATCGATACTAGTATGATTGAACATGTTGGATGAAAATTTCATGCCTCTTATGTTTGATCAAAAGGATATCGTGTGACAAAAGGATGTTGTATACACTATTGATTAGATTGTATCGACTTGATATTCGTACAACTTTGGGTAGTCATAATGTCTTGCTAGAGGCCGCTTATGACTTATATACCAAAATGTGTTTTGGTACACTGCAACGTTGTATGAGCCTATTGGGTCGCACACTAAGAATGGTTTTGCGAGATTTTAAGAAGGTTCAGAAAAATGAGTTTTATATGATAAAGTTCATGACAGAAACAACATTGCCATGTATTACACTTATACTTCTTTAAGTAGGGGTATATGTGTAATTTACTTAACCGTCTATATACAAGGGTTGTATAAATATACGCTTTAAATTAGAACACACAGATGAAATTTGAGGGTCGAAACTCAATTTTTCTTTAGAAACGAATTAGGGTTTTTTGGTATGCTCTGGATCGTTTTGGAGAGAAACAAAAAGGTTTGGTATTCTTTTGAAGCTAGCAATTCGAATCTCCGCCGCCGTTCGTGTGTGGACTGCTGGTAGAGGGCGTTCGTCGTTGGCAGCGCCTTAAAGATCGATCAACCTTCAGAAAGGTATTTTGCGACTGAGATATGATTAAGTTTTCTTGGTTTAAACGTTTTAATGGAATTAGATTCGGATCCTGTTGGGGTTTTTGTCAAAATTGTTTTGTAATCTTCGCAGCGTATGAACCCCAAAACCTAACACTAAGGTCGGTGGGTAGGTCATGCCTATCAATCTTGACTATACACTCTCGACAGATGAGGTTGAGGTATATCGTTTTACTCACTGCAGTGCTTAAGACAAGTAATGTACTATCCCCGACAAGTTTTAACCCTAAGATGTTTACCCTATTGCATGATATGAATGAAATGTTGGAGCCTGAATCTATTAAAATAAATATATCTCTACTATAAATATTAATAGTACCTATAACAAGCTGATGGGTGGAGTCTGGATCTGGCTCAACCGTAGCCTTCATCTGTCCCTTGACTGGATAAGCTACACTACCAACAGACCCTGATGAAGCATCCGAACACTGATTTGGGTAGTGACCTTGCTTCCTACACTTAAAGCAAGCGATATGTGCCTTGTACCCTAGTTCCCTCGGTATAGGCAATTGTCCTGTACTCTTTGACCTCTGACCCGACTGAGTCTTCCCTTGGCCGCCTGACCACTGCGTTGCCTTAGAAAATATCACAAGTCCCCTACTGATGCTACTGGCATTGCATAAGTCGTCCCCATAGTACCCGCCTCTGCATGTTATTGAAATGAACCTCCAGATGATAGGTTACCATGATAGTTACCCATCTTGAGCCTTTTATCCCGTGGCCTCTTAAAGAATCCACAATTCCCTATGCTCTGACCCCGATTATGTGTCTGGGGCATTATAGGAGCAACCTTAATCGTACCATCTTTAATCATAGCGGCTTCATATTGACGACACTAGCTATTGTCGCCTCATATGTCTGGTTTTGAGAGCGCTGATAATATACCTTGAATCTCTGGCCTGAGACCTCCCATAAATCGCTTTATTTTGGCTCTTGTTGTTGCCACCATCTCTGGTGCATATTCTGATAGCTCGTGGAACTTCGACTCATAATCTGCCACAGTCGTGCCGCCTTGGTCAAGTATAATGAACTTTAAGTTCCTATGATCTCTCATCGTCTCATGGATGTACTTCTCGTTGAATAGTTCCTTCAATTGCGCCCAGGTAGTGACATCGCCCTCAATCCTTAAGATCATGTTCCACCATTTGTAAGATGCTTCCTCGTGGCAAAAGGATGCAAAGTTAACTTTCATTTCTTCATATAAATCCATGGCCCTCTATTTCATCTCTATAGCCGTTATCCAATTCTCAGTTACCCTAAAATCATTTGTTTCATAAAATTTAGGTGTTCCATATTTCATGAATTCCCATCTCAGACTAGCCAGTAAGAGTGATCGCTCTTCAGTGTTTGGCATTACTACTGGGGCTACTGGTGCTTCCATAACTGGGGCCACTAGTGTAATAGGTGCCACTGGAGGGTCTACTAGTGTTGTCTCCTTTCGGTTGACAGAGTTTGATTCCATCTCCACTAAAACTGCTGGTGCTACATTAACTTTATCTCGATTATATTGAGTTATGTGTGTTTGAAGGGTTATAGCATTCTACTGACATTATCCTCTTGACGAGTGATTCTAGTCTCCATCAATTCTCTCATCTCCCTCTCATGAGCTAACAGATTCGCCAAGTTGTTGGGATTCCCTCCGTCTGCCATTTCCAGCTAGTAGGAATAAGAGAAGGTGAGAACTTGAAAGCTTATATCAATCTGATATAATTATATACAATCAACAAATAACTAGGTAATATTTTTAATGTCTTGCTAGAGGTCGTTTATGACTTGTATATCAAAATGTGTTTTGGTACACTACCAATGTCGTATGAGCCTATTGGGTCGCACACAAAGAATGGTTTTGCGAGATTTTAAGATGGTTCAGAAAAACAAATTTTATATAATAAAATTCATGATAGAAACATCCTTGTCGTGTATTACACTTATACTTCTTTAAGTAGGGGCATATGTGTAATTTACTTAACCGTCTATATACAATAGTTGTATAAATAGATGATTTAAGTTAGAAAACACAGATGAAATTTGAGGATCGAAACTCTATTTTTGTTTAGAAACGAATTAGGGTTTTCTGGTATGCTCTGGATCATTTTGGAGAGAAACAAAAAGGCTTGGTATTCTCTTGAAGCTAGCACTTCGAATCTCGGCCGCCGTTCGTGTGTGGACTGCTGGTAGAGGGCGTTCGTTGTTGGCAGCGCCTTAAAGATCGATCAACCTTCAGAAAGGTATTTTACGACCGATGTATGATTAAGTTTTCTTGGTTTAAACTTTTTAATGGAATTAGATTCGGATCCTGTTGGGGTTTTTGTCAAAATTGTTTTGTAATCTCCACTGCGTATGAACCTCAAAACCCAACAGTGGTATCAGAGCCTTTGAGTTCGATTCCATTAAAAACATTACATGTTTTCTTCTGATATATACATGATATATGATTGAAAGCATGTTAATAGTTGATGTATATGTGATATACATAAGTTTTCTGTGAGATTTATTATCATGTTTTGTGTATATGATACATATATTCGTGATTTAATTGAAATATGTTTCGTACATCCTAGTAACCAATTTAGGTTAATTCGAATAATTTTAATGAATTGAATTTCGTGTTCTGTGATCCATGACACCATTAGGTATAATCTTTTTTTTCGTATATTGATGCATGGATGAAATCTCTGTAATTCAGTTTGCATATTTATGTTACATTGTTTTACGTTTCTTAAATTGTATAAGTCTGAATATTAATTCGAAACTAATATGATTAGGTTTGATTGGGATAATAGTTCATAATTCAATGACATGTTTGTGATTATTTGGATGAGGACCGAAATTGCAAATAATTAATCTTCGAAATTGTTTATTTATCTTTTTATATCTATTTTGTTATAAAATTTCTATTTGATAAGAGATAGATAACAAATTAGATTAATAGATATTAGCAAAATCGGTTTCGTTATCCCTATTGGATGGGAGATAAATATGGAGAATTTTGTTATTTGTGATATGCTAGGATTCAAATATCTTAAGTCCTAATTGGATTAGGATAAGATGATAGTTAGATGTGGGCCTGAGTTAATTAAAAATGTTTTAATTGCTTAATTTTGGATAAATTAAGGGGTAAATTTAGGATAATAAAATCAGCAAAAAATATGATTTTCTATAGCGAATTTTAATTTTCAAATTGAAATTCATCTTCTAAAATAAATAAAAAAGGCGTTGCCCCCTGTACACCCGTCCGCTGACCGGCCGGTAGGACCGCTGTCTAACTAATCCTAGTGCACGAAAATTCTTTTATTAGTGAATAGTATAAAAATCTTCAAATTGTTTAGTGATTTAATAAATCAATAAAATATATGATATTTCATCGTTTACATAAAATCAATAAAACTGAATAAAATCTCTCTATTAAATTTTAAGTCATGTCATCCATTTTAAACACTTGTCAAGGCCTCGATCACACTAATACAGTTTCAGCCATAACTGGGTGTATTGTGTTATCTTGGTGAGACAAGTTGGATAAGATTTACCTAAATGTTTAAAATGGTCCGACTTAATAAAGCTATCAAAATAGTTTTGAGCTTTATGCACATTATGAGATAAAAACGTGATACGACATAAGATGTCATGTATCTCATAAAAGTATCTAAAATTACATAAGATGTAATTGGTAAATGTTACCTACCTAAATAATCAAGTTCTGTTTTCATGTCATAGCTGTCATAAAATTAGGTGAAATATGGATTTTAGTCCCTTAAATAAATAGTGTACATTAGAAGGGTTGTTAATTTAGTAGGAGTCTATTCCTCTGTACTGAAATAAACTTTGCATAATCTTTATTGCAGATCAATGGCCTCTTCAAGTAACAATAATCTTTTGTCACCGCGATCCATCCTTGAAGGATAAGCTATCTGGGACTAACTTTCACGACTGGTTCAGAAACTTGAGAATTGTTCTTAAGCATGAACGCAAGTTGTATGTCCTGATGCTCCAATCCCCGAGGTCCTACCAGCCAATGCTTCGAAAGCTTGTGAAGGATGCGCATAATAAGCATGTCAACGATTCTACCGATGTTGCATGTATTATGCTGGCAACTATGGTTCCGGAATTTCGAAGGACATGAAACTAATGGAAGCCTATGACATGGCTATAACGCTCAAGGAAATGTTCCAACAAAGAAGCTAGGCAAAAAGGTTCGAGACAGTCAAAAAGCTACATTCTTGCAAGATGACCGAGGGTGCGTCGCTAGTCCTCATGTTCGAAGATGAAGGGCTATGTTGACCAAATTGATAGACTCGGATTTCCCATAAGCCAAGAGTTGGCTATGGATTTGATCCTGAATTCATTACCAGAAAGTTACTCACAATTTGTGATGAACTACAACATGAATAATATGGAAAAATCAATTTTAGAGTTGCATTTGATGCTCAAAACTGCTGAACAAAATATCAAGAAACCCTCTAGTAATGTGTTGATGGTTCAAAAGGGAATGGAATGAAGAAGAAAGGCAAAGGCAAGGCTAAAGTTGTTAAGGCTCCTGCTGCACCTGTCGCAAAACTTGTGGAACAAGTCAAGCCCCAGCCTGTTCTTGCTTCAAAACACCCAAAAGAAAAGGAAAGAAATTGTCATTTCTGTCGTGCACCTGACATTGGTTCAGAAATTGCAAACTCTATATGGAAGATCTAAAGAAGAAAAATGGTAGTGCGACTACTACTACAGGTATTTATGTTATTGAAATTAATTTATCTACTAGTGATTCATGGGTATTTATGTTATTGAAATTAATTTATCTACTAGTGCGACTACTACTACAGGTATTTATGTTATTGAAAAATGGTAGTGCGAATGTGGATCTCACATTTGTATAAATGTGCAGGGACTCACCAGAAGTAGAAAGTTGAAGAAAGGAGAAGTCATCCTTCCGCGTAGGGAATGGAGCAAGAGTTGCCGCCCTAGCTGTTGGATCATATGACTTAGTCTTACCTAGTGGACTTATTTTAACTTTAAATAATTGTTATTTTGTGCCTGCCTTGAGCAGAAACATCATTTCTGTTTCATACTTGGATATGGATGGTTTTGATTTTATTATTGCGAATAATAGATGTTACATTTCTCGTAAAGGTATATTTTATGCAAATGTTGATTTGTGTGATGATCTTTATATTCTAAGCATGAAAAGGTCCACTGATACTCCAGTCTTTAACATAAATACAAAGAGATTCAAGTCAAATGATTTGAATCAAACCTATTTTAGGCATTGTCGTCTCGGGCACATAAACGAGAAACGCATAACGAAGCTCCATAAAGATGGACTTCTAGATACATTTGATTTAGAAACATATAAAAAGTGTGTATCTTGTTTATTAGGCAAGATGACTAAAAGTCCCTTTACTGGACATAGTGAAAGGGCAAGTGATGTATTAGGTCTAATACATACTGATGTATGCGGTCATATAAACACAATGGCTAGAGGAGGTTATCAGTACTTCATTACATTTACTAATGATTTCAGCAGATATGGTTATGTATATCTAATGAAACATAAAGCTGAATCATTTGAGACGTTTCAAACGTTTCAAAATGGAGTGCATAATCAACTTGGTTAAACTATCAAAACACTTTGGTCAGATCGAGGTGGTGAATATTTGAGCCAATAGTTTGATGATCATCTTAGAAATTGTGGGATCGTCTCCCAAATGACTCCACCAGCAACTCCACAGTGGAATGGAGTTTCTGAAATGAGAAATCGAACCTTATTAGATATGGTTCGATCTATGATGAGTCATGCAGATCTTCCATTATTCTTTTGAGGTTATGCATTACAAACTGCAGCTTTCATATAAATCGAGTTCCTTCTAAAGCGGTTGATAAAACACTATATGAGATATGGTACGGGAATATACCTAGTTTGTCTTTCCTTAAGATTCGGGGTTTTGAGGCTTACATAAAACGACAAGTCTCAGAAAAACTAGCACCTAAATCTGACAAGTGTTTATTTGTGGGGTATCTTAAGGAAACAAAAGGATATTACTTTTATAATCATGTTGAGAACAAAGTGTTTGTTGCTCGGTATGGTGCCTTTATGAAAAATAGTTTATTTCAAAAGTCACTAATGGGAGAGAAATAAATCTTGAAGAAGTTCAAGAATTAAAGATAAACCCCGAACCGCTACTGGAAGTTCAACAACGTTCTAAACCAGTTGAACCTCCACATGTGACACAAAGCCCACGTAAATCTGGTAGGGTAAGACATGAGCTAGAGAGATTCAGATTTCACATTATCGATAGTCGTGATGTGTTGCTTATGGGTCAAAATGAGCCCACAACTTATCAGGAGGCTATGTTGGGACCAGACTTAGATAAATGGCTAAGTGACATAAACTATGAGATGCAATCCATGTATGATAACCAAGTTTGGAACTTGGTTGATTTACCCGAAGGTAGTAAGACCATTGGATGTAAATGTGTTTTCAAGAAGAAAACTGACATGGATGACAAAGTGCATACTTTTAAAGCAAGACTTATAGCAAAAGGTTTCAAGCAGACTCAAGGTGATGATTATGATGAAACTTTTTCGCCAGTAGCCATGCTCAAATCCATAAGAACTTTAATTGTCATTGCTGCATATTATGACTAAGAGATATGGAAAATGGATGTAAAAACAACATTTCTTAACGGAAAGCTGCTTGAGGACGTGTATATGACACAACATTTAGGTTTTGTACATCCTGAGAATTCTAGGAAGGTATGCAAGCTTCAAAGATCCATTTATGGATTAAAGCAAGCTTCTCGGAGTTGGAATCTTCGTTTTGATGAAGCAATCAAGGATTTTGGTTTTATTAAGAATGAAGATGAGCCTCACGCATACAAGAAGGTCAGTGTAAGTGTAGTTGTTTTTCTGGTACTGTATGTTGATGATATATTACTCATTGGAAATGACATCCCAACATTGCAGAATGTCAAGTCTTGGTTAGGGAAGTGTTTCTCAATGAAAGACTTAAGAGATGCAGCCTATATCATAGGGATAAGGATCTATAAGGATAAATCTAAGAGGTTAATCGGTCTAAATCAGAGTGTTTACATAGACAAGGTGCTGAATAGGTTCAGTTTGCAAGACTCTAAAAGAGGATTGTTGCCAATGTCTCATGGCATAAGTCTCAGCAAGATTCAATGTCCTAAGACAAATGATGAACGAGAGCGTATGAATAAGATTCCATATACATAAGCTATTGGATCTATCATGTATGCCATGCTATGCACTCGACCTAGGGGTGGGCAAACCGCGGTTTGGTGGTGAAAACCACCAAACCGCGACCAAACCGAAGGTCTACGATTTGATGATTTTTCAAACCGCGACCAAACCGCGAATCACCAAAACCGCACCAAACCGAACCGCGGTTTGCGCGGTTTGGTCGGTTTGGTTTCGCGGTTTTCATGCACCCTATTTTCATCAAAAAAAAGGGAATGTTTATCAGAACCCATTCAATATCGACATAACAACATGAGATATTACAAATCAAGAAACAAGAACAAAATCTAGTGATACCCATTAAAGCCCATTAGATTCCAAACACATGTTACACATCTCATCATGAATTCACTTAATTTAGTTCACAAACCCCAAACAGGGAATCACACCCACACACCCAAAACAACTCTACAATCAAAACCAACAAATACCCAAAAAAGGAATGTTTATCGAACCTAAATCAACAGATAAAGTAAGAAATCAAGCTTATCGCCATGTGATTTCAGCTCTCCAAAGACCCAACTCAGCTTTTTTGTTGTTCTTCTCAATTTCTTCACGAGACCCATCACTCCAAATGATCTAAACAACACAAAATCGAGAGAGAGTGAGCGATTCAACATATAGATACAAGAGATAGAGAGAGAGAGAGAGAGATGCCCATCACTCATAAACTCGGCAGGTGACCGGAGCTACCGGTAATCGTTGACCTTACAAGTCCTACTGTGAAGTAAATCCACCGGGTTGGGATCAGATAGTTCGACTCACTTCTTCAAACCCGATTCGTGACCTGCCAAGCCATGGAGAGACGTCGGCGGCGAGAGAGTGGATCCGGCGGGAGTAAAAGGAGACACGGCAGCGGCGAGAGAGTGGAGACGGCGGGAGTGAAAGGAGAGACGACGGCGGCGAGAGAGTGGAGCCGGGGGGAGTGACGGGAGTGAGGAGCGGCGGGAGTGAGAGGGAGGTGAGCGGCGAGAGTGAATGAGAGGAAGAGGGACGGGAGAGGGAGGTGAGCGGCGGGAGTGTGAGAGGAAGAGGGACGGGACGAGAGTGTGAAAGGAAGAGGGGGAGTGTGAGAGGAAGAGGACGGGATGGTTTTAGGCTTATGAAATTGTGAATGCTTTTAGGCTTTAAGGGTTTTTTGTGGTTATTTACTAAAATGCCCTCGGTTTGGTTAAACCGCGGTTTTCTCAAAATGAAAATCGCAACCAAACCGCGATTCTGCGGTTTTTACATTTTCCAAACCGCGACCAAACCGCGAGTTTTAAAAACCAAACCAAACTGTGCGGTTTGGTCGGTTTGGTCGGTTTGGGCGGTTTTTCGAAAACCGCTGCCCACCCCTAACTCGACCTGATGTATCATATGCTTTGAGCACTACAAGCATATATCAGTTAGATTCTGGTGAGAGTCACTAGATAGTTGTAAAGAACATTCTTAAATACTTAATAAGGACTAAGGAAATGTTCTTGGTCTATGGAGGTTTTGAAAATGATCTAGTTGTAAATGGTTACATAGATGCAAGTTTTCAAACTGATATAGATGATTTTAGATCGCAGTCTGGATATGTGTTTACTTCGAATGAGGGTACATTAAGTTGGAAAAGTTCGAAGCAAGAGACTGTGGCAGATTCTACAACAGAAGTTAAGTATATTGCAGCGTCCGATGCAGCAAATGAGGCAGTTTGGATCAAAAAGTTCATTTTTGAACTAGGCGTGGTTCCAAGTATTGCTAACTCTATTTGTTTGTATTGTGACAATAACGGGGCAATAGCATAGGCCAAGGAACCTAGATCACACCACAGATCCAAACATATACTCAGGCGTTTTCATCTCATTAGAGAAATTATTGAGAGGGGGGACGTGAAGATTTGCAGAGTACCTACTGAAGACAACGTTGCAGATCCATTGACAAAAGCTCTTCCACAAGCAAAACATGATGGTCATGTTAGATCATTAGGCATTAGATGCATGTATGATTGGTCCTAGTGCAAGTGGAAGATGTTGGGGCATGTGCCCTAGGTCAATCCATTAACTGTCTTTATGAATACTTTTAGTTAATAAAATAGAGGATTTCATTTGCTGTTTATTATAATTAATTTACATGTTTACATTAAAATAAGATCCATGAGTTTTTGCAGAAATATCCTAAATGTCCCTAGTCGATCTTTATACTGGGAACTATAATGAATTAAGACTAGTGTGAGTCTTGATTGATGATCATATGATGATTATACGTATAGGGATATGAATCAAGATCACGAGTATTTGTTAGGGAACAAAGTACTGGAATGACCCGCTATGAGAACATCACATGGATTAAGTCATAGTTGTTTCTCATAATAGGTATATTTTTAGTCCTCTGACTTGAGATTATCAGAGACTTCAACATTAGGAACACGGTGATCCGACACAATCAAACGTTGTCTTTAACTGGACGATTATAAAGGTTGTGATTGGTTATTGTGTGAGCAATGTGATGAAGTTGTGTAATCGAGATAAAATTTATCTCTCTCATATAAAGAGAGACATCCAGTGGATCCCTCGATGTGTTAGACTATTAGTCTAAGTGAATTGATATTGATCAATGTCACTTGGATGTTTTCAGTCTACCTAGAGATCGAGACTAGTACGATTAAACATGTTGGATGACAATTCTATGTCTTATATTTGATCAAAAGGATGTTGTATACACTATTGATTAGGTTGTATCGATTTGATATTCGTACAACTTGGGTAGTCATAATGTTTGCTAGAGCCCGCTTATGACTTGTATACCAAAATGTGTTTTGGTACACTGCCAACGTTGTATGAGTCTATTGGGTCGCACACTAAGAATGATTTTGCGAGATTTTAAGATGGTTCAGAAAAATAAATTTTATATGATAAAATTCATGACAGAAACATCCTTGTCGTGTATTACACTTATACTTCATTAAGTATGGGTATATGTGTAATTTACTTAACCGTCTATATACGAGGGTTGTATAAATAGACGCTTTAAGTTAGAATACATGTATGAAAGATTAAAAGGCTGAAACTCTATTTTCGTTTTAGAAACGACTTAGGGTTTTTGGTATGCTCTGGATCGTTTTGAAGAGAAACAAAAGGTTTGATATTCTCTTAAAGCTAGCACTTCGAATCTCGGCCGCCGTTCGTGTCTGACTACTGGTAGAGGGCGTTCGTCGTTGGCAGCGCCTTAGAGATCGATCAACCTTCAGAAAGGTATTTTGCAACCGATATATGATTAAGTTTTCTTGGTTTAAATGTTTTATTGGAATTAGATTCAGATCCTGTTGGGGTTTTTGTCAAAATTGTGTTGTAATCTCCGCTGCGTATGAACCCTAAAACCCAACAATTGACTCTCCTTCTAATCATAGTACCTACTAGTTCTATTGACTTCCGTGCAAGTGTTCATATGTTCCATGTTCATAAACGAATTTTTCCCTCATTGTGTTTGTTTTCCTTTTCTATTTCTATTTTGTCTAAAAAATCTAATATCCGCATCTATTCTTTTGTTTTTGTTTTCGTGTTTGTTTTGAACTAGCTTCTTTACCCACGCCCATCCTTTGTGTGGGAACCCTTGCTCATTTTTCTTCACATTCGGGCGACGATGTGAAGGGACTAGCTTTTTTACCCATACACGTCCTGTGTGTGGGAACCCTTGCTCATTTTTCTTCACACTCATGCGGCGATGTGAAACACATCCTTGCTCATTTCTCACTACACCTGAGCTCCGATGCAGTGCGTCACTAAGTGGGAACGCCCCAACGTTTATATATGTTTGATCTATTTCATGAAAAGTGACAAAAGTTTTATGCTGGTTGTCAACCTATCGCAACCTTCTTCCATTTTCCAAAAATGGAAAACGAGCTTGGGCCCTCTCTCCCCCACTTTTCAGGTATGAAAAATGAGTTTGAAACATCCCTTATCCATTTTTCTATATGAAAAATAGGGGTAAGAGTCTTCATCCTCTATCCAGACTTAAAGACCTGCTATGTAGCGCACATAGTGTGCAACATAGGTAGAGTTAAATTTGGCCCGTAAGTCGTAATTTTTTTTCTTTTCTTCCCAGACCTTACCAAGTGCCTCTCTCTAACCGGCACCCAAAATGAAGCCCTAGTGTTAGGCGGTTTCTCACTCTCACTGCCTTTCGTTCTTCTCTTTAAGGTGTGGTTCCTCGCTGGGCTGCCTTTCTCTTTTTATTACCATATGCGTCTTTCAGTTGTTTGCATTTCCTTGATGCGTGGTTCTTTCCCTTCTCATAGATCTTCATTTCCCCTATTTTCCTGACTTCAAGGATGTTATCATCTAATTACACATCCGACCTCGGTCCAGGTTTTTAGGGTTTTTCTTCGCTATGCTAGCCCTTTTTTTGTGTAGATTGATTCGTCGGCGTTTGATTCATGTTTCAATTGAATTTGCTTAAAAGCTATTTTCAGTCAATGTATATGTTTGATATCTATGGCTGCACTGCATAGGCAGTAAGATCTCACATAGAAATCTCATAAAACTTTCCAGGGCAGTTTCTTCTTTACTTTCTGAATTTTATTGTGTAGATTTTCATACCAGTTTAATGACTACATGGATCAAACTCTTTCGTTGCGCTCAATTTATTGCATACTAGTTTAACGCAAAAGCATCAGATTTTCATATATCTTAAAACAATATATATAGTTGTACAATGCTATGTAACATATCCTAATCTAGGTCCATGCGTGTATCATAATCTAATAGATATAAGATAATACTTTTACATCTCAAATATATATGAGGTAATATTAAATATATTTATCCTAATTAATCCAATAGGTAGGGGTTATAAATTGTGGACTTAGATCCACGATCTGATAAATTGTGGACTTAGATCCACAATCTGATACGATGTGGACTTGATCCACAACTTTGTTATAGACTTATCCTTACTTCCCCTCAAGTTGGGGCATGGAGATTCATAATGTTCAACTTGACGAGTAACACCAACTTCAATAGGATCCTCGACGCTCTCGATCCTTGTCTTGCTTGTCTCTTGTCATCAACCACACAAATTGTTTTGTTGTCTTGATTAGACATTGTTGTGGGTAGCCTCAAAACATTGACGCCAATTTTGTGACAATTAGCACATCCAGTTTTCTCCTGTTCGAAGGTTCTTCTTTTGAATCCTTCCAATAGGCTTACTTGAAAAGCAACTCCTCCATTGTCTTCTTGTCATGTTGCAAAGACTTGTCTCTTAATTACACATTATGGGGAAGTCACATCCATACTATGATTATATGAGACATGAATATATTATGAGAAAAACATTTTTATTGAAATTTTAATATAGTATTGGAAAAAACATCAATACTATATGATATAATTAATGGATATTTTTTTGCGTCTCCTTGGTTAGTATTGACATTGCAGAGGCAAGTATCAAACCTGCTTTTATACCATGTTATTTATTAGATAACTCGATAACAAAAGTCGTGGATCAAGTCCACATCTTATAAGCCCTAGCTAGTAGATTAGCATATTTGAGATATAAATTTATTATCTTATTATGATACACATATTTGATATATATCAAATATATGGGCTTAGATGATGATATGAGTATATATATAATATATTGTTTTCCAATTAATGAAAATTTGATGCTCGTGTTGGTCTATTTTGGAAATTTACTTATTGAGCTTTTATGATGTTGTGAAATTATGCTTGACTCAATCATTTGCACAGGTGTGTTGATTGAAGAAAAATGGTTGAGCTTCTTTTTGAGGATATTTTCACTTTGATTCGCATAGATCCTGATGGTAAAAAGTTCGACAAAGGTACGTTACAAAGCATTATTGTTCTTGTAGCATCTGAATGAATTATTCTTCTTTGTTTACTTTGATATTTGTTGTGGTAACTGAGAAATAAGATCAAATGAGAAGATTTGTGGATGGAGATGTCTTTCTTTACTAATTGTCTTGATATTTAGATAGCCTTTTTCTCTAAAATTCTGTTGTTTAGAACTTGGAACAAATATTTTTCTAAGTTTTTGGTTAGGAAAATCTAATTGAAATTTGAAAACAACCTTGATAGTATAAAAGGTAGGCAATGTGGCTGTTAGAAATTTCTTTAGAATTTAAGGCGGTTTAATTCAAAATATAAAGTACCTAGTTCTTCTTTGTTAATTTCTATTTGTGGATTATAAGGTTCTTTTCTAAATTTTTTGTCTGATTATTTTTTTCAATTTACTTTCTTGTCATATTTAAAATTAGACGCGCTATAATTACTTGAATGATTCTATTGTCCTATTAATGCAAGTCTTGTGGAAATTGAGTTCCTTTTTCCTTCATTTTGCATGCTATGAAATAATATTGGTAGTTGTTTACAGAGTTTATACACATAACTTAAAAATTGTTTTCTTAGGTGTTATAAAATAAATATTTCTTCAGAGCATTACCTTGAAGTCGTGAAAATATTTTTACTAATAAAAAAATTAGACCAAAGATAACTTGAAATTCATTTATTTGAAAGGATTTAAATGATTCTTAAAAGCACTTCATCAAGGGCGTTGATTCGAGCAGAGCGAAAAGTTTGATCCATGTAGCCAACCCAACTAATTTGGGATCGAGGATTGAAAAAGGCCAAGGGTCTCTGAGGTGATTTCCTTGGCCTAAGCGAGGTGGTGCCTAGACAACGCCTAGGCAAACAAAAAATATTTAGTTAGGGCCCCCTGAATTATTATTTAATTATTTCTAGGTCTTTAAGTGACAATAATTTTGTGCATACATACCAAGAAGATAATCTTCACTAATTCTTTCCGAAGAACTTGAATGGGTCAAACTCGATCCACTTCAAGGAGATTTTATTGATTGTCGAAAGGGAAATTACACCAAATTGAACCAAAGAGTTGTAGCCACAATAGAGAGGTTTGCTAACTCGCCAAAACAACTCTAACAAACCAACTTACCTAAGAAAGAAAACACTACAGAGCCTCATTTATACATCCATACTCACACATTTTGTGTTGTTTCATTGCCTCTCATTCACTTTCCCAATACTTCTGTAATAGCTTATGGTAACTCTCTCCACATGTAGATGTGGTCCCATTGGCTTCCAAGTTAGCAAGTGTTGAAGTTACTTCAGTGACCTCTTGTTTCTTCCTTTTTTTAAAGTATGCAATGGTGCACACGGATTGAATCCAATTCAATTAGTGTCAATCCATAATCGTATCCAATTATTGCAGATTGAGAAATCACAATCTAGTCCTGTCCATTTATTTCACTAATCCAACTTGATCCAATTTACTAAATGCGAACCGGATTGGATCAAGTTATGAGGATTGACAATTATGAAATTAATATTTTAAATTAAAACTTAGGTATCCCAATGAGTAACCAAAAAAGTTATGATTAATAAGAAAAATGTTGAATATGACTTTGAATTCAAATACATTAGTTTTAACATATTTTTCATTTATTTGACTAGATAGCTTTAAAATGTATACTTGAATATGAAAAAAAATTAACTCAAGTTGCAAAAATTTAGATTTTCAAATGTATATGAATGAATAATAGATGAAGGAAGATGTTAAACGTATGTACCCACATTTGGTACCCAATTCGGCGCACCTACCAAGGAACGTTGTTCAATAAACCTCAAATGCGCATCTCAAGATGTACCAATGGCACACCTTGGCAGGTGTGCCAAATTGGGTGTCCAAATTGGGTACCCCAATCATTTTTCATATATGAATTAGTGGCATAAAAATGCTAATCCCATCTAAATATAGTTCAAGATTGATGAAAAAATATAGAAAAAAAAAATCTTCATATGGTATTTGTATATTTAGAAAAAGCATATGATAGGGTTTGTAGCAATGTTCTTGGTGGGTTCTAGAAAGAAAAGGAGTGGATGGTATTAAGGATATATATGGGGGAGTAGTAATGCGTATAAAGACATTTGGAGGAACAATAAAAGAATTTCTCATTACGATAGGACTACATCAAAGATCGACTTTAAGTCATCTCTATTTACTCTAGTTATGAATGAACTAACTACGCATATTCAAGAGGATATACCATGATGCATGTTATTTGCACATGATATTGTCTTAGTGGGCGAAACAAAAGATGAAGTAAATAAGAAATTAGAACTTTGGAGGAATACATTAGAATCTAAAAGCTTTAAGTTGAGTAGGACGAAGTCCGAAAACACGCACTGTGAGTTTAGAAATACTAGGCATCAAGATGATGGAGTGGTAAAATTAGATGAAGTAGAAGTTCCTAATGAAAACCACTTTAGATATCTAGGATCAATCATATGAAATGATGGTAATATTGAGAATGATGTTACACATATAATTCAAGTTGGATGGAAGAAATGGAGTGCAACAGGTGTGATATGTAATCGAAATATTCCTACCAAGTTAAAATAAAATTTTATAAGAATGCAATTAGACCAGCTATGTGATAGGATCCCATATAGAGTTTCATTTAGAGTTAGTTATAAGAAAACACTATAAATAGAGGTGAGTTAGTGAGATTTAACATCTTGGAAATTGAATTGTAATTGGGGCACTCTTTGAGTGATTTGGGCTGAAATGGTTTTAAGACTCTTCTCTGGGTTACTTTTGTGTTCTCGTTCTTCATGTTCTTGGCTTGTAATCATTGTTGAATTCTCAAATTAATCGATCAAATATTGGCATTCTATCAATAGTATCGAGCATACTTCAAAGATGGAAGTTCGATTAGATAAGATGGAAGCTCGAATGGATCGAATTGAAGAGGAGGTAAAGAGGATTTCAACCATTGAGGTGTGCATTAAGGAGCTCGGATCTGAAGTGAAGACAATGACCTGAGGCTTGGCTCAAAGACTCGGCAGACTGCTCTTTCATCCTCGGGAGATCACTTCATTGAGTTGCACCAAAGCTTCAAATTCGCCAGATCCAGGATTGATTGAGTAGCTGCAACAACCTTCTTTGCAACACATCTCAACCTCAGCGATGAACACTATTTCATCGTTGATGGATGTATTTACACCAGATCTTTGTTCATTGTCACTTATACTAGTGGAAACAACTTTTTCTCCGCAAGTTCATCTACCAGGGTTTTCAATCTCTTTTATGCCATATTAAATCATTCTTACAAGTTTCATCTCACAATGAAGGATCAGGCACAAGTACTTTAAATCTAGATCTAGCTCATTTACCAATCCTTGAAGTCACACCTCCTACCGCACACCATGATTTCTATGCCATTTGTCATCCTCTACCTCCATCGCCACAATATACTCAAGATCTACCTCCTACTTCAACAAAGACCTTTGACATTCACCATATCTGACTTCATCTTGTTGAAGGGATGTTTAGAAGGTCTCACCATGGCCAGATCTGGTTTCATCATATCCAAGTTCAACAGATTCGCAACCTCGAATTGGAGGGAAGGCACTCGGGTTGCAGATCTCATTTTACTTGAGGAGGTTTGTTGTATGATTGCACCACCACTTTGGCCACTGCCAATGTCCCCTCTATTAGCAAGCTTCATTCTCGATTTGGTGGTTTTCCTCTGTCGAAATATTTCTTATTTTGGTTCAAGTTTTTGTGACTTAGTTGCAGCACTTGATTTGGGAAATTTTGTTTGATGGGTTGATACGCGTATCGAGGAGATTTGATGGTGAGGATGGAAAAACATAGATGTGTTTGTCACGACCTCTTGGTGCACGTATGGAATTATGGGCTTTATGTGTTTTGTCTTTAGCCACATGATTGTCCTCGAGGTGCGTTCATTTCATTTCTCTTAAAGTTGCAGGCCCACTTTGGTAATATGTTGATCGAGAAATATCACTTGGCCACTGTTTCGTCTTTTACCTTGGGTTTTTATTTTCTTCTTTCTCATCTACATGGCAATGGTGAATCCACTTTGTTCATTGGGATTATTGCCTTCACTTGCTGGGCACGCATTTGGGTATTTCAATAGGATCTAGATTCATGGGCTGCTAGTTGTGTGGTGTTGCTATCCCTTGTTTGGTGGTGTCAACCTCAATGCTTTGTGATGCCAAGGCAATTGACGACAGTTCAAGTTTCAACTCATTATTTACTTGTGTGCTCACGGGAAGGGTTGTTTGCTATTGCAGTGCATTTATTTTTGAATTGGATTGGTGCATTGAAGCTCAAGTCCATCTTGATGGCGTTCATGATTGATTGTGTTTGGGTTTTGGACTATCGCTTTATTTCTCTAATGCTTAAATCACAGAATTATGGTTTCCCTCAAATTGTGGGTGTTTCCAAAGGCATGTCTATGCAATATGACTATCTTTTGGTTGCATATGAAGTGTTTGCTGCAATGTCCTTCAACAATTGGTGGTTATGGAGCAACTTGATGGTTGGTGGTTCACTGTACTTGCGCTTTTATTGATGGACAATCATCTGTCAACTTTTGCTCAGCATCAGGCCACGAGGTGGATTTGGATCCTAGCATGGTTACCTCTCCAATATGCACTCTCTGACTGGTTTCTATATGCTTTTGACGCCATTTGCATTGTCGCATCAGATTTTTGATGAAATGTCATTGGCAGATATTGTGCCTTGCATTGTTTCTTGGCAACTTTACTTCCTCACAATCTTAGATCTATGTTCCTATTGTTTTGCCATTTCTTTTTCTTTCCACCTTGACAACAAGGTGGATGTTTAAGGGGGGGAAGTAATGATAGGATCTCATATAGAGTCTCATTTAGAGTTAGTTAGAAGAAAACACTATAAATTGAGGTGAGTTAGTGTGATTGGGCATCTCAGAAATTGAATTGTAATTGGAGTATCGTTAAGTGATTTGGTTGAGAAGGTTTTAAGACTCTTATTTGGGGTTACTTTTGTGTTCTTGTTCTCCATGTTCTTGGCTTGTAATCATTGTTGAATTCTCAAATCAATCGATCAAATATTAGTATTCTATCACTATGCTCTATGGAAGTGAATGTTGAGTGGTAAAGCAACAATAACTACATAAAATTAACGTAGTAAAAATAAAGATGCTTAGATGAATGCGTAATAAAACTTGTAAAGATAGAATAAGAAATATAAAAATTCAAAGACAAGTAGGAGTAGCACCAATTGACACAAAGATTAGGGAAGGGTGGTTGTGGTGATTTGATCACCCGCAAAGATGGCCTATAAATGCCCCCATTAAAAAATTTGACTAAATAGAAACTAAAGAAATTCGACGAGGAATGAGTATACTGAAGTTAACTTGGGACCATTAATTTAGAGGGATTTGAATGGTTTGGAAAGCTCACTGTCAATTGCACTAAATCAAGCACAATAGAAGAGTTTGATCCATGTAGCCAACCCCAATTAATTTGGGATTGAGGCTATGTTGTTGTTGTATGTCGACGCATATATAATGTAATGTATATAAAGGTTAATTGGATCGGATTGCTAATGATCCACGGATTAAGGTGTCCAATCCATGCGGATTGCAACTTTTGCAATCCAATCTAGTTTAACAAACTCAAATTATGAACCAATTAGAGCTAAACTAACTAGATCGAACTGGATCCATGTTTCATGAACACTCCTATGCGATACGCAGTGAGGGCGTATCAAATTTTCCACTGGTCAGTATAATCTATATTCAATATATACTTCGTCATTGATGTTGATGGCCATTTATCGCATTGTCCAATGTTTAGCTTTGAGGAAGCTGTGTGAGACAAATGACGGGTGAAAGACATGTTAAAACGGAAGTCGAGATTTGAATATCAAGAGAAGATCAAGACAATCCCATGTTGTCATTAACGAGTTTAAAATAAAGTTTGTGATTGCGGTGTCAAAACCTATTAAATCTGATAAACCCTTGATATGGTTTTTCCAAGAGAACCAAATTGAAACCACGTGATGAAAATAATATACTGATTACTTGAGCTGTGTGTTCTTTTTCTTTGTTTTTCTTTAGTTTCTCGCATTGAAGCTCAGAGTGAGCAGTTTGACATGTACATGCAATTGGATGTGAACTCTGAGATATATCCTCTTCAAGTTGGTGAAAAGTTTGCAATGGTTTTAGCTCCAACTCTGAATTTGGATGGAACGCCGGACACTGGCTTTTATACCCAGGTATATATATCACCTTCCCTCGCAGGATTTTTTTCCTTCATCATTTGAAAAAGATTGTAAAAAGAACTATTAAATATACTTTATGTTTTTCTTTTAGAGATTTTGAGATCGAGAGAAAACTGCCTTCAGTCATGTCATCGACAAATTTTTGGGATTGCATCAAAAACCTATTTCCTCTATACTTCTTGGAGCACAATTCACTCAAATAAATACTGGTCCAAGGAATCATTCATTAAAATTTGAAATAGATTCCAAGTTTTTATTACCAAAACTTGTGGTTTATTTTTTTATTTTTTATTTTTTATTTTTAATGTGAAACCATATCATGGATGAGCTCAAGTTGTTGATTTTTTTCTTGGAAAATGATTTTTTGACATTCTTTTGGTATAGGCATTTGCTACACAATGGTGTAGATTCCCTTGGAATTTGTGAGGCACGCATCCCAATCAAATCTACATCATTATGTAGCAAATGTACGTCTCCTAGTATGTTAGATTATTCCTTTTTTCTTAGGTCCTGTTTTCAATGTATATTGATTTGTTCAGGGTCAGAGAAAGTCATTGGCAGACAAGTTTGAGTATGTTATGCATGGTAAACTATACAAATTATCAGAGGAAGGATCTGGTATCAATGTGAAAGTGTATGTATTCTCGTCTATGCTCGTCTGTATATTTCTCCGATTAAAGGGAAAGTTATCTTGCTCCAACAAACATCTCTTCTTTTTGGTTTCAGGGAAATTTATGCTTCATTTGGTGGCCTGTTAATGATGCTAAAGGGGGATCCTTCTAATGCCGCCAAATTCGAGTTAGATCAGAGATTGTTCCTCCTGATGAGGAAAGTCTGAGACTATGGCTGCTCCAAATACATTCTAAATGCAAAGAAGATTATCAATATGTCACGACTCTGGGAGATTTGTGTTTTTTGTCTTGTACATCTGGAAAACACGGTTTTTTTCCTTCCCAACTCCTGAGCAGTATTTAATGTGTGGTGTATTAATTCTGACCTTCTAGTGTTTCTGGTGTGTATTTAGTATACCCTTTCTTGAAGTCAAGTACTTTAGACCTCCCTTGTTTTTAACATTTATTTGCTATTTCTTGTTGAGATTTCGTATTTTATGACTTATGGACAAATGGGCACCAACCAGGTGGGCGCTGCGCGATACACCTTGAGCAGCGTGTGCAATGTATTTTGAGGTGCACCACATGATGCATACCCAGTTGGTGCTTATTTCATGGTGTCCAAAGTGGGTTAGTGAAACATTATATCTAACTCGTAATTTTTCTGAACATTGTCTTTTAGCAAATGAAGTCTCATCCATTTCATTGTAGTTGCTTTTTTTGGCCAATTTGGTTTTGTTGTTTCTTGCTATAAATCGCCATACATGTTGCCCATTAAGTTCTGTCATTATTTAAATTCGAAAAAAAAAAAAAGTTGTCATTATTTTTCAAACTATAATTTTACGTCTTATGACAACTCATGCGATAAAGTTAAAACATTACAAATGTATATGCATTAAGGACTTAAGTTTACGACATACATTGAAAATTGAAATACTCAACACAATTTGTAGATTGAAACTAGTCTGATTTCCTGCTATTAAAACTTTGAAGAGAGTTAATGAATTAATTACAAGAATATAATGTAATATTTTTTACAATTAAAATTACAATTCACGATAATCAACCCATATATCTTAAAAAAATATACAATAGATTGATAAAAATATTGGAAAATGCTAGAATGACATTTCAAATGACATCTCTAGTGACACTTTTATGATGTGATATGCGGGTCTTACATCAAAATGTAATGTGGCATGATGGCCCACATTCACGAGAGCTATTGGTGCGGGCTTCAGATACACACCACGTGTGTTATGTATTAAGAACTATTTTACGCAAACTCATTTTTACTTGGGACCCGCACGCAACGTAATAGATGTCTCATTTTGGGTGTCATTCTAGCATTTTTCAAAAATATTTACTTATAAATCAAGCACATAACGAATATCTTGAACAATCATCACAACAACGAACATAAAGATGTGAAGTTGTTGATCCCACTGCAAGATCTCTGCTACATTTAAGAAATTATGAGTGTCATTGACTCAACAATCGCCACAACATTACATTTGTGTGTGGATGTTGTTAGACCTGCATTACTTGTGAACTTATGATCTATATATAAAGAGAAGATTATTGTTCTGTATAAATGATGTTATAGTAATCAAATGGATGATGTAAGATTCGAAATGAAGATTAAATGCATTGAAACAACATTTCATTAACCAAGAAAAGAATTCAAATACACTTAATTGCGATTTCGATGCCCTAAGCAGTATAAATGATGTTGTGGTAACCAAAGAGATGTGTAAGATTCGAAATGCATTGAAGTAACCATTCATTACAAAAAAGAATTCACTAGAATAAATTCGGCTTTTGATAAGGTTTTGAACATCTATGAAGACTTTTCATAATGGTTTTTGACCTTTATGAAAAACTTTATTTTATCTTTAAAGCTTATATAGGGGTTTCAAACCTCTATCAATTCTGGCTATTTCATAGGGATTTGAAACCTCTATAATATCGTCAAGGTTTGCATAGTGGTTTCAAACCCCTAAATACTAACGATTTCATAGAAGTTTGAGACCCATTTCAAATATAATTTTAAAAAATTTAATAGCTGAAAATGCCTACAATTATTAATTTTTATTTCCAATTGAAAATAAACAAATGTACATCTCACTCACAATATCATTATTCCACCAATAATTATACAAGCGACATATGCAAATAGAGAATAGAATAACAATGCATATATACATAAGTTGTAATATAAGTCTAAACTCCACCAATGTCCAACACCTTTTGAATCTCAGCAACTCTCACTGCATCGTGATATGAAGACCTCCTTATCTGCACATGCACACCACCCAATCTAATCCATCAAAACACAGCGATATAGACATTTATTCAAACAACTCAACATCACATTCATCAAAAACAACAAAATCTAAAAAAGATTCAAACTTTAACGTTTTCTCATGAAACCAAGACTACCCACTTGAATCACACCGTGATCCATGTGCCTAGAAGACCAACAATAGAAGCAAAAGGCATCCCATTTGCAGTCAAGGCAGTAGAGATTGCATTCACTCCTCGTGAAATCGCCATGAGTTCTGCAAATAAAGAAGAACCCAGTTAACAACAATGGCTCTAACCAATAGGGCACCAATATTGAAGACTCTTGCAGTAGAATCAATCAAACAATCTCAAAAACATGAAATCTCAATCGACCCTCAAAAGGGTGTCTAGAAACTAGTTTGTAGTAGATGAATTCAATCAATTCGATCAAACCGACAATAGTTACATTACCATTTCAAGTTTCAACGATCAGAGCTCAACAATGTCCTCGTCAATGCAATAAATTAGGGGAATAATTACATAAATTGGCATTGCTACCATTGCAATAAAATACATGACAGAAGCATTGAATCAAGAGAATGCAGATTGAGTCCAACAAAGTCATCTACTTTATATAGAACTGGTTCAGCTTCCAAAATTCAGGTGAATAATAATATCAAGAAGCCAACAAAAGTTAATGAAATTGAAATTATAAGTTATAACACTTCTGTTTTTAGCTTACAACATCACTGTAAAAGCTAATTCCACAAAGGTCGCATATTTAAGCAACAATCAGACCTCACTCTATGCATCACATATAAAAATTTGAGCCATTTTCCTTAGTGCTTGGTTTCTAATATCAACAAATTATGACAATATAAAGATAATAACTCAAAATCAAAGACTTACATATTCCATGATCTCAAATTGATAAACAACATTGGGATCCAATCCATATATGATTAGATGGTTGTAAGCAATATCACACTTCACATGAGACTCGTTCCGACAATTTTGACAAGGACATATAATTCCTTATGGATGTCATTCTCTAGCTTGAGCTTGAAGAACGAATGCATTTGCCCTTTACAATATTCTTTTGAAACTCTAATAACAAAAAAAAGACTTTGAACAGTAAGTTTCAACCTTACAAAAAATGTGAATGTTTCTCTCACTATAAAAAGATAATATTAACATCGAATGTCTGGCCCAACTTTTATCCATCCTAAGATTGTAATCTTTGCTCTGTTAAATTTGAAAAACGTTAATATTTACTACCTCCTCTTTTGTTTAAACTCTCCCCTTAAACTCATTCAAGAATGAATTATTATTATTTGTTATCCATACAAATTATTGTGCGAGGATGAATTTCGCAACATTTCCCAACTCCACTTCAAATATACATGCATTTTTAATTGATTGTAATACATAATCACAAAAATAGTATTGTGCACATAAGTCACAAAACACAAACAAGTGCATATTACAATAATAAATTATAAAAATAATCTAGCACAATTATATCATGCATATATATAAAAAGAGGAATGTCACATTAACATAGTTAAAGTGATTTGTGTCATTCTAGCATTTTTCCCGTAAATATTCACGGTGGGAAGTCTCAAGTTTACTTGTGTCAAATGAGCAATTTGTGTAACAAAAAAAATAATTGTGTTTAAAGAAAATTAAGAAATTAGGCCCTACATGCATGAATTGTATATATATATATACATGAATTAGGAGGACAAACCTAATTAATCTGGTAAACTTCATTTTTACACTACATCTACAGCTACATTTACATCATATGGAATTAGGAGGACAAACCTCATCATCAAACTCATCCTAGCTTACACTTGTAAACTTCATTTTTACACCTATTAGTTGCTCATCTCCATCATATGGAGTACATGCATGAATTTATATATACATGAAAAAAGAGGCATCTCTGCTATATAAAACGATGAACAAATCCATCTTTCAGCTGCAGAAGATGTAGTGCATTTTTTATATTTGATTCAATTCAATTCAATTGATTTTACGTACTACTGTTTTGTTTCTTAATTATGTGCAACTTATCAGGTTTTGCAGCCTTATTAATTGGCTTCTCTCTCCATTTACTTCATCACTATAAGCATGAAAATTTCCAACTTGGCAATTGTGAGACTTATTAATTGAGAACTCTCACCAATCTGATCATGGAAACTGATTAACCCAGCTAACTTATTGTCTGACTTGGCCTTACTCAACCTTAACTGAGAATATCATGGTGTGGAACTGGTTCTGCTTGCATGTTGCATGCTTTCTTTGACCACATGGAAAGTACATACGTTTACAATTTGCATTGGACTTTGTTTCCTAAAATTATGCACTAGATAGCTTGTTGCTTGTCAGCATCCGATGATCACTAACTAACACAACCACATAAGCTTACTTTCAAGGGAAAAGTTTTGCCAAAGATTGACTTTCTAAATATGATGACCTAAACTTCAACTTCACAAAGAAAATAGATCACGAGTTCATATTACCAGGCAATGGCCCAGATAGTTAAGTAATGCAACAGTGTCAACATACATACATACAACCGTTATTCAAGAAAAAAAAATCATTAGAAAGATTTTTATTGTATAAAGGCAAGAAAAAAAGTTGATTATTTAGTTCAAACAAATTAAATATGCAACTACCAGTGTACGAAAAGAAACTCACAATTCCAACAATGAAGGCAATACCTAATAATTATAGCAAGTATTTTACTCAAGTCTTAGCACGAGACACATACGCTAGTATGAATTTGCTGCCGGATGCCCCTCTATGAAGTAAAAGGCTCTCCACCGTAGTAAAAAGTGGAGGAATGTTAGATAGTTGGAAGCTTGTACATTGTCAAGGAAATTGGCATCAAGCAAACAAGAGAAAAAATAAAATGCAACCAAAATCTGACTAGATGAAAACGATGGAAAAAATTAAACGATATAAATATTAGCGCCTAGAATCAGATCAAAGCCTGTTGGATATTTCTGTAAGATCAAGCTCAAGTCATCCACATTTCCCCATTCAAGCTTCTCGGCTGCTAATCCTAAAAGCATAAAGAGGGCAATAAGATGTTAATGATGGGAATAATCACATATGCTTGTTTACAATCCATGCATGAGCGACAACTCTATGCATATTATCAATAAAAAATAGTGTTTTAACCTATGAACTCAATAATGTACTTAAATTATAGGAGATAGCTAGTGATGAACTTTGACAATTATTTATATGATGGAATATTAGATATATATGATGGATGAGAGAGAGAAATTGACATGCAACTATTCCCATATAGACTGAATATTTGCATGTCATTTCATTGAGTAATATAATAAATCTTAGTTTCTATGCATTATTATTTCAAATGCATTGTAAAAACATTTCATGAAGGATATAAAGGCATGCACTGCATATAATATGCACTTGAAAATCAATCAAACTAATTAGTACTAGACCATATATAAATACTAGTTTATTCAATTTGGTACTTTATGTATTCATTAATAAAACATGTTTTTTAATTACAATTGAGAGTCCGAGATCTTCACTCTTTGGATCTTTGTAAAGACTAAATTAGTATATCAAAGAAAGGAGCTCCTACTGGCTTCTGGAGTGATATGTATTTGGATAAGCCATGCAGATATAGTTTCCATATGAGAATAAAAGCCAATTGAAAAAAAGTGAAACAGAAAACTCTGTATCAGCAACTAGAGCAGATTACTCCAGAGATTTAAAAACTAGTCATTCTCATCCTCACCGTTCACCACTCTATACATACCACTCAAACCTTCCATCCAAAATACGCTCACTACATCAAAAGCCTCTTCATTAACTAACTAGCAAATATTAGTAAGAGACAAAAATGCACAAAATTAATCAATTTGAAACCAGAAACCACAAGAATTGAAAAGCAATCAAACAATTATACGAATAGTGGAAGAAATTGAATCGCGAAATTGATCACCAACACCAGATGTGAACCTCTTCCCTTACAAGCTGAAACCACAAACGCAACAAATCAACAGATCTGAACCAAACAACAAATGAGACAGCAAAATCATCAAAAAATGAAGATTGATCAAATAAGAGATAGAGAGAGAGTTGATCGACTGTTGGAGATAGCTGATTTCTTCGGATTTGGATTCTTCGGAGGCTTTCTAGAGTTGTTGTGGTGGATTTGAGTTTAGGTTTATTCGATTCTTGTTAGAGAAGTGTTAGATTTGTTAAAGATAGGGTTTCAAGGAGGTTGATCACTCAATTGAGTGTCAGAGAGCTGATTTGTTGAATTTATGTGGAGACGACGTCTTCGTCCCTGCGAGAGACGATCGATGAGGGTGAGTCCGCGAGGTCGGAGCAGGTCGATGAGGCGATGAGGGTGATGAGAGTTGAGAGTAGACGACAAGAATGATTTTGTTTTAATTGGGAGGTTCAATAGCAGTTTTTTTAAACCCCTATGAATTAGTGCTAATTGCTAATACATGGGGTTACTTAAAACCTCTATGTATAAGGTGCTATTAAAAGCCTAATTACTTAATACATGGGGATTAATTAAAACCTCTGTCTATTAAGTGTTATTAAAAGCCTAAATTGTTCTAGTGATTCAAATGAACTTAATTGTTATTTCAGGTCCCTAAATAATATAAATGATATTGCGGTAACCAAAAGTAAAGATTCGGAGACTTAATGCATTAAAGGAACCGTTCATTAATTAGACCGACGTTTGATTATTCAAGGTTGGGTTTTTTGTTATTCAAAAACATGAGGATGAATATATCTTGAAACAATAAATAACATAAATAAATAAATATCTTAAAACAAAAAATTGAGAAAATTCTAAAAATGAAACATTGGAAGGAGAGAGCATAAAGATTGAGCTTCAATTTCCAAGCCTTTTTCTAGAGCTGTTCTTTAACACTAAAATTCATCACTAACCTACCCAAGTAAAAAATCCATCGGTAAAATTCAATCCATCTTCGTCTTTCACCATCCCAAAATTAATGACACTTGTTAAAAAAGTGTTGCCAAATTTAAAATTTGAGACACTAATTTAAAAGTGTTGTCAAGTTTCAATTCTAAAGACACATAGTTTATAAGTGTTGCTAAAATATAATTTACAAGTGTTGTTAGACTTTAAATATAAAGACAAATAATTTAGAAGTGTTGTTAGACTTTAAATTTAAGGACATATAATTTACTAGTGTTGTTAAGTTTTAATTTAAAGACACATAATTTACAAGTGTTGTTAAATTTTAAATTTAAGGACACGTAATTTACAAGTGTTGTTAGACTTTAAATCTATTGTTAAATTTTAAATCTAAAGACACATAATTTACAAGTGTTGATAAATTTTAAATCTAAAGATACATAATTTACAAGTGTTGTTAGATTAAAAAATTAAAGACACATAATTTATAAGTGTTGTTAGACTTTAAATCTAAAGACATATAACTTACAAGTGTTGTTAGATTTTAAATCTAAAGACACATAATTTACAAGTGTTGTTAAATTTTAAATCTCAAGACACATAAGTTACAAAATGTTGTTAAATCTCAAATCTAAGGACGCGTAAATTATAAGTGTTGTTAAATTTCAAATCTAAAGACACATAATTTACAAGTGTCGTTAGATTTCAAATTTAAGGACATATAATTTACAAGTGTTGTTAGATTTTAAATACATAGACACATAATTTATAAATGTTGTTAGATTTCAAATTTAAGGATACATAATTTACAAGTGTTATTAGATTTTAAATCTAAAGACACATAATTTACAAGTGTTGTTAGACTTTAAATCTAGAGACACGTAATTTACAAGTGTTGGTAAATTCTAAATCAAGATTTGTTATTAAAGTTAGGTTAAACATGACTCGAGTTTAAGTTTCGTGAATGAAAAAAATAAAATTGAGAGGGTTGCCTCCCGTACATAATTTGACATCGCCTAAGCATGGATTAGTCGATGTAGTTGGTGCGGGATACCACGAAAACAAAAAAAAAAAAGTTAATTAAATGTTAAATGTATAACTAAAACAATTAGATTAACTTCTTAAAAAAACTATTAGTCCATATGTGATCCCTAAATATAACCCAACAGCCATTTCTGTGGAAACATAAGAAATTTATAGCTCTGCTTATTATATATAAATATTATATTGATTGTAAAGAAGTTATAATTGTTTAGCCAGCCTAGTTGTTAATGGAGATTTAGCAAACGTCAACAACAAAGCCTAAATCTACAAATTAATTAGGTGTAACGGCTCGAAAATTTGACTTGTGCCACGTGCAAAGTCAAAGTCGTATGTGTGACCCACTCGTCGAAACACGTATGTCCGAATCTCAGGTGGAGATACCGATGTATGATATTTTCTGTGATGTGTGTATCTAAGATCCAATTTGAGAGTATAATGCTAATTGTGGTATATGTGGAGAATTCGGTAGGCCAAAATACGAACGGGGACGCGCCTCGAGTTGCGTGTCAACGTGGGAACAAGGTAGCGGTTTAATGTAGCTATAGTGGCTATATGGTCACATTAAGAATAAAAGGAAAAATGTAGATTGGATGCGCCTCGTGATGCGTTTGGTGCGAGTTTCGAGATTGTGAAATGAGGTGGTAGTGGTGTGAACATTTATGGTGTCTCGAGATGCGTGCTACACAATTCTTTAGGAAACATTGAATAAATATGTTTTTGGTGTGCCTCGTGTTTCGCTCCGCACGAATCTCGATGACACATTTACTTTCTCTTGAGGAAGAAATCAAAGAGAGAGATCGACAGGAGAGAGAGAGAGGAAAAGAGAGGAAGAGGGGGGGAGATCAGAGAGAGAGAAGAGGAGAGAATGAGAGATCGACAGGAGAGAGAAGAAAGAAACGGCGGTGAGGGAGCTCCGGCGAGGCAGCCGCGGACGGCCAGCGCGGACGAAAAGGGCAGAGCTCCAACCGCAGATGGCGACTCCCATGGCAGGCGCGGCGGCCGCGTCTACCGGCAGCAGATGGCGGATGGCGGACCAGTAGCGCGGCGGTGGCTACGAGGAAGCCGTGGCGGACGACGGGATCGATCGGCAGCAGCGCGACCCCAATAGCGGCTCGCGGGATCGGCACGGCAGCAACGACGGCGTCGGCGTCTCAGCGGCGGACGAGCTGCAGCAGCGGCGGCTCCGGCGAGCGATAGTGGCGGCGCCGGCGAGTGGCTGCGGCGTGGCGACGACAGCGACGCGACAGCGACATTAGAACTCTCTGTGACGCACTCGAGAGCCGATTGGAGAAGAACCCCAGCGATTCGCAATCAACTCCACATTTGGATTCTCGTTAAAGGTACAGATCTTATCTCTGCAGCTGTCACTGCTTCTAAATCGAGCTTTCTAGTTGATCTTCCTGAGTAGCCATCGAAATTTCTGGTGCACATTTGTGTTTCGTTCCGGTTCTTGGCTGTGATCTTGAGCTTATTAGCTTTTGTTTTGGTGAATTTTTGTTGTTAATTAGGTTTTTGATAGATCAAGAGTAAGTGAAGTACATTCTTTATTATACGTAGAATTGATAGCGGTGGCGTATTATTTATATAGCTAAGTTGAGCTTTATATGCTGAAGGTTTGAGCTTTATATAGCTAAGTTGAGCTTTAGAGAAAACCAATGACAAAATTGTTGTCATGAAGTATTGTGTCATTTTTATCCTATTTTCACATTGCAAGAAGCAAGTAGCCCATTTTGTTTTGGATAGTCTTTATATAGCTAAGTTGAGCTTTATATGCTGAAGGTTTGAGCTTTTGTGTAACTGAAATTACAAGAATCCATATGAAATTTCAAATTCCTTATATTCCCTCTGTACTCTCATGCTTCTCTAAAGCTCACACTGTCTACTAATAGTTTCATCATCAATCTTATTAATTTACTCAATGAGAAACTTAAATTATTAGGAATATAGCTTCTAATTTCTGATAAAAAAGAATATAGCTTCTACTTTGACACTCGATGTGCATTAAAATTGTCATCTGATGATCCATGTTGTACTATTGTATGCTTAACTATTATAACTAAGACTAGTTTGGTTAACTGTTTTAGATTTTGTGTCTATGATGACATGTCGAAAATGAAATGTCACCTTTGGAACTAATACATTCGTGGCGTTGCTGGTACGATATACCTATTTGGAACTTATATAACCAAAGTATAAGTCTTCTCTTTTTATGGAAAGCTCAAGTAATTGACTCTTTATACCTATTTGTGACATTTTAGGTGCTTCTTTATACCTACGAACTTCAGATTCACCTTAGAAAGTGAAAATTACATATAATTTCAAAGAGCTCCTGCAATTCACAAAAGTTACCTTAATCTACTATTAATTCTATAGTTGAAATTTATAGCATTTACCCCCAAAAAGTATGGTGCACCTGATTATCGAAAACTTATAGCATTTACCCCCAAGATGTATGGTTGCACCTGATTATCAAAAATTTTAAGTCGTGGTAATCCATCTTGATATAATTAAAAAATTATAACAGTCTTGTGTACTTAATTTTTTTTTTACATTTTTAGTCAAGGTATAAAAATGTAATTTAAACTTGTCATTAAAACTATCTTTAAAAATACGTTAATTAGCGTGCTTGGACATTGACTTATAATTTTGCAATATGGCCATCACCCTCGATAAAAAGGTTAGTTTCGGTAGTCCTGTAATTTGCATTTCTAGATATTTCTGTGGTATATATAACTCTTTCTAAAGTAAGAACTAATAGGTACCCTCTCTGAGTTCAAAAAATAATTTGAGGAATTGCTTATGTTTGCCCCTTAGTTGTTATTGGTTTGTTTAATTTGGGGTATTGTTTTGGTGGTCATTACTCTTTATAAATAAGTTTGAGTAGCATTCTTTCGAAAGTACAGGATTGCCTAAGACTTGCATTCAGTACTATTTTTTTAAGCCACATGAACTTGCGCAACTATCTTTTTATGCGTGCGCATTGCTAGTATTGATTTGACCAAAATAAAGACCAGCATGAATGTGCAAAATGAGAAATTCCTCCGTATGATGTTTGATGCCCTTTTATTTCATCAATCAACTGTTACATTGCTATGCTGATTTCCTAAATAAATGATGGAGCAAGAAAATAATCTAAATCAAAGTTTCTACAATGCTCCCAAATGTTCCAAATTGTTGTTTTGTTACAATTTTTTCAAAGAACTTATAGTATGTTGGTGATGTGAATTTCTCTTTAATGGAATTCTTAAATGTCAGGCTACTAAGATCAATGTAGGAGTTGATGTGTGCATGACCTACGAAAGGCGTTTCTACTTCAACCTTCCTGAAGTTCAAAAGGCTCTTCACGCTAATAAGATTAATTTACCGTATAGCTGGTCAATGTGCAGCAGGTAAATAGGCTTCCTTTGGCTTTATTTTACTCTCTCTCTTGGACCATATTTCGCAATTCCTTAATTTGAAGATTTTTGCAATGTCAGCTCATTTTAATTATTTATATTGTATTGTTCATCTCTGTCCAAAAGTTCATCTGATTAGAGTTTTGACTCTGAACTTACATGTCTAGATTTTATCCTGGAAAAACTAATTAACTTTTCTCCCATTCATAATAGAGAATTATAGGTTGAAAGGGAAACAAACCCTGCCGTGAAATTTCATTTGTCGTGCATAATTCTCTTCAATAATGTTTCTATCTTTAGTGGCCATAGGTAATACCAAGAGAACTTGCTTATCAAGGTAATTTTTTTTGTTTTGCTTTAGTGGCCATAAGTTTAATAGAAAAACTAATAAACTTTGGCTCTTATAATTTTGGTTCACTTTCTTTAGCCAGCCCCACAATTGCAATGATATTGATAGACACTGATATGGTGACATTGAGCTATGTCTTCAAAATGCTTTTCATTATTCGAATTAGTGGTATACCTTATACATCAGTGTTTAGTTGATCTTTAATAAACAAGTTTCGACTTAAGTAGCTTCAATTGACCTTGTAGTGTTCAGTTGAGTTATGTTTAATAAGATCAAGGGTCTATTAATTAATCAAAATTGATTTGCGACTTGTGGGAAAGCATGGGAAATGCATTGAAGTTTTGGACTTCTTTGCAACTGATGAATGAATGAATAATTTCTATTTTTGAACTGTGAAAGGTCTGCTTGATTTGTTGCTTTGCGCGTTCTTAATGGAGGTCAGTTGTTCTATTCTTGTTTTCTTTGTTCAATTTAAATGCTCTGCACGCCTCTCCATCCAAATGTGAATCAGCTTTTTATTCTTTTTTGAAAGCTTTTTCACATTTGCTTGGATAGTTAATGCTTATTACCTTGTCAATTTTTTTTTAAAGATTGATACTTATTCTACATTTCTTCTTTGGTTGGTTGTTGGGCTTCTATTAGTATGTCAATCATACATGGGATGGAACATAATAATACTGTAAATTGGATGGTCGTCCAACTTGTGTTAGTTGCCAATATAATCACTTTGTGCCTTATTCAACAAATTTAATGACTATACCGAATCGTTTTGGATGTTTACTGTTCATCTATGTCTTTTTTTTATGAATTATATTTCAAAATCTACCGAAGCTTGGAAGGACCATCTACTTTTATTAGATTTTGGAAGCTTTAAAGTTGTAAGTCATGAGTTTTGTAAAGGTACCTTCTCTGCTTCCTTATTAAATATTTGTTTTTCCACTTTCCTCTTTAGATATGAGGTATTCAGATGATTGTCAAACAAAATATATTGACACTTTATGCGGTTTTTAAAGAAGCTGGTAGTCGTGATATAATGATACCTCAATATTTAGACAGTCGGATGGCCTTGAATGGTTTACCAATGAAATCGTTTTCAGGCTCTTGTACTTACTAGTGAAGCATGATACACATCAACAGGCTCTTGTACTTGTTGGGTTTTTGGGGTTTATACGCAGCAGAGATTACAAAATAATTTTTACAAAAACCCCAACAGGATCCGAATCTAATTCCATAAAAATGTTTAAACCATGAAAAACTTAATCATACCTCAGTCGCAATATACCTTTCTAAAGGTTGATCGATCTCTAAGGCGCTGCCAATGACGCCCTCTACCAGTAGTCCACACACGAACGACGGCCGAGATTCGAAGTGCTAGCTTCGAGAGAATATCAAATCTTTTTGTTTCTCTCCAAAAACGATCCAGAGCATACCAAAAACCCTAAGTCGTTTCTTAAACGAAAATAGAGTTTCGGCCTTTTAATCATTGGTAACAGACAATAGTTTATCCTGCAATTCATAAATTTCAATGAATAACAAACAATTAATTATTCATTGAACACAAATCTCAATGAACACGTAATAAATTGTTTGTTATAATTTCAATTAATTATAAAAAAAAATTAATTAACACGTAATAAATAATTAATTATAAATTATATGTATGCTATAAATTTGTAATTGATATGATGTATGTGCAATTCATTGATAACTATTGTGGTGTGCTAGCCTTTTAATGAAAGTGGATAAGAAATTGTTTGTTATTCATTGAGATTTGTGTGATGTGTGTGAATTCCCATATGAACTTGTTAGAATATTGGCATGGATAAGCTAGCTAGCTTGGTTTTTTAAGGGCTCCATTAATGAGGCCATGTTAATAGCTGGCTCTTTTTTATCATTAATGGAAGTTTCAATAATGATGGAAGTGTTTAATTAGCTAGTTAGCCTGGTTTAACAAAGATTATGATCTAGCAATCATGGGATTTGATATGATATATTTGTTACAATTCCCTCAATTTCATTATTTTTGAATTAATTAAACTCTCTTTTTTGTTAGATTTGTGAGTTGTTTTCTTCCCTTTACATCAGATTGGTGTATTTTGATTGTGGTACCTTGAAAAAGTGTTGTAGGCATTAAGTGGACTACTTGTTTCCATAGAAGAAATATATTGTTTTTACCGTATAATTAACCCATGTTTTTTTTTTTTTTTTTTTTTTTTTTTGCAGATTTTATATAGTTCTTAATTATAACCTTTGCAATTTCTATAGATCTTCGGCTCAACAATTTGTTCTCTTTCAAGGTATATTCTTTCATTTACACTTGTACTCATCGCAAAACAAAAAGAAATCACAATAACACAGTGAGTACCGACACTCTGATACATAGCTAGATAGGAATTAATGGCTTTGTTAAGCTCACAGTGAGTACTAATGCTCTGATAAATATTTTGCTATTATTAAGCAGCTTATAAATGTACTTTTGATAAAACTATACTTTGATAAGATTTCTAGCATTTGAAGCAATTATTTTAGTTGTGGGATTGTGAACCATGCAAGTCAATCCATTTGTTCTTTTCGATTGAAACACAACAACAAAAAGTGATGCTGGTAGCTCTGTTTTACCGCGCAAGGAATTTAGAGTGATGAGTGTTATGCTTTTGTGACTATCTATTAATTCAAAAGGTGATGTGTTTTGGTATTGTTGGATTGAATTTGATGGATTTTGACAATTTTGCTACGTTCTTTGGGTGGTTTTTATTTGAGTTTTTCATTTCTCGTATTGATTGATTGAAGGTTCGGGGAGGTGCCAAGTGAAGAATAAAGTAATATTTGCAGATGATGTGGTGGAGTCATCATCCAACAATGAAAAGTATTGAATGAGAAGTTCAATAGTTTTTGTAAGTAGAAGTAAGATTTGCACACGTGTTGATTGAAACATCAAAAATAGAGTTTTTAAAGCCCTGTTTTAACAAGTAAATTCAACTGTATGTATTTTTTTTTTCTTTCACCTTGAATTTGTACATTCGTTAGTTAATTTTTTGTTCAAATGAAATAAATAATTTTTTTTCTATTGATAAATAAATCATATTCCTGTAAGTAGAAGTAGAAATTTCTTTAATTTATATATAAAATTTTCTTTCCAATAATATTAATATTAATTATTATATATATATATATATGACGACGCTAAATATGAATGCGTTGTCAACTTAGAGACACTAAGTGTACATACGTTGCCGATTTAAAGACACTAAGTATAAATGTGTTGTCAACTTAGAGACATTAAGCGCGCATGCGTTGTTAATTTAGAGACACTATGTGCACATGCGTTGTTAATTTGGAGACACTAAGTGTACATGCGTTGTCAATTTAGAGACACTAAATGTACATGAGTTGTCAACTTAGAGACATTAAGTGCACAAGTGTTGTCAATTTAAGGACGCTAAACTTACAAGTGTCTTTAATTTAGGGATGCATATATAAATAGTGTCTCTAAATTGGAGACACATAAGAAATAAACGTCTTAAAATTAAAGACACATAAACAACAAGCGTCCCTAGTTTAACGACGCTTATAGCAAAAGTGTCCTAAATAAATGTTACCAACGCATACATTTTGTGACGTAAAAAAATGGGGCGACATCACTTTTACCAACACAAGTGGCAACACTTTATGATGCGTCGGTAAAATTTTTAGAGACACTAATTAATGTCGTTAAATGAGTAAATTAATGTTGCTAAACACACAATGTTTTGTAGTGCATGCACCCCATTTCTCTTTCGCTGCATTCATAAATTATTGTATTTCTTTTTTGTTTGCAGAGTTTGGAAAATGTGGGTACCCTTCAAGAAAATTGAAGATACAAGCATGGTTATTTATATATATTACTAATATTTTTATTCTAATTAATTAGGGTTTTGATTTTTAATTAGGGTTTTGATTTTTAAGTTCTTACTCAGAATCTCCCATGCAAATCTATCAAAAAAGGGAGAAAAAAAGTTTACTAGTGTTTTAGCAGGCACGTATGAGATTCTAAACTATGTTTCGATAGGGTTGGCAATTTATTTTCATTAATTAATCGAGTCTTTTCAAGTTTGAAATAAAAATGGTCCAGGCGGTATATGTGTGACAAAGATCTCTTGTCTGCATATTTAAAATCGGACTTGGTTTAGACAAGATCCTGCAAATTTAAACCTAGCTCGAATTTTAAATGGAGCTATAATCATCCTTTGATAATTAAAGGGTTGTTGGACAATTAGCTTAATAATTACATCAACAAACACTAATCTACTCTAAAGTCTCTAATACATAAAAATTAATGTCATCTACTCTAATATACTACACAAAAGTTAATATATTAAAAATATTTTTAATTTTAGAATGAATTATTATTATTTTTGGTTTGAGACCACTCAGTATGATTGTGACTATCCAACTACTTTTGATTCGCCTTGAGTTGCACCTATAGTAGATTTTAACTGATTTGGGATTGATCGGACTTTGTTTTTGTTGTGTTGTTGGTCCTCGACTTCAACACGCTAGCAAAATCTGTTACCATATATATCAGAGGAGGATCAACGTAGATTACAGCGCTTAGATGTGTCAAAAACTGAATGGAGAGGAGGGTATCTCGCCAACTCATGGTTCACGTCATCCCTCTCACATAAACACACCAACACGACACAAGCGCACGCATACAGCTAGCACATCAACCCAAACATTAATCTCAACCCACATACTTGCATGCACGTCCACTTCACAATATCAAACAAAACCAAACACAAACCAACCAACAACCATTTCTCACCACCAAAAACATTCATTCATTCATTCACAAAGTCCCAACGACACAAGAATTAAGGCACACATTTGGCAAACATTAATTCATCACAATAATATGCCAAGCAAGATCAGGAAAGCAATTGGTGTGGTCAAGGACCAGACCAGCATTAGCCTGGCCAAGGTCTCGGCAACCAACTCATCCAACCTTGAAGTGGCCATCCTTAAGGCCACCTCCCACGACGAGATTCCGGTCGATGAGCGCTACGTCAAGGAGGTCCTCTTTGTCACGTCGTCCAACAAGTTCTACGCATCCATCACCGCAAATGCGCTGGCTAGGCGCATTGGCCGCACCCGGAATTGGGTGGTGGCGTTGAAGTCTCTCATGCTCGTGCTACGTTTGTTTCAGGATGGTGATCCTTATTTTGCTAGGGAAGTTTTGCATACAATGAAGAAAGGCTCCAAGATTGTTAATTTATCTAGCTTTCGTGATGGCTCATCGAATTCTAGTCCTTGGGATTATACAGCGTTCATTAGGACGTTCGCGCTTTACCTTGACGAGCGCCTCAATTGTTTTCTTAAAGGGAAGCTTCAACGTCGCATGACCGTTAAAGATGATACCAAGCATGATGCACGAAGGTAATTAAGACGCTTTTAGCTAGCCAAGAATTGCCGAAGAATTCAAAAACTTTTGCACAAATAAATATATTTCATTTTTTGTTGCAAGTTAAAAGTTCCGATGGGATCTAATGCATTAGTGTTGATATGATCGCATCTAAAATATTGAAGATTTGCTTTCCAAAGATGAAAACTATTTTTTTCAAATTATTTTCTAGGCAAATTCGTGCAAAAGAATGAATCTATCATGAATCGAACTCGTAAGTCACAACCAAGACAGTCAAAATTTATAACGCTCTCTTCGTTATCAATGAGAATAGATCACTAACAATAATTGTTTGCACATCATTATGTTCACCTAATTTACATTTTTGAGACCTTAATTTGTAAAACATGTTTAATTAATTAGATCTATAGATACTTAATCATGCCTTAATGTGAATTAGACAAAGAAAACTCTATACCCAGATTAATGTCCATCAAAATATATTCTCATTAACAGTGTGTTAATCCTATTAGCAAGTTTAAACTTTAAAGAGACAAATGTTTTACAGGTCAAGTGAGCCTGTGAGGGACATGAAGCCGGCAATGCTGCTAGACAGGATGTTTTACTGGCAGAGATTGCTCGACAGGGCAGTTGCGACACAGCCAACGGGTGCGGCAAAGGCAAATAGGTTGGTGCAGATTAGTCTGTATGCCATTGTCCATGAGACCTATGACCTCTACAGGGATGTCTCAGGTGGACTTGGCCTTCTCCTTGACAGTTTCTTTCATTTGCAATACCAATCATGTGTGGATGCTTTTAATGCTTGTGTTAAAGCCTCTAAACAGTTTGAAGAGCTTGGTAAGTTCTACACATTGTGTAAAGGCATTGGAGTTGGAAGGATGTCTGAGTACCCTAGTATTAGAACCATCTCTCAAGAGTTGTTAGACACATTGGGAGAGTTTTTGAAGGATCAAAATGCAATCCCAAACACTAGTACTAGTAATACTAGTAATAGTCAAGAAGGCTCGGAAATGCGGTCTAAGAGATCGCCCGGAGGGACCAAAACTTGTTTGGAAGATCTTATGAGTGGGCCGAATGGAGGAACGGATTCGATGATTGATAAGGAGGGAAGTTTAGAGGAAGAACAGCCACCATGTGTAGTGGAGGATTTGATAGATGTGAGCTCACCACCAGGATCTACAAGAACATCATCAACTTCAATTGATTACAATGAGCAGAATTTGGAGCACCCTTTACATGATTTGATATGCATTAGTATCGGAGATTGCGAGGGAGGAGCATCAACAAGCTCAACATCGCCTGGATTAGTTGCTCATCAAAGTAACATTAGTTCATTGTCGACGCTTGATCTAGGATTGTTGTTTGATGATCAGGAACAACGAGCATCATCGGTTTCGGGGTCTGATTATGGGGGAAGAGAAGGGTGGGAGCTTATGCTTGCAGAGAATAATGAAAGTAATGATAATGGGGAAAGAGAAGGGTGGGAGCTTATGCTTGTTGAGAATAATGCAAGCGATGCAACCAATCTAGCAAACAACAACGACAACAATAAAAACGCGCCTTCGATAGGCTTTGAGCCCTCTTTTTTTGACAGTTTATACAATCAAGCTACTTCCTCAACTTCAATGTATAATCAGAGCGATGCGAATTATGTCAACCCGTTTCTGAATGGCGAAAACGATGAGCTAGCTCTGACTCTACTTCCCGCCAATGATGCTAACTCGATTGCCAATTCCCCCGCTTTCGATGTGTTTTCTGCAACTTATTCACCATTTCAGTATCAGGTAAGCCCAGGCTTTTGTGGCCAGAATCCTAATGGATCCACAACAGAATCAGAGATGAAAACTCATTGCGATCCTTTCTCGACATGGCAATCTCCCATCGACAATTCAAGCGCTGAAAATAGAATCTATGGATCAACACCAGCTTTGTGAGCAACTGTTGGGGGTGCAGCAGCAGAGCATATATGTAGTTTGTTTGATTGATTTTTGTGGAGAAATTTAACAAGTGGAACACTTTTAACATTTTTTGTTTAAGATGTCTCTCATTTATGTTTTAGCTTGTTATTAAGAATGGATTCTTATCTAGCTTCATCATCATGTATTCATTCACATGTTTGTTCGTAAGAAGCCCTTGTTAATTAATCAGTTGTCACCTCAACTTTTATTTATAAGAAACAAACTTAATTACTATACCTTAGACTCCAACATAAACCCAACCTTGCCTTTCGCAAGTGATGTGATGTGACATACGTCTTGTGTATAACAAGAGATGCGAGGGTGTGTATGACGATACACAACAACAACAACAACAACAACAACAACAACAAAAAGCCTCGATATCAAATTAATTGGAGTTGGCTACACGAATTAAACTCTTCCATTGCGCTCGAATTTGTGCATATGATGGTGTGCTTTCCAAATCCTAGGTGATGATACTAAACATGAAAAAACAGAAAAAGTAACCAATTAAGGGGGTAGCTCGATGATTTTTAATTGGTATGTGGTCTCTAACGCAAATGGTTGAAGGTCAAGGCTGACGGGTCCTGCTCCTTGACTACACTACATCTTAAGAATCATGACGGAACGTGACGGTACCACTGGGATTGGAGAGCGAGTACTAATATTGCGGATTGATGCATTTCAGTTAAAAGACATGAAGTAACATACCTTTTTTGTGTGTGCAAGTTAGGTAAAATCTAAGTCTAGACAATCCCTACTATAAAAGGGCATGCATAACGGTGGCATAAATTGTTATAATTGCATGTTAAATAGAAAAGTTTTTGTAAACCAAAAAAAAAAAAATAGAAAAATTTTTTGGTTGCTTTTTATAAAATTCGAGTATGGTTTCCTTACATTATAAATTTAATTTGTCCCACTCCCCTAGCTAGCCAAAGCTTATGAGGAGTCTCTAATCCTCTTTCATGATTCTAGATTTTGATCTACCGTTGATATTTTCTTTTGATCGACAGTAGTTCCAATCACATATTTAGCGTTTTTATTTATCAAATAAACTATACATCTATTATGGGAAGATTGATTTCATTCTTATTGCAGATATCATATTCACCATTAGCTGCAATTGCTCTTTTTCAATGTCGAATTTTTCTCAACGATTGCGTGTGAATTTGTATTTATGGATGCTCGGTTGGTACTTTTCTTTAGGCATTTTACATAATAGATCGTTATCTTCCTTTGGTTGAAAGTTTTAGATTTTCTCATTTTTGTTGAAAGTTGTAAGTTTTCTTATTATGATTCTAATATTATGTCTGTTTCAAATGTTTGTTAAGAGAGCAAATTGATTTTCCGATCATTTCACTACTACAATCACAGTTCCTTAAATTAACTTTGGATATTCTCTTGAACAATTAAAATGATTAGATCAATATTGTATCTTTATTAGGGTAATTAGTATTATGTATGGTCTTGTTTCATTGAATATATTGAATGATTGATAATTAATTAATGAAATTTATATTTTATTTCAAAATCAAAGATCAAATCTATTGTCTATTTAGATAACAAAATTTAGTTGTCACTTAGTTTTATTCAAACACTTTTTTTATTCATGTAATCTAGTGAAGTTTGGTATAATTATCGTGATCCATAATAAAATTAAATTATTCTACTAAGATTCATTATTATAGACTTCGATTAAATATCAATTAAAGGTTAAACTGTGACGGCCTCAGTTTCCCACAAACTGGGCCCCACCTGGCTTAAGCCCATGTGGACCCCCGAGCTAGTATCGTAATGTCAACGCATGCCTAGTCGGCCTTATGATCTATCCATATAAGTAAATTTATAATTTTAAGTCGAATTATTTGTATTTTTCAAGTTTTATAAGTTAGCGGAAGCAAATACGTTAAACAATTCACAATAAAGTAAAAGAGTTGGACATTCTAAATGTGGAACCTTGTAAACATATATCTTGTGTCAAGTATTATAACTAAGCAAAAAAGGTATACAAGTCATGTGCATCTCTCAACCCAAACAAGTATCTCATGTGTGATAACAACATATATAAGTAATATAAAAAAGTCAAAACCTACAAAAGTGTGTTAAGGAGGAAGGCCGCTTCGATATCCTGAAAATAGATCGTCAATTATTGGCGACTTGCCATTGCTCGGCTGCGGGTCTGCACTCGGTCAAACAAAAGAATGCCGAGCCCAGTAAGTAAAAAGCCAGTAGGATCTAAACAGTCATTCAAAATAAATAAAGCAGTCTAAAAGTCTTGTGGATAAAAAGAAAGCTATAAGGAATGTACGATAATAAGACTGTAAAAATGAAAGTACAACATGGAATGAATGTCAAAAGAAATAATAGAGATGTTGGGGCATGTGCCCTAGGTCAATCCATTAACTGTTTTTATGAATATTTTTAGTTAATAAAATAGAGGATTTCATTTGTTGTTTATTATAATTAATTTACATGTTTACATTATAATAAGATCCATGGGTATTTGCAGAAATATCCTAAATGTCCCTAGTCGATCATTATACTGTGAACTATAATGAATTAAGAGTAGTGTGAGTCTTGATTGATGATCATATGATGATTATACGTATAGGGATACGAATGAAGATCACGAGTACTTGTTAGGGAACAAAATACTGGAATGACCCGCTATAAGAACATCACATGGATTAAGTCATAGTTGTTTCTCATGATAAGTATATTTTTCAGTCCTCTGACTTGAGATTACCAGAGACTTCAACATTAGGAACACAGTGATTTGACACAATCAAATGTTGTCTTTAACCGGACAATTATAAAAGTTGTGATTGGTTATTGTGTGAGCAATGTGATAAAGTTGTGTAATCGAGATAGAATTTGTCCCTCTCATATAAAGAGAGATATCCAGTTGATCCCTTGATGTGTTAGACTGTTAAAAGGCATAATCTAAGTGAATTGATATTGATCAATGGTACTTGGATGTTTTCAGTCTACATTATTGATTAGGTTGTATCGATTTGATATTCGCACAACTTGGGTAGTCATAATGTCTTGCTAGAGGCCGCTTATGACTTGTATTAATGGAATTAGATTCGGATCCTGTTGGAGTTTTTGTCAAAATTATTTTGTAATCTTCGTAGTGTATGAACCCCAAAACCCAACAGTGGTATCAAAGCCTTCGAGTTCGATTTCATTAAAAACATTGCATGGTTTCTTCTGATATATACATGATATATGATTGAAAGCATGTTAATAGTTGATGTATATGTGATATACATAAGTTTTCTGTGAGATTTATTATCATGTTTTGTGTATATGATACATATATTCATGATTTAATTGAAATCAGTTCCGTACATCCTAGTAACCATGTTAGGTTAATTCGAATAATTTTAATGAATTGAATTTTGTGTTCTGTGATCCATGACACCATTAGGTATAATCTTTATTTTTCGTGTATTAATGCATGGTTGAAATCTCCGTAATTCAGTTTGCATATTTAGGTTACATTGCTTTGCGTTTCTTAAATTGTATAAGTTTGAATATTAATTCGAAACTAATATGATTAGGCTCGATTGGAATAGTAGTTCATGATTCAATGACATATTTGTGATTATTTGGATGATGACCGAAATTGCAAATAATTAATCTTCGAAATTGTTTATTTCTCTCTTTATATCTATTTTGTTATTAAATTTCTATTTGATAAGAGATAGATAACAAATTAGATTAATAGATATTAGCAAAATCGGTTTCATTATCTCTATTGGATAGGAGATAAATATGGAGAATTTTGTTATTGGTGATATGCTAGGATTCAAATATCTTAAGTCCTAATTGGATTAGGATAAGATGATTAGTTAGATGTGGGTCCGGGTTAATTAAAAATGTTTTAATCGACTTAATTTTGGATAAATTAAGGGGTAAATTTAGGATAATAAAATCATAGAAAAATATGATTTTCTATAGCGAATTTCAATTTTCGGAATTGAGATTCGTCTTCTAAAAAAAAAAAAAGGGGCGTTGCCCTCTGTACCCCGTCCGCTGATCGGTCAGCGGAACCTACCACCATTGGCCACCGCAGCGGGACCGCTAAATCTAACTAATCTAGCGCACGAAAATTCTTTTATTAGTGAACAGTATAAAAATCTCCAAATTGTTTAGTGATTTAACAAATCAATAAAAATATATGATATTTCATTGTTTACATAAAATCACTAAAACTGAATAAAATCCCTTTATTAAATTTTAAGTCTCATGTCATCCATTTTAAACACTTGTCAATGCCTCGATCACACTAATACGGTTTCAGCCATAGCTGGGTGTATTGTGTTGTCTTGGTGAGACAAGTTGGATAAGAGTTACCTAAATGTTTAAAATGGTCCGACTTAATAAAGCTATCAAAATAGTTTTGAGCTTTAGGCACATGATGAAATAAAAACATGATAAGACATAAGATGTCTCGTATCTCATAAAAGTATCTAAAAATTACATTAGATGTAATTGGAAATTGTTACCTACCTAAATAATCTAGTTCTGTGTTTCATGTCATAGCTGTCATAGAATTGGGTGAAATATTCTCTCAAGCTCCATAAAGATGGACCCAAACAAGTATCTCAAGTGTGATAACAACATATATAAGTAATACAAAAAAAATGTCAAAACCTACAAAAGTGTGTTAAGGAGGAAGGCCGCTTCGATATCCTGAAAGTAGATCGTCAATTATTGGCGACTTGCCATTGCTCGGTTGCGGGTCAGCACTTGGTCAAATAAAAGAATGTCGAGCCCAGTAAGTAAAAAGCTAGTAGGATCTAAACAGTAATTCAAAATAAATAAAGCAGTCTAAAAGTCTTGTGGATAAAAAGAAAGCTATAAGGAATGCACGGTAATAAGACTGTAAAAATGAAAGTACAACAATGAATGAATGTAAAAAAAAAAACCAATAGAGAGGTGTTCAATTAGTCCAAGACCACCGAGTGCGAGTGCCACAGGGTCAGGGAAAGTCGCGACAACGTCAAACAGACTCAAGTTCTAGGACACGACATCGCTTTTGGTAATCTTCGATGCGTATGATCCCCAAAACCTAATAAGATGTACCTAAACTATTGCGAATGAGGAATATCAATGGTGCCCCAGATAAAACACATCTCATTCCGACCAAATACTCCAGTAACTTAAAGTCATGGCCCTGGTTACGATCCGATAACCACTCTAATCAGATACACTCTCATGACTCACTTGACCCTTGGACACTTATATAATAGTGATAATTCCAAGAAAGTGACATAGTGCAATATCAATAAAAATATAAGCTCAAATGAATTATTGTGCATTTCCTAGCTGATTTTACTTACCTCGATATCGTAGAATTACGCTCTCGCAGCTTCGACGCGTCTCCCAATAAATTCTCGATACCAAACACCCAACAATATCACTATACATCCCTGGTGTTAATTAGATCTGTATAGGGTGTGTTAGAAAACTATAATTCAATTTACACCCACTCATATTAAAATTTGCTAACATTAAACCTCCCCAAAAAATTTATGAAAAAATCGTAAATATTATATGCACTTGGACTTCTTTATTCATGTTGTCATCGCGGAATATTTTTTTAAAAAAAACTCCTTATATATATACTTTATTTATTTCATTTCATTTTTTATATTTAGGTGTGTATTTTATTTCTTTTTGTATATTGATATTTAGTGGAGTTATAGTAAATAATTTTATAACTTATGGCTCATACCTCAAAAAAATATCATTGCACATATAGAGATAACATTTATTCTCATTTATATATAAATGTATGCTTGATTATGAGTGTTTCTACAATGGAACGTGTTTTGCATTAAATGCACTACATCAATCACCATTAGATTGAAATCTCATAGTAATTCAATGGTGAGATATGTAGTACCTATGACATGGGTATATATTTAAATTTTATTGTAGAAACACCCTTGATTATACACATATAAGTATGTATATATATAAGTATTTCCTTTTTGTTTCAACATATATATATATATATATATATATAAACATATAAGTTTATATAGGGCAACAAAGTTGTTGCCCTTTAGGCCTTGTTTGGTTAGTGGTGGAGTTATCTCCCAGGAGATAACTTACAGGGAGTTGAGAACTAATCTTGTTTGGTTATCCAACTTGTATGCAATTTATTTCCCAACTTACACCCTAGGGAGTTATCTCCAGGAGTTGTTGACACAATTACCTCTCATTAATGACTTATTTATTACCCATCTCTTTCTTGTTTGAAAGACTATTTATGTTAATTCATATTTTTTATTATTTAAAAATTTGAAACTTTCCTACAAAGTTCAAAGTTGAACCAAACATGAAAATATTAACTCCAAGAAATAACTCTCAACTAACACTATAAGTTAGCAAAAACGAACCAAACGAGGCCTTAATGTGCAACGTAGCAATGGGCAACAACTTTATTGTCATAAATGGGAGTTTAAAGCCCATTAATGGGGCTCAATTCTAATGGGGCCATTGAGCGGCCCCTCCAACATCCTCATTATTTGTCTACAATAAAGCCCCTAAATATGACTCACTTTTTACTTTATAAAATCTCACAAAGAAACCACTACACTCCATTAGCCACAATCAAGTTAAGGATTTACAATAGGTTAGAGGTGAAGAGGAGTTGCTTAGTTTTCTTAGATTTTCTTTAGTGTTGCACCCACTTCACAAGAGCTACAACATCACCACCAAAACTCAAGAACCCTAAACTTTCTCCTCCTCTCTCACCGTCACTTACGCTCTTCACACAAAGGAGGGAAAATGAAACTACAAATGAGTGGTCTACACTATTCCAAGTGGCCTTATTACCACCACTAATTGGCTTCCATGACTTGGACAAACAAATATCTAGTCATTTATTTGGAAAATCCAAGCTTTATCTTCTCCAACATTATAAGATTTTGACACCTAATGATTCATTATTTAATTTCATATTTTCTCATTCATAAATTTACTCACAAGTCCTCTTAATTTATCAAGTCCCAATCACACCCATATGTCACCCCAATCACTTAACTTAATCCATACCTTAATTTGGTCATTAGTCCATAATTGAGCTATTAAATATTTGTTTATGGTTTTCGAGCCTCACCAAACTAATCTCGTTCACGCACGCGCATTTCGAAAAAACTCTCACCCGCATAAAAAATCAATCTAAATAAAATAATTAAATCATATATTTTTATTTCAATTAGGTAACATGAGCATCAACAAAAATAATATACCTCGGTGTCGACTCCCGATGGTTGACTGATTGTGCCACGTTACGACAGGGTCAAAATTCTTAAATATCACGTAGCACATGTTAAAATTTTAGGATCGTTACATCAACATTATATTATCACATGTACGATATTGAAATCAAAGCAACTCATCACTTAAATTTACAAGGTATATTTGAGGCCTTATTTGGTTATGGGTGAAGTTAACTCTCGAAAGGTAACTTAGAGAGGAGTCGAAACTAATCTTGTTTGGCTGTCCAACTTCCCTGCAACTTATCTTACAATTCACACCTAAAGGTGTAGGGATGAAGCCAACCTTACATTGTAGGGGGGGGGGGCAATGTCACGACCCAAAATTATAATCCTAGTTTAATTTCCTTAATCAGGATCAGTGACCCGTGACGTGAGACCAACATCGAGATACATGTTCTAATCGAGGCGAGTTGATTGAAGTATATGTTTGATTTGTTGTGATGTATGCCTAGTGTATTGTATATGTGTAGACTACTAAGTCACTCTTACTTATGTTTAGGTGTCAAGATGTGAGCAAGGACGCACCTTGAGGTGCGTGCTGATATGAGACCGAGGTAGAGAGTGACATGATAAGCTTAAATTCTAAGCTTAGAGTAGCTTAAATTCTAAGCTTAAATAGTAGTATTAATGTGGCTATAGTTGATTTTATATTAAATGTAACCTAAGTTAGCAAGTTAAAATAATAGCAATATGATGATTCTTAGATACATGTTGACACATCAAGAGACTAATTGAGTTTCATTTAGTGTTAGTTGGTTAGAGTTAGTGGAAAATATGTCAAGATATAGGCTATTAGATGAGTCTCGAGATACGTGTTTACATTAAGATCAATAGTCATTAATCAATTCTATCCTTTACATATATAAAGCTTAAGATCAACCCATGTATTTCATTTTACAAACTTAAGAGCTAAGCAAGGTAGAGAAGAAGAATTAGAGAAAAAAGATCGGCAATAATTGTTTGTGGAGTTCTTGAGTTTGGAGAAGGAGTTGATCAAGTTGTTGGTGTTCATCAACTAGGTAAGTTTACATACTCTAGAAACTTAGTTTAATTTGATGAATTTATGAAATATATGAAGTATGGTTGATCTTGTGTTGTTAGTGGGTGTATTGAGGTCTCTGGTAAGTAAGGAAAGAGATCCCAAGATGTTGGAGTGTTTATGTGTAGAGATGACTTATAATTATAAGTGCAGAATTTTGGGTTTTCCTACACATAGCGCGTTAGATGAGCTAGCTAGCACGCTACCTGTGAGTAGCGCACTAATAATTCTGACTAGAGCGCTAGACAAAACACCCAGTGCGCTAAGTGCTTTGATAGTACAAAATCAGCAATTCCCTAATTTCAACTTAAAAACTTTAAACAACTCTAATACCCTTATTAAAAGTCCAAACATACTTAAAAACATATTAAATGATATCAAGAACCTAGGGAAAGTTTTGGGAGTTTGGATACGAGTTTTGAGATGTCGGGAGGCCAAATTAGCATATGACATTGTGTGGATTATAAGTAAAATGATTGAAATATTTATTTACATTTCATTTCTGTTTTATTATTTATTTACGGTCATTTGAACTGATTTGCCTTTTGTACTTTATATGCCATAACTTGTTGATTCATCTCATTATGTGAGTTTGTCATAATGACATCGGTTGTTGGTTAATGCTTTCATTGACTCTATATCATGTGCTTATCATTCTTAATTGTTGAGACATTTAGTCAAATGAAATAACATGCTATTAGGCAATGGCGTACGTTATTGTAAATTTCATTTCCTTTGTGCATTAGATATGCAATCCTATTGTTAGATTTCAAAATCGTGTCATTCCTTGAAATATGAAGTTAGTTCTTGTATATATGACCATGAGATGATGAGATGTGTGCGACACTCAAGGGTCACTAGATTTTCGGGATGTCGAGATTTCACCATTAACTTGCGCAACATAGGAGGTATGAGACTCGGGGTTATTGGCACGTATATATCACAGGGTGACTGACATTTGTGATTGATTATGGAGGCGTAGAACTCATCTCCAACCTTCAACAAAATGTAGAGCTCGACTCCATCCTCAGATAGTGAAATAAAGACATTTTGTGATAGGGCTAATGGCCGACCGACCATAGATCATTACTATTTGGCCGAGTGTCAGTTTCATATTGTTTAACTAAAGTATCTCATAGCTTGATTCTTTTTTAGCATAGTTTCTATTGTTATGCTTTCATATACTTGTTGTATATTTGGAAATGTGAACAAATGTCTCTCAGTGTTACTTTTTTTACTTTCATGTACTCACCGTCATTTTTATGACGGTGGGTGGTCCATCGAGTAGCGGACCAGACAAAAAAAGATCGGCGACTACTTCCGAGCTAGTGGAGTGTTGTTACCTTTGCTAGTGTAGGTTTTTGGTTTTGTTGTATGACTTTTATACGTCTTTTATATACTTTTCGGGTTGTATATATTATGGGTTGAGAGATAACACCCTAACCAGATACATGATGATATATTATTGTCATTTTGTTATATATATATATATGCATGTAATCTTTATTTCCTAGTTTTTCACATTTTTAGGTATCACGTTAAAAGCTTTCGCTAATGTATTAAGACTTTTGTTGTATCTTTTAATTAACTATGATTTATTAATTGATATAAAATAAGAAAATGCTTATTTGAAAAACAAATTAATTAGTAAGGGGAAAGGTTTTTGGAAAAATGTTGACTATTTCGTTGTTAAGTCCTTAGTAGTGAAATTACGACTTAATGATGAGATTAAGCATGGCGGTGCCCTAATTTGAGAAGGGGTCGTCACATCCAACTTCTACTTAAAGTTTTTTTTTTTTGACTTTAGTAGGAGTCGAACGCACTACTTCAAGAAACTTTGCCTTTTAGTAAATTATGTCTCATCCATCTCACTAAAGATGCTTTAACGACTTCTACCTAAGTTATTCTCAAGTCAATCCATAAAACCTAATGCTTAATGGTTTAAGTAACTAATATACTATTCCAAATCACAAAAGAATGCATAAGAGAAGTGAGAAAAAATGAGGGGGGGGAACTTATTATTTAATCCATTTTAGCGTTTGACTCAAATGTACATACTTAATATTTAGAAGAAAAAATTTGAGGGGCCAAGGCCCTCCCAACAACACACTTGCCTTTGTCCCTGTGAAGGTGAGAGATATTTCCTAAATCGATAGATGAGTTATCTCTTGTAGACAAAATTACTCTTAATCAATTACTTTTTATTACTATATACATCTATTTTGTTCGAATGACATTTATGTTAATTTATATTATTTATTATTTAAAAATTTACAATTTTATACAAATTCAAAGTTTAACCAAACATTAAAAACATGAAAATTGAAAGAGTGAACTGAATGGCATTGTAAGTTTAAAAATTCTTTATTAGTCATTCATAAACCCTAAACCCCACAATTTGATCAGTTGAAGTCATCCTCTCCAGCCCAATGAGAACACCAACAACACAAACTCAGAGGATCCACTCCATGCCCACATGGATGAGTAGTAGAAGAAGCAGTACCACCTCCAATTGAAGAAGAAGAAGAAGAGGAATGGGTAATAGGGCATGGAGAACAATCCCTAGGCCTCTCCTGGAGACAGTCCTGAACAACCACGCTCAGCACCACACTGTCACTCAGCCCCTCTTCCTCCACGGTCCCCGCGGCGTCGGCAAGACCACTCTCATCCTCAACAGTCAGTAACTATTCATTCAACCCATCCCTCTCTCTCTCTCCCTCTCAATCTAATCATTCAATCTATTCTTCTCTTCTTCAGGGCTCCTCGACAACTGGAACAAACCCCCCCACTTCACCGCCTACGTCGACCTCGCTCGCGCAATCCACCCCGACCCCCTCCACCCCTACCCATGGACCTCTTGGGCTTTCAACACTCTCTCCGACCCCCCCAACCTCGCCTCTCTTCGCTCCCTGATCGAGCTCTCTCTCGAGGAATTGGTCCAAAATGGGGTTCGCCTAGGCTGCATTGGCTCGCAGCAGGTGTTTTCGACTCTCAATAAGTGGCACGGCATCAATGCCGCGCTTCTTCGGATTATTTCGCAAGCCAAGGATGGTGATTCTGGTGGTTTGGCCGATGGTAAGGTGCCCGTTTCGGTTTTGTGGTCGAGGGCGGTGCTTTCGATGGGTTCGAGATTGAATGGCGGCGATATTGATAGGGTTTTGGGGATTGGGGATGATAAAGGAAGGGTCTTGACGGTTGAGGAGAAGGGTTATTTCAGAGAGGCAATGCTGTCGTTGAGAGTGGCAAAGGAGGTGATTGGGATTCATGAGAAGTGGAGGGCTAATGCTGTCGCCGATTTGAATAGGAGTGGTGGGTACTCGAGGTCTTTGGCGAATTCGGCTACGGATTGGGCTTGTCTGTTGGTAGAATTGTTGTCTGTTAATGCCGAGCTTGATCACTTTCAGGTATTGTGTTACTTTCACTTGTTTCTTGAATTGATTTGGGTTCGGTTGAGAACTTCGTTTTGTTTTAGCTGATTGTGATTGGCTTTGGTAATGTGGTTGTGTTCAGCCAAAACTGGTCATCAACAATATTGATATACTTCGGAATGCTATCCTTACCGATGATGATTCAATGGTTTCTGCATCGATGTTCCATGACAGTTTCTTGTGGAGATTGGTGGCATTAGGTGCAAATGAGAGAAGTTTTCCAATTATACTTGTGACTTCAGATAGGTGAGTTCCATACTTCCTCGGTTGCAGTTTTTTTTTTTTTACTGTTGATCATCCTTGTCGCTACTTAATCTGTTCTGAACTTCTTTTTGACTATTATAATTTCAGAGAGTTTCAATTGTTAAATCAAATGTTGGTTTAGAAGCACTTAGGTGGACCTTTCCCTTGCCAGATTTCTAGTATTGCATTCATGTCCGGTAGGACTTGAGGAAGAGTGAGGAACTGTTCTTTATTTAACTCATTAACTATAACGGTGTAGGAAGTTGGGGTATTGGCTAGGTGACATGAGCATTATGATGCTTGTTTTAAAGTACGGCAAACAAAAGAGGTGTTGTGGAATTATCTAGCAAATGCAACTCTAAGATGTATTTGTTTGGAATGCAACACTAAAAGAGGCTTATGAGGTAGTACCGTAGTAGTGTTTCTTTGGATAGAACTTTCTAAGGAATCGCACTTTCAGGTCTCTTTAAAAGTTATAATGGTGTTGCTTGAGATACGACTACTTGACTGTTTGTTGCGTTGGATGCAATGCTTGCTTCCGATTTCCTTTTGGGTCTCTCATGTTCTGTAGTTGTTTAATACATCTCCTAGTTGTGGCCCTAGCCTAACATTTCTCATAGCTAATGCTTTTTTAGGGATTAATTAAATTTTTATTTCGTTAAAAGGAAAGGGAATTGTGTTTATTCCTTTATGTTTAGTTTAAATCTGTGATGTGGCTAGTCCTGTTTCATTTTCTCATACACTTAAACTTTGTATATAGAAGAAAAAGAATTGCGTTTACTCCTATATGTTCAGTTTAAATTTGTGATGCACTTAGTCCTGCTTCATTTTCTTATACGCATAAACTTAGTATATAGAAGGCTTTATCATTTTTTTTCTTTTATTTTCTTTTTGTTGTATGTGATGCTTAATTTTTTTCCCAGCTACTATTCGTACCAAATAACATTTGATTTTGGATATCCAGAGATTTTCATCTCTCGTGAGGTAATGTCACTTATTTGAATCACTCGTTTTTTCTTTCCATCTCTTGAATACTCATGAGTATGCCTTTTCATGTGAAGACGTTTGGATGGACTCCTCAAGAAGCTGAAATGCATATGGTAACTGATTATTTCAGTAAATCTGAGGTGGGTAGTTCATGAAAATAAATGGAACCTGGAAGTTAGTTCTGCTGCTGAACTCTAGAAACATTTTCACTTCTTTTGTTCTTGCATTTATTGTTCTTAATTATTATGGCATTATGATTTCTGCCATTATTTTAAATATCTAGTGGCAGGTGATAGTTAAGTTACTGGGACCATGCCAACGACATCTATCTGAGTTGTATGCACTTACACAAAGTACTTACTACCATAAGTAAGTTCTATTTATTCCATTTCACTATATTTATTACTATTTTAGCTTACAGAATCATGATTAATGATTCCATGATGTTATAGGTTAAAGAAGGTGCTACGACTCTGCTTTTAGCATCTTATTAGTTTTTAAATGTGCCAAAATGCACGCTCTTTTCTCTGTTGAAAAAGGATCCTTGTTGCCATGCTGACTGATTTGATATATTTGAGTTTGTGTTGCATGATTCATTTTCTTTCCATGTCTTCATTGGGTAGGATAATGCACGATGATGGTGGGGGTACCTTTGAGGATGTTTTAGATGCATACTTGGCACATTTGCAGGTGAGTTCTTATACCAATCACTGCTTTTTTTGACATTGAAGTTAAGTCATCATTCAAAGCTTGCTACAATTTTTAGAGATAGTATCTTTTTTTATGCTGATTTTTATTAGTCTCCGTGGCAAAAATCTAGATTGCCCAAATGAAAACAATGCTAGTTAGCCAGCATGTTGGAACAACAAGGGATAAGAGGAAAATACAAAAGTAGAACACTAAATAAATCCTTGTTTTTGATAAGAACACTAAGAAGGTCCTTGTTTTTGAGTTTGCATCCCTAATTTTCTCTCTTTTATGGCATGGTATAATATTTTTGTTTTAAAAAAGAATTAGGAGCACTGGCTGAAAACTTTGTCCTATCCATTGGCTTTGCTTACATATTTTTCTCAATTCATTTTCTCATTTGTCGTGAAAAAGGTTTTGCCATATTGAAGACATCTATGTATTTTTCTCACTACTGCCAACCTAATAAGGTTTTGCCTTGTTTCTGTCCTATAACACGAATTGTTGGAGTTTTATGTCATAATTGAATAATTTAGGTGTTTTTAGAAATCATGCAGGATTTTAATCAATGAGACCTAAAATCACATTTTTTTTCTTCCCGCTGTTCATAATCGCATTCATTATCAACAACAACAACAACATAGCCTCAGTCCCAAATTAACTGGGGAATCGCATTCATTATCAAAATCTGAAAATCATAATGAATAACAAAGACGATCAAGATAATGAAAAGAAATTGGGAATGAAAAATGCAGAAAGGAACCAAAAAAAAAAAAAAAAAAGTTGTTCATGCAGTTTGGTCCAAAGAACTCAGCTGTAGTAATTCACTATTTTCTCTGACTCACTAAGTAGTACTTTCCCCAAAGTACCCACTTCCCTATTACAATTCTTTAGCCCTCGAAACTGTAATTGCAACAGTGAAACAAAGTCATAGGTCCCCCTGGCTGAAAAAATAAAGATAAAAGCTGCAATCAACAAAATACCATTAACATTGAGAAGTGTTTCTTCTAAGCAAAACTAACTAAAAAGGACTCCTGAGAGGTCATGCAAAGCCTCAGGAGAGTTTTCTCATCAAAGATATTTCTCCAATCCGGCAGCTAGTCATAAAATTGGCAAGAAACATCATGGTCCAATTTACAGAACTAATTTTTCGGATTTGGTGTTGCAACACGAAGACAAAAGTATTTCACAAACTCCAGCTACCCATGACTCGTGACTTCTATGTTTAAACCACTTGGATCTACTACCATTGCTGTCCAAAATCCACCCAAAAATACTCTCTAACTAGACAATCGTATACAAAGCTTTTGTCTATAAATGTCTACCCGAGATTCCAAAAGAAGGCTTTCCAATTCGCATATGATAATATTGGAGATGAGGGAATAGTCCCACATCGACTAGTTGAGAAGAAAGACTATAGCTTATAAGTTTGGAGTGGGAACTCCAACTTGCCTTGGCATTTTGGAAAACTCGCCCTCTCTCAAATTAAAGCTTTAACATACAAGTAATCTCTCCCACTCTTCTAAAACTTGTACCGGGCCTATACGTATAGAAACTTTACATGGTCTCAGAGCTTTTCTGGGCTCTCTCTTGATGGAAATAATTTTGTTAGAATTAATAGCAAGTTTTTTTTTTGCCATCTCTTATTATTTTTATTAATGGCAAAACTATATATAACTTGCGGATGCACATATTTGATACATATCATATATTTATATGTCCTCATCTATTAGATGTTGATTAAAACACATCTACATCTACATGTATATGCATATATATATATGTTCTATAGATAAATAAAAGTATATATATCTATCACAACTTTCTACTTATTTGATTTAAATACATTTTCAAGTGATGGTCATGTATTAATTCAATACCCCCCCTCAAGTTGGTGCATGAAGATTCGTAATACCCAACTTGACAAATAACATCAATATTCAACTCCAATCAAGTTCCTTGAGGGTAAGTTGATCCATCATCATTAACAGTTGGACATTGATTGCCGCAAACATTTTTTTTTTAAGGGTTTCTTACATAATCCATGCTCGAGCACTACCAAGCACTCGAATTGTGTCCATGTCAAACTAAGAATGACGGAATTATTTGCTTCTTTCTTGTCATTAACCACATTGTTTTTTCTGTTTTGATTAGATTTACGCCAACCTAGTGGATAACCTATTATCTCAAAACATTGATATTTAGTGTGCTTTCTGACAGTTGAGTACATTCAAGTTTCTCCCATTTAAATATTCTTGCATCGAGGACTTCTAATCAACATGCCTGAAAAGCATCTCTTTCATCTATTTCTTAGCGTGTCGCATAAATTTTTCTTTGTTGTTCACCTGTCACCAAATGGTATGCATCTTTAAGGTTGCACTCACGACAGGCTTAATGATGATGATTTGTATTCTAATGTTGTTGAAATGTTTATCAAGTCCCATTAGAAAATCATAGAGTTGCCCACGTTCCTTCATTTCAGTCAATTGGTTTAGCGCATCACAACTTTAACCATTGCTATTGCACTTATGCTAGAGTGTTATTGACTGCATCTCGTTCCATAAACCCTAATTTGTTGTAGATGGCCAATATTGACAGCTTAAAGGGTTTATATAATGAGATGTAGCCAATAACACCCTAGCTAAGTGAACTTGCAAATGTTGCAGTTGTGATGCGCCAAACCAATTTACTGAAAGAGAAATGCTATGGTTACACACTATTTTGTTCAACTTAGGGCAACTTAGGGCACAAGACTGATGTGGCATTGACACATTAGCATTGTGAGGCCTAAAAGTCAAACCAAGCTTTTCTCAACTTTTTGTTTTTGTTTTATATTTTTTAAAATCAAAATACAGTCTGTGCAGTTGTAGAGGCCTTCAGTCACAAAGAAGTCAGCCGGTTTGAAAAAAAAAAGGTGCCGCACGAAAATTCGGACAAAATTTAATGCCGACCCTACTTCTTCTTCATCGTCTTCCTTGGTTTTCCTTCTCAAGCAAGCACTGGCGACCCATAAACCCTTTTGCGTGGAAGACGAAGAAAATAATGGAAGCCCTCGCCATCGAAGCCCTCACAATTGAAACCCTCACATTCGAAGCCTCCATTGCAAATCTACCACAGTCAAAGCCCTCACAAGTCCCCCTCAGCCGACGACATCACCCTCAAAGGCGAAAGGGGAGATACGCGTGAAGCCTTCTCCTATTCGATCTATTTCGAGGTTAAAGAGAGCTTCTATTGGGAAGGTGCCCTTAAATACCTAAGCACATCAAGAATCCTTCTAAAAATAAAAGCCAAAACGACATTAAATGATGTTTGACTTCCGTGATGCACTTGCCAAATCACACAACTTGACTTCTTTGCAACTGTGCAACCTCTACGATTGCATAGTAACTGATTCGATTTTGAAAAATTAAAAACAAAAATAAAAGTAAAGGAAAAGTTTGGTTTGACTTGTGGGCCCCACAACATTGATGTGGCATCGCCACCACATTAATGTTGTGCCTAAAGCTGTACAAATATTGTGTGACCATAGCATTTTTCTTACTGAAATAAAGGAAAGTGAGCAACTTTATGATTTTTTAATGGGACTTGATGAAGATTTCAACACCATTAGAACACAAATCCTCAACACTAAGTCTTTGCAACGAGTGCAACTTTGAAAATTCATACCATTTGGTGGCAAAAGATGAGCAACAATGACAAGTTTCTACAACATGCTGAGAAATAGACAAATAGTTTTGCATCTTAAGCAAGTTGATTCGAAATCTTCGTCACAAGAACGTTAAAATGTGAGAAACTTGAATGTACTCATTGTCAGATATGCTACACTGAATATCAATATTTTGAGATAATAGATTATCCACCTGGTTGGCGTAAGTCTAATCAAGACAAATAAAGTGCGGTTAAGGACAAGAAACAAGCATATAATTCCATCGTTCTTGAATTGACACAAACATAGTTCAAGTGCTTGGTAAAGATGTTAGGAAACATGAAGGTGGAGATTAGTTCAACGGTTAATGATGTAGGATCAAGCATAAACATGGTTGAACTTATCGAGGAACCTGATAGAAGTTGATGTTGTTCATAAAGTTGCGCATTACAAATCTCAATGCACCAATTTGAGGGGAGCATTGGATTAGTAAACGTCCATCACATGAAGATATTCTTAAATCAAATAAATAGAAGATTGTGAGATATATATATATATATATATATATATACCATGGTTACCAAAAATATACCCATGGCATAGGTACCGATTTCAACCATCTTATCAAAAGATCAAGAGAAAGAAATGGTTGAAACATTAATTTATCCACTTTTTTACTTTCTCTCTCCATAAAAATTTTGATTCTTTTTTAAATGCTAATATTGACACACTTTAGTCATACTAAACTTTTCTCTCTCAAAACACTCTTAAGCCACAAACCTAGATTATATGAACACAATGTCAAATGTCACTGCAGTCATTGCATAGCATGTGATTGTGTTCCTTTTTTTTATGAAAATTATCCTACCTTGTTTTAGTTTCTTAATCATACGTCATTCATTTAATTAACTTCTCACAACATTATTGAAATTGTTAAAAGAATATAATATCAAAGTATTTTATACATATAAAATTGATTTTTTTAATTATAAAATAATAAATTAAAGATGTTATGGAAAAATTGAGTTGGGAGGCATGCCCCCCCAATATAAGGTCTGATAGTGCCAAAGCGTGGATCAGTCCGCATAAAATACTATGTTAGAAACCAAAAAAAAAAAAAATCGTTGTTTGTCATAAATTTAAGAAAACCTCTTAAAAGGTTCTAAATTTCTTCAATGCATTAATGTCATATACGTGCGTGTGGGTCTCGTGTGACACAATCTTATATTATTTTCTATTAATTTTCAAAATTATTAGCCGACAATAATAGAGAGAAGTCCTAATTTTGTTTTTGCTACAATAAATTAATTGTAAACTAGTTATGTATAAACACAAAAATAAAAGAAAAAACTATATTCACGACTTCATATCGACATTTGCCCATAACATTGGCAACCGCAAGTATCTGCCAAAACATCAGTAGTACGTGAAAATTACATTGTAAAAGATAAACTTTTTATAGTAAGACGAAAAAAGATATAGTTTTAAACAACTATAATAGATATGACTATATTACATGATAATGTTTTAAATAAATTAACTAAAATAGAATTTATTTAATTACAATTTATTTTTAGACATTATGCATGATATAGATAAAACTATTATAATTCATGTGATAAAAAAACATGAAAATAAAAACAAAACAAAAATATACTGAATCTATTATCCATAATAAATTTAAATTATGTTAAACGAAATGTATCGAAAATGGATACCAAGCATTCAATAATATGCAACTTGATCAAATCTCGTGCTCAGTTAATTTTGCCGATTAAATTAAGTTGGCTTAATAAGTTTTATTAGTTTTTTACTTAGTCGGTCGACCAAGGCAATGCATGATAATCTTAACGACTTGATTTTGTTTATCATAAGTCATCGTGCATGTGATGCACAATGAAAAAAAATATTTTAATATTCTTTCAAATTAAAATTTTATTTAATGAATTAATTTTTTATGTTAAATATTCATAGAAGTAATGCATTATTTGTCATTAATTAAATTAATAAGTTAATGTTTGAAAATTTTAATTTTCAAACAAGGTAGGGGTAGACCAAAGTTAACATGGGATGTATTAATTAGGAGAGATTTGAATGGTTTGAAAAGCTCACCATCAATTGCACTTAATCGAGCACAATGGAAAAGTTTGATCTATGTAGCCAACCCAATTAATTTGGGACTGATGCTAGTTGTTGTTGTTGTTGTTGTTTGAAAATTTTAATTATTTAATTATATTATTTTATTGGGTACCTTTATATATAAATATTTTCGTTATTTATTTATTTTTACTAATTTGTATGTAAAGTCATGATAATCCTTTTGTGAAATTCAAATGATGAATTTTTTATTTCAAAATCTACATATTTAATATATACTTGTATTATAATATCGTAACAATTATTTAATAAGCATATTAAAAGGAGGCAATGGGTGGGCACGATACATTTGCTCTCCTATCATGATACGCTTCTAAGAACCCATGCAATATTTGGTCATCATAAAAAAATTGTGAATTATAAATTTAAAGTTGATTTAACAGTCAACAAAACCCCTTTGGTCATAAGATGGATGGGGCATCATTTGCCGAAAGGCAAGGTCTAGAGAGATCATGGGTTTGACTCCCGCTATAGTTAAAAAAAAAAAAATCCAAGAATCACTTTCTAGCTCCACAAAATAAGTAAAAGTACTATATAATGAGAATAAATAAGGGTACCCAATAAATAGTATGCATAAATAAATAAATAATTTAATTATTAAATTAACCTATTAATTATTAGTAAAATAAATTTGATAAAAATAATAACTTAATTTGATATAGTATAAAAAAATAAGTATTTTCCACTATATATTGTATGATGACCTATACAAAACAAAGACCACACCGTCAAGGCCACCATGTCTTGCCTTTGTTGATCGACTGTGGAAAAATCAATATAAGGTTGTGCACAAACCAACTTTAGTCAGCTTAACTTTGATCGAGCACGAGTTCATTTCAATTATGTTTTTTTTTTACGTGAATTACAACATTTCTTATTTGTCTTCTACAGACAACAACATAGCTTCAGTCCCAAATTAACTGGGGTCGGCTACATGGATCAAACTATTCCATTGTGCTCGATTAAGTGCAATTGATGGTGAGCTTTCCAAACCATTCAAACCTCTCCTAATTAATGCGTCCCATGTTAACTTTGATTTGTCTTCTACATGATATCTAAAAATAAATTAAGACTAAATAAATTCTGTTTTTAATTAATCAATTTTCAAATATTATCTTATAATATAGTTGTTTATAATGTAATTTTCACACATTATTCATATTATAACGCAATTTTCACGCATATGGCAGTGGCATATCATACTAGCACTAGATTTGTGACTTAAAAGTATGTCGTTTTGTACTTCCTTTTTTTAAGAGAAAATCTAGGCGTGTGCCTTGAGTGTGTCGCTATGGCCCTTTCTAGTGTGACTTAAGAGCATCTTTAATGGTAAACGTGGATTTTGGTTGTGGATTGCCGGCATGTCTTCAATGTGGAGGGGTCCATTCTATGTGACATAAATACACATTCAACCTTAAAAAGTGTCTTTAATGGTCAATGTGGATTACACTCTATTTGGTGATGTGGCAATTTCTTTAAAAAAATAAATGGATTGTTTCGTATAAATATAATTTTTTTACATTGTATAAATATACATATTATGTTATTGTATTGTATAGTATTACTTTGGTATAAAAATCAATTGTGCTTTTTTATTTGATGAAACCCAACTGTTTTTTTATTAATAACAAAATCTTTTTTTTACCAAAAAGCAATTAGCTTTTGTTGATAAAAAAGCAATAAATATGCAATAATTGGCAATTATATTGGCTTTTTTTTCGATTTTGTCTATTTGTTTTCGTCGATACACATATGCTCCAGCTATTTTTAGATTATTCTTTCTTGTACACAATTTTTATTTTATTATTTTATTGACGTGGCATACCACACATTGTCTATTACACCTTCTAGAAATAGAGGGTGCGATAGACAATGTCTATGCCTCGTCATCCGCATAGAGCAAATCCACATTCCCTTTAGAGACATTTTTTCACCCTAGTGTCTATCCAATTCAACGTGGCGCACATCCACCCACAATGCACAGTCCCATTGGAGATGCTCTAAGCGTGTCCATAGCCATTTCCTTTTTGAGAGAGAGAGAGAGAGAGAGAGAGAGAGAGAGAGAGAGAGAGAGAGAGAGAGTCTTGTGACTTAAGCGTGCCAATATTAGCATTTCTTTAAAGAACGCCATTGTATTTATGGAGAGAGAGAAAGTCAAAAGTGGGTTAATTATTGTTTTAAATGCTTAGCCCTTTCTCTCTCTTGATATTTTGTTTTAAATGCTACCCAGAGAGAGATTGATGGTTTGCGTACACTTTTAAAAATTTACATGGTATTAGAGTTGACGATTTGATTGGAGCAAGACATCTTGGACGGATTTCGGTCTAAGGTGGAGTTTGATCTTTTGTTTTAAATGCTACCCAGAGAGATTGATGGTTTGCGTACACTTTTAAAAATTTACATGGTATTAGAGTTGACGATTTGATTGGAGCAAGACATCTTGGACGGATTTCGGTCCGAGGTGGAGATTGATAGGAATGTGTAGATGGAAATATAGTCCCAAATTGGTTTAGCAAGACCTTGTAATGAAGGATGTATAAGACTCAAGATCATAATCCACATCAAACTCTTAACACCAAATCCTACTCAAACATAAATATTAGTAAATATTTACCCCAATAGAAAAGTTGAAAAAAGTACCATCTTGAGTGGAATCTCTGAGCCATCACCTATTTTTAAGATATCCACTCCTATGGCAGGTCACCAACTTTGCAATGCATTTTAAGAATTTAACTTGCACTTCACTTCTTCAACTTCAAATACCATATTCCTCGGATCGTCATGCCCTAGACTCAAAAACCTAATTGACGAGGATGCCCTAAATAAAGAAATCTAGTTGAAAGAGGAGGGCCAAGAGTGTGATTTTTCGATTGAGAGATGAAATTGTGAAAAAGAAAACAAGATTAGAGAAGCAAGGTCATCCATTTTGACTTATGAATCTGCAATGGAGATTTGATTATGCGAGGAGGATGAAAGTGGAAAACGAAAAGGAGAGGCCGAGAAGGAGATGCGCTATTCGTGCTCTTGTATTTGGAGTCCCTCCACTTGGTGACTGGGATTTATACACAGATTCTTAGACTCTCTCACTGCTTTAGATTTTGGTTCTTATATTTAAGTGATGATCTTGATGCTTAGTAAATGGTTGATAAGTTGTGCATATTTTTTGTCTCAATTTTTTTGTACTATACTTTTTATGTTAGAAACTATTATTACATTTGTAACTGATTATTTCTTCTGCATTTCTTCTGTCTACGAGTTCATCAATTTCATGTCTATTCTTAATGTTCTTCAGCATTGAACAATAGTTATTGAGTATCTGGCATCCACTTTATACTAGGTCCTGCCAGTTGAACTTGAAAAATAAAATTGAATAATCCAAACGCTTTCAATTTGTGGTTCAATGATACATCCTCCTTCCAACTGAATATGCTATTATATGTTTTGTGGTAAAAATGTCTAAAACAGCCAATAGACATTTTAGTTGTTGGTGAAACCAAACCCATAATTCAAATGCCTGAAAGCAGAACTACAAATTATAAAGTCACTGGCCTAAATCAAACATAAAAAGTAATTCAGTTAAACTAGTTATTAGTTATTTGTGTCGTGAACAAATTTTATATTATCCAGGTGAATGTTGTAAATCCTGCCATGGAAAGAGTCCTGGCTCTCTTGCTAAAATTCATTGTGGATGCACAAAGTGGAAAAATTGCAAAAGATCGCTTGCGATTTGGTGCCCCTTGGAGACATCCTCCACGGTCAGAGAGCTCTAAGCTGCATGAGGATTGGGCAAAGCTTCAACTAATTGATTTCATTCAATCTATGGTTAATTGCAAATTTGGGGTATGTTGTTTTTTTTTTTTTTTTCATATTTTTGTTATCTTCTGCTATTCAAATTGTGTGCCAACGATCATTTGAAAAATAACCTATGTTGAAGTCTAATCCCTTTATGTTTATGTGTGCAAAATCTCTAAATTCTTTCTTTCAAACAATAATTGATGATTTCACGATGAAGTTTTTTCTTTGAGCCCATTGCTGGTTAATTTGTTTGGATCTGCCACTTAATTATTGTGATAGGCCTGTTATTTATGTAATTTTCATGAGCTTATATTGTTAATTTGTGTGTAGAATTGCTCCCATATATATTCCAAAATATCAATATACCTATGAAAGTAATTATCAAAAAAAGCGAAACTGAGGATGAATTTGATAAAATTATCTTACCAATTGACACAAGGGGATTGTCGTTCTCGTAGACTAGAGACAAAGTGACGAGGAGCTGAAAAAGGTTCGGACACCCACCGATAAAAAAAAAAAAAAAAAAAAAAAGTTACCAGATGTCTACATGTTTACTCTACTTTCATGTACTTTTATCTATTGTGTTCACTTCTGTTTAAGTCTAAAAAACTCATTAATTTTATATTTTTTAATGTATATGTGGCATTAGACATATGGTAGCATTGAGATTAGTCAGCTAAGATGACATGCCAAATCCTTGAACATGTGTTGGGCGCTAACAGTCATTACTGTCTTGTTTCATCATTGAAATCATCATTAACGTGTTTTCATCTAGTTAAAACTTATTTATTATCTGGGAAACTTGCTAGTTGTAACAATATACGACTGTGGTATTCATACGGCAACATGATTCTTGGTAACAATTCTAACTTGTAGTCTACGTCCATTGTGTAGGTAAATTATTTTGGTGATTACTTTCTTGAGTTTCTTGATGATCCTGCTGCAACTGCTATGTTGGAGGTTACAGTCTTTCTCTAAACATGACATTATTTTGTTTATTTTTTTCCTGGATTGATATAACATTGTGCCAGTTTTCTGTCATGCTTGTTATACCTGATCAGGTTGGTTTACTTTATACGCAAAGGGATCCATCTTATATTCGTCCTATATCTCGAGGGATACAGAGGTGCCTTGTCAGATGGTGAGCCTATTTTATTAGGAACAAAAGCGTTTGTGGTCAACAGATGGTTTGGATTATATACATGATCAAATGTTATGTTGCTATACTACAGGCTTGTCCAGGAAAAGATGCAGATGAGTTTTTTGCAGTCAATTCAGTACACATGGCATCGACTTATACGTGGCCGCAGTTACCGTCACTTGATGAAAGAAGCAGGCTATAAATTCTGAAAAGTATAATTCATATTTCGTGTTGTCAATTTGTTTGTCATTATGTTTATGATCTTTGTTTCTTACAATTTACTGTTGTGAATTTCTGATGTCTGCTGAGCTACGAACTTAAGCTTTGAATTATTGCCTATTTTTGAACTTGTGCAGGCTAAAGATTATTCGTTTTATTCTAGGTGGGATCATCTGCTGGTGCTAAGTGTAAGTTTTCTTCCCTTATATAATTTGTGGGTAAATCATCCAACTTTATAATTTGTAACACTATAGTCATTAAACTTGCGCTTGTAACAATATGGTCACTTAACTCTTCAATTTGTAACATAGGTCATTGAACTTTATTAACTATAACATGAAAAACATTCGGTGGCTTTTCGTTTGGAGGTCTGGCGAGAGTTCACACGCGGTGCCCAATGGCTTCTTCTTCTTCTCTCGCATAAAGTTTAGTGACTTTGGGTGTAATGCCACGTGTGCACTCTCACTGGACCTCCAACCGAAAAGCTACATGAGTGCCTTTCGTGTTACAAATTGTAAAGTTCAGTGACTACAACAACAACAACAACAACAACAACATAGCCTCAGTCTCAAATTAATTGGGGTCGGCTACATGGATCAAACTTTTTCATTGTGCTCGATCAAGTGCAATTGATGGCGAGCTTTGCAAACCATTTAAATCCCTTTTAATTAATGCATCCCATGTTAACTTTGGTCTGCTCCTACCTCGTCGAATTTCTACAGTTTCTATTGAGTCAAGTTTTCTAGTTGGGGTATTTGTAGGCCGTCTTTGCAGGTGCCCAAACCATTGCAACCGCCCTTCCCTAATCTTTGTATCGATTTGTGCTACTCCTACTTGTCTTTGAATTTCTATATTTCTTATTATATCTTTACGAGTTTTACCACACATCCACCTAAGCATCCTCATTTCTGCTACGTTCACTTTATGTAATTGTTGTTGCTTTACCGCCCAACATTCACTTCCATAGAGCATAGCTGACCTAATTGTGGTCCTATAAAATTTTCCTTTTAACTTAGTAGGAACATGTCGATCACAAATCACCCTTGTTGCACTCCGCCATTTCTTCCATCCAGCTTGAATTCTATGCGTGACATCATTTTCAATGTTACCATCATTTTGTATGATTGATCCTTGGTATCTAAAGTGGTTTACCTTAGGAACTTCTACTTCCCCTAATTTTACCACTCCGTCATCTCGATGTCTAGTTTTTCCAAACTCACAAGTGCATGTATTCGAGTTTTCGTCCTACTCAACTTAAAGCCTTTAGATTTTAATGTATTCCTCCGTAGTTCTAATTTCCTATTTACTCCATCTTTGGTTTCATCCACTAAGACAATATCATCTGCAAATAACATACACCATGGTATATCCTCTTGAATATGTCTAGTTAGTTCATCCATAACTAAAGTAAATAGATATGGGCTTAAAGCCGATCCTTGATGTAGTCATATCGTAATGAGAAATTCTTGTGTAGCTCATCCAAATGTCTTTATACTCGTTACTACTCCATCATACATATCCTTAATAGTATCTATGTATCTAGCATGCACTCTTTTTCTTTCTAGAACCCACCAAAGAACATCTCTAGGGACCCCATCATATGTTTTTTCTAAATCTACGAATACCATATGAACTTTTTTCTTTTCTCTATATTTTTCCAACAATCGTCTTACAAGGAAAATCGCCTCCATGGTTGACCTCCCAGGCATGAAACCAAATTGGTTCTCTGATATTGTTGTTTCTCTACTTAGCTTATTTTCAATTATTCTCTCCCACAATTTCATAGTGTGACTCATAAGTTTAATTTTCCGGTAGTTTGAGCAACTTTGAATGTCTCCTTTGTTTTTGAAGATTGGCACAAGCGTGCTTCTTATGTTACAAATTATAAACTTGGATGACCATGTGTGTAATTTACTGGATTCTTCTCATTTTTTTCTCAAGATCACAGGTTCTAGTTGAATTCCATGAAAATACATTTCTTGATACATTATTGTGAGATAAAGTTTATCTTCTCATCTTGATGATATTATTTTTTAATTAAATTGTCTTTAGGTCTGTAATTCATGTCAGAAGTAAATTCGAGATCCTTTAATCTAATTCCGTATCGCTTTCTTGTTCCAGCAGTTTTTTTTTTTTTTTTTTCACTATTTCTTGTTCAACTCCACCTATGTTGTACACTACGTGCGTTACATAGCTGGTCCCAAGTCGAGATAAAGGAGGAGGACTCTGACGCCCATTTTTTCATACCGAAAAATGGGTAAGGGAGGTCCCAAACTCACTTTTCATACCCGAAAAGTGAGGGAGGGAGGCTTCAAGCTCATTTTCCATTCTTGGAAAATGGAGGAGGGTTGCGATAGGTTGACAGCCAGCGTAAAACTTTTGTCACTTTTCATGAAATGGATCAAACATATATAAACGTTAGGGCACTTAATCGAGCACTATGAAAAGTTTGATCCATGTAGCCGACCCCAGTTAATTTGGGACTGAGGCTATGTTGTTGTTGTTGTTGTTGTTGTTGTTCACTATTTCTTGTTCAGTTCTCTCATACTCAATGTATCTAAAATTGTCGTCTTGTCTTTGACATTTGCAGTATGCAATGAAACAAAACCTAACAAGGGTTGCATTGCAAAAGACCTGAACATCGTGCGAATTCATTGTCAACCTTCCCAGCATTTCGGACTTCTTTCACACTTCCCATGTTCGTTTGCTAAGGTGATAACTGGAAACTCAACTACTAAATCGTCACAAGCGTTAGAAGGGGAAATTTATTCTTTGCGACTGTATTGTTGTATCAATGGAGGGAGGATGCCGATTTTGGTAGAGCTTGTTGCGAAGACCGCATCATCTTCATCCAAGTGGTTGGTTATAATATCTCCCAAGTTAACATTAATTGTTCAATGTCACCAAATAAAATTTGAGAAAGAAAACTTTATGCATAGGCCAAAGTTTTCTTTTTCTTGCAGGACTAAAGGCAAAAATGCTCTATTAATTAGCATGTGAAAGCTCAAATTTATTGAGTTACGTATACAATTTGTTGATCAATTACAAAACTACATATCATTCATTGTGTAGAATATGGAGAGCAACCTTTATATCATTCTTATCAAGAGTCGACTTTGTGTATATACTCCACCACACAAACCAAGAGTGGTATTATTACATTACATATCTATGTTTTCAGTGAAAAGAGAAATATAAACCTACAGGACCTGGTAAAATCCTGTTCATGGCTTCAAAAGAGAGCTACCCTCTTTGATGAGAACAAACACACTTCCTCCATCACCTCTGGAGATCCTCAGATCACTGTCCAGGTAAGTCGTGAGCAGCCATGACTGTGCGTTACTGTTAGTTATCGGTATCTTCAATGGCGGCCTGCTCGAGATTGTCTTCACTACAGATGATGCTGTGTCTTGCACTGATGTTATGATCCCTTTGAAGGGAGTCAGGTCAATCTGCTGTCCCAGAAACTCCACATTTTCAGGTAACACTATGGAATCTGTCAACTGGGGAGTCCCAATTATTCCTTCTTCAAATTTTAACTGCAAAACATACAAGTCTTCGTCCAGTTAGAGGTTTAAACATAACATCAAAATCAACAACCGATTGGTCTGAATGATAAGGAATTCATTCCCTTTAAAGTAAGTTTTCCATTTTGAGTCAGACAAAAAGAAAATTGGGTTGGACGATCACCACATAATGATAAATTTTCGATTTCAAATCTCGCGAATGTAGCAAACTGTGTTGGAATAATAAAGCGTTTTTTTTTCAAGTCAAAAGAGTAAATTAGGTTAGAGGTTCACCCCAAATGGAGCCCAGGAGCGTCAGTGTCTGAAATGTGAAATGTAAATTAGATGTGGTTGGCGTAAAAAATTGGGTGAGAAATCAAAAAAAAAGCCAAACAATGTATGAACATGAATTAATTGATGTAAAAAAAAGGCTAATAGTGTGTGTACTTAGATTAATTGATGTGAGTGACATAATATAGGTGGAAAACTCTTAAAAAAGTATTGTTTGAATCTTTGATCTTTATAAGACTGCAATTAAGTTAATTATGCTCGGGGATAAAGCAACAACTATTAATTAATGTAGTAGATGATGCATGGACAAAAAGATATAAAAATGGAAGAAATTCGAAGCGGGTAGATTAAAGTTAATTAGTGACGAAATTTAAATGATTTGAAAAGCTCACATCAATTACACTAAATCGAACCTAATGAAATGAAAAAATTTGATACATGTAGCTGATATCAATTAATTTGGAAACGTGGCTGTAGCTATGTTATTGTTGTTTGAATATTTGATCTACAAACCTGAACACGCTTGGGACTTCGGACCTCGAACTTGGCATTGGTGGTGAGTGAAGTGGTGCCGAGAGGCCCAGAAAACTGAACTGAATTCTGAACAGTGAAGCCCTCGGAATCAATCGTCTGAGAAATCTCTTCCACCTTCACAAGAGGCAGAGTACCTCTCGATAACAGAGGAAACAGACCCGAAAACGACGTATACCTACAAATCAAACAAAACCCCCATCAATCTCCCACCCCCAAAATCAACAATTCTTCCATTCAATCAATCACTCACGCAAGTATCCATTTCCCATTAAGCAGAGTCAGAGCATCCGTAGGAGCTGGAGTGGGATTCAACGCCTCGAGATGCGTGATCAACTCGATGATCTCCGCCCTCGTGTCGCTACTTGCCTTCAACCCCCTATCAGTCCCGTATAGCGAATCCACCAACGCCCTTTTCAATCCATCCGCCTCGCTCGGCTCCTCCTCTGCTATTAATGCCGTCGCGACTCCCGATGAGTCTCCTTCCCTGTCGGCGCCCCACTCGTCCTCGTCGACAGCGCAGACCCTGAAAACGGGTCTCGTCGTCCTCAAAGGAGCATGGGCGCCCTTGTTGAGGGCCAATCCGGTCAAATTGAGTGCAGAAATTGAGTGCAATTTGGGTTTTGGAGACACAGAGATGGTTTTGGTGGTGAAGGGACTGAAGATTGAAGCGGCAGCTGCGGCCATGGTTGGTTGGTTGCTTTGTTTGCGAGATTGATTCGTCAAGTGTGATTTTGGGCAGAATTTGAAGCTGCTTGTTTGAGAGTTGTCGTAGTCACGAAATTAGTGTGACCATGTTAGGTTTTTGGGGGTGGGGGGATGATGACTCTGGAGTTGACACGTGGCGGAAGATGAGAGCAGTTGCGCTGAGGTGCGTATCTGATTTGTGTTCTTTGTTTGAGGAGAGATGGTTCGGGACGAAATATCTGAATTTGGGAAAGCTATCGTCTCCGGCTTTGTGAGTTCTTGTTTGGGAAAGAATGAACGTGGTGTAGGATATAATTACTAAATTTATTATTTGAAAACCCACCCCTTCATCTATCATTATTAAAATAATTATTAAATTTATTAACACTTGTCAAATGTAAAATTAAAATTTGAATCCGGACACAAATAAAATAATTTAAAAATATTATGATATAATAACAAAATGTATAAAAGGTTAAGGTAATTTAAACAATTTGACTTTATAAATATGATGATGTCCATTTCTTTTTAATAAAAAAAATTATGATGTCTGTCTCATCGTCCGTACACCACAACTCTTAGGGGTATACAACGAGTACTTTGTCAAAGATTAATTAGGAACATTGGCATGTTCCGTTATAAAATCATGTTCCTATTAGGGATGCAAATGGGTAGGACAGGGGATAAAGACCTCATTTTCATACCCCCATCAAATCTCTGTTGGTATGAAAAATCTTTATGGATAAAATATATTACCCATTTCATTTTCCATTGGGGATCTTGGTGGGGATTTTCATGGAGATTTTTGCGGGGATGAGGAATTCTCGTGGGAAAAAACTTTTCCCTATTCCATTCTCCATTAGAGATCCCCGCGAGGATTCTCAAAAAGAATTGTAACGAAATAAAGTGTCAAATATACATACATAACAACAAAATTGTTGAAATTCCAACAAAATTAAAAAAAAATCAACATATCATACAAAAAAGTTATAACTACTAAGTGCTAACATTTATAATTAAGTTTCTACAAAATTATTGGCATATGCAAAATGAAAAGTTTGAATTCAAAATATTCTTTAAAGTCACTATCTCTTTAAACCGCCAAATCATTAACTTTTTTCAGTACTTTTGATTCTAAAATTCTAAAATATAAACGTAGTTGCAAACAATATATTCAAAACAAAACATATAATTATTAATTAACCGAATAAATTAAAATTGTAAATTTCATTATGAGGTTTTTTATAATATGTACGAGTGTTTCGGAGTGGAAACTACGTAATATTATGTAATATTTATATTTTTATATATATATATATACACACACGTAATATCATATGGTGTATTGACATATGAGGATCCTCATGGGTAGATAGGTATCCCCGTGGGGATTACCCGCAGGTGTCTTCATGGGCATCCTCGTGGGGATTACCCGTGAGTATCCTCATGGGGATTACCCAGTGGGAATCTCTGTGGGTATATTTTATTACCCATATCTGTATCCGTACCCATGTAGGTATAAAACTTTGTATTCATCCTCATTTAAAATCCTCATACCCATACCCGTTAAGGTAAATCCCCATCACCCAATGGTATTTCCCTACCCATTTGCATCCCTAGTTCCTATCTATCACTTTTGCATGGCAATTAAACAAGTTTAATGTGAAATTAGTGCAGCTCATCACCGCTTAATTTTAAGTATATTCAACAAAACATATAATTATCTCTAGATTGGCGTTTAAAGGACTATATGATAACCTTCCAACATTGAGTCTGATCATACACTAGTCCGAGTTCCAAGCTTCGTGCAAGGGCAAGATCAAGTATGAAAAAAAGTATTGTGGTATCCGATGTACTCAAAACCAATATCATTGTGGAAAAAATATTGTGTGGTATCCGATCAAGTAAATAAGTAAAAAAAATAAAATAACATATAATGAATATTAGAAAAATTGATATTACTTCATCAATATTCAATCTCATGTCCAAGCTTATAAATTCTATGAAATATAGATTTAATATGTAGTCTCCAATAGACTAAGACAAAGATAGTATCAACTAATTTATAAGAAAAGAGGGAGAATAAATATACGACTCGAAAGATCATTTCCTTTACATTCCTACAATTTTATTGTTTGGAAAAAAAATCTAATTTTCTAATGAAAACTGCCAAATTGTTCCAATGACCTCTAAACAGATAAAAATAACAATTAATGCCTAAAACCAAATTATATCAAGTGAGATGATGTAACAGCCCGCTTTAATTAATCACGATTAACTATCAAATTACAGATTAAGATTCTAAGCTCAGACCCACATTGACGTCGCAGAAAAGTCTAGGGCGGTCTAACGAGGTAAAAATTGTTATTTATGTGTGGCGAGTGTTTATTAATTTACTATTATTTAATAATCTGCGCATCGCTAATTAAGAATTGAGTTTGGTCACGTTGTACGCGTGTAGTGACGAGAGTGTACGACGCCACGGTGTGCGCGTAACACGGATGTATGAGATAGTCTGAGATTTAGTTGTCACATCACACATCCCATCACATCACCTATCAAATCACCATACTTAAACTCATTCCCCACATTTTTCTCTCTCCTCCAAAATCAAACAAAAAATAAAAGATAAAATAAAATCTCTCTCCTAACTCACTCCCTCTCTCCCTAACCAAGCTCTCTAACCCAGCTTCTTCTTCCTCCCCCTCTCGTTTTCATTTTCCTCTTCACTTCCAACTCCTCACCACCAAGCTCTCCATCACTCTCTCAACTCAATCACACATCTCATGCGGTGCTCTCTTCACTCGGAGTCGCTTGCGAGGATATCCGAATCGAGGTGAGTGTGTCAATTTTCGTTAACTTTTGTGGAGAAATTTAGAGTTTAATGGCGGTGTTGTTGTTGTTAGGTTGTTGGTGGTGTTGTTGTAATTGTTGTTGTTGTTGTTGTACTTAAACAAACAAACAAAAAAAGGAAGAAAATCGTCTCTGCATAGCAGACACGATTTGGAGAAGAAGAGGCCAGCAGGTTGGGCCTGGCTGCCCAAGGTCCATGTGGGCCGGCCGCCTAATGCTGTCGTTGCGAGCTGGGCGCCTCAGCCCGGCGAGTCGAGCCGGCTCGAACCTGGGTGGCCCTGGTTTGGCCGAACCGGACCCATTTCGGACCCAACCCACCCCAAATTAATTTTAATTAATTAAAAATTTTAAAAAATTAAATAAAATACATTTTTAAATCAAATAAATATCAAAAAATAGGAAAAATAGCTAGAAAATTATGAGAAAATTCAGAAAAATAAAAAATATGATTAAATATGAAAATATAAAAATTAGTTTTTGATGACTTTTGGGGCATGACACCCCGATATAACTTGAATAATGTGCCGAAATTAAACTTTTTGAAACAAAATCTCAAATTTTTTGTCACACACTATAAACTCACTTAATGTGACTCTAAAATAACAAAAGTGGTATAATTGGATATCAGAGACTTATAAGACTATAATCGGGTATCAGGCGCGTATTTCGAGGCATGAGCGAGACATTTTGGAGAGATATTTATGATTGTTTGAGGTAAGTAAACCCACGAGAAAGTCAGTTTAGAGTTTACTTATTTTTCTTGTAAATTATTTAGTTCACATTACTTTTCGCCAATTCTACTTGCATGTTTACTGCTCTATTCCCGCGTGTGTCTGTGTATGGTCGAAGGGACGGTGTGACCCCTTTGCGGCTTTCTTGTTGATGATAATCCGATTGTTGCTATGGTGTTGGGCATACCTTAGACTACGCGTGAGATATCTCTCAGCGAGTCGATGATCTCGAGAGTGAGTTGACGTGAGGCTCACCTACGTCACATATTTCCTCTCATTAGAGGCGTTAGGCGGAAGTCTACCTTCCGACCAACATCGATCCTCATTTCGACCGTGAAGAGTGGGTGTAGATTTCCTCACTTCCAAAGCCTTCTTGGTTTAGTATTTACGTCCTAGGGCTCGACAGCTATACACCACACTCACGTTCCATATTCTTGATTATCTCACGACTTATATTCATGCTTTACATTCATGTTCATTTACTTTATATGCATGAATTGTAGCAATTTTCTTGGATTTCTTGTGAATACTAACTGAACTTTTCTGGGATTTACACACTGGAACTTGTCATTGTTTGTTGGTGGCAAGTTGCAGATCCTACGATAAGCCGGGGGAAGACGGTGATTGGCGACTACCTCTGATTTGGAGCGCCTCTACTAGCTTACTCGTAGGTGTTTGTATTTACATATATATACTTTTTAGGATCATTTTAGGAGACTTTTTCACCTGATACATGTATATAGGCACCTATTATACATTTTTGTCACCTTAACTGATATACATGATATCATTTTGCTGGGTTTCTACCCTATAGGTTGTTAATTAATGCATAACTTGTTTACATTAATTATATGCATGTTATTAAGACTTCCGCTATTAAAAATAACGTGAAAAGAATTAAAATAAACAAATTAAGTTGTAAACTTCTTAACTTAGCATAGTTCGATAGAATATTAATCTTTTAAAACAACGAAATTTGCTAAGTTGGATTACAAGACGGATAGTTCGTGGGCCGTCATAGACAAATGTGCAAGTGACGTAGCATGGCTTGGTGACATGTTCGACGACGTGGTTGTGCCCAGTTTGCCTCAAAATTTAGGGTAGTCACAGATGGATGAGACATCATTTGTCAAAAGGTAAGATATAAAGATGTCTCTTATGCTAAAAAAAATGAAAGAAATTCGTTTTTGTATGACTACTAATTTTTGTTATGTAATACAATTGTGATTTTTGCTTAAAAATACAATTGTGACATAAACTACTATTTTGTGTTTTGACACAACTTTTCATTAAAAAAATAATGTAATGGTTTAAAAAAGTACTTGAAAAAATTAGAAAATAAAATCGTTCCAAAAATAAATATTTATCCTAAATCGACAACTGCAGGCTCGAGGCGATGGATTATAAAATATGATGAATTGATCACTATATAAATTGATCATTAAATATTGACCATTGATAAACACTTTAAACTATATACATGTTTCTTAAATAAAAAAAAAAAAAAAAAAAAAAAACTCGTATATGCATGCACCATACTAACTACTACTATGAACTATGTTTTCTTCACAAAAAAAAAATACCATATATATTTATCTACAAAATAGGAAAAAGTGTATCAAAAATGGAAACTCCCACCAAAAAAAATGCCACATGTCACGACCTTATTTGTAACGGCCGCTTTAATTAATTTCGATTAATCGGCTAATTACAAATTAATATCATAAGCTCAGACCCACGTGGACGTTGTGGGAAAAGTTTATGTCACGCCTAATCGGAAAATATGTTATTTTTGTGTTGCAAGTACTTAATTATTTTACTATTATTTAACAGTTCGCGTCGCGTTAATTGAGAGTTACTTTTGGTCGTGTTGTACGCATGTAGTGACTAGTGTGTGTAACGTCGCAGAGTGCGCGTAACGAGAGTATACGGGTAGTATGAGTTTGAGTTGTCACATCAATCACACATCACATCACACATCAAATCAACATATCCCTCAACATGCTATTTTGTCTTTTTCCCCAAAATTAAAAAAAAAAATTCATTTTCTTTTAAACTGGAAGAAAGAGAAAGAAAAGAGGGGAGAGAGGAAAGAGAGGAGAGAGAAAGAAGGCAGCACGAGAGAGAGGTGGAGGGAACTCCGGCGAGGCGACAGCGGCGCGTCGGCGAGGAGCGGTGGAGACGTCTGCCGGTGCAGCGGCGGGGAGATGGCGGATCAGAGATGGCGGACCGCGGCGACGCGAAGGCCGCGGGAGGTGGCGCGGCTGTGGAACGAAGACGACGCGGACCTGCGGAGCAGCGGCGCTCCAGCCGGCAGACGGTTCAGGCGGCGCGGACAGACCAGCAAGGCGGTGAGTCGGCGAGGGGCAGCGGCGCGCCGGCGCGCCGGCAGTGGCCCGGCAGGCGGTCCAGCGGCTCCGACAGCGCACGGACGCGACGCTGGGCTGCGCGTCGCGGAGGCAGATGGCGGCGAACGGCAGCGGCGGGCGGTGCGGACGGCGGCCCGCGGACAACCTCGCGGATGGCGGAGACCAGTGGCGAGGGGAGAAAGGACGAGAGGGAAGGAAGAAGAGAGAGGCAGCGGCGGCCGCGTCGGCGAGGCGGCAGCGGTGCGGCGCGACAGCCGCCAGTGGCGGCGGCTGCGACTGCGACTGCGGTGACGACGCGATTTTGGCAGTGGCATCGGCGTGGTGGCGCATTGTCGGACCGATCAAACCTTGACGAGAGATGAGATTCGACGAAGTTCGATGACGAGATGAATGTGATGTTTATTTCAACTAGTTTAGTTGTGATTGAAATGACTTAAGTAAATTAATTGTTATGAATGGACACCAGGGACTTACGCTACCGTAATCGGGTGTCGGGCGCGTATCTCAAGGCGTGAGCGGGACGTTTTTGAGAGATATTTACGATCTGTTGAGGTAAGTAAACCCACGAGAAAGTCAATTCAGAATTTACTTATTTTTTCTGTAAATTATTTATTTCACATTACTTTTCGCTAGTTCAGTTTGCATGTTTACTCTATTCACGCGTGTGTCTGTGTATGGTCGAAGGGACGATGTAACATCGATCCGATTGTTGCTACGGTGTTGGTCATACCCTAGACTACGCATGAAATTTCTCTCAGCGAGTCGATGATATCGAGAGCGAGTTGACGTGGGGCCCACTTCCATCACAGATTTCCTCTCTTTTGAGGCGTTGGGCGGAAGTCTACCTTCCGACCAACAGAGTTCCTCATTTCGACCGTGAAGAGGGGGTGCAGATTTCCTCACCTCCAGGGCCTTCTCGGTTTGGTATTTATGTCACAGGGCTCGACAGTTGTACACCACACTCGCGTTCCACATTCTTGATTATCTCACGACTTATATTCATGCTTTACATTCCTGTTCATTTACTTTTTATGCATGAATTGTAGCCGTTTTTTTGGATTTCTTGTGAATACTAACCGAACTTCTATGGGATTTACTTACCTAGAACTTGTCATTATTTTTGGTGGCAAGTTGCAGTTCCTACGGCGAGCCGGGGGAAGGCAGTGATTGGGCGACTACCTCTGATTTCGAGCGGCTCCGCTAGCTTACTCGTAGGTTATTGTGTTTACGTATACATATTTTTGGGATAATTTTGGGAGACCTTTTACCTGATACATGTATATCGACACTTATTATACATCTTGTCGCCTTAAATGATATACATGATATCATTTTACCGGGTTTCCACCCCATAGGTTGTTAAATATTGCATAACTTGTTTACATTAATTATGTGCATGTTATTAAGACTTCCACTACTAAAATAACTTAAATAAATCCAAACAAATGAATTAAGTTATAAAAACTTTATAACTTAGTATATTTTGCTAAAATAATCATTTAAAAATCAAAATTTACTAAGTTGGAGTATTAGATGGTGAGTTCGCGGGCCGTCACAGACAGGTGTGCAGGTGACGTGGCATGGCTTGGTGACGTGTTCGGCGACGTGGCGGTGCTCGATTTGTCTCAAAATTTGGGGCCGTTACATTGTTGATCCATCCCAGAACATCTTGATTTTTTTATCACACATTGAATTAAAGAATTAGGAGTTGGAGACAATGGAAACTTTTAAATAGTAAATCTAATAAGGTTTTTTAATTTATTTTATTTTTCACACATAGCTTACTTATTGTTATATTATGTAAAATTAATTTAAAATTCGAATATAATATGAAATTACATTATTTTTCAATGGAAGGTATGTCCCTGACACCTTGTACATTACTTATTGTATGGATGTTAAAATTTAATATCGAGTTTTCCATTTAATTTAAACTTGGAAACATCATTAACATGGAAGGTATTGTAACGACCTGTATTTTCAAGTTAATTATTAATTGCTAATCACGAACCATTGGTGGTTCAAAATCTGACTAAGAGTCGCGTTTTGTCGACATGCTCGAACATCAATTGAATAATAATAATAATAATAATAATAATAATAATAATAATAATAATAATAATAATAATAATAATAATAATAATTAATTTTATTTGTGTTGGTGTGCAACATCAATTGAATAATAATAATAATAATAATAATTTTATTTGCGTTGGTGTGCTGACGTGTGTACTATATGCTATCGTAAATAGTCTGACAACATTTTATTAAGTTTGCGCAACGACGGAGGCCTTAGGCTAACAATTATCGAATGGACTAAGTTAAGGTCTAAACAAAATTTGTGTGCTAGGAGTGTCAATTTTACTAGTCAAGTTTCAACCGTTAAACCTAGCTATAAGTGAGTGATATCAACCCTACATTCTTCAACAGATGAGATGATTCTAAAAAAAAAAAAAAAAAAAAACACATGACACTCAACGCACAAACAAAGTAGAAAAGCTTCGACCCCTATATCCATCACATGATAAACGCACAAGGAGGAGAGAACGACTCCATTCCATTGGCAGCGACGACGAGCTCGCGGAGGTCGGTCAGACAGCACGGCGAGACTCCGGCGAGGACGACGCGCCTGGGAGACGCGACGACGTCGACTCCAGTGCGCAGAGGAGGGAGTGCGGACGGCCCTGCCGCGGACCAGCGAGTCGCGGACCAGCAGTGGCGCGGCTCTAGGGAGAACGGACTGCAGCTCCGGCGATAGAGGAGCTCACGAGTGCGGCACGGTAGCGAAGGATGACGGTGAACAGTGGCGACACAGTTTTGACGTGTTTGCTCACGAAAAAGAGGAGAAAAAAAAAGAGAAATAGAAGAAGGAGGCATTGTCCTTGTTGATGATAAATCTCACTTGAAGAAGTGTAGATATTGGCTAAACTTGTGGATTGAAAAGGATTTGAAGTTGAAGACTCCATCAATGATTAGGTGAGGTTTTCATGTTTGTTCAAATCATGTTTCAAGTTTGATTTGCTTTCTAAATGAGTGTTGTAGCTAGATTTGGGTTGAGAAGGAAACAATCTAGTGAGTTCCAAGTCATGCCTACTAAGTGTTTGAGAAAAATGTTATCGATATGGTTCATTGAAACACACTCTATATATTTGATGAAATGCATCAAAGAAAGTTTTATTTATTTTCCTTAAGTTTTCAAGCGAACTTGAATGGCTTAACCTTGATTTATTAACCTCCATACGATTTTGAGATTTCAAGGGAGATTTAAGGTATATCGAATTTATTAAATGAGTTTCCTTGCCTCTCTATGATTTTTAACTCAATGCAAGCTATTTTGCTTGGTTTTAGTCAAAGCTTTAGTGGTATTTTTGTTTGAACGCTCTTTGATGAATTTTTACCTTATTGAAAATAGTCTTACTCTCTTATCAAATTTGTTTGGAATCCAAGAAATGAACTTAACCTAGTTTTAACGTGGGTTTTGACTCAATTTGGAACTTTAATACATCTTGAACTTTATTTGACTTCTTGTGATGATTTAAGATCTCTTTTTATCAAGATTAATCAATTTGGCTTGATTGAGGTTGAAAGCAAGATTTTATGAGTTTGCACTTGTTTCGATTTTCATGGAAAAAGTAGTGGTTTTAGGTAGTGTCTAACTCGTTGAAAAACCATTTATCCGAGTCAAATGAACTTAAACGAGTTTGTAACGCAAATGATTGAGTGAATAACTATAAATTTATTTTACTAGCACATGAAGGTAAGGTATGCATGCTACTTGAAAAATTATAATTGGTAGATTTATGAACTAAGGAAAACAATACTTTAATTTATCAAATGGTCCCTAAAACAACTTTGCTATACAATGTATAATTGCAGATATGCAAGAAGGACTCAACTAGACTATTCGAATCATCAAATTGACATGGCGATGTATGCGATTGCGTTGTAAGTAAACCAGTAAGAAATTTAATATTAATTCTTTTCCTTTCATTGCTTATTTTGATGAAAATGATATCAATTATTGGACTCTACTTCTATACTAAGTGACCTAGGGTCTAAGTGGTCAAGTTGAGTCGTTGTTTACTCGTGGGTTGAGCATTCGAGTCACGCTCGTGGCTCCTAGAGAGATTGAATCCTCTGAGTGAGTATTCGCCAAGTGTCGTGGCTCCTCACAGGACTTCAAGGATTCCATTGCGGTTGAGCATGCGACTGCGACTGTGGCTCCCTTTGGAATGTTTTCTTGAGCTGTGGCTCAAGTGAGCTGACAGTGCCAAATTGTTTTGGTGCGGTTGAAGCAGACTTGGTCCCGACGTACTAGTATTTGACACTAACATGTTTTAAGTGGCTTTAAGCCTACATGTAGAGTGTCAAGACCACTTAGACGACTATCCTTTACTTCCGGGTCACTTGGTCTCTATCGTCGACCATTGTAGTCTGTTTATCATGCGCTTTATTGTTCTTTTCTGCTTCGTTTCTTTTCTTGCATAATTTATAGACTTATTTATTGTTTAATATGAATTACTGTTGAACTTTTCTGGATTTACTCACTGAAATTGACTCCGCTTTTGGTGACAACTGCAGGCATAATCTTCGAGCTCGAGAACATTGATGTGCGGCGTACGTAGTTTATTTGATGTATCTATATCATATGTATACTATTTTATAAATGGGTATTTTGGTTAAGAGATTTGTGTATTTTCCCTCGTCACTATGATTTGTACATTGTATATGTTGTACGCGATTTCCACATACTAGCTTCCACACTTAGAACTCGCTGTGTGTTTAATTTATTTGTTATCGCGTTTTCACCGTATTTAAATTCCGTTGCATATGATTTCATATATATACTATGTTGTGTGGACTATCGGGTACTGGAGATCGATTTGTGAGGCTGACTAGGCCTTTGGCCCTTTGTTAACTCTGAACTGGTTTACTAGAGGTTAATGGATGCCTAGTGCCTGGCGGTGCCCAATTTGTAGGGTGGGGTCGTCACAGGTATGTCATTGAAAACTTGTACATTCCTTGTGTGGATGTTAAAAATTAATATTGAGATTCTCATTTAATTTAAACTTTGAAACGTCATTAACGTTTAAAGTTTCTATTGATGCCCACGACTTATCATTAGCAAGTGGATGACAATTACCCTTTTTTCTAGTCAAGTAAATGTTTTTTTATTTAAAAAAAAATTGGATTATGATTTAAAATTCCAAGTAACACTGGACTATAAAGTCTCCATATACAGGCAAGTGTTAACAGTTAATTGAGAGCATTTAAGTGTTTCATTGGTTTAATTAACTATATATTTTTGCAAGAAAATAAAATTATATATTTGTGTGATGATTTCGTCTAATTTTAGTATCCTTTATATATATATATATATATGGAAATTTGGTGTTTGTTATATATGGAAATCTCATTGTGTTGGTGCATGTACGTATATGGAAATTTTATTGAATTGGTTTTACATTTTAAATTTCGAAATAACACAAACTAAAGGTCTCTAAAAGTCCCTCTATATTAAATTGCCCTTTGGGTTTGGAGTACTGCTAAGACAGTTATGTGGCATGCGGGTAGCATAATTTTTTATTTCCAAAGCCATATAACTCATTTCAACATAAAGAGTTTTTAGCTATGAAACAATTTGTACATTCTTTTTTGTGTGGACGTTAAAAATTAATATTGAGTTTTCCATTTAATTTAAACTCGAAACGTCATTAACTTAAAAGGTATGTCCTTGACACCTTGTAAATTCCTTGTGTGGACGTTAAAAATAAATATTGAGATTTCCATTTAATTTAAATTTGGCAATGTCATTAACCTTTGAAGTCTATTTTGGTGTTTACATATATGAAAATTTTATTGAATTAGTTTTACGTTTTAAATTTTGAAATAACACAAACTAAAGGTCTTTGAAAGTCTCTCTATACTAAATTGTCCACTGGGCTAGGACTACTGCTAAGACAGTTTTGTGGCATATATATATGCCTTTTTTAATTTCCAAAGCTGTATAGCTCACTGCAACATAAAGGGTTTCTAGCTGCGAAACAATTTGTAGCAAAAAGTCTATTTCGCAGGAAAATGTTTTTGGCTACGAAAAAAATTTGTAGCTTCGTCATTGCCCAAGCCTTGACTCTAAATGTATAATGCTATAAATTTTATATTTGTAGCTAAAAAGTTACATTCATAGACATTTTCAATAGATACGTATATGTATTAAAATGCCAAAAATGTTGTAGACAAAAAAAAATACCAAAACTATATTGAAATACAAGAAATTCATTAATAAACATAACATTAAATTCTTTTTTATAAAATATACATATAATTTCAAGATTACATTTATTTACAAAAAAAAAATTACATCCTTAGCGACCGAGATTGCATCTTACTTACCAAAAAAAAAGATTACATCTCATAAAAAAAAATCAAACAAAAGAATCTCCATTCTCTAACGATCCCACGAGTAGCTATTAAAGATCGATGAGATATTGATCACAACAACCATTAAAGATCATCTCCTTTGCAACAACTTGAAAAAAAATAACACATCAAAATCCGTAAAACCTAGTTCTTCTCAATCTCACAATAGAAAAACAATCAGACAAAAGAATCTCCATTCTCTAATGATCCGACGAGCAGCTATTAAAGATAAATGAGATCTTGATCACAATGACCATTAAAGATCATCTCCTTTGCAACAACTTGAAAAAAATAACACATCAAAATACACAAAACTTACTTCATCTCAATCTCACAATAGAAAAAATCAAATTAACAAAACCCCCAATTTTTTCAAAATGAATTGAAACCTTAACTTCCAACCTATTCTAAATCATACCTGAACATATCCAATAATAAGATTTTGTAGATCGTGATGAAGATCAGCTTCACGAAAAATCCCTACAAATCCCAAAAACCACAATTAAATTATAAATTACAACATAAAATTTATCAGAACAAAAGTGTAGATATGGTTGAAGGAATGATGTGCTTGGGTGAACATCCTATCATTTCTCGAGGGTACATATAGAGAAAATTAATTAATGTAAACATTAAATCGATCAATTCATTGGTTTTTGAACGATTTGTGTAGTGAGTTGTTTAATTCATTCATGTTTTGAAACGTTTTATAATGCTTTATTTTTTAAACAGCTTGTAATTTATGGTTTTGTAAGTTAAGTTTTATATGTAGCTATAGATGAGTTGGTAAAGCTTATGGACTTTGTTAAGGGAAGAACTTGGTTGTGGCACGTGGCGCATCAAAGGGGTTGGAAACCGCCACGTGTTGCACCTAAGATCTTCCCTTATTATATATATAGATATAAATAGATATAGATACATAGAGATAGATATAGGTTTGGTTTTCAACCCACCTTCATTGACACCTAACAACCATTCCCCATCAGTTCCTTATTCTGACATAATACCTAACCCCCCAAAGTCAAGACTTGTGCCCAATGGCTTTCAGAATATTAATTCAATCTTAGTACTAGCTTATCTGATCGATTTTAGGCATACCCGTCTATTATTAATTCTGTCATGATAAATAATTTACGATGTTTACCTACCATTCTTTGACATATATATAGGTTATACATTTATTAAGGATGTACTTGACAATTCTATTCTATTTGTTATTGGGAATCTTCATTTTATATATATATAAAAATAAATGAAGATCTTAATGAAAGCGTGACATGTGGCGCACTAGGTTTCGTTCTGTTCGATTTTTTCTTATTTTTTTAGCTATTCTTCGATTGTTTTTAGTTTTTTCATTTTTTTTAGTTAGTTTTCTTATTAAATAGGAATTGTATTAGATAATAAATTGGATAGGTATTCTTAGTGTGTCCAAATTTGTTTTTCTTCATGATTTCCTTTTTAGCTATTTTTTGTCTTTTTAATATTTTTTTAGATTTTTTTAGATTATTAAATTTTTAAGTTATTTTTCAAATTAAATAGGAATTGTATTAGTTAATAAATTGGACAACTATTGTTAACGTGTCCTAATGTGTTTTTCTTCCTTATTTTCCTTTTTAGCTATTTTTGTTTTTTTAGATTTTTTGGATATCTTTAATAATTATTTTCAATTTTGTGTGCTTTTTTTTTGGGATATTTATTTATCTTTTTTTTGTTTTTCATATTTTTCATATATCTTTATTTTACTTAATATTGCGACTATTTTTTAGTTTTTTATGGCAATCTTTTAGCTTAATATTGTGGCGCACTTTCTATTTTATTTAAGGAGGTTTTGTTATCTTTTTTTAAGTTATTCTTCCATTGTTCTAAGATTTTTCACTTTCTTTTTACTTTAGCTATTTTTTCAAAAAAAATAAAAAATAATCTCTCTCTCTCTCTCTCTCTCTCTCTCTCTCTCCTGTATATATAGAAACACACGTACGACACAAACTAAAACTTCGTAACTTAGCTATTTTCTCAATTTTTTTTTTTTTTTGCTCTCAATGACATGACACACGTAACAATCACTCTTTAAGTATGATATGAAATAAGGTGCTAATTTGTTATTTATAAAATTTTAACTGAAATGTGCTCATCTAACATTAGCATATATATATAGTCAAGTTAGGGATTGACATGTTTGAGTATTATTATCATTAGACGAATAGAAATTTTTTTTGAGTACCCTACCCGTTTGTATCCTCGATAAGAGTTTGATAATTGGAATCAGATATATATAGTATATATTATTATCCAAAAATGAGTACGTGTAGAAAATAATACGTATATGTATAAAAAGTATATTTTGAGTTGTATATCTCATTTTTTTCTACCAAAGAAAATGGATGACGTTGCTTCAAGACGATCGATGTTTTCTTTTTGGTAAGTAATGTCCATAAATGCTTTGGATACCATCGAGGTTGTGCAATAAGTTTTATTTTTTTAATTTTTTTTCTATTCAAATTAATTTTTATCGGATATATTAATACTCTGTCTTGCTCGTGCGTGAAGCTCAGGTCTACGACTAGTTAAGCATATGTTGGTTGCAAAATCAACAATAATTCTATTCTATATATTTTGCTCCTTAAAGTTCCGACTACATATTTTGATAAACAAAAAATATCCATATAAAATTAGTCTAACAAAGCTCTTCTAATTTAGTTCCTATTAATTATATATGGTTACAAAATATTTAGAAATCTATCTTGATATTTTTAATATTTAATTGGGGCTTAAGTAATACAACCTCGAGTCAAGTCGATCGAGCTACAAATTAAAGGGGTAAAACTTTTCTAACAGAAGCGACTCTATTTGTACGTAGGCCTCGTAATTGTGATGTCTAATTAAGAGACTCAGTCAAACACTAAACCACTCGAATTAACTTTTGTGTGGATGATAATCTTATGATATGATTTAAATAATAATAAAAATTATATATAGTTTAAGTTGGTAATAATAGAATGCGTCTGCGAAAAAAAAAAATAGAATGCATTATTTTCACACAAAAAAGTGCGTCCGTACGATTTACAATATACTAACTAGATAGACTAAATATATTAACTTGTTTAGGCCTAAAAAAAACTAAATACTTTGCAAAAACTAAATTTTATTTCTTATTTTTTTTGGGTGGGCATTTCTTATTTTTCAATCAAATTAAAAACTCTAAACTCTATAATTAGAATATTAATAATTCAGCCTTCCACAAGAGCGGAAAACTTTACTTATAGAGTTTTTTTTTTTTTTTTTTGAAAAATGGATAAATTAGAGACAACGATATAAAAAATAATAAAAAAAGAAAGTAGCAAATGGAAAATATATAGAAACCAGTTGTTTTTATGCGCTACGCGCAAGTGTTATTTCTTTGACGAAATAATCGTACTGATTTCATTATGCTCACAACGATGAAAACATTACATAGGAGCTACACGCAGGTGTAATTGAAAGTATAAAATTAGAAGATTTATTAAATTATTTTTTTGTCTTTAAGTAAGTGTCGACATCGAGATATATGAACGAATTAAAGAAAAATCTCAGGGTAATTTATAAGGAAAATGTGTAAAGAATATTTGATCGTAGTAAATTAAATAAGAATTATCATTGTGATAGAAGTATCATTTTAAAATATTTAAGTCTCGTCCTGAAATACATTAATAAAATAAAGATTTGCGAAATAAGAGTCGATTGTGTACTTACGGCTATGTTTATGTTTTAGAGCACACATTGTGTGTGTTGTATAGTAGACTTATTTGGTAAGCTAAGTCTGTGATTAGTGATTATTTAAGCTATTGTATAAATACGTAAGCTGTATTTATTTATTTTTAGTTAATGAGAAACTTTGTTTAGGAAAGCATTAATAGATGTTGTCATTTTGTTAAAGGGTTTAAAATGTTTTTCTCATTATTTGAAAAAAAATATTTTTCTCATTAAAGTGAGGTTCGTTAAGCTGAAGAGTTTGTGTGACAAAAAAGTTATTAAGCTACATTTTCCAAGTTGGGGGTTTACATATGAAAAAAAAAAGAAGATTAATGATTTGTATAAATGATGTTGCAGTAACCAAAGAGATGGTGTACGATTTGAAATGTAGATTAAATACATTGAAACAACCCTTCGTCAAGAAAAAAATTTAAATGCACTTAATTGTTATTCGATCAAATACAAATTATAAATAAATTCAATAAATGAGGGAATGAATATATTTCTTGAAATAATCAATAACACATAAATAAATACCTTAAAATAAAAAAAATTGAAAAATTAGAAAATTATATTGGTGAAAGAAGAATGCGTATCAACTTTTTCTTAGCTCCAACTTATATATATTAGGGCTGGCAAAATGTGCTCGATCCTGTTTGGCTTGTTTTGTCCGGTCCCGTTTTAAACGGGACCGGACAGTTTTTTTTTTGACAAACATACGGGTCTGGACAATGTTTTATGTCCGTTTAAAAATACGGGACATGGTTTGGGCAAATTTTTTTAAAAAATGGGTACCCGTTTAGTGATTAATTTGAAGGACATATTTGTAATTTCACTGTGAATAACCTAATTCTCACCCTCTCACTCACACTCACTGTCTCAAGGCCCGCGGTCTCACCATCTCAATCTCTCTCACGCTCTCACCATCTCAGATTCTCAATCTCTCTCACGCCGCGGTCTCACCATCTTTCTCACGCCGCGGTCTCACCTCTCTCACGCTGCGGTCTCACCATCTCCTCTCACGCCATCTCACCATCTACTCTCACGGTCTCACCATCTGCCTCTCCCTCCAGACGCCACCATCTCACTCACAGTCTCACCATCTGCCTCTCCTTCTAGTAGTCACCATCTCACTCACAGTCTCACAGTCTCGCCAGTCGCCACCATCTCGCCGTCTCCACCGTCTGCCTCTCCCTCCAGAACAATCCGTCGTCGCCACCATCTCGGTGTCTCGCGCTCGCCAGTTGCCACCATCTGGATCTGCCTCTCCCTCTAGCTCTCGGTGTCTCACGCTCGCCAGCCGCCGCTCTCGCCGTCTCGCGCTCGCCAATCGCCACCGCGACACCGCCTGTGAGGCCTCGGCCTCACCGACTGTGCGACCTCTCCCTCCAAGCCAGCCCAGCCTTTCGCCCAGTCTCGCGCGGCCAGCTTGTCGAGCTTCGGCGATCGCTATCGTCACCCTCTCCAATCCGCTACAGCTCTAGAAATGGGACAAAACAGATAAAACGGGAGTCGTAGGAACTGGACGAAAAAAAAGTGCGTGTTTTAAAAACGGGACCGGGTCTGGACACCAAATTTAATCATTATAAAAATAGGTGTCCAGTCCCGTTTATGTCTGTTCCGGTATTTTTGCCAGCCCTATATATATATAAATATATATATATATATATAGACTATTCACCAAAAAAATATAGAAATTATTGAATAATAAATTCAATGACAAAAAAAATATTACCAAAAAAATATATAGAAATTGCAATTATAAGCCACGTGGCAGAAGTGGGTCTCGAAGCGCCGGCTGAGACGGGCTTCCGTATACGTCACTGCATCGAATCATTTTCGCCAAAACATACAGAAGCAAATGATTCTCAGTCCACATACATCAACCGTCGATCTCACATTCCTCATCGAGATCCGCATCATTAAACATCGTAGTTTCTCTAACATTGTGATTCGCCAATAATTAATGCGTGATTAAGAAAAGCAAAAATTTGACCAAAAGTGATTAAACAAATGTGACTATGAAAGTAAGTAGTACTACTAATTTAGTTATGGTAGTAACCAAAACGAGAAGTCTAAATAGAAGAACCAAAACTTCTTCTTGTCTCTTCTCATTTTCTTCTTCTTTTAAATCCCTCTCACACTCTACAGGCTTTGATCTCGGCAGAACAAGAGCCCAACACTCTCTTGAATCAACATGTTTAAAATTTGTGAGTTTGATTTGCTGTTTCTGATTCATACCCCTCCATTTATGTGTGAATCAAACAATAATGGGTATTCATGTATTTGATCTTTCTTTGCTTAATTAATTGCAGGAACATTGAATCAAGATTTATCAAGTAGTACTACAACGCTATATATATGTATGAATGCAGTCCTTGTTTTGTGAAATTTATGGCTTTAATTTGATGTTTGTGAATTGAATATTCATCGATTCGAGTCGAAGAATGATGGGTATGTTTCCATTTGATGAGTTTCAGGAATACTAATTAAAAAGGGGTCATCTCCTTTTCAAACAGGAAGCAATGGAGGGAGGAGGGAAATGGAGGGTTCTAAAGGATAGGCTGAGCTTCAAGGGCATGGCATGCTGTGGCGGTGGAGGCCTAAGTCGAAGTAATACCCTCCAGCGTCCATCGGATATGATCGAGAGAGACAACGAAGAAGAAGAAGAAGAGCAGCATCAACAAGAAGAAGTCATAATTGAACTTGATCAAGTCATGAACAGCATTGAAAACCAAGCTTGTGGAGATGAAATAATCAACCCTTTAACCGCGACGCCGACCGGGATGAACTTGGCGTCGGCGCTAGCAGCAGAGAGGCAATTGAGGGCACAAGTAGATATTAACCAAAGCCAATTAGGAGGAGGGCATCATCATGATGAATCAGGAGACACTCCAAATCACACCACCACAACATCAAGCACTACTAGTAGTACTCCTAATAGTGCAGTGGCAATTGGCATTATTAATGGAATAACTAGTAATAATTTAGATGAGGGGATGGCGGCGAAGACGTCGCGAGTGTCGTTGATGGCATTGCTGGAAGAAGGGGAGAAGGAGGAGAGGGAGATGAGGTGCAGCAGAAGCAGCATAAGCAATGGAGATGAGATGGGGGGAATGTGTTGTGTGTGTATGGGGCGGAGAAAAGGGGCTGCTTTCATACCATGTGGGCATACGTTTTGCAGGGTGTGCTCTAGGGAGCTCTGGTTGAATCGAGGCTCTTGTCCCCTCTGCAACCGCTCTATTCTTGAAATTCTCGACATCTACTAGTCTTTCTTTCTTTCTTTCCTTTAATTTCTTTTTCTTTATTAATTCAATCCATCCATCCATCCATTTGGGATTGATCTTATCCCGTGTTTTCATCTTAATTTTCTGTTATGAGAGATACCAAGCTTTCTTTCAAGCCTCACTAGGCAATTTTATTTTGTCCATAGGCTCTTGCACCGTACCCTTGATGTGACTTTTGGGTATGATTTGATGCTGTCATTCTAACACGATCCTATTATAAATTGAGAAGTGCTAGCATGTTAATGAGCCGTGTGTGCACTAAATGGTTTACTCTGCTATTTTGTTATAAGGAAGGTTTGAGTTAACGTTTGTCTTTTGTCATATGGTCTGGTATGGAGAAGATGTGTAAATTAAAGTATGATCCTACCCAAGTAAACGAAGGATGATTTTAGAAGGAAGAATAGTAGGTGGTGACAATCGCTCTTAAAATTGAAATATGGTCCTTCATAAACTAAGAACTATAGGACTAAAAATAATTAATTAATTGAGTCTCTCCTCAAAATAACATTGAGGTATTTCAACGTATTGCTACTAAATAATGATGGTGAATTGATCTGATATATAATTGAAGAAGGTAAAGTATATGATTGTCTTATGTCTACCATAGTCCACTTTCGATTAAGAATAGCTTCTATATAGGATGCAAGTGTGATTTGTCCCTAATAATACTAAGACCTTATGAATTAAAACCCTACACTTTTGCAGCCTAAATTAGTTAAGCTGACTGTGTCTACTGGCCTAATACAGCTAAGTACCATAGCTTTAGAACCAATTAGGAATTTAGAATGCAAAAATGTATAGCTTGAACATAAGATCCTCTCCTTGTCCCTAATTTTTAACATCTAATTAAATTAAACTTTCCTATTAATTCAAACTTAAAGACACGGAGTCATTCCATAACCATGGTACCAACATAAATAAAATTAACACGACGATGTATGGCTCCTTCAGGTGGTTGCCACCATGTATGTATCGGTCAGGGCTAAAACCCGGTGCGGTTGTGGCGCGGCTTAGGACTGGGTGGCATCGTGGTGGCGCCACAACTGGACTCGGTGATCTTCTCCTTGCTCAGTCTTCCTCCCATTTCGTTTTCAAAAACCTCAAATTCATTCCTTTTCCCCCGCTTTGGGCTCCATCGACCCTGTGAATCACGAAAGAGAAATGTAAGTACTGTAATTAGAGCCTTAACACACTAAAAACACGGCGAAGTCTAATGGAAATGCTACACAATGACCTGCACGCGTGTCATGATCAATGATCATTGATAGGCAGAGTAGCTAATGCAGCTGCCAAAGTTAATTGAGATAACAGTCTTAGTGTGATTCTCTTTAAAATTAAATTAGAAATTTAGAGTTGTAATCACCATCGGGAGAGTTGATGATAGTGAATAGGATACATGAACATATATGTACTTGGTAACATACAAGATTGATTGGTGTGATGGAGATCACTTAATCCACTAAAAATCCCCACATTTTGATTTTTTGACTTGTAGTCACCACCTGACTTCTCTTGGAGTTACTTGAAGGATACCTTAGGAGACACATATATATATACGGTAGCATGTAGATCTACCAAACTTTAATCAAATTCACACATAGTTAAGCGAAAGCTATAAATAAAATTTTGCAATTTTGATATATTACAAGAATTAACATATATTGAAAAAATTTAGCATATTAATGAATCAGTCAAAGGGTTATCACTACAAAAAAGAAGAAGTTATTTTAGACATTGAACAAAAGTTGTTAATGCTAGTTGTCAAAACATTCTTGATATCTAACTAAAAAATTGTAGCGTATTATTTATTTTAAAAGTAAACTTGAAATGATATATAAATAATATAAAATTAACTATACGTTATAAATCAAAAGATATTGAATGTATTATTATTTATTTTTCTTTCTAAATAATATTTGAGAATTATGCGTTTAATTAGTTTTTATAATATATTTTAACAATATTATTAATGTATTAATATAATAATAATAATTATTATTATGCTTTTAATTAGTGGTTGGACGTGGCATACGTGGGCGTTGCAAACTTGCAATGATATTATGGATTTTAGCTTGCGCTTGTGGAGCTGGGGCGTGCTGCAGTTTGACATAATTAATAGAGAGGGCGGTATGAAAGAATAAAAAGGGAATGTGACGAGCTGGATTTCCTTGAATAACTTTCTCTCTTGTGTTATTTATTTATTTATTTTTTGATTGATTTTGCTCTCTCTTGTGTCGATATTTTTTTTGATTGATTTTGCTGTGATATTAATTACTCAGTGTTTGACCTTATATCACGTGTTGTTATATGTGAGTGAAAGTGTTTTTTTTTTTTTTTTTTCTTTCGGTTGATAGGTGTTGTTTTCCTAAATAAGCGATAAAAGATAAATTGCTAGTTGAAGTAACAAGAAAATGAACTCTACCTTTATATCATTTATGATGTAGTTGTAGTAAATAAGTAATTAAATGAATATTCCCAAATAGAATTTAATTGAGGAAGAAATTTAAGATTAATTTGTGGCAAATTGCGCTAACTTGACCATGGCAATCTATATATATATAAAAGTTGGAGGAGAGAGAGAGTTTAAAATTTACCTCATCTCACCATTCTATTTTTCTATTTTTCTCAATTTTCTTATTTTTTGTTATTTATTTATTTATTATTTCAAGGGATATAATCATACATTATGTCTACATTTATTAATAATTAATAGTGGTTATCTTATCATTAATAGATTGAGTACATTGAACTTGAAATCATGGGTAAATACAAAGAATTGAGTTATTTTTTGTTATTTGTTTATTTATTATTTCAAGAGATATAATTATACATTATGTGTACATTTATTAATAATTAATAGTGGTTATCTTATCATTAATAGATTAAGTACGTTGAACTTGAAATCATGGGTAAATACAAGGAATTGAGTGTAGTGCAAGTTACATCCCCCCTATAAATTTCAAGTCTCATCCATTCTTCTTGCAATCGGCTTGGTTTTTTTTTTTTTTTTCCTTCCACCTTTCAAAAAATCACAAAAAACCAATTTTATTATACATAACCTTAGATTCATCCAGTTCTCAACCAATTATCACCCAATAAATTCAAGATAGGATCGATGGATTTCAACATCGCCTGTATATTCAAAAGTTGTTCTACTTACCCATAGCTTCATGCATCCAGTGATATAAAAATCATTCACAACGCTTATAAGCTAAACCACTTTTGATCGCCATCCTTTATGTATGTTTGCTCTATATTGGATCTAATCGTTTGGTACGTTTTCATAAGTTTAAGACTGAAGTGAATCATTATATCTATAACACAAATCAATAATCACGTGACCTTTATGCTGCCTTTGTTATGTTGTCTGTTGGTTTAGATTCTTCAATTGGAATGAACAGACGATATAAATGAATTTATATTTAACGGTTATAGTGGATCAATATACACTACTGCATGGGATTACGATTGCTTAAAGATGTTGTTCACTCCATAGAATGCTACAAAAGCTAAAGAAGGCAATATAGTGTTTTGCTCTTTCTTATTATTATTGTTCTTTTATGAACCTTTCGTTTGACTCGATGAGAATAACTATGAATATAGTGTTTTATTATTTATTTATTATTATTATTATTGCTATTATTATTATTATTACATCTGCGCGAAGCGCAGGGAAACGACTAGTGTTAATAAATCGGAGTTGAAAATTAATCTGAACCGAGGTGTACATGCATGAAGGGCAACCACCACCACTTATTAAATGCATAATTAATACATTATTAATAATATTTTTAAAGAACATGTTAAATAATAATAATAATAATAATAATAATAATAATAATAATAATAATAATAATAATAATAATAATAATAATAATAATAATAATAATAATAATAATAATAATGCATTGACAATATTGCACTTAATCGAACACAATGAAAAACTTTGATCCATATAGTTGACCCAATTAATTTAGGACTGATGCTATGTTGTTGTTGTTGTATATCTAATCAAAGTGCAATATTGTCAATGCAAGCGAGGCGATCAAGTGTTGGACGTAAATAAGGATTGTTCTTTTCCTTGTGGGATTACTCATATATTCATCGCGGTTCCCCCTCCTTAAAAAGATTCTAGCTAGTTTTCTTCCATAAAATAAACACACACACACGCGCACGCACACATATTTGTGAGAAGGTTTCACGACGTGACACGTGGCTTTTGAGAAGCTCTCCTAACATGATACGTGACATGATGATGTCATAATTAAGATTTATAACGAAAAATAAAAAAACATAAGCCACTGAACTTTTTCGCACTTAAGTGAGGGATAAGATGGTAAAATACAAAATAAGATTTTGACTGTGACACGATGATGTCATTAATCAAAGTACAATTTCTATTTTCGTTTTTTTTGCTATTTTTTAGGTTATGTTTTAAATTGTTATACAAATATGATTATTTGGTTTTTAAGTTTTCTTTTGTAATTTCTAATTTTAGTTTTTTTTTTTATTTTTTTAGGTTATGTTTTTAATTGTTATGCAAATAGGATTTTTGGTTTTAAAATTTTAATTTTCTAATTTTCTTTTTTTTTTTATTTATTTTTTATGTTATGTTTTTAATTGTTATACAAATATGATTTTTGGTTTTTAAATTTTAATTTTCTAATTTTTTTTTTGCTATTTTTTAAGTTATGTCTTTAATTGCTATACCAATAGGATTTTTGATTTAAAATTTTAATTTCCTAATTTTCCTTTTTTTGCTATATTTTTAAGTTATGTTTTTAATTGTTATACAAATAAGATTTTTGGTTTTTAAATTATTTTGCAAAATTGTCTATTTATTAGATACTACATATTACGTACATGATATATTAAATTATTTAAAAAGAAATTAAGCTATACATATTTTTTAGGTTATGTTTTTAATTGTTATACAAATATGATTTTTGATTTTTAATTTTTTTTTTCTGAATTGTTTCTATGAGAAGCCCTCACAATGCGATATGTGGCATGTGGGAAGCTCTCACAAGGCATGATAATATCATAATTGGTTGTGCAACCAAACGGTATGACATTAGATTCAGGAGTAAGTAGTCATAGGTTCAAATCCGACTATTTCTATGTAATGTTGTATTTAATGTTTTGCATAGATTTAAAAATATGCATAGTGTTTGCAAGTATTTTTTTATTAATGGTTGATGGACCTAAAAGGAGCGACTTTGAGTTCATATAAGAGATTACATAATAATATTTTACATTTTTTCAATATTTCTTATATAATATTTTGATACTTAGTCTTGCATGCGCTTGAAGCGCAGAATGCTGACTAGTTCAAGATGCGTTAAATTAATCTACAATATATCGGGTTTTTTTTTATATACTTTTAGCTACTAATTAGGGTAAAATGCAAATTGATCTGTGAGGTTTGTCATAATATGCACTTTAGTTTATGTGGTTTTAAAAATAACACTTTGTTCTCTCCGACCAACTTTTCTATAAATAATGGTTGAGTTAATGCAAAAAGACTAATCTACTACTACAAAAGTGACAAACACAAAAAAATAAAGGCCCGATACTTTTGATATGGTATAGCACTCTTGTACCTCGAGATACGTGTCACTTAGATAAATAAGGAATAAGCTTGTGATCGTAATAAATATTACAACTTATTATTGAGTTAGCCTGGATAAGGCACGAAGGTTGTTGTAAATTATCCTATTTGAGATAGACTTCTAAACTAATAAGGATAAAGACAATCCTAGGGGAGTTAGGATTTAAGATACGTTGTTAATTCAAATCGATACGTTGTGATCATGCAACAATAAATAGGAAAACTAGCTCAAACAAGAGGTACGTACGAAATTATGAAAAAAGGTCTCTATTTAAAATTTTATTAATTTATATCGAAGTGTTTTCCCCGGGGGCCCCCACCCTGAGATTTGTTTTGTAGAATTCGATAAGGAGTGATGCTATTGCAAGGTGAGGTGATCCGCATATCTAATATCGAGAATCGAGGTCGAGGTGTTGTTTCCACAACATTTTTGGCACTAGAGAAAGGGCAGGTCAATGTATTCGAAAAAAACTGAGTGCTCGACATAGAACACCCAGTTCTTCAAAAAAACTGAGTGTTCGGCATAAAACATCCAATTATTTGAAAAAACCGAGTGTTCATCACAGAACAACTAGTTCTTTGGAAAAACTAAGTGTCCGACAAAAAGCACTCGTTCTTTTGAAAAAAAACTGAGTGTTTGACATAAAACACTCATTTTTTGAGAAAAAATGAGTTTCAACATTAAACAAGCATCTCCATATCCTATGACAGTCACTACTAGGAATACTCATAATAATAAAGTGCGAGACCCATCTCATTGTCAAATAGGACTAGTCAGAGAAGGCTGACAATCATACCATATACCTCATCTACAAATATCACGGTCTAGAAAAGAAACCTATAATACCATTAATAGGGGAGAGAATGAACTCATGGAGGAGTTAGAAAGACGAAGGATTGAACGAGGAAAGGGAAAGGTCAGAGAACCACCCATTGAAAACAAAGTGGCCAGGCTAAGGAAATAAGTAAGCAAGTTACAAGAGCAAGTAGAAGTTTTAAGTGGAGCAGATCACAATTTACCTCATCAAAGAGCAACCTCTGCAAGCTTTTCTAAATCTGGTCATAATATACTTGATCATGGTGAAAAGATTGAGAGGCAGGTGGAGCGACAAGTGTTGGAGCGCCTTTGCCTCATCCTTAGGCTAATACATATCTGGTAATATATAAAGCCGGTCCGCTTCTGTTTGTTCAAGGCATTCTTGACAAACCATTACCAAATGGATTTAAGATGCCAACTATATATAAGTATGATGGGATAAAAGATCCTACAGAGCACATTCTGAATTTTGATATCGCGTTGCTCTTACATGGGGTATCTAATGCAGTAAAGTACAAATCTTTTCCTCAAACCATGAAAGGTCCAGCACATAATCGGTACATGCAACTTGCTCTAGTCTCTGTTTGTTCATTTGACCAATTAAGTGAGTTGTTTGTTAACCAATTCATAGGTGGTAAAACTCATACTAGGAGTTCTGCTTCTTCGATGAGCATCAGACAAAGATATGGTGAAACACTTAAAGACTACTTAAAGAGATTCACAAAATAGGCTATAAAAGTACCTAATTTGTACCAGTCTGTTGTTTTGGTGGCCCTTAGTAATGGAAAAACCAATGAACACCTCAAAGTTTCTTTAGCCAAGAACCCGCTTACCACAATAGCCGAACTACAAAAGAAGGTAGCATACATGGTAGTTGAAGAGATAATACAACCAGAGAAAGATAAAGAAGATGATAGAAAGAGGAGTAGAGCATACAACATGAATCGTGATTCCAATAAAAAACCAATGTTCACGTCGAACCCTGGAATTGTATCGAATAATGCTAATAGATTTTCGACTTTTACCTATTTGAACCATTTAAGGGACAAATTTTATTAGAGATTAAGGTCGAGTCCTTCGTTAGATGGCCAAAACCAATGAAAGTTGATGTAGTAGCTAAAGATAAAGCTCTATATTAGAGATTTCATAAAGATCATGGTCATGATACTAAATATCGTAAGCATTTGAAGGAAGAACTATAGTTCTTGATCCTGAAAGGCCATCTTAACCAGTTTGATGAAAAATAAGGATGCTAGAAAGTGCGATAATTATAGAGGAGGAAGGAATGATGATCGTAGAAAAGATGAAAACAAAGGAGAAAGGCAAACACAACTTGGAGGTGTGATCAATGTCATATCGGGAGGACCAACAGTGTTACGGCCTAAAATCTTTAATTGTGTTTTAATCCTTGAATAGGATCACCGACCAGTGACGTGAGACCCACATCGTAATACGCACACTGGCTGAGGCACGTGGCCGAGGTATATGTTACATTTGCATGATGATTTTCTAGTGTATTGTACATGTATAGACTACTAAATCACCTCTACTTGTTATTTATAGATATCGATACATGAGTGGGGACACGCCTCGAGATGCATGTAGTTGTGGAACCGGGTAGAGAGTGACATGGTGAGTCATTTATTTAATTGGATGTATTAATGTGCCTAAATTAGTTAAATTTGATGTGGCTATAGTTGATTTATAAGAAATATAACCTAAGCTAGTAAAATAAAATGATAGCCATTTGATGTTTCTCGAAATACGTGTGGACACATAAAAAGACCAATAGAGTATGATTTGATATTAGCAAGAGTGAGTTAGTGTATTTGAAACAAAATGAAAACCATTCGATTAGTCTCGAGAAGCTTTTGTACATTAAGATCAATGACTATAAATCAATCTTAAATATATATAGGTGCTTGTGATGAACATGCAAATCATAGATTCATTAAGAGAAATAATGAGATGTTCATTGCTGGAATTGGGGTGTTTAAGAGATCAAACTCATCATAAAAAAATGAAGGTGTTTAAGTGCTAGGAATCCTTTACAAACCCTAGGTAACTAAATTTCAATCTTCATGTTACAATTGATGAATTGAGTGATGATATCAAATGGGTTTCTATAAATAACTGATTTCAAATCATTTGTGATGTTTTTTTAAAATCAAATTGAAGCATTGATTTGTATCCGAATATCAATTTCTGAATTTTACAAAGTTTGAAGTTTTAGACTTTATGCATGCAACTGTAAATTTGAATTATGGAATTCAAAATGAGTTTATTTTTGAAAACTAAATCCCTGCTTTCATTCTAATAATCCAGCTCTATAGAAATTCTGAAAATCATTTTTGGAATAAAAAAGTTATGAATTTTACAAGTTTTGAGTATTCTTAAGTTTTTTCAACAAAATGCATGTTTGAATCTTTATATTTTGATGTAATTGATGAATTATATCAAGTGCTTGGTATATGTTTGATGGATGAGGATGTTATGGATTCCTAGTGGCGGAGAATGGAGATCCGGGGCCTTGGAGGAGGCCATTCCTGAGAGGAAACCCAAGACTCTGGGTTCCAGTGTGCCTAGCGCGCTAGAGAAATTCTCTAATGTGCTAAGCAGCTTTAACGCTCTAGAGAAAACTCCTAGCGCACTAAAAAAGGTCATTAGCACACTAGATAAACTTCCTAGCGCTCTGAGTACTCTGATAGCATAAAATCTACATTTTTTCAAAACACACTTAACTTACTAGCTTAGCCTAAAACCCAAATTAAGGGGTCTAAACACACTCTAATACGTACTAAATTATACAAGAAGCCTAGAGGCGAGTCTTGAGAGTCCGAGTATGTGTTTTAGGGTGTCGGAATGCCTGTTAAGCTAGGAAATACATTGCGTGACTTGTAAGTAATCTTGTTAAGGTTTTTGCTTACATTTCATTCCTATTATTTTACAGTTTATCGACTATGTACTGCCTTGTATTCTGATATCATAAATTTGTTTCATATTCTACTCGTTATGTGGGTGTTTTATCATGATATCATTTGCTTATGAAATCATTGATTCTATTCATGTGTTCTATGTCTTTCTTACTGTTATGATGAAAGTGTGATCGAGAATAGCATGTTATTAGGATTAGAGAAATGAAATTGGAGTATATATATGGATTTGTATTCTTGGAATGTTGGCTTTGAAGCATATTGCCTTTTCTTCGATTCCTTAATGCGAGTATTTCTTGATAATATAAAGTAGTGGTAGAATTTAGGGTCCATTGCACGATTATGAGATGCGCGTCACACATGGTCACTGGACTACCAGGGATGTCGACACTCACCACTACACTTGCGCGTCACACGGGGAATGGGACTCGAGATAATCGGCAAGTATGTATATATAGATGATTTATTTATGCTTAGAGCTCAGCTCCGCTTTTGAGGAGTGAGATATGAATGATTATGGAGTCGCAGAGCTCAGCTCTGTCTGGGCCCATCTCATTAAGTCCTGACTTAGCCTAATTTCCCTAATTAGACATCTAATCCATTTAATTAACTTCAACCTCAAAATAATTTTTATTTCAATCCTTGATAATGCTCTAAAACTAAATTTATATCCTGAATTAAACTCAATTCATGACTTGTTTAATTAGAGCAAATTGGGAAATCATACGGATTATTATCCATATTTTTGTAAAAATCTCGGTAGCTCCTCCCCTAAAAGGGCATGCCAGAAAACTCATCTAATAAACAACAGAATGGGGAGAAGCCTAGAAGGACTCACAACTTCCCATTAGTTTACAATATATATCAATTTAAATCAATTATACTAACTTAAAATCTCAAATACCTTATTTACAACTTAACATACTCAAAATAAACTGAAACTAAATCAAAACCTCTCAACTTACTTCAAACTAATTTAGGAAACTCACATAAACTATTTGAGACTCTTTTACGACCCAAGCTCACCCCGAAACCCAAAATAATAATATATAACATAATTACAATGAGAATTAAATTGTAAAACATGCAAACATTCACCAAGGTTCTTCGAGTCTTGTTTGTTCTTTCCTGCCTTCACAGAGAACCTGACATCACAAAAAACAACTCGAAGATCTCAAGTAAGTAAACTCCTACATTGCTCTCTACTCCTGCAAATGTTAGTCTTAATACATGGAGATATGTAATTACATTTTCAAATAACAACAAATTTATATAACAATGTGGAGGGCAACTCTATCTGGATGCCATGTATAGATGACCGGGAATGATGCAAAATGCAATGCATACTAAACACAAATGCAGGTACAAAGATAAATTCCATAAATAGTAAAGGTCACTGCGGAGTTTACTTACAACCATCCAACTTTGAGCTTAATTTTTAGGGTTCTTGAAGCGTCGGATCACCTTGTAAATGGTTCCAATAGCTTTCCTGCATACCCAACTATATCATAGGTCAAGCTTCATGTGAAAGAAAATCACGAAACCTAATAAAAATTGTGGCCAAAGTACGCTTGAGAGTCATTTTCGAAAATATTAATTTATATAACTATTTCAACTGGCTTTTAACTAGCCAACTTGAGGTAACTCTTTAACCTTTAAAAACTCAGTATTTATCATGATGACCTAAAAAGAACTTGTAGTACTCATGTCCTACTTCCCATAGACTCCAAGAACACTCAAATTAGATCATCGACGAAGAAGTTATGAATTTTTCAATATGGCATGTCAACTAGGCAAACTTTATTTATCTTGAACTAAAAACATCTCCAAATCAATATTTCTGTGATTAAATCCTCAAAACTCGACAACAAGTACTATGAAACCACTCAATACCAACATTATAATATTTTCATACCCCTTGGAGTCAAATTGGGACAAAACCAATAATCAATTCATCTAGAAATCTAATATAAATCAATATCTAATATAAAACATCTCCAAAATAGTTATCAATTGAATCACATTAGTTCAATTCATCAAAACCTTAATCCACGCCAATGAGATTTATTTGAACTTGGTGCAAATCAATCCAATATATCAATTCATAACAATCCTTACCAATTTCTTTAAAACCTTATGAAAGAAATCGAGAAATCGTGAGAATTCGAATTGAATTGAGGAAAAATGCCTTAAATTGATAATTTACCAAATTTCAAGCCGAATACCTCGTTTCTACCATAAAAAACTAGCTTGAACTGACCGTCTTGCAATGTTCTACTGTTATGTGGAAAGAAACTGAGCGAAAATCAAATGTCAGGAGGTCGCGAAGCATAAACCTGAGTTGAGAGGGTTAGGGAACGAAACATTTTCGTTCTTTTTTGAAATCAAATGAACGATTTTGTTTTTGATTTGATTTTCTTATATATATTTATATAAAAGCCCTAAACTGCTTTTCAGTAGCTTAATTTTTTTTTTGTTTATTAATTCCTAAAATCTTTATTTTGACTTGTTTTGGCTTTCGGTGCTCGTTTTTGATCCAATTTTTTTTTTATCAAATTGAGCTAATATCTCGACAATACAGTCCAACGCCATACAACATTCATAACACTATTTTTGGTCACGCCAAAATTTCGAAAATCTTAATTTTGTCCACACACATACTATAATCATTCAGACCAGTTCCGTTGCCATACTTAGCCAAACTTATACGAATTTGATCTAATGAAGAGTCAAAACAACTTCACTTTCAATCATGACATTTTGTGAATTTCTAACGAGTTAAACGCTCAACTTTGTGAAATATCCAATGATCTTACTTTTCTTCACTTTCATTTCATGTCATGAATCCTATTCAAGCATCAATATTTATCAAGATCTAGCTTATCTTGTTTTTCAATAAAATCATTTTCATTCTTAACTGAATAAAATTCCATAAGCTGTTAATAATTCTTTCCCTATCCACCAAACCCCAGTATATACATCCCAGTTTGCTTTCTTATTACCGATCATATTTTCATTTGAATTGTCGACCAATCAATTTTTAGACTATCATCAATCTAAAATTACATAGTGATGCAAATAATATTTGAGAATTACATTAGATACAAAGTAGAGTTGCGTGTCTATCTAATCCATCACCATTCCAACATTTCTCAACAGGAACCTGAAAGTACACTAGTCATCCCATGACTATAGATCTTTAATTACATCTGTCTTCCCATGACAAGAAATCTCGAATTTCAATCCGATCATAAAACGCAATCTGACAAATCATGCAACTCTCATTCATTCTCTAAATGTCTACTCATAATATCATTTAGATTTGTGGATAAGAAAACAATTACTAACTCCAACTCGTTAACCATTTCACTTAATTTTTCCTTTAACTAGTTAGAAAGTTAATGACTTTTCTAACTTCGTCAAATTATTTTCTATTCATTAGTTCACATTAAACCTTATTCTCTTACATTACCAATGTACTCACATTAATTTTTTTTTTTTTAATTTATGAGATTTCTTATCATCTTGATATCAATCACTATCTGTTCTCTGGACTTCTTTTCTTACTTGAATAGAGACATTATCCTTATCTTGATAGATATATGCATTTTAACAGAGATCAATATATTCCTTGATTATAATCGATAATATAACTTTTAACTTGTATCGCATACAAGTTTATAAATATGTTATTTCTTTTTCATTTATACTCAATTACAATGAAAGAATATTCAATTCTTCAAATATACCAAGTCAGGTACACTGTCCTCTATTCAGCATTTTCAACCACCAGGGATAATAATGACCTACTGAACTATAAGTTGTGTGTCTCTTTTTCATTTATTTATATCTTCACCAACGTACATGCATCTTACATCATCTCCAATTTAAGATAACATAGTACTTAAAAACTTCACCACTGACTTACCACGTGGCGTAGCACTACATTTGAACCAATATACAACATATTCACTGATATTAATTGTATATTACTTTGGTTCAAAACTTTTAACATTTAGAGTTTGACTCCTTGTAAGATCCTGGTGAAGATAAATTAAGTTCTATCAAACTCACAATTTGATATCCTAAGTCGTATCAAGACTTGTTCACCTGAAATTTCCATTTTCAAACATAAGTGAGAATGTCTTGACCATTTAGTTACTTATACTTAAGCTTCCAATTAACTCCGACGAAACTTCATAGACTCTCTTATACTAATAGTCATCACTCATTCGATTATTCAAAGATAAGTGAACGCGTTACACTAGTCTTTTCCGCTGTGAATGAATTGTAATTATGAAACGAAGTTACTCAAACTTTTGTTCATGCATAACTACTCCAGTGTCTAGCCTTGACTAAAAGAGTCCGTTCGTGTCACTTCCATCAGTCACAAGTCATCTCCAAGTCTCATTTTATTTTATACACAAAGTCTATTCCATTTAATTTTTATCAATCTTAGCTATTCTCACATTGATCTCAATCTTGGTCCCTTTATAAAATTACTACGACTTTCGCTCAACAACCAGGTCACTTATAGCTCCTTAATCTTGACTTAGAAAAGCAATTTATATTTCTTCTCTTTTCGAGAATATAGCTAAGGATAATGTAACTTCTTATGATCATTCAATCAATTGAAGCCTTCCTTAGATATTCTTTATTTGAAATAGAGAAATTTCATGACTCAAACATTTAAACTATTTTTTATTGCCTTAATTTGTTTTCATTATTCTTTGATTTCCCAAATTTTCTTTTTTCTCAAAAAGAAACTCAGTACTTTTAAAGAGACTTTGTAAGATAACTTTGTATCTTACTTTTTTATCAAATTACTTTTGATGAATTCACCTTTCCGTTATTATTCAACTGAAGAGATAGAAGAATTAAAATTCTCAAACTATTGGTCAACTTAATAACTAATCAAAATTTTAACGAATATTGTTTCAATCATCTAATTCATATCAATGGAGATTCTGGCAATATAGGAGCTCATACTGACATCCCATACAAATTACTTACCGATTCTCAATCAGTACATCTATCTCACCCTTAGTTATATTTTAGATTTTAGTGATAAGCATCATAACTTAATGTCATTAGAAGTGATTATTTGGTACTTTGAATCTCAAAACATAATGTTTAATAGCTAATCTAAGCTATTATTAGACCACTTCCCCAATGCCTTAACTTCTAGCACATTGATCTTATTACTAAACCTTTCATTTTCAAGTTAGAAATTTTACTGATCTTTGTTCTATAACAATACATAATCTAATGTTAACAAAGATTACTTCTAACTAGTGTAATTCTATTTATTTTATCATTTTTATTCAATTCATACAACCACTATACTCAACGTCGCTTATAAATAAGTAACTTGAGTAATAAACAATTAAAAAACACTTAATAGTTCTTTATAGAAGTCATTTGATTATTTTCAACTGTGATTCTATTCCACTTTTACTTTTTATTTTTTTTCGAAAATGAGACAATACTTTGCTTCAAATTTATTTTAATATAAACTGACTTGGACAACTTTATTCGATCCTATCGCAATTCCATTGTGGGTTTCAGTCATAATTTAGTTTGTCTAATCAATTTTCACTTTCAACACCGCGTGTCTCGGTTTTCATTGTTGAGACTATTTTAATATTTTTCTGAGCATTTTATAATTGTATTAGTTCGATACTTTCAATTTTAAAGGAACCCATATCCAATACTTACCTACGTTAATCATTTGGACTTCTTTTTTAACCAATTTCCTATTGGTTTTATAACTGATACTTTTATTAGTTATATTAGTACTTCACTACTTACAACACCTTGTGAATTTAGACTTCCCGAGTTTATTTCACTTCTAATTATGCTCAGTTTTGATTCATAAGTCTATTATCTCTTTTAATTATCCGTTTCTAATCTTATTCACCAAATCTTACGAGTTAAGTATCAAACAGACAAGGAGAATAGTCTTTCTATTACATAGCTAGCGATAAGATAATATATACATATCACAAATATAACACCATATTTCAAATACCCTAGCTCACAACACTTCCCAACTAATCGCGCTCAGTCACCTTTTGGTTTTTAGCCGAGTTTTATCCTCAATTGAGCCAAACTTAGGTTCTGATATCAACTTTTTCAAGGCCCGTCTCACTAAGTCTTGACTTACCCTAATTGCTCTTATTAGGCATTTAATCAATTCAATTAACTTCAACCTCAAAATAATTTTTATTTCAATTCTTGATAATCCTCCAAAACTAAATTTATATATTGAATAAAACTCAATTCACGACTTGTTAATTGGAACAAATTAGGATATCATATGGGTCATTATTCATATTTTTGTAAAAACCTCAGCAACACCTCCTCTAAAAGTAGCCTGCCAAAAAACTCGCCTAATAGATAGTAGAATGGGGAGAAGCCAAGAAAGACTCACAACTCCCCGCAGTTCATAATATATATCAGTTTAAATTAATTATACTAACTTAAAGTCTCCGATACCTTATTTACAACTTAACATACTCCAAATAAATAGAAATTGAATCAAAACCCCGCAACTTACTTCAAACTAATTTAAGAGAACCACATAACCTATTTGAGAATATTTTATGACCTACGCTCACCTCGGAACCCAAAACAATAATATATAACATTATTACAATGAGAATTAAATTTTAAAACATGAAAATACTCACCAAGGTTCTTCGAGTCTTGTTTATTCTTTCCTGCCTTCATAGAGAACTTAACATCATAAAAAATAACTTGAAGATGTCAGGTAAGTAAACTCCTACATTGTTTTGTACTTCTAGAAATGTTAGTCTAAATACATGGAGACATGTAATTGTATTTTCAAATAACAACAAATTTATATAACAACGTGGATCCCTTATTTCCTGTTTTAAGCTCATAACAATTGGGACCACTCACGATGAACCTAGAACAGTCCTATGAGTTCAATGCATGTTACCCCAGAGTCGACATTACCCACCTTAGACGCCTGTAGTAAGTCTAGTTTAAAGTGGAACACCTCACACTCTTACAACCGAACCAGGGGCAACTCTATCTGGATGCCATGTATGCATGACCAAGAATGATGTGAAATGCAATGCGAACTAAACACAAATGCATGTACAAAGATAAATCTCATAAATAGTAAAAACTAATGTAGGGTTTACTTACAACCAACCAACTTCAGTTTAATTTTTGGGGTTCTTGGAGCGTCAGATTACCTTGTAAATGGTTCCAATAGCTTTCTTGCGTATCCAATTATATAAAAGAATGGGTGATTCAGGATGCGGGCATACACAAATCTTGATGTATAACACGCGGGTCGAGGTCGCATAGAGAGTTCTTGTGAGCCAATGTGTCTTGTGGTGTGACATTGTTGTTATCATTCTAGTATTTTCCATTATATAATAGGTTAAGCTTCAAGTGAAACCAAATCATAAAACCCAATGAAAATTGCGACCAAAGTACGATTGAGAATAGTTTCCAAAAACATTAATTTATATAACTGTTTCAACTGGCTTTCAACTAGCCGATTTGGGGTAACTTTTTAACTTTTAAAACCTTAGTATTTGACATGATAACCTAAAAGGAACTTGTAGTACTCATGCCCTACTTTCCATAGACTCCGAGAACATTTAAATCAGATCATCGATGAAGAACTTATGAATTTTTCAATAAGGCCCATCAATTAGATAAACTTTAATTATTTTAAACTAAAAAAACATATCCAAATCAATATTTTTGTAATTAAATCCTCAAAACTCTACAAAAAACACCACAAAACTACTTGATACCAACATTAAAATATTTTCATAGCCCGTGGAGTCAAATTGGATCAAAATCAATAATCGATTCATCTAGAAACCCAATATAAATCAATATCAACTATAAAACATCTCCAAAATAGTTATCAATTGAATCACATTATTTCAATTCATCAAACCCTAACCCACGCTAGTGAGATTTATCTCAAATTAGCACAAATCAATCTAATATATTTATTCACATCAATCTCTACCAATTTCTATTACAACTCCTGGAAAGAAATCTAGAAATCGCGAGAATTCAAATCGAATTGAGAAAAAAATACCCTAAATTGATAATTTACCAAATTTCAAGCCAAATACCTCATTTCCACCACAGAAAATTAGCTTAAACCGACCGTCTCGTGATGCTCTACAGTTATGTAGAAAGAAACTGGGCGAAAATCAAACATCGAGAGGTCGCGAAACAAAAAACCGAGTTAAGAGGGTTAGGGAATGAAACATTTTCATTCTCTGTTGAAATCAAACTCACGATTTTGATTTTGATTTGATTTTTTATATAATTATATCACACCCTAAGTTGCTTGTCATCAGTTTAATTTCTTTTTATTTATTAGTTCCTGAAATCCTTATTTTGATGTGTTTTGACTTCTGGTGCTCGTTGTGGATATGATTTTTCACCAAATTGAGCCAACCACTCAACAAAATAGTCCAACTCCATAAAATGTTTATAACACTGATTTTGGTCATGCTAAAACCTCAAATATCTTAATTTTATCCACAACATACCATAATCATTCAGACCAATTTTGTTGCCAAACTTAGCCAAACTTACACCAATTTGAACCCAATCTCATTATCGATCATCGCCAACTGATACAAAATTTGAGGAAAAGTCTTGCACCAACTTCATTCTCATTTTGCACTACCACTGATACTTGCGTGTAGTTCGAGGCAATATATCAGCGTGATACTTAACCCTTGTTTACTAGTTTTCGAGCGACTAATAATTTTTATTGCACTTATGCCATTCAGATACACACTTACAACCCCAATTATAAAAAATTGAGGATACATCTTAACACACCCTAACTTCGCGATAAAATACCATATAATACACACACTAGGCATTTACAATAAAAAAGTAACATTTTATATTATGACCCCTGGTTTGTAATACATGAGTTCCACCTCGGAAACCTAAACTCCAATTAAAATTCAAAAATAATTAATTAGTCGTCTAAATCAAGTTTATGAATTTCTCAAATTTCACAGCTCCGACCTTTGATAGAGGTGTATAGCATAGCTCCACCCCGAGATAATGAAATAAAAAGGGTTATGTGATAGGACTTACGGCTGACCGGACCTAGATCATTACTATTTAGCCTGTGTCAATCTCATTTAATTTAACTGTGGTATTTTCTAGAATATTTTCTTTTTAAGCACTTCTTCGCTATACTTATGCTTTTAAATACCAATTGATTATGTTTGGAAATGTACATAAGAATATCCAGGAATTACTTTATTACTTATTGTACTCACTGTCATTTTTATGACGGTGGGTGCAAATCTGTCGAGTAGGAGGCCGGACAAGGAGAAGATTGGCGACTATGTCTGACTGTTCGACGATTTCTCTACTTACTATCTTGTAGGTCTTGACATTTTGATGTATTATTTACTTTATGTCATTTCTATACATTTTGGGTTGTATATTAGGTTGAGCGTATAGTTTCCCTGACTTGAGACTTGGGTATCACACTTTTTATCATCTATTTTGATGTTTTATATGAATGTAAGTTTATTTCCTAATTTCCACACTTAGGATTTTTAAATAATTACTTCTGTATAACTATTAAGACTTCCGCTATAACTTTTTAAATGTAAAAGTTTTAATCAACTATGAAATTCAATAATAATGTGACATGTGTATTACTTATCCTAAACATGAATAACGAGGCTAATAAGATAAAAGGATGACTAATACGTCATTAGGTCTTACGTGGCTGAGATTAGGGCTTAATGATGGGATTAGACATATGCAAGGGAGTCTCGCATGGTTGAGAAACATCTCAAGAAGGCACGGTTGGAATGCAACATTAGTTTTACTAATGATGATTTAGAAGGAGTATAGTTCCCCTATGATGATCCTTTAGTAATTGAGATCATGGTAGGAAACTTTACTGTAAAACGTACACTTGTTGATAATGAAAGTTCTATGGATATTGTATACCGTAAAGCTTTCTCTAACATGGGATAAGTTGATAGCCAACTTACTCTATTTTTAGCACCTTTATATGGCTTCAACGAGGCTGAACTTAAGGTTGAAGGTTTCATTTTTCTTCAAGTTACTATTGGGGAGACATCAAGGAAGGTAACCAACATAGTAAGATTTTTTGGTTGTTAAGGCACCCTCAGCCTATAATATAATTTTTGGAAGGATGATACTTAATAAGTTTAAGGTGGTTCCTTCAACATATCATCTAAAGATGAAGTTCCTAATCCCCAATAGCGTAGGAGAAGTGAGAGGAGATCAAAAGATGGCCAGAAGTTGCTACTTGATGAATATTAGACCTGATGGTGCTGGAGGAAAGTTTTGCCTATAGATTCACTTGATGTTAATGGCGAAGGAAAATGGAAATTAGAACTGGTTGAAGAATTAATCCCTGTTGTAGTAGATAAGGACGATTCAAAAAAGTTGACCTATATAAGTTCCGATTTGAACCTAAAAGTCAGAGTTGAAGTGGAGACATTCTTGTGAGACAATAAACGTGTTTTTGCATGGACACCAAGTGATATGACTGGCATTGATATAGAAGTAATCGCTCATCACTTGAATGTTGATCCAACTAAAAAGCTAGTAAGGCAAAAGAAAAGGGAATTTGCTCAAGAGAGGCAGATAACAATTGCTGAAGAAGTTGAGAAGCTATTAAAGGCCTAGATTATTGAAGAAGTTCTATACTCAGAATGGTTGGTAAACCTAGTAATGGTATAGAAGTCTAATGGAAAATGGCGGATATGTATTGACTTTAAGGACTTGAATAATGCTTGTCTCAAAGACTTTTTTCCATTACTACAAATTAATTTATTTATCGATGCAACCGCGAGTCATGACCTTCTTAGCTTCATAGATGCATTCAGTGTTTACCACCAGATTCAAATATTAGAATTAGATAAACCAAAGGTTTCATTCATAATAGAGCACGACCTTTATTTATATAGAATGATGCCTTTTGGATTGAAGAATGCTTGCACAACCTATCATAGGCTGGTTAGTAAAATGCTCAAACCACTGATTGGAAAGAACATGGAAGTATATGCTGATGACATGCTTGTGAAGAGTCTGAAGCAAGAAGATCACGCCGAAGACTTGTGACAAGTCTTTGATGTTCTTAAAAGATACAACATAAAGTTGAATCCCCTTAAATGTGCTTTTGGAGTTGCTTCGAGAAAGCTTTTAGGTTTGATGGTGTCTAAAAGATGCATTGAAGCTAGTCATGATAAGGTTGAGGCAATAGTCAATACGAAGGCTCCAAAGAACGTTAAGGAAACAAAAAGACTTACAAGAAGAGTAGTAGCTCTTGGGAGGTTCTGTGATGATCCTAAGTTTTTACTTAATAAATATGCCCTAATAGTGTATGGAAATTTGTGTTAAACTTTGGTAGAATCCCTAAAACTCAAAATAAAATTATGTGCGCGGGCCCACATGGGACCCAGTTTTAATGAGAGACCAAAATTAAAGGAGCGAGAACGACAAGTTTGACCGACTCCTACGTGTATTCTCACGAAAATAAGGAAAGAGAGGATATTGAGAATATTGGAATACTTGATATTAGGAGTGAATTAAGGGTTGTGAATCATCTCTAACAAAGTGAAGGAGAAAAAAAAGTGTGCACGCAAATTAATTATAAAAGTGACCAGAAAGAGAGAAAATGCAAGCCGAGGGACGAGGAAAGCGATTCTTGGAGTACCTTACGTTAGGTAAACTTTCTTTCATGTTTTAATTTGTCTGATAGATTGATTCCAAATTTGTTTGATAGATTGATTCCAAATTTGTCGGATAAATATTTGAGTTTCTTTTTTTAAAAATAATGCAATAACATAATTTAAAATAAACATAATAAATGTATTGAAATGAATTTTGAGTTTTCAAATAGGAATAAATAGATAATACTTAAATTGTTGTAAACAAACATAAAAGTATTTTTCGAAAAGAATTTTGAAATTAATATTCTTTCAAGTTAACTTGTTTAGTTAATCAACACTTAACCTATATAGGTTGACTAAACTTTAGAGTACACTTGTGAGTGCCAATTAGAGATTTTTGAAAATTAATGTACCAGGTAAGTTGAGATTTAAGTTATTGGTTTTATGATTATTTACCTTTTTACTAGAATATATGATAGGAATCATGTAAGTAGGATATATGGGTAGATTAGGGTGCATTGTTAGACATTGTATGTAGATAACTTAGTGGAGCTCGCTAGGAGTCATTGCACTAGATACTACAAGTTCGGGACAGTTGGACCGTATAAGTGAGAATAACAAAAGGGGCAGTCACCCAAAATTAATATTTGTTAATTGAGAATATGATTAACTCCAATGTTCTCAATAAATGCATGGTAGTAGGTGCTAAGTCCAGTTGGACTAGTTTGTAGACTTGGTGATAGGTAAATCTTTCACAGTGTAAGGGAATGGAGTGTCGATACCGCAATGGCCATAGTAGGGTCAATCTTCACGAACTTCAGTGTGATTGAGGAATCTATCACAATAGCTTATACATGTCTTGCATTTGCACATTTTGATGCATTGATAATGATTTTGTTTATATTCTTTCTTGCTTATTCCCTTCGTCATATTAAATATTTGCAAGTCTTCATTTTATTTATTGTTGCATATATTATATGGAATGTTCATAGCGCTAGTAACTTAACCTAAACTTACTGAGCACCATTGCCCATTTGTGCTCACCCAACAATTTTCCCCCACAGGTTCTTCACCGAGAGTTGATAAGGGGAAAGGAGTAGCTCCAGTTGTGTAGAGGATTTTTCTGACTGTTGATTTGTATGGTTCGAGATCAATCCAATGTTTTGTTTTTAGTTATATTATTTATCATGGGCTTTGGGATTTGAAATAAATTGAACTAGAATAGTATTTATTCTAGTTGATTACTCTTGATTTCCAATATTAGTCTTATGTGGAAACATTGAAATAAGTTTTAAATTAATAATAGTCCACTGCATTTATGATTGTTTAATTTAAATTCCAATTGCCGATGAAAAATAATGAGTAGGTTTCGAAAGAAGGCTCGCTAGTTAGGTTCTTAACTCAGCGACCAAGTTGGTTAGTGAGTTATGGATAGAACTAGGCCGGTCGTGATTCATTTAAGAAAACGAATCATGATAACGTGGCATTAGAGCAGTTTACATGAACCAAAAAGTTTTGGGAAAGGGGAAATTAAAAATCTTATCGAGTTCTTTGTTGATTGTATATAATTATATTAGATAGATATAAGCTTTCAAGTTCTCACTTTCTTTTATTCTTACCAGCTAGAAATGGCAGACGGAGGGAATCTTAATGACTTGGTGAGAATCCGTTGGCTCTTGAGAGGGAGATGAGATAACTGATGGAGACTAGAATCACTAGGTTAAGAGGATAATGTCAGTCGAATGCTAGAACTCCTTCAGACACACATAACTTAATATAATATGGATAGAGCCAATGTAGTGCTAGCAGTTCAAGTGGATATGGAAGCAGACTTAGTTAACTGACAGGAAACAACAACAGTACACCCTCCAGTGACACCTATTACGCCAGTAGCCCCAGTTGTGGCAGCACCAGTAGCCCTGACAGTATACCTAATGCTGAAGAGCGATTACTCTTATTGGCTAAGCTAAGATGAGAATTCATGAAATAAGGAACGCCTAGGTTTTATGGAATAAATGATTCCAAGGCAGCTGAGATCTGGATAATGACCATGGAGAAGAGACAGAGGACCATGGATCTAGATGACTAAATGAAGGTTAACTTTACGTCCTTTTTCCTTGAGGAAGCAACTTACAAATGGTGGAACATGATACTAAGGACTGAGGGCGAGGTCACTATTTGGGTGCAATTCAAGGAACTATTCAATGAGAAGTACTTTTATGAGACGGTGAGAGATCAGAGGAACTTATAGTTCATTACACTTGAGCAAGGCAACATGACTATGGCAGATTATGAGTTGAAATTTCACGAGCTGTTAGAATATGCTCCGGAGATGATGGTATCAGAAAGAGCCATAATCAAGCGATTTATGGGAGGTCTCAGGCCAGAAATTTGAGGTATATTGTTAGCGCTCGTACACCAGACATATGAGGTGGTAATAGCTAGTGCACGTCATTATGAAGCCTTTATGATCAAAGACGATATGATCAAGGTTGCTCCTGCAATGCCACAGACACAAAATCAGGGAATTATGGATTCTTTAAGAGGCCACAGGACTAGAGGCGCATGATAGGCAACTATCAGGGTAACCCATCATTTGGAGGTTCATTTCAACACCAGGCAGAGGCGGGTACTGTGGTGATGACTTCTATAACACCAGCACTGTCAGCAGGGGGTTTTGTGATATCCTCCAAGGCATCGCAGTGGTCAGGCGGCCATGGGAAGACTCAGTCAGGTCAGAGGTCGAAGAGTACAGGACAGTTGCCTGTGCCGGGGAGTCGGGGTACAATGAACACATCACTTGCTTTAAGTGTGGGAAGCAAGTTCACTACCAAAATTAGTGTTCGGGTGCTGCATCAGTGTTAGTTGGTAGTGTAGCTTAGCCGGTTAGGGGATAGATGAAGGCCAAGGCTGAGCCAGATGCAGACTCCACTCATCAGCTTGTTACAGCTACTATTAATATTTGTGGTAGAGATATGTTTACTTTAATAGATTCAGGCTCTAGCATTTCATTCATGTCGGGCAGCAAGGTAGACGAGTTAGGGTTAAAACCTGTCAGGGAAACTACATTAGTTGTCTTGAGCACCGCAGTGAGTGAAAAGATAGACCCTAACCTCATCCGTCGAGACTGTGTAGTCAAGATTGATGGGCATGACCTACTAACCGACCTTAGAGTCTTAGAGTTTTTTTGATTATGATGCTTTGTTGGGATGGCTTTTCGCATATCACAGCCACGTTGATTACTTCCATAATTCAATCATTTTCGAAGTGCGAAACCTATCTCCATTCTTATTTAGAGGCAGAATACCTCCTCGACATACCACTTGAGGAAAAGTGGCGACTATTCAGGAGATTGAATGAATGATGGGAGTCACCACTTTGCGAAAGGAAGGACAAGAATATGAGATTTAGAAAATACCTATTATCCGAGAATTCCCAAAACTTTTTCCCTATGATCTACCGAGTATTCCTCCATATAGAGATATTGAATTTATCATCGATCTTGTACCTGAAACAAAGTCGATATTCCTACCACCATATTGTATGGCACCTAAGGAGTTAAATGAGTTGAAGATCCAATTGGAAGAATTGTTAGAACATGTTTGGGCATGCTCTTCATAACAGAGTGCTTTTTTCATCATTTTTTCCTATTTTGTCAGAGGATATTGTTTAAGAGGAAGATCTAAGGCAGTGCTCCACTTATGGGGGAAAATGGTGTGCCATGAACCAAAGTTCCATTTAACATAAAAAACATGTTTTTCTATTCACGGTTCGACTGACGAAATGAAAAGGGTGTCTACAATGGGTATGATAGACATTCGGTGAGAAAAAAGTAATCCATCCTGTATGTGCTGCACCACTATTTTCTTACGTAGAAGATATTTCTGAACAAAGTTACTGAGGGAAGAAGCCCAAGTTGCTTACAGCGCACTAAAAAACACATGATGATGCTCTAAGAGTTGGGAACTATTTGAGTAGGACTGAGGTTGTAACTAAAAAGAAGTTTAGTGATAAATATATTAGGTGGGAGTCTTAAGCCGACCTCTAAAGCACTTTCGAAGACATAAAGTCTAGCGTCTGCATTACAAGATTGGCTAAAAAAGCTGATAATCTTATAAAAATAGTTTGGTTTTTCAATACTATACAAAAAAATAAGGTCATCTACATGTTTTTGCTCAGACAAGGAAGAAACAAGATCGTATGCCTCTAAGTTGGTATAGTTACTAACATGTTGAGCATCACTTATGGTATCACATAATGTTTAATGACAACAACCATGTGACGAAATAGATCTATGTGTGAAAGATAGCTCACTAGAGTACCTTTGTCAAAATTCATTGTCGTGTAATGTTGAAAACTGGAGCCTTGAACAACTTCTACGAGAGATGGATCAAACACAACACAAAAAATATAAAACAAAAAACAACTGATGAAGTGAAAAAGAGAAGACAAGAAGCTGTAGAGGATGAAACAAAAATATTAAATAACATTAATATGTTAACTAGCTAGCTGGCTAGAAAACTTGAGATTAAGTGACTCCACATGTTTCTAGCCAGCTAGGCAGAAAACTTGAGATTAAGTGACTACACATGTTTGTAGCCAGCTAGCTAGAATACTTGAGATTAAGTGATGTGTAGTCACTTCTATATAACACGACCAATGAATGCTAGTAGACACCTACTTTCATTTCACATCAGTGCATCACAAAAAAACTATAACAATAAAGCCGAATTTCAACAACAATACTACTAGACACCTACTTTCATTTCACATCAGTGCATCACAATAAAAAAATAACTATACTAATAAAGCTGCATCTCAACAACTCTTAAAAAATAAAAACGACCTGTATGGTTTTGAGCTGGACAATAAGTTTTGGATTTTGTGGCATATAGTTTTGGATTTTACATTAATGAGTAGTCACTTCAATTAGTATTAATGAGCATTCATGGTAGGCCATGTACAAATCATAATTTCAGTTTTTTGTTGACAAAAAGGATCTATATCCTAGTAGAGACCCTAAATAATTGTACATATGTGGTATAATATCATCGTGGCTTAATGATTGATATCCTAGTAGTATTATATACTCTTTTACAAATAAATTTACATAGGAGTAGGGGGCAAGTGACATTGCTGTGTCTCGAGATACGCACCACTTAAATCAACCAGAAATAAGCTTATGATCATGATATATATTGCAACTAATTGTTGAATCAGTCTGGATAAGGCATGAAGGTTATTGTAAATTATACTATTTGAGATAAAATTATAAACTAATAAGGATAGAGACAATCACAGGGGAGTTTGGATTTGAGATACGTTGTTATCTCAAATCCAAGATACGTTGTGATCAAGTAACAATAAATAAGAAAACTGCCTCAAACAAGAGGTGCATACGAAATTCTGAAAAAAGTTATCCCTTCGAAATTTTACTAACTTGAGCATCAGAGCATTTTCCCCAAAGGCCCCCGTTTCGGGATTTGTTTTGCAAATTTTGACTAGGAGTGATCCCATCACAAGGTCGCAGCGATCTGTGTCTCCAATATCGAGGATTGAGGTCGAGGTGTTGTTTCCACAACAACTTTCAAATCATGAATTTTTTTATAAACTTTATTTTTTTAATGTAATTCCTTATGAGCTTTTTGTATGTGTTTATATGTACTCTAATTAATTTGTATTTAATTTTTTTGGTGATTAATTAACATTTGACTTCAATGTTGATTTACTAGCTTTTATGGTCTTTAATTATATTGGGTGTATTTATTTTTACAAATTATCAGAAGATGTAACTCGGGATCAAATGATGAAAATTTAATTAATATTTGTTTTATTTTTTGTATATATAAACTTACACAACTTTTGTATGTTTTTTATTTTGATGTATAAATCAACATGTAGCTTTACTATTTCAAGTACCACTACAAGAAAGAACCAAATCAACAACAAACTAATCTGATGCTAAATTGGTACGGTTCTGTTGCTAAACCACTCTGCAACAAATCAGCGACAGATATGGGCTGTTGCTAAAATCTTTGTTGCTGGTGCAACTCAGCGACATATTAGGTATTCTGTTTCAGTTCAACGACAAATTTGTGACAAACGTCTATTGCTGAACAACAACAAAAACACGTTTATTGCTGATCAAAGTTCACTCAACACAGACGTGTCTGTCGCAAATCTGTTGTTGTTTAGCAATAGAATAACGTCTGCCGTTGATTGGTGCCCAGTTAGCACAGACGCTTGCGACAAAGCTGTCACTAATTTTGTAATAGTAATTTTCGTAAAAAAATTGTAAACAATAAATAATAAAAAATATCCTGCAGTAAAATCTGGCAAAACAATTTAAAAGCTATCAATATTACTTTAATTGGAAAGATATATGTAAAACATCAAAATTTTACAAAAGAACGGGTTTAACATTTCATAATTACTACTATATTATAAAGTAGTAGATCAACATTATTCAACAATCGATAAATAACTACACAAGCTGGCTACACAAATTTACATACATAGAATGTGTACAAAACACTCCGATAACATTATTTCACCGGTACATAGATAGGCACTACACTTCTTTAGCTAGCGGAGTGTGATCCCATCCAAATCCTGAAAATTAAAAAGAACATCAATATTATTCGACATGCAACCAACATATGGCATTAAGTTCAACATCTGTTTTGCATATTCTATAAAAAAACTCGCCATAGTTTCTTTTATAAAATAGACTACCAAAAATATCAGAACTTAATAAACATCAGTGGGGAATACCTAGAAGGACTTGCATCTCCTTAACAATTCACAATATCATATTAACATGAACTAAACTGCTAAACCCTATTCATATTAAATACTCGAGATATTCAACTAGAGTGAACATGCAAGTTGCAACCGAAATGAAAACATTGAACACTTAACAATTTCTTTAATTGCATCCCTACTTAAATGGTAAAGTATGGAAAAATTGGTACTAAAACAATTGGGTTGCATGAAACTTATTTTCATTCTATTTTCCTTATTTCTACGGATTCGTTCAGTTGACCTTTAGAATCTTTAGAGCACACAAACATGAGGTGTTTGTGTAATGCTTATCGGTAGTACCGATCACATCATATTAACACATGAAAGTTCAAACAAAAAGTTTGGATAGGTTTCACTTGAATATGGAGATGGGAACAAATTTGTACACATGTAGGACATTCACTTTAAATTTGTCTGCTCATATGGCTCTCCTGCTTAAAACTAACTCATACATTAAGAAAGCACTCACTCAAATGGACCCAATCAAGAGTTTTCAATTCAATTAATGATTCACCCAACCATATTTCATAACAGGTATATATGATATGCATTTATAAATTTCCAAACCATTCACTCATTCATGTCATTCTTCTTTACTAATCAATGAAAAACTTTTGCGAATGCTATTGAAGCACAAATATTTATGTATGCATAACATTAGGATACATTCAGGAAAAACCACAGACAGACAAACATACAGACATATTCAATTCATAAAGAAGGAAAGATATCATGCACATTCCATCCCATCAAACAACAAAACAAAAAGAATTGGCGGTTTCTTGCAAATCCTATAAAGATAAATATACATATAATTTCAAAAATAAAATTATATAAAGAAAACAAAAAAAGAAAAGCCGACGAATAACATAGACAACATACAAATAACAATAGAGAACATGAAGATCACTAGCTATAACCAGCGTTAATTTGAAATAATGTCCAAGACTGTGAGTGGTAATAAAATATGTAGTATACAATCAAGAATAAAATCATGTTACCTTTAACATTTGAAGTAGGCCATTCCTCACTTGCATAAAATCCTATTACCAAGCAGCATAATATACCCAACAAAATTAGAAAAGAGTGTACGCCATGTGATGCACAACATTTCACAGAATGTAAGCAAAGCCAATACATGGGAGAGAAAAACAAGCTCCTCTTAACGTATATAGAGAAAATACCTTTGCAAAAAAATCATGAACAAACCCCTAACTCACCTCCATATCATCAACTAAAGTAGTTAAGTACCAACCATTTGAGATTTATTTGTTTTAGTAATCTAGTATGTATCACATAAAGTGAGTGGTACAATAATCGATACCTACTCATAAACTAAATGAAAATATTCTATTGTAACTAGGTAGGTTTACTTGCACAAAGTGAACTGAACTAAACCATTCTAAACTATGACCTTACAAAACACATATCACACTCAGCTGCACAATACCTACTAGCTAAAATGTACACTTGAATTCATGCCCCATTTATTACTAACAACCAAGAAAATGATTCACTTCTAAGCTTCCATCAAAGCAAATAACATAAAATTCAATGAATTGAAAAGAAACATAAAATTCAACACGAGAGTTTTAAAGTAATTATATCTTATCCAACAAAAAACAAAGAAGCCTTGCCAACTCCTTATTTGTAAGCAACACCAATACCAAATGCCACCGCTGCACATACCTGCAAATGAAGAATCGCATTGACTACATTAGAAGGAAAAAATGTGTAGATATGCATTGACTCGTAATTAAAAACTCACCATAAAAAAGATAGAACATCAAATCACTCTTTTCATGGCGGTGGTCGCGGAGGTGGTATAAGTTATGACATAAACTCATTACGATCATCCAAAAGATGATGTCTATCCTCAAGCGGCTCTCTGTGTAGATCGGTCCAATGTCCAGGCTAGTGATCATCCAGGTGTGCAGACTGAGAAGATGCTAGTGGACTCAGAGGGGATCTGTCGATCGTCAAATGTCCAGGCTGGTCGTGATCGTCAAATGTCTAGGCTGGTCGTCACTCTGAAGACCAGAATGCTCTGTAGCTGATGATAATGGGGGTCACGATGTCGAAGGCACGTGGAGCCTAATACCAAGGTGTTGCATCAACAATGCCTCTATACGTGCTAAACGGTCCTGCATCTCTCAATTTTCTTCTTGGCGTTCCATCTTATCTCTCTGCATTTGGTCTTGTCATTCCATTCACTCCTTCAACAATGTTTTTTGCAACCTCTGGTGGTCCCGCTGGAGCTCTTCCAACTCATGAGGTCCATACGCTGGCTTCGAGATGAGCTTGCTTCCTCTGAAGATATGATGCGATGATAACCTTGTGACCCTAACCCGTAGACACATCCCTTAACTTTTGGCACCACCTCAAGATAAACCACATCCTCGTCAATCGATGTATCGGGGCACTTGGTGGACATCTCCTCCAATCTCCGAGTAAGTTCAGCCTGCATTAAATTAATATTTTCTTTTAAATGGATGTACTACATATGTTGTCTCGAAAACTACTTATATGCAATTCGTATTACTTACACCAATCTTCACGGATCTTTGATCGATGAAAGTTTGGCCGTCATGGCCATGGGTGTGGAGGCGTCGAAACATCTCATTACGTATGGGACGACGTTTGAGCTTCTTCTCGTATAAGCGAGTTCCAGGATTAGTAGTTTCTATTTGCACTCATCTACATATAAAACTATTTATGTAGTAATACGTACCAACATATCACCATGCTATCTCGCGGATATAATTCCAGCTCTATGCAACGAAATACCAATGCCCGACCCTCCCACCTCGAACTTTCTATTCGTGCTCATCTGCTCAGACTTCTTCTTGAATGCTTCATCTGTTGCTCATTTTCTTTTGTAATGCTCAAACACCTCATCTGTCAAGTAAATAGGTGCTATTCTTTTCTTCGCGATTAATATATATTGCTAGTGTAGCGGATGACTGCCTTCCGACACCACGCTTCATATATCGCAAATGACATTTGCAACTCCCAAGTGATGAACACATACAAATGAACAAGTAATGGACACATTCTCACTTCTATAATCAGAAACTAGTTTAAATAAATTCACTTCGATGGATGATGTGAAGTTACTGACCTTCCACCTAAGCCAATATATATCTCTTTGGGATTGTGGAACATATTCCCATTTCTATCATTCTTTCAAATATCCACTCTTAAAGACTAAACTTATCTTCATTTTCACCACGGAAGAAGGGTGTAACCTACCATTTCAACAGTTAAGTTAGTCTAGGAAAGTAGTATTTTTATGGACTAAATATATATTGTGGAGATTAACATACAAGCCATGCTTAACAATGAGATGAATAAGACGGTTTTCGCTTTCTGTAGGGGTAGTCGGCTGTTTGAAAAAGTTTGGGATCTCATCAATCGCAGGTGGTATTGATGAACGCAACCTATTAGTGGATGACCTCGCAGATGAAGTCCTATGTCGTGCTGGAGGTCTACGAGATGTAGAAGTGTGCTCGTCGCCTACTCCAGGAGAATGAGCGGGATGAGCTAAAGGTGATGGTGTGGCATGACGTGACGAAGAGGGCCTGATACCATGCTCATATAGGTATACATGTCTTGGAGGTGATAGTGTGGAGCGATGTGACGAAAAGGGAATGGTATCATGCTGAGCTGGGAGTACATGAGCTGGAGGGGACGGTGTGTCGTGATGTGATGCCGAGGGACTAGCACCATGTCGAGGTATGTATACAGTTCCTACAAGTGATAGTGTGGCACGTTAATGTGGATATAGATGACCAGGAGGTGATGGGGTGGTATAATATGATGACGACAGTCCAAAGGTATAAGTTGGGTATGGACGAACTATATGTCATAAACTAGTGTGATGTGGCAATGGTTCGGTGCGTGATGTACGTAGGCGTAACTCAGACGTGATGGAGTGGTGTGATGTGGCGAGTACGAATGAATAAAATGTAATGTGTATCAACCATCCAAATGGGAATGTGTAGCATGGTGTGACAACGATCCCCGTCCAATGGTGCAAGTCTCCTCTATGGGTCCATTGATGCCCTCCATGTCCTCATCCTCCATATTACCACACCCCTACCTCTCGCCATATATAATGGTACCTATATCAATCACTTAAACAAATAATTTAGTTGATTGATACATATAACATTCATAGAGATATATGAAGTCCAACATAAACATCATATGTAACGATCTGTTACATTAAGCTGATGATTAGTGTTAACCCAGTTATTAGTTAATTCGAGTTAGGCACAGGGTTCATATCGACATATCCTTATTAGTGTGTATGTGCGTTTGTATGATGTATGATGTTTGTTTGGTTTGCAAAATTGAAATATAAATAGGTTGTATATATTGATATGGTATATAAACGCTTATGCGGGATAAATACACTATAAATTATGAAATACCGGTACACTGACAGCGATGAGGGAGACGTGGCTACACGTGGATGTGAGTAGTGGATTTATTGGAAGCGATAAACTCAAAATATATACATATATATATTTATATATAAGGATATATATACAAATATATATAATGGAAATTAAGAAAATAGAAATCTTATATATCATTTGATCATCTCGAATGATGCGTAAGTTATGATGTGTCAAATTTAGTGTCACGTTGGCGTATATCACTATAACACATCGATTGTTTGATTAGTCTCGAGATGACACAACATGTATCTCGAGGAATGTATATATCAAAGTTGATATATATATATATATATATATATATATATATATATATATCAACTTAACAAACGATCAAACAAACGAAAACAAAAGTTGAGGGTTTCAATTCCGATCGCGAAAAGTTGTCCGAGGTACTGAATCAAAGACGGTTGAGGAGCTTAAAAGATAGAACGACTCAAGTGGAACACAAAGGTATAATTCGTTTTAGTGTTTATCAAAGTCTGGAATTGAGGTGATTGTAGGAAATCATTGTAAATTGAGTTGTTATTGAACCAGTTTAGTCCCTCACCTCATATTTGATGTTTGTAAGCTATTGGGAATGAGTTTGTGGATGTTGGTATCAATTTGGAGGTGTTTTGGTGGAATTTGAGTTGCAGCAGTACGCTGCTGTTGCTGGTCTATCGTGATTAGTGTGCTAGATAAGAAGATTAGCGTGCTAATTGCGCAGAATTTTAAAGAACATGCAGTACAGGTAGGGATCAGCTTGTTAATTCATGCCTAGAATAGTAGCAGTGCTGTTTTTCTTATGAAATTGAATGAGGGGCTTAGGGACTAATTTAGGAGTTTCTAATAGTTTTTAATAGAGTATATTATACTTATAGTTACTATGGTTGGTTTATGATAGGTGCTGATTAACCGGAGAAGAGTTAGAGACCCAGGAAGTTGGGAATTTGACGTGATTATACCAAGGTAAGTACGGATTCACTTATTTATCAATGTTGCCTAGTTATTTAGTATATATAGTTCATTTAGTTGTTGGCATGGAATGAGGAATTGATTATACTGTGATGGTTTTTGATAAATGGAATAACGATGTGTGATCTGACCATACTTTAACTCCTAGTTTTGAGAATAGGTTTATAGGAGATGAGTTTCCTTTCCGGCCTATATATAACTCTTGTTCAATTCGATAGGTTGTCTGGATTGCATGCACATTAGAGTGTTTGGGATAGAACCATTGGGCATTAATGGATGAGCTAAAGAGTATAAAGACCAACACACTAGTCTAGCAATCACATTAATGGCATCGATGGGTAATCGACCCTAGTTTTATGAAATAAATGGGAATCACAGTATCACAATTCAAAATATTTGCTTTGCATTTGAATATGTATTGAATCTATATTCTTTCCATATCCTTGTTAGATAATGTTGGATCATGTTGTTATTGCATGTTTTCCTTGAATACTATACGGAATATTGATGCATATTTTGAATCTGTATTTACAGAGCTAGTTGGAGTGCTCATTACTTTTAAACATTTCATGTGCGCAACCCAACAGTTCAGTTAAAAGGAAAGAGAAAACTTAGGAGTCTCGAGTCTTCTCTACGCTGTAATGACCTATTTGTATCTATATAACTCTGTTGACTTATTTTGATGTATATAAACAAGGTTGGGGTGATTTTCTAAATGGTTTGGAAGTTTTGGTAAACTTCATATTTCCTTATATTCAATTATATTGAATTTCTTTTATTTTCGCTGCGTATTACTTTGATATTTAAATTCGATATGAATATACATGTTGAGTTTATCAAGTATGAATTGAGAGGCTGCTGACTCTAGTTAAGTCTACGAGCTTAGTAGGATTAATTAGGGTTTCAGGCCAGACATTTTCCCTAATCAGGATAGGGGATGTCTCATCATATTCCAAGCAAATTGATAGATTGCACTACAAAAACTGACATCAATCACTCTAACTCATATTCGCTACCACTGTCTGACGACGATGTGAACTCATCATCTTCATCGTCCCCATTCATCTCAAATTTATCGTTGTCAGGCACTATTTCACCTATCGGATCAACATCCGTCGACACTAATGGATCTACATATACTTCCACGATGTTGGTATCATCATTTTGATCGGCTAGAAATGTATTATCTGAGATGGGCATTTCCTAACTAATGACATTGGTTTCATCTACGAACTTTGGTTGAAGCTTGCATATAGCTAACCAATTATTTCGTTCCCTTCACTCGATAGAAGGGTAAGGAAGATAATATACTCGATGTGCTTACATTGCCAATATGAAGGGCTCGTACCTATTGAACCGACAATTTTTCTAAACTTCTACCAAACTCAATTTATGAACTCGTGTACCATTCTGAGTAGGACCAAACCAATCACATTTGAACAACATTATTCAGAGTGACCCATCATGGTAATCAATTCAAATTACGTCTTGGAGTACACAGTAATAGTCAGTATCGTTCCCGCATTTGACGCATACACCACCATTTTGTGTTGTCTTGTTTGTAACGTATGACAGCGTGTCAAATTTATATCCATTAACGAGGTATGCATGATAACTCGTGCATGAACTCATTGGTCCTTGTGAAATTTGATAATCGCGTCTGGTACATCGTTTTGTTAAGCCCGATATGTAATATCATAATACTAAAATATTGCGTGTTACATAATGAGATGTTTAAATCTAAACTGATTTTAATTAGGTGTATATAGACTATTACGTACATATTGCAAGAACCATGCTGCAAATTATTGCACAAGTTTGATCTCAATAGCTTGATCGGTGATGTTTGGTTCTCGCAAACGAATGATGGACTTGAATACAACAACAACAACAACATCAACAACAACATAGCCTCAATCCCAAATGAATGATGGACTTGAATATGATACGAAAAAATGATACGAGATTATACATTGCACATAAAAGATGTCAGAGGAAAAATTACCCTGAATTATAATACCTTATAAATGGAACTACTTTAAGGCAATTTAGTAATACATATTGATGAGCTGCAACATACTCCTCTGATGTGGTACTGTTTCCTTGCTTTGCCCAATGGACATCCTGGATGAATGAAAATTGAGAATGCACCATTATTAGCAACACTCGGACCTACTCCACCAACATCATTTCGTTGGATCAATTCGTGTGTAGTACTGATATGATCCTCGAAGTAGAAGGAACAAAAAGAAGTTGATTCCTTAACTAAGTAAGCATTACATATCGACCCTTCAACTTTTGCCTTGTTTCTAACATTGTCCTTTAAATGCTTGAGATACCTATATGATGAGATAAAATATTTGGGCAGTATGTCCGTTAAATTAGGTAGTTATAACCAGTATAACCTAAGATATTAGTTATTCGTTACAATAAATGTTTATTGATTACAAAAATCACTTTTCGAACGGATACATCCACTAAAATTGTATGGGTCCGGTGATATGAGCTTCGTATGCTAACTGTATGGGAAGATGCTCCATTGAGTAAAAAAAACTAGGTGGGAAGATTTGCTCCAACTTACACAATATTTTGGGAATGTTGGAGTGCAACAACTCAATTTGCACCATATTAAGGCTCCTAGCAGTCGAGTCTCGAAAAAAAAACTTAACTTGCTAATTGCAATTCACACTTTATCCTTTAGTAGTTCACGAAAAATAATAGGAACCAATCTCTGCATGAACACATTACAGTCATGACTTTTCAGCCCAAACATCCTCAATTTGTTGGTGTCCACACATCGACCAATATTTGAAGCATATCCATTTGGAAAGCGTTACAGTTGTATCCAATCACATAAGACTTCTTTCTTACGCTTATCTAGTGTATAAGACACGCTAGGATATGAGTTCGATGCAGGGTCATATTCGAGGAAAGGTTAATTGCAAATATCTTTTAAATCTAGTCTTAACTTGACATTGTCCTTACTCTTCCTAGGAACACTCATAATTGAATTAAAAATGTTGTCGAAGACATTTTTTCAACTTGCAAGACATCCAAGTTATGCCTAATGAGATTCCTCTTCGAATAAGGTAAGTCCCAGAATATGCTTCGTTTCCTCTACCCTGAATACTTGGCAATCTTATTGTTCACCTGAACGGATTTAATTTCAGTTACTTTCATTAGTCCCTAAGCTTCGGCTTCAACCAAAACCTATTCCCCAGATTTAATTACCGGCGGTCCTTTTCGACAAGTTGTATCGCGCCTAAAGCCAATCTTGTCATTTCTTAAAGTGGAGCCATATAGTAGGAAGCGAAGATGGCAATCAAAACAAGAAGTTTTTCCATCGTTCTTTAATTGGAATGCATCCGTGTCATCTATACAATAAGGACAAGCACTCTTTCCGTGTGTGCTCCGGCTAGACAACATACCATAAGTAGGGAGGGCACTGTCAGTTCGCATAAGTGCAACTCAAAGTTGGAAGTTCATTTTGGTGGAAATGCCATAGGTAAGTACTCATTCATGCCATAAATCTTGCAATTCCTTTATCAAAGGTTGTAGGAAGACATCAATTTGATTTGTAGGATTAGTCAAGCCTGACACGATGATAGTTAAAAACATGAACTCCTTCTCCATGCACATTGAGGGGGTAGGTTGTAAGGAGTTAGAATTACAGGCCACGATGAGTATTGTTTTCCGAATTGGCTGAATGGTTGGAAACCATCTGTCATAACCCCAAACGAACATTACCAATCTCGACTCTGAATTCGGTGTTCACATCATTGAAATGATTCCATGCAATAAAATTGTAACAATGTTGTATGACGATGTCATATGAAATGTGTTCCCTATGCCACCGCATGTGCCTCGCAGTCGCTTCAGATGAGAATAAACACTACAACCGAGGTGCTAGAGGCAAGTAATACATTTTTTCCCGAGCCCGCGGGATGCCACTATGTCCTTCATATTTGATTTTTTCATATCTTAATTCACCGCAAAACTTACATGTCGTCAACTCTGAATCCTCATCTCGGTAAATCATGCACATGGACTCGCAACAATCAATTTGCTAGATTGGTAACCCTATCCTTTGCATTAGTCATTTCGTGTTGTAAAAGCTATCGACTAAACAATTGTTTAGTCGGCAATGCATCTTTATAAAATTGAAGAATTTCATCGTACACTTTTTCAGAGATATGATGTTCTGATTTGACTTTTAGGAGTCTCGCGACTGCCGACAATTTGGTCATGCTCTCGCACCCTGGCCATAACGGCTGACTTGCTGCGTCTAACATATCATACAAGTTTTGGGAATAAGGATTTGGAGGTTGTTCTACATGACACCAATTGAAACTCGAACTCACCAAGTCTTGCACAATCTCATGATACGATGTACAATAATTAGCTCCATGTGTCCCTTCGTGGTCATCATATCTCATCGTATTGCTAGGTTCGTCATATAGATTTTTAGTGTCTTCTTTCCCGCGTTCCGACCAGAAGTGATATCCCGGAACAAATCCCCGATGAAGTATATGAAATTCTACGGTGTCAACATCATAGTATGAATGATTACGACACTTCGTATGGTTGCATAGACATCGAATCTTCCACTCAGTTGCGAATGTCCTACGGTGCGTTTTAGCATACGCTATGAACTGATCACACCGTTAATGAACTCTTGTCGAGTATACCTATTTTTGATACGACTATACATCCATTCTCGGTTAGTAGACATCTCAATCTTAAGTTTTTCAGGCAAATAGTGGATAAATCTTATCAATTCTTACTAATGAAGTATATAAATTAACATAGTTTTCTTTATTTTTAAAATTAATCCAAATATTCATCAATTCCTAATATATATAGTCTCGGGATTTCAAATATAGCTATGTACAAACTAAATGACAATCACAATTAATAAAAAACATAATAATTAGTTATAACTCAATAAGATATCATTTTTCATTGAAATGCACAGCCAAACAATAAGTTAAACAATGTACAAATTTGTTAATTTAAAAGGAAAAAATAAAACGCATTAAACTATGAAGCAATGGGATCAAACTGGTACGATAGACTCCACATTAAAGGTTTTCTCAAGTAAACATTTAGTCAAGGTAAACTTAATTACTGCATGATGTTCCCCATAAAATCAAAAGTATATCCGTCAAGACTCTAGAATTTGAAGACATTTTTCTTCAAGAAGAAATTTAAGAAACGACAATTTAGAGCTGCCATAAATTAGTTTTCAGTTATTATATAATAATTTTTCTTCATCAAAATAACTAAAGTGGCAAGGAATTTCAATATATAGCTCAAACAAACTCATCACCAACTCATGCAAGGATGTTCTTTGTATCTGTGAACTACAACTAATTTAGTTCTTCTAACTTCAATCCATGTCTTTCATAATTACTTCTTTTGACACAATGGTTGTAGTTTACACTAAACAAGAAAATAACGGAAAGTTCTTTTCATTTGCTATGCCTCATCTTTATTTCTATACAACTTTAAATATTCCTTCAACTATTGTCTGCTAAAGCAACTAGCAACCTAATACTTACATAATAAAACCGTTTCCAATGAAACACTCAATCCTGCATTTATGATCAGACTTATATAAGATGCATAAAACGATTTAAAATGTGCTATGAGATTATAAATAGCGTGAGAAAATAAGTAGTCAATCCTAACTAATTACTTTGTAAACTGATAATAAGACCAATAATTTCTTAACACAATGCTTCCACACGAAGATTCAGTGGCTTAATGAGACCTGAATGCTGAAAGCATAACCTAGATAGGGTTTCGTTGAAACATTGAAGGCAAAACTTAACTTTCCTAATTACAGTAGTAGAAGAACAAAACATAAGGAATCAATAGAGTTCAAAATCGCAAAGAAGAAAAAGAAAATGTGCAAACCTAGTTAGGGTTTGTTGTTTGAGCAAATCATCATTATTTACGATGAATGAATGCAAGCTATGCAGTACTCCGAAGAAGATGTACTGGAATCAGATCAAGAAAGCTTATGCTGGGACTGCGATTTGAAGGTCACTGCCCAAACGTTTTGGTCATGAGGAACTCCACGAGTTGCTATGCCATTCGTGCCAGTCCGTTGGGGTGAAGCTCGAGCTGATGGTGTTGGTGTGCGACCGGTGTATGAAGGGGAAGGAGAGAGGCGACGAGTCATGGAAGAGGAGAGCCATGACGGTAATGAAATAGATCGGGATGATGAAGGTGATGGTAATGGCGATAGTGTTGGCGATGAAGATGGCCATGAAGAGGATTTGAGGATGGTTTACTTAGAGAAGGGACGATGAGGATTGGTTTTTTTTTTTTTTTTTTTTTCACTCCGTGACTATGTCGTTGATCTGTAGAAGATTTGTCACAGTTACGCTTACTCGTATCTCTATGTTTGTTAGATTGGGCGGGAATGTATGGTGGGATAAATCAGCGACAAATCTGTGATGACATATAATATGTCACAACGTTTTGTCAAAAATCTGTCGTTGAATAATTGCTTTTGGGTCAACCGAGTGAAACAAACTGTCTGATGCACAGCTGTTGTTGATTTGTTGCTATTTAGAAACATATTCTATCTGTCACTATTTTTCGATTTTATTCTACCATGTTCTTGTAGTGTACCCAATCTCTTTTATAAAATATGGATCGATAATTCTTTTTTATTAAATAATAAATATAATTACACTTTTATTATTATTTGTTTATTACGAATTATGATTTTACTATTTAAAATATATGAATACTTTTAAAACAAACAAACAAATAAATATGCATATTTATAGTTTAGGGATTGAAGTTGATAATTAATTTTTTAAAACATGAGAGACATAATTATTGGTTTGGAAAGAGATTTTAAAAAAATTAAATGGTTTTGTTGGTAAAATAAATATGTCATATCATCAAAAAGGAATATAATAATAATATCTTGATGTTACACTAATGCATGAATGTTTTTAATTAACTAAACGTAAACTACACGGAACAAAGCGCATGTTTTTAAGGCCTTGTTTGGTATCATAGGGAGTTGGGTAAACAATCTTGTTTGGTTTTCCAACTCCTTATGAGATATCTCCCAACTTACAGGGGAGGGGGTGAGTTATCTCCCCCACCCCTTATAAGGAGATATCTCACAGGAGTTCATGGAAAAAAATTCCCCTCACAAATCATCTTTTTCCCAAGTCCCTCACAAATCATCTTTTTTATTTTAAAAGTATGTTTGAAGGATATTTATGTCAATTCCCACATTTTATTGTTTTAAAAAATTTGTGTCTTTTTTGCAAGTTTAAAGTTCAACCAAACATGAAATATGAACTTACACTGTGAGTTAAACTCCATGGATTTAACTCCACTCGCACTGTAAGTTGGCAAAAACGAACGAAACGAGGCCTAAAACACTAGGACCAATTTGTAATTTATAGTGCTAATTATTATGCCATTTTATATGTTAGGTGGTTAAGTGAAATTAAATCATATTATATATAGTATTACCATGGTTTGTGTGTATACATATATACATATATATGATAATTAATCAATGTATAAGTTACATTTACCTTGTATTAATCTAAAACATATCACAATTTTAACTTCAAATTATGATCAATTTATCGCAATTAAGGTATATAAACCAGATGATATCGCTTTTTTTGTTTGTTAAATAAAACAAATCTGATTTCATTTGAGATCGACGAATAGTTCATTCTGTATTGCAGTTATCATATTCAACATAGGTACAAGTGAAGTCTTCAAATTTACATCTTCATAATTTATGCTTGTGTGTGGATTTGCGCCTACGGATTTTGGATCAATATTTTTCATTGTTATTTTTATTAAATAACTATTTTCTTTCCTACATTCAAAGCTTTAGATTTTCTTCCCTAGTAATTGGAAGTTCGATTTTCTTATTTTTTTGGAAGTTTTGTTTTTTTGGGAGTTTAGGGGGTTCGGAGGCAAGTGAATAGTAACGACTATAAAATGCTAACTTGTGCCAAGTGTCACCGCGTGACTCTTCTAACATCCCCTATCCCGATTAAAGCGATACTCGGCCTGAAAACCTAAGTAAGCCCCGGTAACCCTGCCATACCTAACTAGAGCCAGCAGCCTCTCCGTCAATACCTGATAAGCTCAACTTGTATATTAGAATCGGATAAACAAATCAAAGTAATACTCAATGGAAAAATTAAAACGTTTTTGATACATTTCAATATACGGTAATACATAGTTTACCAAAACTCAAAACCTTGATTAAAATCTCCCAACCCTATTTATATACAACAAAATACTTTATATAGAGTATATACATGTAAGGCTCATTACATCATAGAGAAGATACAAAACTCTTAAATCTTCCCCTTTCCATTAGCTGAAATGCTAGGTTGTGAACTTGAAATATTGAATTTGGATGAGCACTCGAACTTGCTCAGTAAGTAAGGATTCACGTTAAACATCAACATTCCATATAGTAATCAAGGATATCATGCAATAACAATATGCACCAATGATATCTAACATGAATATGGAAATCATATAAATTCAATATATAACTGATGCAAATCAATTATCATGGACTATTACATTGTAATCCTCATTAATTTTATAAAACTAGGGCCGATTACCCACTAACGCCAATAATGCGATTCCCATACCAACATATTGGCCGATATGTCCTCTAGCCTATCCATTAATGCCCGATGGTTCTATACCAAACCCTCTAATGTAAATGTAACTCACTCAACTTATAAACTGAGTATGAAGTTACATATAGGCTAGGAAAGTAACCTATCTCCTATATAACTTGGTCTCAGTTCTAGGAACTTACTATCGTGAATCACAGTAAACACCATTTTTTCATTTATTGAAAACCATCACATTGTACATAGTCCTCCATTCCATTTCATACACTACATGAACTACGTATACTAAATAGCCAGGCAACATTGATAAATAAGCGAATCCTTACTTACCTTGGACTAAGTTCTTCGTCCAACACCTATCATAAACCAATTATAGTTAATATAGGTCCATTATACTCTCATTAAAACTCTTAATCACATCCCTAAGTCCCTTAGAAATCCTTATGAAATCACAACATACTTGCTATTTTCTGGTGTAGGAGCACGCTCCTTCATTGGATGGGGCGGGCTCCATCAACTAGGTTCATCCTAATTGATGAAAGGAGCGCAGTCCACCATGTACTGTCAAAATAGACGTACAAGGTAGCAAACAAACACCATATGTCATGCAAACACATGCACACGTTAATTAAGGTACGCCAAACTTAATCGTGAGCATAACCGGATTAATTAGAATTTGGATGAGTACTAATCACCAGCTTAAGGAGACAAGTCATTATAGTCTCCCCAATTTAAAGCAATTTCATCCTTAAAATTAATGTAAACTTAAAGTTACCTGTAGTCTTGAAGAGAAATGGGAATTATTCCTTCATATAGGATTTTCGCTCAAGGGTTAGTTGCTCATCTATGTGAAATTGCCATTTCACTTTAACCAAAGGAATCTCTTTGGTTCTCAACCTCTAAATCTTACTATCAAGTATATGAATTGGTTGCTCATCTTAAGATAGGTCTTCCTGAAGATCAAATTCATCCCGATCAATTCTTGGAGTGAATTGAGTCTCCATTTTGCAAAGCATGGATACATGGAAGACGTTATGAACTCTAGCAAGCTGAGGAGGTAACTCTAACCTGTAAGTAATGGAATCAATCATTTCCTGTATCTTGAACATCCTGATATACCTTGGAGCTAGCTTACTTCGCAACCCATATCTATATAAGCCTTTCATAGGTGAAACTTTCAACATGACCAAATCATAGTTTGTAAACTCCAGAAACCTATGATGTTTGCCGACGTATCTCTTTTATCTGAGTTGTGCTATAGTAAACGCCAGCGAATCTGTTCTATTCTATTTGTGTAGTCCTGACTCAGTTTTGGCCCCAACAAAATTGTATCTCCAACCTCTGCCCAACACACCGGTGAACGACATGGCTTTCCATACAGTGCTTCCAAAGGAGCCATCCCAATGCTAGCCTGATAGCTATTATTATAAGAGAACTCACATAGAGGAATATATTTCTCCCGGTTACCACCATACTCCAAAACACAAGCTCGAAGCATATCCTTAAGCACCAATATTAACCGCTCAGTCTGTTTGTTAGTCTGAGGATGATATGCCATACTGAGGTTAAGCACAGTTCCCAACTGTCTTTATAATTCACTATACAACTTGGATGTGAATCTTCGATCTCTATCCGAAGCAATTGACACTGGAACCCCATAGGATCTTCACATTTCCTGTACGAATACCTCACATAAATAGTCAAGAGGATCTCACATAAAAATTGGTAAGAAATGTGCGGTCTTTCGTCAACCAGTCAACTACAACCCAAACGACAACGTGCTTACGCTGATTCAGAGGTAGACTGGAAACAAAATCCATCGATATGTGTTCCCATTTCCATTCAAGGATAGGCAGTGATGCAATAACCTTTCATATTTCCTATGTTCAGCATTAACATATTGACATATCTTTCACCTCTTTGCAAACTCATCAATATCAGTCTTCATCCCAGGCCACTAATAAACACGCCTCATGCCATGATACTTCTTAGTGTTACCTGAATGAATAGAGCATGGATGAGTTTCCTTAACAATTCTTGCTTACACTGATCCTAAGCTGGAATCCATAATTTATCCCCGAACCATAACACACCATCGTCTGAAACTGGCCAATCAGGATGATCTATACTAGCCGCTAACTTCTGACTTGTCCTGATTAGCTTTTTGACTATTCACCACTCTTTGAATCATTTCCGATTCAGCTCGAATCTGAGCACAAAAGAACATATTAGTTGCTCTAGAACTAGCTGTCTCAGTTGATGATGTGCCAGTTGGACTTTCACGAATCATCATCACAGAAGCTTCTTCAAGAAGTATAAACTGAGAAACTCTGATAGTAGCTACACTTTCTCTACGTGCTATTCTCCTACTCAAAGCATCAGCAACCACATTTGCTTTGCCTGGGTGATACTACCAAGTGAAATAATAATCCTTGAGAAACTCAAACCACCTGCATTGTTTCATATCTAGTTCACTCTAAGTAAACAAATATTTCATACTCTTATGATCTGAAAATACTATAAACTTCTCACCATATAGATAATGCCTCCAAACTTTCAAGGCAAAAACTATCATAGCTAGCTCAAGATCATGAACTGGATAATTTCTTTCATGAACCTTTAGTTACCTCGAAGCATAAGCTAGAACCCTGCTTTCCTGCATGATCACACATCCCAAGCTTGAATGAGAAACATCAATATAAATCACTAATTTGTTCTTCGATTCAGGTAATGTAAGAATGGGTGTCCTAGTCAGTATGTCCTTCAAATCGTTGAAAGTAGCCTTGCACTCATCTGACCATATAAAGTCAATGTCTTTTTGTATTGGTCGAGTCATTGGCAGAACAATACGAGAGAAACCCTCAACAAACCGTTTGTAATAACCTACTAACCTCAGAAAACTTTTAATCTCTGACATTGTGGTAGGAGTAGGCCAATCCCTAATTGCCTCTACCTTTGCTAGATCAATAGATATACCTTCAGCATTGACCACTTGTCCAAAACATTAAACTTCTGAAGACCACAATTCGCACTTATTGAACTTGGCATACAGCTGGTTATCATTCAAAGTCCGCAATGTAACTCAGAGGTGATGTGAATGTTCTTTCTCAGTTTTTGAATAAATCAAAATATTATCGATAAACACGGTGATAAACTAGTCAAGATAGGGTTTAAACTTTAAACACCCTATGCAATAGATCCATGAACATAGCAGGAGCATTAGTGAGCCCAAATGATATCACTATAAGTTCAAAGTGCCCATAGCGTGTACTAAAAGCCATTTTTGAGATATCCTCATCCTTGATCCTTAGTTGACGATAACCATACCTCAAATCAATTTTCGAAAAATTTATGGCACCGTTCGACTGATCAGATAAACAATCAATCTTGGGCAATATATTTTTTCTTTTTAGTCACCCTATTCAACTGTCTATATTCAATACACATACGTATGGCTCCATCCTTTTTCTTTACAAAAAGAACCAGTGCTCCCCACGGTGACATACTAGGATAGATAAACTTTTTTGTACCAACTCTTCAAGCTGAGTTTGCAACTCAAGCAATCCCTTCGGTGCCATACAGTACGGAGGAATATATATAGGTTTGGTACGAGGAATAAGATCAATGATGAAGTCGATAACATGTGGCGTTAGATGTCCAAGCAAGTCAGATGGAAAAACTTTTGGAAATTCACAAACCATAGGTATCTCATTAACCTTAAGTTCCTGTCCAGGCTTTCCAAATGTGACAACTTTTTCCATAACTTCTAAATCTCAAAGAGTAGCTTCCTTTCCACGTGTTGCAAATCGTGAAGGATTATAACCTTTATAGATTATAATTCATGAAAATGTTAGGAATGTCAAAATCACCGTCTTATGAAAATAATTAATATTAGCATGGTACGCTGATAACCAATCCATCCCTAGCAATTCATCGAATTCCATGAACACCATTACCCTTAGATCAATGGGAAGTTCATTATCTCCAATTTTGACTACACATATCTCACAGATCAAGTTAGGATAAACCTTCCCACTCACTGTTGTGCTCAGAATAAAAAATGTATCGACTCATATAGGTTTCAACTTCAACTCATCAACCATTATACCAACAATAAAAAAACTGTAGAATCAACATCTATTAAAACATGCATATCTCGACCACAAATGTTTAATATACCTTTTACTAATCTCGATTTGGCCTATGGGTACGCATGCACCACTACATGAGACTATCCTCATGTAGATGGTCTAGTACTGCCTACTAATGTGTCTGGCGACAAGGAACACTCCTTTGTAACATGTTCTTACTGTGTATACCTATAACATATCACCGGTGCTCTTTGCAAAAACTACTAGCCTGAGAGGCATGCGTTGATCCAATCAGTTTCTGTGAAGACTATGTATTTCCATTACTCCTACCTCTAGACTGTGAAAGCGGAAAATGTGGTTTGGGTACTGAAGCTTGAGAAATTAGTGCAGTCGATGCACCGAAAAAAATTGTCTCCGCAGACCTTGTTTGTGTAGCTATGCCTGCTACACTCCTCCTCCTCTTATTCGACAGAAAATGAACAAATTCTTGGACTCTGTGACTTCCAAGATATTGTGGTGCTGTTAGTGGTGAAACTACTGTGCTAGAAGGTCTCGCTAGAATGGCTACTTCTATTTCCATCGCACTTTCAAATATAAAAGCGTAACTAGTGCATAGATGAGAGGAAACAACAACCCTAATCTCATAGTTCAGCCCACCTATGAACTACTACTGTCTCAAATCCTCCCTCAGCTTTACTAACCTCGGGACTGGTTGAAGGCTATGCCTTAGGTCCTGTAATAGTGCTCCCATCTAAGCCGTCAGCATCACCATTAGTTTCGCCTGAGACTCCATTAACTCTCTTATTTACTGCTCCATTTTAGATTTCCATCGATCCTTTGTCTTATTATTACCTTGAGGTTCAGACCTTTGTAATCTCTTTCCTTGATCCGCTATTAGATTATGTGGTCAAAAGATATATAAAATCATCAGGTAACATTTCGAGAACTCAAGGAAATCATATCTATACAATATATAACAATATGTGCAGCAAATAACGTATAATAGTGTTTTCATTTTCATTTCCCCCAAAACACGATAAAAACTATTTATCAACTTCTAAGCTTATTCGTAATCTGAGACAACTCTCTAAGTCAATAAACTTAGGTTTTGGTACAACAGATTATGCTATCATTCACTACGAAAACCATTCAACAGTGAAACTAGGATCAAAACCCTATCTATGATACCATATTGTATCATTATTACCACTTTATCTCTAAAAGTGATAAATTTAAGGCTCTGATACCAAGCTATAACATCCCCTATCCCAGTTAGGGCAATACTCAGCTTGAAACCCTAATTAAGCCTCAGTAACCTTGCTAAACCTAACTAGAGCCAGCAACCTCTCCGTCAATACCAGATAAACTCAACCTATATATTTAAATTGAATAAACAAATCAAAGTAATACGCAATAGAAAATTTTAAACCTTTTCGATATATTTCAATATTCGGTAATACATAGTTTATTAAAACTCAAAACCTTGATTAAAATCTCCCAACCCTATTTATATATAACAAAATACATTATACAAAGTATATAAGTACATGAAGGCTCATTACATTGTAGAGAAAATACAAAAATCCTAAAGCTTCTCCTTTCCCTTAGCTGAACTGTTAGGTTGCGAACCTGAAATATTGAATTTGGATGAGCACTTCAACTAACTCAGTAAGTAAGGATTCACCTTAAACATTAACATTCTATATAGTAATCAAGGATATCATGCAATAACAACATGCACCAATAATATCTAACAAGAATATGAAAATCATATAAATTTAATAGATAACTAATGCAAAGCAAATATCATGGACTATTACACTATGACCCCCTTTTATTTTATAAAATTAGGGATGATTACCCACATGCAAAGATAGAATAAGAAATATAGAAACTCAAAGACAAGTAGGAGTAGCACCAATTGATACAAAGATTAGGGAAGGGCGGTTGCGATGGTTTGGTCACCTGCAAAGATGACCTACAAATGCCCCAACTAGAAAACTTGACTCAATAGAAACTGTAGAAATTCGACGTGGTAGGGGCAGACCAAAGTTAACATGGGATGCATTAATTAAGAGGGATTTGAATGGTTTGCAAAGCTCACCATCAATTGCACTTAATCGAGCACAATGGAAAAGTTTGATCCATGTAGACGACCCCAATTAATTTAGGACTGAGGCTATGTTGTTGTTGTTTGTTGTTGTTGTTGTACCCACCTGCCTATTAATGCAATTTGCTAGACCAACATATTGGCCGATTTTTCCTCTAGCCCATCTATTAATGCTCAATGGTTCTATCCCAAACCCTCTAGTATAAATGTAACCCACACAACCTATAAATTGAGTAGGAAGTTACATATAGGCCAGGAAAGTAACCCTTATTCTATATAACCTGGTCTTAGTTCGAGGAACTTACTATTGTGAATCATAGTAAACACCATTTTTCTGTTTATTGAAAACCATCACAGTGTACATAGTCCTCCATTCCATTTCATACACTACATGAACTACGTATACTAAATAGGCAGACAACATTGATAAATAAGCGAAGCTGTACTTACCTCGGTCTATGTTTTCCGTCCAATTTCTTAATGTTTTTGGGCCAATAACTCATTCCCGAGTAACCAACACTTATCATAGACCAATTATAGTTAATATAGGTCCATTATACTCTCATTAGAACCCTTAATCACACCCCTAAGTCCCATAAAAATCCTCATGAAATCACAACATACTTGCTATTTTCTATGGTGGGAGCGCATTCCCTTAGTAGGTGGGGCGCGCTCCATCAGCTAGGTTCATCCCAATTGATGAAGGGAGCGCGCTCCTCTACTAGGTGGAGTGCGATCCACCATGTACTATCAAAACAGACGTACAAGGTAGCGGCCACGGCCCTACAAATCCTTCAAAATTGCCATAACGGTCATATACACTCGCAAAATTGATCAATAACATCCTCAAATAAGGTAATACACTCAAACCAACCATCAAAACTCATAATTCATCATGTTTCTATCATTCCTATTGAATTGAAAGTCAACAAACACAAGAATAAATCATACCAAAATGATGCTCTCGAGTTGTTGATTTGATTAGGTTCCCCAATCATGATCAATTCGACTCCCTAGACACTCTCTCTCGACTAAAAATCAAACCTTTAACCTCATTTACTATTTAATCGATCTAGTAAGATGATAAGTATTAGTTTTGTTTTATTTATATATGGATTTCTTCATGATATGAATTGCGTCATCTCGAGACTGATCCAAGCAGTTGATGTGTTAAAGTGACACACCTTATCGTGACACCAAACTTGACACATCAAGTACTAACGCTCCGTTCGAGATGATCAAACAATCCATATATTTCAATTATTCTTTTATTTTCCAATATATATACTTACATGTTCAAAAACATATAAATATATATATTTCTTGTATTATTCACTAGTAAACTTAACGAACGTGCCTGCAAGTGTCTTTGAGTGAGCACATTAATGGCACGTCTCCTTTGTCACGCTTGGCGTCCCGGTAAATCATTGTTTATTGGATAAGTTTGTATATAATATGTAATTATATCACAAACTATTTTTATTTTCATTTAACAATCCAAACAAACACCACGCGTCATGCAAATGCACACACACACGCTAATGATGGTACGCCGAACTTAATCATGAGCCTAACTTGGATTAATTAGGATTTGGATTAGTACTAATCACCAGCTTAAAGTAACAGGTCGTTACGACTCTGATGACGTGGCGTACTTTGTCAACCCTCGAGAGTCGACATCGATGTATTTTATATTTTCTTGATATGTGTATTACCTATCTATACGCAAAATATACAATTCAAACTAATTTATCTTGATATATGCATCGAGGCACGAATGGAATATGCCTCGCAATGCGTGTAGATGTAGGAACCGAGTATTAGATGATGAAGTGAATGTCTAAGTGAGATTTAAACATATTCTGAATATCCTTATTAGGTTAGATAAGTGTTAAATTCATGAATCAACTAAAGCACCTAAGTTACACAAATTATATAAGCACCTTAGATATTCCTCGAGATTTGTGTTAGGATCGGTTTCATGAGATCAAGTATATTTGTAGTGCTAGAGTGATTGTATTAATGGGAATGAAGGAGTAGACATAACCTCTTGATTGACCTCGAGATATAGGTGTATGAGATATACGAGGAGGGTCAAAGGGTTACAAATTTAACACATACGCACACAACTAGACACATATAAGTGGCTTCCTTTTTCATTTGACAACATACAACAAAAATTTTGATATAAAGGAGAAATTGGGGATGGAAGAAGAATCCATCTCCAAGGGCTGAAACTTTAGGAACTCAGAGGCCAAAAGAGTGTAACTAGTATTAATTAAGACAATAAAGCTAGAGTTCATCCAATTTAGCTAGGTAAGCATTCACAATATTGCTTATTCTTTCAATAAGGTTTTCTGGTTTTTGAAAGCATAAACTTGGTTTTAAGAATGGGTTTAATCAATGGTTTATAACCTAAGAAAGTATTTCAATATCTGAGTCTCAATTCAAATTAAGCTCCTAAATAATTTTACAAGTTATGTTTTCAAATTGGTTTTCCATATTCATGCATGTTAAATCTCTAGTTTTTACAATCTATACATGCAATTGTTTATAAATGGTCTATGATTGAGTTAAAACCCAATTGAGGGCACCCTCGGGTAGTTTTTGAAGCTATATGTGGGTGGATTTAGGTTTGGAAGATGGCGAGGAAGACATGGGTTTGAAAACCTTTTTTTCCACCAAAATCACGAACCGCGCTACACAGGGTGTGGAGTTCATGGCTCACTATCAAAATCCACTCTGTGAGGAGTGCTTTGGGTTTGATACCTACAACGCCTTCCATGGCGTGAAAAGCCATTTTATCCTAAAAATCTCTCTTTTTGGCTGAGACTTTTGATCCTTTTTTGATGGTCTCCACTTGTCCAAAAGTCACCAAAACTTACAGAGAGCATCAAGATACTACAAATTTGATTCACATATATTTTCAAGTGATTCCTACATGTTTTGGGTTTCAAAAATAGTTTTGAAATTGGAAAAGGCGAATTCCAAAATGAATTGAAATGAATTGAAGGAACTATTGGACCCCAAATTGACATGAAATGATTTGTAAGTCATAAAATGGGATTGCTTAGCACCAATCTTCCAATTTACATTGCTCACACATTAAAAACCCTAACAAGCAAATACCATGAACACTAAAGTATAAAATTACAAATGTGCAATTTAGATTACAATTAAACTATATTAGCAAAAATGATGGTAAATACAACTTCATGACTCAACACATATATAACCAATCAAAATAGACACTAGGTACCTAGCTAGCTAGAGTCGGGTTTCAGGGAGTTGATTTGGGATGCGTATCGCAGCCGCGAGTGCGTATGTTATCATTGATCCGAGGTAAGTAAAACCAGCTAAAAATGTGCACTAATTCATTGAGATTTATAATTTATTGCTATTAGACTTCCTTACCTTCTTGGAGCTCCCACTCCAATATGAGTGTCTGAGGGCTAAGTAAGTCAAGAAGGTGTGTCTAATGTACTGGTTGCCGATTAGCTACTGGAGTCATGACCTCGATTCATTAGACTATTTGGTCGTGATAAGATGTGTTTTGTCTAGGGCACGATTGATATCCCTCATTTGCGATAATCTATGTAGCGGATCCAAACTCCGAAGCCGCCATGGGATCTGCCACGTCGCTTCACACGTCAACAAACCTCCCCATGTATTGGCATGATTATATATGACGCCCTTCGACCTAACTGGTTGCTTAAATGTTTTACATTAAACTCTAACTTAGCTAATTGATCTTCATATAAACATTAGCGATTTAAATTAGCCAGTTAGTCAATTTATCAAGTATTAATACAATTTTACAACTGAAGTCTTTAAGTGGATAAATTATGCAATATTTAACGATCCTAAGTAATGGAAAACCCGACAAAAATATACCATGTATATATCAAAGATGAAATAAGTACTACAAAAGACCATATACATGTATTTAGTGTTCTACAGTCTCCAAAACCTAAAGAAACATACATATTGTAATTACACACGAGCTGGCATCACTAACTCAGAGGTAGTCGCCCAATACGTCCTTGCCCTTGCCCTTGCCCTTGCTTGTCGAAGGATCTACACTCGATCACGAGTCTAGTGAGTAAGATCCCAAGAGAAGTCCCACAATATTCATGAAATAAAAATGGTAAACTACAAGACATGCGAATATAACATCTGACAACAGTAAATCATATTCCCATGAATGTAGGCGGCATACGACATGCAAAAATAGCAATGAATAAATATACAACATAGACCAATAAAGTAGGCTAAAAAATAAAGCAACAATGGATAAATAAACAAGAGAATAATCTGAGAAACCCTCGACCTAAACAAGTCGGTAATCGATAAAATAGGACAGGAACCACATATATACTCGTAGGCTTACAATGACTAAACCCAACTACAAGACACTATTTCAAGTCAATGGAACATCATACATCCCTCCCGATGGTCCTAAATGTATTCTACTGCCGTCTACACGAGCACTAAAAACAAGCAAACCCGTGCAAGTGATTTAACCTCAACCAATATATACTCAACCAAATTAGAGTTAAAATTTATGTGTGCCCACCAGCTTACACACATGTAATCCGATATCGATAATGCAAAACTGCAGATTCTATGAGGCATTCCAATTGATTTACGCACCTCAATTGTGTCAAGTCTTCGCCCGTGAAAGTCGCTAAATCAATCCCAAAAGTGTACTTTATACCTGGCTACAATTCCCTAGGCCCCTAGTATCCAATTAATCCAAATAAATTAGGCTTAGGTCAGGTCAAATGGGTTTAGAAACCTTAACCCAAAATAACCCCTTTAGACTAAACAACATTTAAATTTTAGTCTTGTATTACAGTGCAATTTTAGGCATGCAATTATCCAAATATCAAAATCTTCCCTTGGTACAAAGTTTTCAGTCACTTTCTTAGCTTTTTGAGAAGGGCTTAGTTTGCGAAATTCAAATTTAAAATGAAAGAGATATCGCAATTCTACCAAAAATGACTCAAATTAGAACTTAATCCAACCGGTAGACTTAGAAAATTAATTTCTCCCAATCTATAGTTTCAAAAATCATGAATTTCAGTTGCAAGGCAGTTGACATACCCAATAATAACATAATGCAAGATTAGCTCATTTGAATAAATAATTAGGGAGTTATGCCTTTTAAAAATTTAGTTTCAAAAATTTCGTAATGCATTTAATCATCTATTTGTAGAGCGATTTTGGACATGAAAACATTCTAATTTCAAAATTCTTGTTAGGGATTTTCTCCTTTGAGTTAGCTTTCAAATGTCATTAGATTGAGTCTATTTTGATTTAAAATGTGGAAGTTAGGACTAAATTACATAGGCTGGTTAATAATACAACCTGCAGAATTTCAATTTTGGTCTTACACTTTGAGAAATTCATATATTTTTGATTTCAAAACCAAATTAAGAAATTCATAATAGTCGGATAATCACTTTGAAATGAGGATCCAAATATATGAATCAATTTCAAAGACTCAAACATCTATTATGTGAAAATGCTCAAAACCCAGAACTGATTTTAAACTTGAAATAAAGAGATGTGTACATGGGTTGATGCCCTTTGATTTGAGCTCCAACTCTCCTTGAGCTCTCTGAGTTTCTCAACCAAGACCCTCCTCAATTTCTTTTATTTTTCAGCTCAAATGTATACATCGAGCTCCTCCACTAAGTACAAGACTTATATAATTGTATTAGTAAGTGGATTAATTCACTAAATCTTCGATTTAGTATTACTTAATTACTATGACATGTGTCCTCTCTTAATGCAACTATTCCCCAAATGAAACCACTTGTCCCACATGAAATCCACTCATCTTGCCTTGTTATATTTATTCTAGGATCAACACTAGGTTGATCAAGAGTTCAATTAATTCCTATCCTACTATGTGACTTTATTTTATCTTAAATCAAATTAATTCACCTAGGCACATAATTACATAGGGTTTTAATTAGACACCATATCCTACAATTTACATTAGTCTAATAATCTCGGGTAGCTCCTAGTTAATACCTGTGTCAACACGCTTCCCAATGTACCTACCCATCATATCAATTCTCCCATTAGAAATGTACACATATGTGATGCAATACAATAATATAATGATTTTAAACACCATATTATAAGTAACCATCATCCATAAATAAAACTTACCCTCAATTCTTATGTTTAAGTCAATTGAGTTGTCCACGTAATGCCCAAATCACGACTGTTAATCCACAAGATTAACGTTAATCCTAGTGTAATGAATTTGGGCCGTTACAGTCTAGGTACTGTAGGCGCTGTTGCGTCCTAGAGCCCGAGTCTTTTTAGCGTTACGGCGACTCTATGACCCGACCCTGTGGCACACGCACTCGGTGGTCTTGGACTACTTGTGCACCTCTTTATTACTTCTTTTGGCACTTATTTATCATTGTACTTTTATTTTTTTAGTCTAATTATTATGCATTCCTTATAGCTTTCTTTCTATCTGCATGAATTTTAGACTACTTTATTTATTTTGAAGTACTGTTTAGATCATATTGGCTTTTACTTACTAAACTCATTATTCTTGAGTTTGACCGAGTGCAGATCGGTAGTCGAGCAAGGGCAAGGCGCTGATACTTGGCGATTTACTTTGAGGACATCAGAATGACCCTCCCTTAGTTTTGTAGGTTTTTGACTTTTGTATTACTTGTATATGTTGTTTTATCACACTTGGAATACTTGTTTGGGTTAAGAGATAAGTATGACTTATATATCATTTTTCTTGTATATTTCACTTGATACCAGATATACATGATTACTTATGTTTACAGGGTTCCATATTTAGGCTTCTAACTCTTTTACTTTATTGTTGAGTTATTTCATGTATTAATTGCTTCCGCTAACCTATAAAACTTGAAAATATTGATAAATCGACTTAAAATTGATAAATTTATTTATAACAATTGATCAGAAAGCTGATTAGGCATGCGTTGACTAACCCATAACAAGGATAAGACACAAATCCATAATAGAGTTAGGACATGAATGAAACTTAAAGTGGAACCCTATAATCCTGACTTAGTCTTAGTTGGGAAGTGGGGATAGTTAAGGAATTAAAACTTAAGTCATATATTTGTTTCGTCGTATTATACTATATTATTACTAGTAGCTAAACTGATTGAGAATTCGCCTTCTTTGCAGATCGCGATGGCCGATCAGTGTGAGGCTATAAGTAGCGGTGGTAGCTTAGATGTACATGAGAGACTGGATAAGATGTCCCAGTCAGTCACATCTCATAGCCATCAGCTAGAGGAGATCCTCAAGCTACCGAAGCCACAAGCTGCACCATCACCATTGGCTATTACTACAGTAATGTCCCTTATTCTTGAGGTAAGTGCGCCTATTATACAGGCCACTCCAGTGGCTTTCATAGTACTAGCATAGCCAATTATCGTTGAGATTGTACTGGTATGGATTGAGATAGTACTACTTTCACCCCCACACTAGAAGAGATTACGTAGACTACACCTATGATATGAGCATTGGGGCGATAACTGAGATGAGATAGTCGTGAAAGTTCCACATGCATTGATTGACTGACTTCTATGGGCGCACAAATCTTGAGGCGGCATAAAGATTTGCGAAGAGTCATGAGGAGATACAGGACATCCTAGCTACATTGGAGCACATGAGATTGAGTTTATCATCGGGGTTTATGTTTGGGGAGGTCGATGCATGGGACAATGGTCAGTGGACAGAAGGCAGAGGCAGTGGTTGCGATACTGTAAGGACTTAGCCAGGGATAGTAATATGGTTAGGGTCAGGGATTAGGACATAGGTCTATCTAGTCACAAGGACAGAGGATTCCACTAGGACCAGGGCCACACATAACGTGTTTTAAATCCAGTCAAACATGGCATTTTATGAGTGCCTATCCACGACTAGGCAAATGACAGCCGTAGTAGGGCATATAATAGGTTCATGCAGTTGTCGCACTGGATCCAATATCCATTCGCAACTTGATTGAGGGTATGATCTTTATTTAGAGTTGACTTATGCATACTATAATCGATTCGAGGTCTACGACGTCATTTATTTCGGGTCGTATGGTTGATGATTTAGGATTGAGACCCATTAGGGTAGAACGACCCTTGACCCTTAGCACGACTGCTAGGGATAAGATATACCCGAACCTACTATGTGTTGACTGTTTATTTGAGATAGATGAGCAAGATATGCTAGCAGACTTAAGGGTGTTGGAGTTCCTAATGTTTGATGCCTTACTGAGCATGGATTGGTTAGCCGCATACCATGCGCAACTTGAGTGTTTCAGTAAGGTTGTTATATTTCGGCTTCTAGATCGGGCATAATTCAGTTTTCAAGGGACTTCGACTACATTATTAATTACTAGAGGCAGAGTGGCTATGAGCATAGATGTTGAGACTTTTGCTAGCATCATAAGTACGATGGAGAGAGTTGAGACTAATATTAAGGAGGTACCTATTATATGTGAGTTTTCAAATGTATTTCTTATAGATCTACTAGGGTTACCATCGGCTAAGATTGATTTCATGATCGACTTAGTCCCAGGCACCAAACCGATATCGATTCTTCTGTACATGATGACACCAAGAGAACTTGAGGAGTTAAGGGCCTAACTTGATGAGTTGTTACGACAGGGATTCATTCACCCCAAGTATGTAGACATGGTGCATGCCAATATTATTCGTCAGAAGAAGGACAACAACTTATGAATTTATATAAATTATAGATAGCTTAACAAAGTCACTGTGTAATGACCCAAATTAATTAACTAGGTTTAGCATTAATCTTAGGGATTAACGATCGTAATTCAAGTGTTAAGTGGATAACTCAGTTGACTCGAATACGAGAATCGAGGGAATATGTTATTTGTGGATGATGATTGTTTATGTGCAGTTTACACGTATACAGAAGAAGATTAGACAAACGTTATTTTGATCAAGATGAACGTATGATCGTATCTTACTAGAAGTTTGGATAATTACATGACAAGTTTCTTCGAAAGGGTTTTGACATACAAGAGTATTTGGCTTATGCATTGACACACACACATATGCACACCCCTACCTTTAAAGGAGCAGAGTTCAAATAAGTTTTCTATAACAAGTACATTTTCGATCAAGATTCAACTGAGGTTGATGGTGAACTTTTAAAGATTTACAACATGAACCTAGCGCATGAGACTTATTCGCTGTCCAATGCCGACACAATTTATAGTTGATGAAGGACAGTTAGAGCTAAGCTCTAGGCCGAAGAGACAGAGAGAACTGGATGACAGAGAGGATAGTCAACATGGGCGAGGCCGTATGGACAATGACTAGACAGACAGAGCTTGTGCAATAACAACATTTCAAGTGCCACGACAAAGACACACTTAAGACTAAAAAGGTTAATCATAGGGATGTAATGACTTGTTACCTTAAGCTGGCGATTAATGTTAATTCAAATTCTAATTTACCCGAGTTGGGCTCATGGTTAAGTTCAACGTACCTTGATTAGCGTGTGCGTGATTAAGTGATGATTTGTGTTAGTTTAGAATGATAAATGATTTTTATAGGTTATGAGATTAATAGGAGATTAATACAAACCTAAAATTAGAAAATAAGTAAAATAAATAATAAGTTGGCGGTACACCAAGTGCGACGATAGGGTTGTGAAATTAATGTGCACACCCGAGAATACTCGTATGCATGTCCGGTGAATTTATTGGCGAGAAAATACACGAAATATATATATTTATATGTAGTTGATATAAATATATTAGAACTATAAAGTGTGGTTTAAATAATATGGATGGTTTGATCAACTTTGAGATGAGCGTAAGTGCTTGATGATGTTAAAATTTGAGTTATATTAAGGAGTGTCATTTTAACACATCAACCACTTGATCGATCTCGAGATTAGTCAATGCGTGTCTCGAGAAAAACTATATATATAAATCAAAACTTTCATTCTTATCCTCATGACTCGATCATTCGAGAGAGATGATGGTTTAGATTCGATTTCTAATCGAGAAGGATCAATCGGGAAAGTGAATTCAGCGAGATTGAGGAGCTTTAACGAATCTAAATTCAGAGATAATCATTTTGGTATATTTTGTTTTTGAGTTGGTTGAAGTTTAATTTCACGGTGATGATTAAATCTCAGTGAATTATGTTTTTTAACGATTGGAAATTGTTTGTAACCTCACTAGAGGTCCTCCCGGATGATCTGGGAGAGTTTTAAAGGCTATGGTAAGATTTGGTAGTGAAACAGGGGCTGCAACCCTACTCATTCTCGAGACAGTGCAAGGTGGAGCGCGCTCCACCTAGCAGAGGAGCGCGCTCCCTTCATCAATTGGGATGAAACCAGTTGGTGGAGCACACTCCACCCATTGAGGGAGCGCACTCCCACCCCTAAAAATAGTAACCATGCTGTATTTTATGTAGGACTTCTTAAGGACTTAGGTATTGACTTAAATGTTCTAAACATAGGGTAATATACATATATTGATCATAAACGATTGGTGGGGGGTTGAGGAACACCGAGTAAGTGTAAGAAAATCAGAAAGCTAGGGAATTTGGTAGCGGAGCCTTAACTTAAGGTAAGTTCAGATTCACTTATTTATTTATATTGCCTGGTTATCTTAGTATATGTAGTTCATGTAGTTATGGAATAGAATGGGGGACTATGTACACTGTGATGGTATTCAATAATTTGAAAACGTTGTTTACTGTGATTCACAAGAGTAAGTTCTGGAAGTAAGAAAAGGTTTTGTAGGAGATGAGTTACCTTCCCGACCTATATGTAACTTCTTACTCTGATTATAGGTTACGTGGATTACATACTCACCAGAAGGTTTTATATAGAATCATTGGCATTAATGGATTGGCTAGACGTCATATTAGCTAATAATAGCATTCACATTAATGGCACCGATGGATAATCAACCCTAGTTTTATAAATAAAATGAGGATCACAGTGTAATAGTCCATGATAATTTGCTTTGCGTATGTCACAAATTGAATTATATGTTTTCCATATTTTTGTTAGTTAACATTGGTGCATATTGCTATTGTATAATGTTTTTGATTATTATATGAAATGTTAATGGCTATGTGAATCCTTACTTATTGAGTAAGTTGGATCACTCACCCTAAATAACTTTTCAGGAATGCCGATGAGCGCTACGACTACGGGATAGAGAAGATATATGAGTATTGATTTTATTTTTGCAATGTAATGAGTTTTCTCTTGTCTTTATACTTGTATTGAATTACAATTTTGTAATATCACAAGAGATGAGAGGTTTTATATAACGAGGTTTATTTTGGTTTGATTTGGTACTGTATATTGTATTTTAATTATCGAAAAAGTTCTAAATTTTTGTTGTGTTTATTATTTGTTTTATATCGATATTCTAGATATAGTAGTGTTTATCAGGTGAATGAGGACAGGATGCAGGCTCTAGTTAATTCTGATTAGATAATATGGGCTTAATTAGGGTTTTAGGCCGTGTATCACCCTAATCAGGTTAGGGGATGCTATAGCTTGGTATTAGAGGCTAGGTTTAAGGGTTTTGTTACATTTAATAACTCTGATATAGTTTAGTATCAGAGACTGGTTAGAGCCTACTATAGAGTCTAATGAGCTAAGGTTAAGTGGTAATGTTATTACTGTTTGATATCATGGATAAGGCTTTGATTTTGTTTTCATGTTCAGATTGTTTTCAAAGTGACAACATATTTCTTTGTACCAAAATCTAATTTTATTTACTTTAAGAGTTGTCTCGAGTTATAAATAAGTTTCGGGTTTGATAAATAGTTTTTATCATGATTTTGGGGGTAATCAAAAGGTAAAAGACTGAGACATGTTATTCGTTATGTTATAGTATATCTATGTAGTAGATATGAGAGTTATATTTTTCCTAAAAGATAATAAGATGGTTGAAATCCATCTATTTCTCATGATATGAGAAGGTTTTGAAGGTAAAAGCTCGAAAGAGAGTCTTAACCTTGGGAAAATTGAAAAGGAAAGATACAAGGAAAATTTACAAAGATGAAATTAAAATCTTCTCCTATTAACTGTTGTCAATGGTCTTTGTTCTCACTGATATATTAGACAAATAATAGTCAGTGGAGAAGTATCTATTAGATCAAGACCTTGGGATTATGTTAGGAGAATGGAAATTGGGAAACAAAAGAATAGTAAATGACTTTGGGGGAAAGTCAAATATTGTGGACCTCTTTGAGATGAGATTTAATACTAGTATTAAGACTAGTAGGAATATAATGAAATGATAAAAACAGTAATGTATTTATACATCATAAGTTGTTATAAAGTAACAATTCCAATTATGGAGTGAATCCATATTGGAATGACAAGCAATTTGTCAGGTAATGAAAAAAATTAATTAAACTGGTTAAATCGAAGAATAATTTAATCCATAATATAACAATGAGTTGGTAAGATATCCTAATCTAATCTATTAGATTGGTATAGTCTAAATTGAGGAGAATGAGTGGTCAATAAATCTGAGGACTTGGAGAATTCAAAGAATAATATGTATTAATAGGAATGAGTATTCATTGCCTAGGATTGACTACTCATTCTGATAATAAGGTGAAATCAATTGTTCTAAAAAAATTAGTTGAGATTTGGTTGTTACTGTGATATGATCAGAGTTCAGGATATATTTACAAGATTATTTCATGCGGTTGTTGGATCATTTTATGTGGATGGTGGAAACAACTAAAACTTGTTAGAACTCATGCTATGTTCATGAATGAAGGATATTAAGTTATAAAATCCTATTTTAAATAAGTTGTTATTATGTTATCAATAATAACAAGAACAAAATCTTTGAATATTTAGAGGATGCACGAATTGTAAATTGGTCACAGTAAATTGGTCTGGACAAGATTTTACAAGTGCCAATACTAAGTCTCAAAGGTAGATTAGGGGATTTGACTATGATTAAGATAATATGAAATTGTCATATATTCAACATAAAGGCAAAATAGGAAAGTAAGCTTGAAATAATTGAATATTACAAATGATTGGTCCAATGATATTTAGTATCCTTGTGTAATTCATTCATTTAACTCAAATATGAGATTGATATGAATTGAAATCAAATACATGGATGCCTTAGAGGAAAGTGGAAATATAGTTTGAGTAAATGTTTGCTTGATGATAACTAATCTATGGAAAAAGTTAGAGGTTCAACCTAAACCTTCTTATTTAGGTAAGAATGAGTGTTGACATAATAAAGCAAAATTGTAGCTTATACTTCTAGCTATATATATAGTTCCAGATTTGAGAGGAGAACTATTAAAGATTGATAATCTAAAAATAGCTCTTTTGGTAGCTATACCAAATATGGAAATGCATCACTTGTAAATAAGAAAAAAGGTTGTTGAAAGTTTTTTTATCATTCTTTGAGATTATTAAGAGTCTTAGAAGAATAATTAAAAGATAACCTGAAAGTATGAAACTAGTGAACCAGTTTATGGTTAAAGAATTGAATTTCAAACTATAGAAGTTTGAAAAGTGGAATTATCGGGAGTAATAGAAATGGAAGGTAAGATAGATACCTTGAGATTTCCTAAATGTTAGGAAATCATTTTGAAACACCACTTATTCAAGTAATTGTGCTGGCAATACCTTGAATAGAAAATGATAGAGGCTGTAGTTATGACAAAAACTACTCAGTAATATCTCTTGATTGAGATGTTTACTGGCGACATATTGAAGTCCTACACAGGCACATCATTGGCTGAGTTTTCTAGATTGGCAACTACAAGTTTGTTCTTTGGAGCTCAGATTGGAGCCGAAAAAATGCCGATTGAGTAAGGGATGCATTATTAGGAATAAAAACTTATTGAGATGATCTTGTACGTCAAGGTTGACTACTAATTATTGACATTTGGTAAGGATAACTTCAGATCAAAATATTGAGCATTTAAAGAAAGTTCTTGGAACTTGAATAAAAAGTGAGGCAAGAATATTGTGAGAATCTCATTGATTTCTTTAAGACATTCATTCAGGCAAAATCCAAAATCATTAAGATAAGAATAAATAGTTAGTAACTTGGAATGAAAGTTGACGTTGTCAATTTTATAAAGAAATATGATATGTATCACTAGGTGAAAGCTGAGTGATATTAACCTGAAGGGTTATATTATTCGTGCTCTATATAAATGAAATCTCATGCTCAAAGATTTATGATGGATTAGCATAAGTCGTGATGACAACTAAGGGTTGTTGGTGATGTAATTGTAAGACTGATAGAGTCTGAGAATTTGTTACCAATATTGTAGTTTAAGTTCTCGTGGAAGAATAAGTGAGATATATGTAGAGTTATGGAGAACTAGAATTATTACCTCAGTAAGGAACCAAAGAATATAATTCCAAGTTTGTGACATGGAAGATGTTGAATGCTGTAAGAAATATTTTATTGTGTGAGTTCTCTAGCATTGATATTATCAGGCTAAATATGACGTTGAGGTTTTTACTTTTAAAAAATATATGTTGTAATTCGTCGTCATTTGGTAGGACGAGAAGTAATGATACAAGTTAATTAGAGCCTAAGTAATTTATAACTATATAAAAGGCATTAATGGACTGTCAGTATACAATTACAACTCAGTTATATGGAGAAATATGCAGCTACTGCTAGAGCTTCTCTGTTTAGACTTCATGTAGAAGTGTTGGTGATGATGATTTGTGTAAATTTAGTTGACACATCATCAAATGAGAGAGTTAATTTTAAGAAGCTACTAATATGATCTTCTATGTTCAGATTCGAACTGAATTGGAAATGATTCAGTGGTAATTGATTATCAAAAAGCTAATCAGGATTATATAGTGCGTTAGAGGTGAGCGACTAGTACATATTATTCTAATTAGTCAGTTTTTTATGATGGTGCATTTTGGTTTAGGGATAGATTATGGGTTTTAGCTCAGGATTACTTGAGCCAGGAAGTGCTACGAAAATCTCATAGATCTCTTTACTCTATTTATCTAGTAACAATAAGATGTATTATGAAAAGAAGTGCATTTATTGGTAGCCTGGATTAAGATTCATGTTGTTGAGTTTGTAAAGAGATGTGAGATATGTTATTAAGTTAAGGTTGAGCATAGTAAACCTGGAGGTTCATGCATTCGTTGACTATTCCTGTGTGGAAAAAGAAACATATATCAATGGACTTCATTTTCGGTTTACCTCTGAGTTAGCATAAGCACAAAGCTTTATGGGTTATAGTTGATAGTTTGATGAAGTATGTGCATTTCTTGCCAGTTTTCGTGCAAGATCTTATTAACCGATTATGTAAGGTGTACATAAGTGAGGTATGAGATTTCATGGAGTTTTAGTGTTGATTTCTTTGGATAGAGATCTGAGATTCACGTCCAGACTTTGGAGTGAATTGGAGTGACATCCGATTACTATTCTTAACCTAAGTATGACATACTGCCGACAGATTGATGAGCAGCCTGAGCGATTGATTTTGGTGTTAGAGGATATACTTCGAGCTTGTGTCTTGGAGTTTAGTGGTAACTGAAAGAGATACATTCCTTTGTGTGAGTTCATTTGTAGTAACGATTGTCAAGCTAGTATAGGAATGTTCCTTTGAAGCTCTGTATAGTCAACCTTGCCATTCACCAGAGAACCTTTCCATTTACCAGAGTGACCGGGCAAAGGTTGAGAGATATGTTTATTGGAACCAGTATTGATTTAAAACTACATAGAGGGAATGAGTAGAGTCGCCAACGTTTGACTATAGCACATCGAAAATAAAAGAGATACGCCGATAAATGTCATAAGTTGTTGGAGTTTTTCAAAGGACGATCTTGTTCTATTTAAGTCTCACCTATGAAAGGATTATACAGGTTTGGGTTACGAGGAAGATAGCTTTAAGGTACATTGGGCCGTTCAGGATACATGAAAGGACTGGTCCTATTGTTTACAGGTTAGAGTTGCCTCCTCAGCTAGTCAAGTTCATATTGTCTTCCATGTGTCAATGCTTTGCAAAATGGAGACTTAGTTCACTCCAATGATTGATTGGAATGAATTTGATCTTTGGGAAGACTTATCTTATAATGAGCAATTGATTCGAATGCTCGATTGTAAGATGCAGAGGCTGAAAACCAAAAAGATTCCTTAGTTAAAGTGAAATAAAAATTTCACAAAGATAAGGAACTAACCTGGTAGCGAGTCCTATATGAAGAAGCAGTTTCCATTTCTCTTAGAAACTACGAGTAATTTTAGGTTTACTTTAATTTCGTGGACGAAATTGCTTTAAATTAGGGAGATTGTAGCGACTTGTTACCTTAAGCAGGTGCCTAGTGTTAAATCTTAATTTACCTGAATTAGGTTTGTGGTTAAGTTTGACGTCATGTGCGTGTGATTGCATGATGATTTGTGTTTGTTTGGGATGCTAAATGAACTTTTGTATAACCTATAATTAGAAAATAAGTAAAATAAACAATAAGTTGCCGGTACACCAAGTGTGACGATGGGGTTGTGAAATTAATGTGCACACTTGAAAATACTCGTAGGCATGTCATGAATTTATTAGCGAGAAAATACACAAAATATATATTTATATATAGTTGATATTGTTGTGAATTGAATTGAGACTTGCTAAGAACTAGAGAATGAAATAGAAGACTAAGAACTTCTTCTACTACAAACTACTACTACAAAGGAGAAGAGAAGAAATGAGATAGTTGGAATGAGAAGTTTTCATTCAACTTGGTGTGCTTTTACAATGAGGTTGGCACCCTTTATATAGGCCATTTAGTGATGATGATAAATGTACTTCATACAATGTATACAAGCAACTCATACACCCCATGTCATACAATACATCACAAGCAACATAGACAATACATGAAAGAGTTGGTGTACATTGGAGAGGATTACAAGTTACATGACAATACATAGACAAGTGGAGGTACTATTAAGTGATACATACAAGTTACATGACTACACAATATGTTGGTGTACATGCATGGTCATCCATATTCCATAACACTCCCCCTTGGATGACACTTGCTTAGAGATTGTGCCTCGTTAAAACTTTTACTAAGAAAAACCCCGTGGGAAAAAATATAGTAAAAGAAAAAGAGTACACTATTCTCATAAATATTAAGACGGGTATAATATCGTTAAGATTGCCTCATTAAAAACCTTGCTAGGAAAACCCAACGGGATAAAACCATAGCTAAGGGAAAAAGAGTGCAATACACTTATCAATAACTCCCCTCATGTGAACATGGGTGAAACTTGTTCGCTTTCTTTACTTGCAATGTCTTTAAGTTTACGCAAGCCAATACCATATGTAAGCCTTTTAAATGTCGTAGTTGGTAAGGCTTTTGTGAATAGATCAGCAAGATTATCACTCGATCGGATTTGCTTGACATCAATTTCACCATTCTTCCAAGCTCATGCGCATAAAAAAGAATTTTGGTGAAATATGTTTTGTTCTCGTCCCCTTTTATGAATCCTTCACTTAATTGTGCAATACATGCTGCGTTATCTTCATATAATATGGTTGGAGAATCTTTTATTGAAGGCAATCCACATGATTCTTGAATATGTTCAATCATATTTCTCAACCATACACATTCACGACTTGCTTCATGAATTGCAAGTACTTCGTAATGGTTGGAAAGTAGCAACCATAGTTTGCTTTACTCGACTTCCATGATACAACAATATTACCACATGTGAATACATATCCCGTTTGAGAACGGGCCTTGTGGGATCGATAAAAATCCAAAGATCGCATAACCTTGGAGATTCAATTTTACCCTCTCGAGTAGAATAGACCCATGTCACTTGTTCCTCGAAGATATCGGAAAATATGTTTAACACCATTCCAATGTCTTCGAGTTGGTGATGAGTCGTATCTTGCAAGTAGGTTGACAAAGAAAAGCAATGTCGTCTTGTACAATTTGCAAGATACATAAGTGCACCAATTGCACTTAAATATGGTACCTCTGGACCAAGTAGCTCTTCATCACTTTCATGAGGTCGAAATGGATCCTTATCCACTTCAAGTGATCTGACAACCATTGGAGAGCTCAATGGATGCGCCTTGTCCATATAAAATCTTTTTAATATTTTTTCAATATAATTTGATTGATGGACAAATACTCCACTTGAAAAATGTTCAATTTGCAAACCAAGACAAAGTCTTGTTTTTCCAAGTTCTTTCATCTCAAATTCCTTTTTCAAGTATTCGGATGTTCTAACGATGTCGCCGTGGTTTCCCACAATATTTAAATCATCAACATATACAACAATAATCACAAATCCCGTTGATGATCTTTTAATGAAGACACATGGGCAAAGCGGATTATTTACATATCCTTCTTTCAGTAAATAATCACTTAGGCGTTTGTACCACATTCGCCCGGATTGTTTCAATCCGTACAAAGACCTTTGTAATTTTATAGAATGCATGTTATGAGGTTTTGATTTTATTTCATCGGATATTACAAATCCATCAGGGATTTTCATATATATCTCATTGTCTAGGGATCCGTACAGATATGCTGTAACGACATCCATTAAATGCATATCAAGCCCTTCGAGACCGCAAGGCTTATCAAGAACCGAAATGTGATTGCATCTATAACAGAGAATATGTTTCTTCATAATCGATGCCAGTCTTTGCGAGAAACCTTGAGCTACAAGTCTTGCTTTGTACCTTGTAACTTCATTTTTTCGTTTCTCTTTCGTACAAATACCCATTTATATCCAACAGGTTTTACGCCATCCATGCGTTTGGACAATTGGTCCAAAAACCTCTCGTTTCCTTAACGAGTTTAGCTCTGCTTGGATAGCCTCTTGCCATTTTTGCCAATCAGGTCTTTTTCGACATTCGTCCACTGATCGTGGTTCTTGATCATCATTTTCACATATTTCAAATGACACATTGAAAGCAAATATATCATCAGGAACAATTTCATTTCGATCCCAAATCTTACCAGAGTTTAAATAATTTATTGAGATCTCATTATTTTCATCTTTTTCCTCTTTTTCTAGAGGAAGTTGTTCCTCATCAGAATCAACTTGTTCTGACAAACCCTTATCAAAGGATTCTTGTGCTTTCTCAGGAGTATTTTGATTTGTATTTATTTTTACTCCCGTTTTCCTCTTTCGAGGAATTGTATCCTTTGAACCAACCGGTCTTCCACGCTTTAAGCGTTTCGTTGGTTCTTGTGCATTTTGTTGCACAGAGACATCAATTCTTGCAGGAGCATTTACAATGGAATATGTGATTTTGTCACTTGTTTTGCATCATTAAATGCATCGTGTAATTGATTTGCAATTTGTTGCAAATGAATGATCTTTTGAACTTCAAGTTCACACCGATTTGTGCGTGGATCATAATGTGATAAAGTTGATGCATTCCAAGCAATTTCGCGCCATTCCTTTTGAATTGGCTTCTTATCTCCCCTAATGGTGGGAAAATTGCTTCATCAAAGTGACAATCAAGAAAACGTGCAAGAAATAAATCCCCCGTTAAGGGCTCAAGGTATCTTATAATGGACGATGAGTTAAATCCAACATAAATCCCAAGTTTTCGTTGCGACCCATCTTAGTTCTATCGGGGAGGTGGTATAGGAACATACACCGCACAACCAAAAATTCTCAAGTGTGAAATATTTGGTTGTTGACCTAAAATGAGTTGCATGGGGGAATGTTCATGGTATGCGTAGGCCTATAACGAATGATAGATGTCGCATGAAGGATCGCATGTCCCCAAACCGAAGTTGATAACTTAGTTCTCATGATTAAAGGTCCTCGCAATTAATTGAATGCGTTTGATAAGAGATTATGCCAAACCATTCTAGGTATGCACATGTGGAACATAATGTTCAATGGTAATTCCTATAGACATGCAATAATTTCTAAATGCTTGAGATTGAAATTCCCAAGATTATCAAGACGGATGGTCTTGATTGGGTTGTCGAGAAATTGTGCTCTTAACTTAATGATTAGTGCTAAAAGTCTAGCAAATGCAACATTGCGGGTTGAAAGCAAACAAACATGTGACCACCTAGTTGATGCATCTATCAAAACCATGAAATATCCGAATGGTCCACAAGTGAGGATGAATATGACCACATATGTCTCCCCAATGCGTTCTAAGAAAACTGGGGATTCCACAACAATTTTACTTGGGGATGGTTTAACTATCAATTTACCTTGAGAACAACTAGCACAATTATAATCACCAAATTTAAAATATTTTGTGACTCCTTAAAGGATGTCCATGCGAATTATTAATTATTCTTCGCATCATTGATGATCCTGGATGACCAAGCCGGTCATGCCATAAAATGAATGTCTTTGGATCATTAATTTTCTTATTCAAAACGACATTCGTTTCGACATGCCTTATATGAGTAAAATATAATCCAAATGATAAAGCTGGGAATTTTTCTAACACTTCTTTTTTCCCATTTGAAACCAATGTGACATAGAGAAATTCTCTATTATTTTCATTCACGGTTTCAATGTGATATCCATTTTGTCGAATATCTTTAAAGCTCAAGAAAATTTCTTCTCGGATTTTTCGTAGTATAAGGCATTGTCAACATGAATTGTTGTTCCCCCAGTGCAACATAATATTTGCTCTTCCGTGAGCCATTAATCAAATTGGAGATGCCAGATATTGTTTGAACATTAGCCTCTCTAAGTTCAAATTGGAGAAATATTCTCTGCTTTTAAGGATTGTATGCGTTGTAGCACAATCAATCAAGGCATATATCGCTCTTATTTGATTCATGACTTGAACACATGATTTGTTGATCCATCCGACAAATAATGTTTGGCAAATCGAAAAAAGTCATATTTCAATGATAAAATTCATAATATTTTGCTTTTGATTTTGAAGGCATGGTAAAGGTCACAAAAATATTCGGGCATATATATGACAATATTTAGGCAAAATAGCCTTTCATATATGACTAAAAAATGTCACAATTATGAGCGCTCATTGTCAATAATTATTTGCCCTTTGTAGTGGTGCACCACTTTTATTCCAATTTTTGGTGGAATTGTCAATACGACCTTTACCTCGATATTTTCACCTTTTCCACGTCCATAAATTTATTATTGCGATCATGATCATTATATGCAACATATGCTTCTTAATTTGAAGTTTAACTAATTGACGGGAGCGATATTATATTTATAATATCTCACTATTTTACTCAAATACCATGAGACAAGAAATCAATCCTTAATATTTATTGGATTGACGTGCGCACTCGACATTTGTTGCAACAATTAATCGAGGCGGGCCACGTGACCTCTTTATTGTCTCATCAGTCATATTTCCACATAGCCTCAACATATAGGTAATTAAAATTGTGGAATTATAATTAACATTTGACTCGATTAAATTTTGTAGCATGAGACCCAAATTACCATTTTGAGCTTTTTGGAGCATTACGCTTTTGGTATGTATATATATAACTCCATAAGGTGAAAATATATATAAAGTGAAATATTCACTTTTCAAATCTCTAAAGAGAAATTGGTGAATGATTGTGTACAACATACAACCTTGCATGGATACAAGCTTTATTCATAATTCGTAATATCTAATTATCATGACAAGAATTATAATAAGATAACAAATTCAACTATGGTTGATTAATATTTTGAAAGTAAATATAAAATAATTTTCTCTTTTCTTTTTATGTAAATAAAAAAAAACATAACATATGATTAAGTATATGTTCATAACTTGATTCATTAATAATCAAATGTACTATTCGTATGAGTTGGTGGGACAACCTCCAGGTTGGGTGGCGAGACAAAGTCTGCTTAATGCCATGCCTCCTCGAACGGGATAACCCGTCTCCCTTTCAATGTTTAGCTTTACCGAGGACAAGGCTTACCCACTATCAACTCAAACTTATAGCATGATTTGTATTATAAAATCAAGAATAGAACAATAACTAATCGTTTGTAGTTTTAAGAGAAAACTAGTTATGTCACATATTGACTTTTGATTTCTGATGTAGAAGATCGTACAAGACGCAACTACAGAGCATACTTTCGCAATCGGTGACGCTATATTGCATAATATATGAATAAAGTATGCATAGATAAAAGGAAGCAACCATGATAATATAGAAGTAAATTGAACTTATTTAAATAACAAAAGTTATACCTTCCTAGCTTTCTCTCCTTAACAAGCCTTCTTGAACTTCAAGATCTCCTTAATGCTAGAGCAAGCTCGTGCTGATAACGTGTTGTGAATTGAATTGAGACTTGCTAAGAACTAGAGAATGAAATAGAAGACTAAGAACTTCTTCTACTACAAACTACTACTACAAAGGAGAAGAGAAGAAATGAGATAGTTGGAATGAGAAGTTTTCATTCAACTTGGTGTGCTTTTACAATGAGGTTGGCACCCTTTATATAGGCCATTTAGTGATGATGATAAATGTACTTCATACAATGTATACAAGCAACTCATACACCCCATGTCATACAATACATCACAAGCAACATAGACAATACATGAAAGAGTTGGTGTACATTGGAGAGGATTACAAGTTACATGACAATACATAGACAAGTGGAGGTACTATTAAGTGATACATACAAGTTACATGACTACACAATATGTTGGTGTACATGCATGGTCATCCATATTCCATAACAGATATATATATATATATATATATGAAAACTATAAAGTTTGGTTTAAATAATATGGATGGTTTAATCAACCTCGAGATGAGCGTAAGTGCTTGATGGTGTTAAAATTCGTGTTATTGTAGTGAGTATCATTGAAACACATCAACCACTTGATCGGTCTCGAGATAGCGTGATGCATATCTCGAGGAAAATCATATATATAAATCTAAACTTTCATTCTTATCCTCACTATTCGATCATTCGAGAGACAAAGATGGTTTAGATTCGATTTTTGATCGAGAGGGATCAATTAGGATAGTGAATTTAACAAGATTGAAGAGCTTAAACATATCAAAATCCAGAGATCATCACTTTATTATGTTTTATTTTTGAGTTAGTCGAAGCTCAATTTCATGTTGATGATTAAATTTCTACGAATTACGTTGTTTATCGATTGGAAATGGTTTATAACTTCCCAAGAGGTCTTCCCGGATGATTTGAGAGAGTTTTAGAGGTTGTGGTGTGACTTAGTAGTGAAATAGTGACTGCTACCCTACTCACTGTCGAGATAATTAAAGGTGGAGCGTGCTCCCTTCATCAACTAGGACTAACCCAGTTAGTAGAGCACGCCCCACCCACCGAGGGAATGCATTCCCACCCCTAAAAACAACTATTATGCTATATTTTATGTAGGCCTTCTTAATGAGATATGGATTGACTTAAGGATTCTAAACATTGGGTAATAGACCTATATTGATCATAAATGATTAGTGACAGGTCAAGGAACACTAGGAAAGTGTAAGATAATCAGAAAGTTAGGGAATTTGGTAACGAAGACTTAACCCGAGGTAAGTACAGATTCGCTTATTTATCAATGTTGCCCGACTATCTTAATATATATATAGTTCATGTAGTTATGGAATGGAATGGAGGTCTATGTACACTGTAATGATTTTCTATAAATGGAAAATGGTGTTTACTATGATTCATTTGAGTAAGTTCCTATAACTGAGACAAAGTTATATAGGAGATGGGTTAGCTCCCTGCTTATGTATAACTTTGTACTCAATTTATAGGTCGTGTAGATTACATATTCACTAGAGGGTTTTTGATAGAACCATTGGACATTAATGGATTGGTTAGACATCATATAGGCCAATATGTTGGTCTAACATTTGCATTAATGTCACCGCTTGGTGATCGATTCTAGTTTCATAAATAAAATGGGGATCGCGATTTAATAGTCCATGATAATTTACTTTGCATCTATTACGTATTAAATTATATTTATTCCATATTCTTGTTAGTTAACATTAGTGCATATTTTTATTGCATAATGTTCTTGATTATTATATGGAATGTTGATGGCTATGTGAATCCCTACTTACTGAGCAAGTTGGAGCGTTCACCCAAAATAACTTTTTAGGAATGTCGATGAGCGCTACGACTACGGGATAGAGAAGATATATGAGTCTTGATCTTCTCTTTGATGTAATGAGTTTTCTCTTGTCTTATATAGTTGTATTGAATTACAATTTTGTAACATCATAAGAAATGGGAGGTTTTGTATAACTGAGGTTTATTCCGATTTGATTTGGTACTGTACATTGTATTTTAATTATCAAAAAAGTTTTAAATTTCCACTTCATTTATTATTTATTTTATATCGATATTCGATATACAATGGTGTTTATCAGGTGAAGGAGGACAATATGTTGGCTCTAGTAAAGTCTAGTTAGATAATTTGGGCTTAATTACGATTTTAGGTCGGGTATCACCCTAATCAGGTCAGGGGATGCTACAGGGATCTTAAGATCAAGGTCAGGACCAAGGATTAGCTAGTGGCCAGGTAAGATCAAAATGTAGGGATAGGTGTTTTCGATATGGACTTGAGGGACTGTCTGCTAAGATCAGTAACATCTATGGTAGCGTCACCAGTGCACTCAAGAACCGGTGCACGCTATAACTGAGTTAGATCGGGTAAAGCCCAATAATACAATCAGGGTACATAGATTGGTAGTTGCAATTCAATTTCATGCGTGTATGGTAAGTTATGGTAACTTAAGGTAGGTCATGGTAATGTCATGGTAAGTCATGATATAGATGGTTAAATCTATTATGTTGTGATACATGATAGGAAAGGTTTATGGTTACCTAGTGTTAGGTAATTGGGTTAGAGATACTTAGGCACATAATCAAATCGAGATTAGGTAGCTGAGGTGTCAGAGAGCGCGCCTATGTCTCAGTGCAACACTACGTCCCCTGTGTTGGGTATGGGAGTAGTGGGGGTGTTCAAGAAATCGTAGAATGGTACTATCAAAGTGTGAGACGTGGTCATACGGAGATAGGTTAGGTGAACCAGAGGTTCCTTGAGATCTAAATTTCGGGGACAAAATTTCTCCTAGTTGGTAAAAATTTTAACGTCCTAAATTAATTAAACTAGGATTAACGTTAATCTTGAGGATTAACGGTTGTAATTCAAATATTACATGGACAACTCGATTGACTCAGATACGAAAATTGAGGGAATACATTATTTGTGAAAGATGGTTATTTATGTGCGATATTTAAAATAATTATATTATTGTATTGCATCGTATGTGTGTACGTTGCTATCGTGCAAGTATGTGTGATAGGTGATTGCCTCGAGATGCGCGTGTAGGCGCGGACACAAGGTGTCGAGAAGTCAAAGTTAGTGTGACCACTAATGTGTCAACAATGAGACTAAATACACTAGCTACGTGAATTTAAGTGTCTAAGTTTGTAAATTTAATTGATATAGATTAATAGGACTATAGTTTGGACAAACAAATTAGAGACCATTTACTTGTATGGAAATAACGAAGATGTATAGGAATCTTAAGATATATAGAAACTAGTGAGTGGATACATGTATTCTTCATGTGAGACAAATGGCTTTGAGTGAGGAAACATGTCCTAGTAATTGATTTACCCAAATTAAGGATTTGCTTAATTAATCTAGTTGCTAATCTAAGTATATAAAAGGCAAAATTTAGTTTTCATGCAAATAAGAGAAAGAAAATCTAGAATTTTTGAGAGCAAAGTGAGCTAGAATGTGCTGAATTTTTAGGACTTGAAGAGTACCTAAGCTTGGAGGATCAAATTACAAAGGATTAAATAATAGGTAACAACTTCTACTCCTCATTTGTTTCGATTTTGATAAAAATGTTTAGATGCATGAACAAGAGTTGTTGAATAATTTCGGCTTCCTGAATTCATGTTTTTATAAGTTTGAAGATGAATCATATACATGTCATATAACTTAAGTGTTAAAAGAATTAAGCTAAACTTGCTAGTAGAACTAATTATATTCCTAAAAAATTAGCCAGATTTTGAAAGAGAATAACTCCCTCAATACTTATCGGATTGGGTGGATCTTTTAGTATCCTATTGTTGGGCATGTTACATGACTTGTGACAAAAAACCATGACTTTGGGAGCTATATGTTAGGATATAAGATTTTTACAATCTTGTTGGTCGAACTTGTTTCAAATTGAGCTATTTTGGTGGAATTGCTATATATTTTTCGTTTTAAATTGGAATTTTACAAACCAAACCTTTTTAGAAAGCTAAACATAGACCAACAACATATCTCCTAGGAAGTTTTTGAAATTCTAATGTTTTCATGCCAAAAAATGCATCTCAACACAGGACAAAATTGAAATTTGTTTTAGTCTTTAAGGGCTGATTTGAGAAGATCAATTTAAAACCTATTCAACCAATTTGAATACATAATAAACATACTTAATTGAATTCAGGGACTAAGGGGACCACATATTGGGTACCTGGGAGGTAGGCGGGGCCAAATTCGGGAGTTTGGGGAAGTCGGAGTGCGTATTGAGATGCCTAAACCCATCGGAAAGCTTTACAAAATGCATGGCCTATTTTATCGATATCAGATTTCTTGTGTGACTACTGGTGGACACACATGAGTTTTCACTCTAAATTTGGTTGCATATTTAGTGGTTGTGGCTAAAGCACTTACACATGTTACTTATGTTAGTGTTTGTGTCGATAGTAATAGAATATATCTACGACTATCGGGAGAGATTTAAGGTGTTCCTTTGACTTGAAATAGCATCTAGAAGGGGTTTATCTGCTGACCGTAGTTGAGTTTTAGTCACCGTAAGCTTGCAAGTATATACGTGATTCTTGTCATGTTTTATCGACACCAGCTAATTTAGGTAAGGGTTTATTTATTAATCACTGCTGTGTTTTTGCTTGTCGTATGCTACATTCATGAGAGTATGACTTAATGTTGTCAGAGTTCATATTAGCATGTCTAGTAGTTTATCAGTATTATTTCATGAATATTGTGTAGACTTCTCTTGGATTTTACTCACTGGGCTTGACATTGTATTTGTTGGATGATCGAGTGCAACTCTTTCGTGAGCAGGGGAAATGAGCTATTTGGTGATTACCTTTGAGATAGTGACGTTAGGAAGTGTTCGACTACAATATGTCTATATTTATGTTTTATTAGATCTTGGGGACTTTTAGACCTCTGATACATGTATATGAATTTTAGTTGTATTTACTCGCTTTTGTTTTATATATGGTATCATTTTGCCAGGTTTTTCAGTATTTTGGATTGTTAAATATACATAAAATACTTGTATATTTAGAGACTTCCCCTAGTAAACTTATTGTAACTTCGTAAATTAACAAACTAGCTAAATAAACTTATTGAACATTAAATTGAAGAATAATTGGCTAGGTTAGAGATTATTGGAAAATATGTAAGCAACTAGTTAGGTTGTGATGCGCCATAGATAAGCAGGCCACTATGTAGCAAGGCATGGTGACATGTGATGTGATGTGGTTGTGTAAGGGTTACCTTGAAATTTGGGGCTACCACACACCGTGAAGAACAAGTACATACTTCCTCGCATTGACGACTTGTTTGATCACTTAAGAGGAGAAAAATGGTTCTCTAAGATTGACTTGAGACCCGACTACCACCAGCTATGGATTAGAGATAAGGATAGGGAGAAGACTATTTTCTGCACAAGATTTGGACACTTCTAGTTCATCGTCATACCCTTTGGGCTGACAAACGCCTCGACGGTGTTCATTGATCTAATGCATCGAGTATTGAAGGAGTATTTAGATAGATTCGTGATAGTATTCATTGACAACATTCTTGTCTATTACAGACTTTGAGGGTGTATAGACTTTATGCCAAATTCAGTAAGTGTGAAATTTGGCTTACAGAGGTCGAATTTCTAGGGCATATCGTTAGAGCTAGCGGGGTGTCAGTAGACCATGTTGAGGTTAGAGTAGTGATTGATTGGCCTATACCGACATTAGTGATAGACATATGCGGCTTTTTGGGAGTAATAGGATAATATCAACATTTCGTATAGGATTTCTCTCAGATTGTCATGCCGATGACACTGTCGACGAAGAAGGAGGTCAATTTCCAGTGGAATGATAGTTGTGAGCAGGTTTTCAGGACTTTAAAGGAACGACTGACTATAACGCTGGTGTTAGTACTACCCGAGATGGAGAAGTGATTCAATGTGAACATTGATGCTTTCAAGATCGGTATGGGCTATGTTTTGATGCGGAACGATATAGTGATAGCTAACGCATCCCGATAGCTCAAGGTTTATGAGGAGAATTACCCGACACATGACTTGGAGCTAGCATCTATAATATTTGCAATGAAGATCTTGTATCATCACTTGTACGATGAGAGGTTCACTTTGAACATGATCACAAAAGTTAGAAATACCTATTCACAAAAAAGGAACTGAACATGAGACAAGGAGATGGTTGGAGTTCCTGAAGGATTATGATTTCTATTTAGAGTATCACCAAGGGAAGGCCAATGTAGTGGTGGATGATTTAAGCAGGAGAGCGATAGACGCAAAGATTATGAGATGTCATATGACACACGAGTACTTATTACTCAAAGCGGCCGACACACTTTGTTTAGCAAAGACTCCAGCAGTTACTGAGGCATGAATGGATTTCCCACTAACTTAGCTATATATAGGTTATGTTATAATCAATTGTGTTTACGTGTCAGGAGGTCAATCTAATAAACCTTGTTAAGTCCTAATCCACCAACTTCCATCTGTTGGCACCAATTCCCAACTCAAGTCTCCTTAAACTCAATTCTAGTGCGATTCTCGAGATAAATCTATGATATTATTTTTTTCATCCAACTATAGGCATTTATAATCACTTGATTCAATTAATTTAACTTAGGTTATACATATGTAGGCTATTTAGGGTCTTAAATTGGTGTATTACCACTTCCCCTAGAACCCAATTACCCAGCACCCAGTGCCTCGCATTTCGACATGCATCCGAGCCATGCCAATCGTTTACATACCAAATTATTATGACTTAGCATAAAGTTTGATTATCTATTTTATGTTATATTCACCCTTGTTCTAGTAATTCTATTTAAGTTAGTATTATAAGACTTAGTGTACCCGTACTATGCCTACCCGATATCCGCATCGACACTTTTTACGAGGCATTTACCTGTCACATATTTTCATACGGTATGACAATATAAATACACATATGTGATGAGTTATGAGATAAATAATAATTAACATCACAATTATGCAACCAACAAATAAAAATAACGATTTATGCCTATCCAGACGTGTTCTAACCTATTCGGGGCATCCACGTAGGCCTGAGTTGACGTTCGAGTTTGAAAATAACATAAATAACGATGTCGATAAATATTGGGCCCTTACAATTCTTCCTAACTAGGGGAAATCTCATCTCAAAATCAATGTAGACTACCATTATGAACAATGGAATGATCCATGGTACTTATAAACCTCGCTATTTCATTCTTCTCGTCATGAAATGAAATGGTGGTGAGAACAACTAATGTCACTAACTTAACATAAAACCCTACTAGTTCATACTTTAGTATGTTGGGGTCCCTCTAGTAGGTTTCTCCAATCCCCTCCATTGGTTCATTACTTAATAGCCCTCGCAGTGGTTGACATAGACCCACCGATACATGCACAAAAAACAAGCAGCTTAGGTCGCAATTCATTGAGGGTGCTCATGCCTCGTGCTATGGCCCAGTGTATTGCACAACCATTATGTCTGCCTAAATAGGAATCAAAATACGTATACATATAATTAAAAGAAATAACAAAAAAATGCGTCAAATAGCTTACCCTCGACATGCTGTCTGGTCGCGTCCCTGTCTAGCAGTCCTACTATGTGAGCTATCTCTCCGGTATGATCTGGCTCTAGTGGTGGTGATGCCCTCCAACAATCAGTTCTAAGATGTCAAGTCTCACCACATCAAAAACATCGACGGATCTCCGTCCAACCTGTCCAACTATCCCCGGATCTATGACCTTGACCTCGATCTATCTTATCACTGTCACAACCTCCCTAAACCCGAAACTATCTATATTGTAGTCTCGGCTGCTCTGTAGGTATGGACGCAATGGCATGTACTACCTATTTTTCATCTTATCTGTACTAATTTATCTAATAGTCATCCCTATTATCGCGGTCATCCCTATGGCTCCTATCTAACTGTTGGTCATCTCTGCAGTTCTTGTTAGACTGATCTTTATTCCTCTTCTCCTTTCAGTCTGACCTCGAGCTATGCCCTAACTATCCCTCCAGAGTTACAGATGCACGTCTGTTACCTCTCAGAGCACAAAAGATCTTATATTTGAGCGCTCGATCATACATCTTTTGTATCATAGAAGCCTCAGACAACACAATAACGGTAGTAATGACCTCATGTAAACCTCAAATGAAATAGCAGATCCGCAATCTCTCTATCCCCACAAAATCTATGGCGAACTGTAGCAGATAATGGTATATCTCCATATACTATAACACAGACCGATTACCCTGTCTTGAGCCAGAAAATTCACTCTCAACCTTAGCTGCACCTCCAGAGGTATGTACTAATTGTAGAAAGGCTAACGAAACTTGAACCAATTTGTCAGATGTAGATGAGTGTCACAATATGTAGTCCATCACAAAGTTATCGCTCCTCCAAAATATGACCCTAAAACCCGTGCCTGAATGCTTTCCTCGACCCTTAGCACCTTATGCAACCGGTAGTGTGAAAGTAACCATCTCCCGGTCACCTGTAGGTCACCACTTATGTAGAAATATCCAGGCTGAAAGTGAATACACTATTTAATCAACTTTGCCTTAGGCATAAAAAATTCTCGAGGATAGTAGCTGTAGTAGATATCTTTGTGGTCATCGGCGTAGGAGTAGCTATTGGTGTCTCAACTGGTGCAACAATTAGCATGGCTGACTGTTATTGTATCTTGAATCACTACCTGAACAGGCATTTGTGGTACTGTCGGGGTGATGACTACCTAAGTAACAGTAAATAGTACTACATGTAGTGTATGAGCTACTTCTACTACGATAGTTACTGTGGTTCAAGCCCTGAGTAACTGTTGAATCTCAGCCAACTGTGCATCATGTGCTGCGAGTCAATCGTTGACACTCTATATAGTAGTAATGGTGGTTGTGGTCCTAGTCGGATCGCTAGTCTGAGCAGTCTCTATAAGTGTAGAGGGTAATCCATCCGTCATGATTTGCATCGAGAAGTGCGCACTGGATCAACCTCGGTATATATACATGTATAGTATATAACATATTGTAAAAATATAACACGTATGTAAATCCCAACTACACCCTCCTCACATCACTTCCCAACTAAAAGTCTAAGATAATTACATTGGGTTTCACATCTAAGGTTTTATTCATTAAGTTCTATACTCTTTTATTAGTTTCTAAGATTCCTCAAACCATTGCTCTGATCCCAACTGTGGCGGCTCCACGCCTCGAGGCCACCGGGTAATCTGTTATGCGGGTCACGCAGCCCTTCTGACATCCATGCCACGTCATCATTCTTAAAGCATGTGTAACCTGTATTATCTTGTTATGGAATTTACATGCTTTTAGTTCAAATTAACCATTTACAAAGTGTGCTTGTGTTTTATAGAGTTGTAAGTAGATAGCCAGAAATTTACGGTGGAAGCTTTAAGTGAGAATAAACAAGGATTTTTTATTAACTTTCAAGTCAACTTGTGACGACCCACTTAATTTAAAGATTATTTAATTATTTAATTTCAGATTAGGACCCAGCTCAGACCCATGTGAACGTCGCATATTAGTCTAGGTACGTCTACCGAGGTATAATTTATAATGTTATATTTGTTTGATGCTTATTTATTATGGTTGTTTTACTATGAATTATAGCGTTACACCATGTGTATCGTTGACTATGGCATTTTTCATGAGTTATGAGTGCAACGAATTGCACCTCAAAATGCATGCAGCGCGGGTACGAGAACGTGATTGCTTAGACACATAAATTATCAATGTACAATGTAATCATACACACTTGACCTAAATTGAACAAAACACTAATAGGCAAAAAATGGACTTGACGTGCCTCATAATGCTTGATGGCGTCGGTTAGCCAGTTAGACAAGCACCTAGCCTAATTTTGGTATGTGTACTTTAAACAAACATTAGGCTTGACTAATGAGACCAAATAATAAGCCTATAGTAATTTAATTTGGGTAAGTAACAAATATGTGCCTAAGTGATATAAAACTTGGGAAATAAAAACCTTTAATCAACTTACTTAATTGACACATAAGAGACGCAACAACATGGCTTGAGTTAATGGAGCCCTCGATGAACCTCGAGATTCATGTGCTGGGACTTGATTAGGTGAATTAGTACAAATAGAGGACATAGTGCAATTGCACAACATGCAAATCTGGAGTTTTTTTCTTTGCTTCTAACCTAACTAGACATGGAGATTAATAGAGCAAGGATCGGATTTGATCTATTAGAATCGGAGCAATTAGGAGCCAAGAAATGGTGTCTTGAAGTGAAACTACAAATTTGGTATTTGTTGTAAAAAAATTTCATGAGTTTTAATTGAAGTCTTCTACTATTTTGGAACCCTTATTTTAGCTTACAACACTAATTTCTTGATGCATTACACCCATTCTATGTTTTGGAGTTTATGGTGATAGAATGTATGTTGTTGATGATAATGATGGTTTAATGAGGTATACTAAATTTGTTTTTGTTGTTGTTGAAGAATAAAAAGAAAAGAAGAGGACAATTAAAAAGAAAACAAAATAAGAAAAAGTGAAAAGAAAACATGGGGGAGGAGGCAGAGACGAATTTGCAATTGCAAATTCGCCTCTCCCCTAGGGAGAGACCAAGGGGTCTCGCACGCGCCATGTGTGCGTGCAAGGCCTGGGCTAGGCCAGCCCAACCCAGTTGGGTCGAACCGAGCCCAATTTATATGGGCCTAACCCCTATTAATTAAATAAAAATTAATCTAAATTAAAAATAAATATAAACAAAAAAATATTACATAAAAGTTCAAAACAAATCATAGAAAATATGAGAAGTTGAAAAATAGGTATAAAATTGGGTTTCGAGACTCTTTCAAGCATTTGACACCCTGCGTACCCTAAAAAAATGTGTCATAACTATAAGAATTAAAATGAAACTCTATTTTTTCTTTTAACAATATAAAGTCAGTTAATGTGACCATAAATTATTAAAAATTGGTATGAGGGATACTCGAGGCCTAGGGAAGCTTAGGGGACAGAAGGACGGGTATTTTGGGGTACGAGCGGGCAGCTAGGACTGGGACTTTATCGCATTTTGGTAAGTAAACCAAACTTGAAAAATACGTAGCATTTATTTACTATTTTGTTTCATTATACCACTAAATTATGCATGTTTGGGTTTGTTTGACTACTTCACTCCCGCATGAGTTTGTATATGGTCGATGGGACGGTATAACCCCTCAACGGTTCCACAATGATTAGTGATCTGATTGTCGCTACAGTTAGATTATGCTTGAGATTTACTTCGCGAGTTGATGATTTGAGAGATGGTGTCGTGAAGAGTTAGCTCCGACACAAATTCCTCTCCTTTAAGGCAATTGGCTGAGAGTTTTAAACTCACGTCCAACAGAGTTCCTCATTAACCTTGGAGCGGTGACGGGGAGTTACTCTTCATCAGAGTCTCCCTGGTCCAGTGTTATTAGTCCTAGAGTTTAGCAAACATATACGACACTCGCATCCGACATTTATTGCTTTCTTAGCGACTTATCTTTATGCTATTATCACTTTCCAAAGCATTTCTTATTGACTAACATGATTTGTAGCTGCTTTTATTTACATTCTTATTAAATGCAACTTGCGTTTCTTCTGGGGATTTATTCACTGGACTTGTCATCAATTTTTTGCATGGATGACCAAGTGCAGTTCCTCAACGAGGCGAGGGAAGGCCGTACTTGGTGACTTCATCTGATCATTGAGAGCCTCCGCTAGCCCATCTCGGAGGTGTTTCAATACATTATGTTACTGCTTTGGGTATATTTTGAGAGATTGATACACCGATACATGTATAGTGATCATATTGTACATTTTGTCACCTTATATAAAAATAGTATCGTTTTGAAGGGTTTTCCACTACTTAGGATTTGTTAATGAAGTAATAATTTATATTATTTATTATTCGCTTTATCTAAAATGAAAGACTTCTGCTATTATCTATAACTCACACATTCTGTTGAAAAGACCAAGGAATAATTAAATAACTTATCAAATAAGTTAAGTTAGATAAATGAATAGACTAACTTAAACAAATTAAGAACATATTTTTATTCAACACATGATAATTAGAATAGTTAGGCTAATTGAAAAAGTTATGTACTTGTCATGGGCCATCATGGACGGGCGTCCAAATGATGTGGCATAACCTAGTGATATGTCCGGTGGAAATGGCGGGGCAAATTTCCTTAAGATTTGGGGCTGCCATAGTCCTTATGTAGAAAACCCGGAATAGAGAATGTTGTATATCAGGCAACAAAAAGCAAATATGTACAAGTGCAGGTGCCTCAAAAGTCTCCCATAAACCTAAAATATATAACAAATATGTAAATAAACACCTACAAGTAGTATGTCGAACAATGAGCGAGCTTAAAGGTAGTCGCCGAGAATCTCCTTACCCTTACTCATAGTAGGATCTGCATTTAGTCATCATAACAAAAAAGATGATGAGTCCAGGGAGTAAAATCCCAAGGAAATTCACTGACTATTCATATAATAAAGTGAAGGAAATCCAATAAATACTATTAAATAAACATGCGAAATGTAAATAGGTAAACTGTAAATGGATCATCGCATGCGTAAATAAAACTAAAATGCGAATGTGTGTCCCCGTCTCGGTTAGACTAGACCATAATTAGAATCCTTCCCCATGATCCCTCCAGGTGGAGCACCTAATTGGCCCATCACCTGTCTTCTTAGCGGCCGGCGTAGAACTACAATGCACTAATATGTGTACCAATAAAGTAGCTCAAGTCCTCATTCACCGAGGACTCCTGATACACATGCTATGGTCTAGCATGCCATAAACCCACAATGGAATACCCGGTCAGAGTAAACTTAACCACCATTCAAACCAAACACAAACATAAATGAATGATATGAATAAAAAATAGAAAATAAACACATTGAACATGATAGAGTAAATAATAGTGAAATTTGATAAAGACTCAAGTGATTTCCAATTAGGTTTTACAAACCTCAAATCGCACTACAAAAGCCCAAAAATACCCTAATCCGGTCCCAACACGCCCTCAACTATTGTACTATAGTCCCTGAGTTCCTCGAGGTCCATTATGAATGTTTTAGATTATTTGCAAAACTTCAATCTAATTATCAGTATTGCAACGCAAATCAAACCATGATATATTCAAAATCATCGAAAACACATAAGAAGAAAGTCTTAGCTCAAGGTATTAGCTTTTTGGAATGGTGTGGTGTGCAATTTGAAACCAATTCCCAACTCAAATGTGACGGCACTAGTCCCCACAAACTGGGCCCCGCCTGGCTTAGGTTTACGTGGACTCTCAGTCAACCCTCACTGAGTCAACGCTTGCTTAATTAGCCTCTTATTCGAATTATTCATCAATTGGTTGCTTATTAAGTTTGCTTATTAGTTTAACAAGTCTTAATATTCATTATGTAATGGAAAGTAATTTAAAGCAACAAAAAATAATCTGAGTTCGAGACAAGTCCTAGATATGGAAATCCTGCATAGTATAGATCTCATCGATATCTCAGGTGACGACAATGTAAATAAGCATTATATACATGTATTTCAAGTTTATCTCTCAAAACCCATACCCAAGTGTGTATAAAAAATATTAAGTATAATATAATAAATATAATTAAAACACCTACGATAGTCAAAGGAAGAATTGGCTTTGAGAAGAACTCAGAGGTAGTCACTGATCTTAAGCTCATCACCCTTGCTACTAGAGGGACATGCAATTATCACCAGTGATGGAAACAATTCCACTGAGTAAAGCCAGAAGAGATTCAACAATATTTTTGAATAATAAATGACAATAGTCTTAAAATCATGCAGGTATTTAATAAAAGCAGTAAATAAATAGTAAAGTGCATGATAAACAAACTAATCAAGTAAAGTAGTGAAACTCAAGTGGCAAGGATGCAAAATAGATAGGCAAATAGGTAATCATGTCCAAACCACTTTTCATCAGACCAAAACATAGCTTGAAGTCGACACGGCAGGCGTAGGGCGACTTCCAACTGCCATGACACGACTCTTTAGGCACTGCAGCTCCTTGAGTCACTTCCAACAAACCCTTTTAAACTATCAAAGTAAGCCACAACAATGTCGGATGCTTTATCCCCTACATAGTCCTTAGCAAGAAGCCATGACAACTCCAGATGTTTAATCCATGAGATAACACAACTGGTGGATTACCTAGACCCTATGCCACTTGAAACAAGAATGAAATACAAGTATGGCATGCTTTTCAAGAGAATGATAATAAAAAGTCAAAAAGAAATCATGTTGACATTCTTACTGGTTTACTTACCACAAAATTGAATAATATCCGAGATAAACACGGCTCCTACACGTCCGTACTACACTCATAATACCTGGCTCTACCCACTTAGTTCCTGACATCCATTTTAGTTGGTCTGGGTGTGTTAGAGTCCATTTAGTTCATTTTGGTCCATATTTAGTTTCTAGTAATTCATCATCTTTTAACTAATCTAAATGAACCTACAAATGACTCAAAAGACCCAAAAATGACTTTGAAAGACTCTGAGTCTTAGTTTTAATGTAAGTAAACATAAATCAGTGTTTAAAACTTAATTAGGAGTTGATTAGATAGGTTAGAGATCCATTTAAAAAAATTAGTCCAATGGATGCTTGTTTTAGAAACATAATTTTAATCATTCAAAACACATTTAGAAACACGTGTTAGATGATCCAAAATGATATAGAAATCAATGGGCAATGAAATTACATGAAGAAACCTTGGTCATGAGAAATCGAGCTAAATCCGATACGTGGAAGGCTTTAGAAACTTAAAACCCAAAATTAGCTCAAAATGTTACAAAAGGCTATCCCCATGGATGAACTCTGTCTTTCAACCCATTTTTGACAAATTAAATTAGTTGATTCTTGAAATATAATGAATCTAGGTTGTTGTTCTTTCTCTTAGGTTTCTAACGATATCCAGAGCGTGAAAACTTGAGTCAAAACAAAAAAGTTATGGTCATTTTACAAAAACATGTCGAGTTGTCCCATCTGCTAAAACAATAGCACGCTACTGTGCTGCAGAATGCATTTTCGTATGTCGTGACTTGGGGTTTTTGACCTTAAACCCCACTTAGGCCATGTCCATCACCAAAAACTTTAACATTGGGGTACATCCACCACAACAACATCAAAAACAACAACATCAAAAACAACAACAATTATACTAATTCATGCATCGATTCATTGAATTTACCATTACATGCATGCATTCAAAGAAAAACCAAACATCTCATTTATGTTTGAAATTCCTTTTGAAACCCTTTTGGTTCTGAAATTCAGAGTTTATAATCATCCATAAACCTATAGAAACCTTAAAATTCATCAACATGCACCTAATATAAAACTCGTTCAATGCATGACATCCATTCTTAATTTGAATGGATAGCTGACCTAGGGTTCATGCTTCCTACATTTTGATTGTTACGCATTAAATGATTAAATTTCTCTTCTTGTTCCTCTGTTTTCCCTAGAAGTTCAGCCACCCTTAGCTTCTCCTACGTGTCTTCTTCTCAAGCTTTGAACGATAATAAAGAAAATAGTGCTGGAGTAGTTTGTTGAGAATTGTCCCTTTTATACTAGTGACTCTCTTGATTCTAACTTGTGCATCACTAGAAGAATCTAGAGCCCTAACTTCTCCTAGCATGCGTCCCTGTATTTGCATTAATATTAATACTCACACAAATCTCTTGGTCATCTAATAGTTCCTAAGTTAAGTATGCGACTTATGAGTGAATTTTCATAAGGTTAAGCCTAAATTTCCATTACTTGGTTCTTAATTTTAGGTTAAATACAACTTAGGATAAATTTCCCTTTTTTACTTAAGACAAGCTAGCTTGCCTAAACCCCATCGATCTGCTCGCCTATACATGTACCCGGCACGACGCACATTTTTCAAAATACACACTACCTATTAATTTCAACTAATTGATAGTCTTAACTATGTATTTGGTTATAAATATGATAATACACACACCAAACACAAATATAAAATACCTCGGGGTCGACTCTCGAGGGTTGACTTAGTACACCATGTCATAATGAGTTCTCGTCAGAGTCTTGCAATGACAAGTGACATAAGTTAGAAATTTACCCAACTAAATTACAATTTCATCCTCAAAATTCGAAATAATTAAGATGAATTCCTTACTGAAATCAAAATAAGAATGCGAAGATCTCACACATATAAGACTCTAAATGGAACTATAAATGTTGGTAGAAGATCTTGGCCAATTTTTTACCCTTCCGATGTGAGACTTTTGATATCGTAGTTTCTCTCCTCATATTATAACCCGCCTCGGTGTTGATCTGCGTTTCCCCTCTTGCTTGTTTTTGCAGACTTAAAACACTAGCAAACTTGCTTGATTCCTCCTTGTGTGACCTCGTATGTCATAGAAGACCAAAGTTTACACTTCACTACTAGGCTTATTAGTATCATACCACTCTTACTTTAATAAATCATGACATAAGTGTCACACAACATCGAGAATCCTTTCCACAGACCATTGAACTACGAAAAGGTGTCTTAGGCATAGCCACCAACTTCAGTATCCAGATATGGAACATAGTGTTTTTCTGAGATATATGTAAGTGCTAAAGCTGATATGGGCATCAAACCTCCATGGCGACACATCATCTATTGCAACCAGTAGTTACATATTGTGGCGATTCTCATGACTTACAACCTCAAGGCTCATATCCATGTCTAATAGACCTATCAAGTTTTGGATCGAATGGAAATATCATTTAGGTATTCCTTTGCAATATTGGTCCCTTGTCACTATAGTAATATCCAAACTCTTATACTATTAAAGAAAGCTTGACTAATTCGTTATAATCTCAATCTAGGTCCTCAATGCTCGACCTGCCTTATATGCGAGTCCTATTTTCCACGAACATTCCAAAAAATGTTCGCCCTAATCTCAGCCTCCTAACATTGATTCCTAAATCAGTGTTTCCACTAAATCATGTTTGGTTTTGTACCATACCATGCCTTTTGTATCCCTGAAGTTTCCCATTACATGCATTATCCTCTAAAAGGACTAGTAGCTTACTGCAAGATCTCATTCTAATTTGGATATCCCCTAACTTCAGGTGATATGAAATCCAAGTCGAATCATTGGACTATTGTCACTAGTGTTTGTTGTCAACTTCCATTTTCTTATCTAATTGAGACAAACCATGTTCTCATATATGCACATGTCAACGCCTAAGCAGTGGATGTACTTCACAAGTTTGTGACCACGGTTGTCAAGAACACTACGTGCTCATGTATCTTAAGATAAGCCACAACACTATCTATTCTTATCTCTTGTTAGGTGTATTCAAAGTAAGTTAGACATTCCTTGTACCTAACTTTCTTATCTCATATTCGATCTTTCAAAGCATCATGCATCTCCGGATACTATGATCTGCAAACTACATGCCTATTTCTTATCCTTACTAGGATGCTTAATCAAGTCCTTACCATAAAACCTTCTTTACTAACTCCCAGTTTGACTCTAAGCGCGTTTCCTCTTAGGTTATGGTAGTCAAACTCCATCATCTATCTTGAGTTTGTAATCGAAGTCCTCAACATAGAGATGATTCTAACTATTTCGTCATTATAACAAATTTTTAAACCTTGAAGCTAGGTTTTACACTATTTTTCAATACATAGGCATGCTTCTATCCTATTGGATTTAACCACATCCAACTACTTTATCGGTCGGCTTAGTGGATCGTGTATATATCCTTCAAGTTTCCTATTAAGTTAGTCGGTAACCATATTTAACAAAACCCAAAGATTATATCGTATTGATACGGCAAGTCTATACTAATTTTCATATATTTAAATTATCATTAATCTCTAGGATTATTCCAAATCTGGCATATGACTCAAACTCATTGACCCTTAAATCCATGGACTTCATGCCATAAGCTCGATGTTAATGTGAGAGATTCTATGTTTCTCCATGTCTCATAGACACATTGTTTCAAAATCTTTCACGAGGCTTAAATGGGTCAGACTGTCCTCAATTTCAAATTTGTTGCATTTGAATCATTTGAAAATGTGTGAGAACCTAGGGATGCCCATCCCTTAAGGTTGGCTTGAGGTCATCTTTGACCTATGATATACTTGCATACTCTATCTCAGCTCGCATTCCTAATTAATTCCTTGGTCCAAGAGAGGTGGCAGTAGGCCTCCTACAAGTGTTATAGATTGGGAAAAATTATGACACACCAGTGGAGATACTCGGGCTGCTATTCTAGCATGACGACTCTAGTGCTCTTGTCAGAGCCAAAAGAGTATGTTCTTACTCTCCTTGCAATCACCGAGTCATCTCGACATTCTCTACCTCCGTAGAGTCCGCTAATAACCCACCTATCTCACGCACATTATTACTAGCTATTCTGTTTTCTATACTTACATTTTATCCTTTTTCACTCTCAAAAGAGACAAGTTTCTGATTAAACTCAAGCACGAGTTTCTACTACTTTTTTAGAAGTCTCAGTTCCTTTATCGGAGATGTTTCGTATCGTTCTTGTGATATCGAGTAATTTCCTCAAGTAATTCATGCTCAAGGATTATATAATCCATTAAGACTCTTTCCTCTATTCATGGCTTAATGCTTAATGGAATTTTGATCTCTACTATCGAAGCATCAAAGTTACTATTTTCGTCTCTTATTTGATACTCCTAGTGAATAAGAAAGTGTAGGAGTCATTCTCCTTATCATGTCCTTTTTCTCTAGATGCCACTTCATTTCACCTCAACAAAAATCACTACTGTTTACCACCGCGAGTCTCAGGAAAGTCTAGTCTAGATATATTTCATTTAAGAATTACTTTAATTTACATTCCATCCTTTAAATCTTACTCATTGCTTAAACTTATATTATTACTTTATCAACTAAGTGTATGTCTTATACACTTGGTTTAAAGTCCATACATAATGGTGGTCACATTTTCGCTATATAAAAACGTTCCTTAATTCCTCATTTTTACCACTTAAATCCACCTCTGGTCTTACAATTGTTCGAACTAATTCAATCTCATAGGGATGTGTAATTAGACCAAAGTAACCTAGCTTTATATCAATAGCATATTCCTTGCAAATAATTGTTCTAGGTAAACCTTATAGAACATGTCAAGGAAAAGTTTCTATTAAAAGGTACTTTAAGTCTAGTTTTTCCATGATTTCCACCTCAACCAGTCTATTAGAGTCTTTAACAACTCATATCCAACACTATTGGATATCTCGATGTCAAATAAGTTCCCTTGATCCTTTATATCATCTCAACAAGCATAAAAACCGCGGTTAGCTATAACTTGCAATACTAAATTTTTTTTTAAGAACTATCTATTCCCGAAGCTACCACTCTCCCTATGCCTTCCCTTTCATTTTTAAGTTAGGTTATGCTCTCAAATGTCAATTGTCATACTACACATACGGTATAATCTAGCTCAGGTTACCCTAACTTACATCCAATACCCTCAAAGAAATTTCAGTGCAATAGAACTTTTGACACATCCACCAAGGCATGCATGAGGCAACTTTCATACAGCAGAACCTTAATGATTTATAGAGGTGTATCAATCCTTAGTACTATCAAAAAATTGTGCCTCTTCTATATATTAAACTATGATCATGTAACTTATAAAGTCATATTTGGAGGATGGGATTTGCATTTTACTTAACGTACTTTAATTTCTATTACCTCAACTTTATTGGATTGAAAGATTTTAGGAAATGAAAGAATAGTAGCATAAAATCATGAGTTCACATGTGTTATGTAATGACCCATTACCTTAAGCCAATAATTAGTACTAATCTACATCCTAATTAATTCAAGTTAGGCTCGTGATTAAGTTCGACGTATCTTAATTAGCGTATGCATGCATTTGCATGATGTATGGTGTTTATTTGGATTGTTAAATTAATTTATCTATAGGTTGTCGTATAATACTAAAAATTATACACAGCCTATAAAATGGAAAATACCCAATAAAAATTGTTTACTGGGACAATAAGTGTGACGAGGGAGTCCTGGCAAAAGTGTGCACACTAAAGGACACTTGTAAGTTTGTCCAATGAGTTTATTGGTGAATAATACATGATATATATATTTATATGTTTTTAAATATACACATATATATTGGAAAATAAATGAATATTAGAAATAAATGGATTATTATATCATCTCGAACAAATCGTAAGTGATTGATGTGTCAAATTTTGTGTCACTTTAAGCTATCATTTAACACATCAACTATATGATCGATCTCGAGATGACACGTCACGTATCAATATATAAAAACAAAAACTTAAAGCTTATCAATTCATCTGAAAAATCGAGAAAAGGAGGAGGGTTCGGTCAATTCAAGATAGAAGCGGGGTCATTCTAGGAGTCGAATTCAATCGAGTTAAAGAGCTTAATTGAATCAACAACACGAGATCAACATTTAGGTATGATTTGTTCTTGTGTTTGTCGAAGTTTAGTTTGATGGTGATGATAGGAGTTTAGTTAATTATGTGGTTTGATAAGTAGAATTGGTTTATAACCTGAGGTCTTCCATGATGATTTAGGAGTGTAATTGTTAAGTTTGGAGGTGTTCTGGATCAATTTGGAGGAGCAAATTGGTGCTACTGTTGCAGGTCTGGTGTGCATAGCGCGCTAGGCTTTGGCCATAGCGCGCTACGCATACTGGGGAAGATGACCAACTTATGGATAGTGCGCTATCCATGTCATGTAGCACGTTATTAGACCCTATAAACTAGAAACTGTGCTGTGTTTTATGAATAATTTTTTAGGGACTTAAGGACTGTTATGAGGGATTTAAACATAATGTATTGAACCTATATTTATCTCAAATGACTGGTGATAGGTTAAGGAACACCGAGAAAGAGTGAGATGACTGGAAAGTAATGATACAAATTTATTAGAGCCTGATTAATTTAAAACTACATAGATTGATGTTATCAGACTATCATTATACAATTACAACTCAGGTATATGGAGAAAATATAGGTATTAATAGAGCTTCTCAATTTAAACTTCATGAATAAATGATGGTGATGATGATATGTGTAAGTTTAGTTAACGCGCCATCAACTGAGAGAGCTAATTTTGGAGCTACTAATTTGATTTTTTGAGTTTAGATTCAAAGTAAATTAGATAAGATTCAATGGTGATTAGTTGTCAGAAAGCTAATCAAGATTATATAGAGCGTTAGAGCATAACAACTAGTATAAATTATCCTAAATGGTTAGTGTCTGATAATGTTACATTATGGTTCAGGGATAGATTATGGATTCTAGATTAGAATCAGGTGAGGAAGGAAGTGTTACGGAAATCTCATAGATCTCTTTACAGCATTCATCCAGATAGCGGTAAGGAATATCATGAAATGAGGCACCTTTATTTATTTTTAATCTGGGATGAAAAATGATGTTGTAGAAATAATGAAGAGATATGAGATATGTTAGATAGTTAGGGCTAAGCATAAGAAACTCGAAGGTTTATTGCATTCGCTGCCTACTTCTGAGTGGAAATAGGACTATAAATAAGTGGATTTTGTTTTTAATTTATCTCTGAGTTAGCGTAAGCACAACACGGTAAACATTGTAGCTATTAGTTGATGGAGTCTATGCATTTCTTGCCAATTTCTATGTGAAATCTTCTCAATTGATTAAATAAAATATACATACATGAGGTGTTAGATTTCAGGGTGCTTCATGTCGACTATTTCAGATAAGGATCTGAGATTCACATCTAGAGGATGGAGTGAATTGTCGCGACAAGCTGTGGAACTGATCTTAACCTCAGTATGGTATATTATCGGTAGATCGATGGGTAGCCGGAGTAATAAATTTTGGTGCTAGAGGATATACTTTAACCTTGTGTCTTGAAGTTTAATAATAACTGGAAAAGATACATTTCTTTGTATGAGTTCGTTTATAAAAATAGCTGTCATGCTAGAATGGAATGCTCATTTGAAACTTTGTATGGTCAACCATATCATTTATTAGAGTGTTTGGACAGGGGTTGAGATGCAAGTTTATTTTAGCCATAATTAATTTAGAACTACACAGTGGAAAGGTAGCATATTAGCCAACATTTGACTACAATACAACTAAAACAAAAGAGATACCCCGATAAATATCATAGACGGTTGAAGCTTTCAAAGGACAAATATGTTTTATTGAAAGTCTCACTTAAGAGAGAAGTTGTGTAAGTTTAGATTGTGAGGTAAGCTAGCTTCAAGGATTATTAAAACTGAGAACCAAAGAGACTTCTTTGGTTATAGTGAAATAATGATTTCGTAAAGATGATGAGCTAACCTGAAAGCGGAAGTATGAGAAATAGTTCCCATTTCTCTTTGAAAATGTAGGTAATATCAAATTACTTTCATTTCAAGGATGAAATTGCTTTAAATTGGGGAGACTGTAATGACCTTTACCTTAAGCTAGTGATTAGTACTAACCCAAATCCTAATTAATTCGAGTTAGGCTCGTGATTAAGTTCGGCGTACCTTAATTATCGTGTGCGTGTGTTTGCATGATGTATGGTGTTTATTTGGATTGTTAAATCAATTTATATATAGGTTGTCGTATAATACAAAAATTATACACAAGCCTATAAAATGAAAAATACCCAATAAACAATAGTTTATCGGGACACCAAGTGTGACGAGGGAGTCGTGGCAAGAGTGTGGACGCTCGAGGACACTTGTAGGCATGTCCGGTGAGTTTGTTGGTGAATAATACATGATATATATATATATATATTTTTTTAAATATATAAATATATATTGGAAAATAAAATAATATTAGAAATATATGAATTATTTGATCGTATCGAACAAAGCGTAAGTGCTTGATGTGTCAAATTTTGTGCCACTTTAAGCTGTGTTACTTTAATGCATCAACCACGCGATCGGTCTCGAGATGACGCGATGCATATCTCGAGGAAAATCCATATATTAAAACAAAAACTTAAAGCTTATCAATTCATTCAAACAATCAAGAAGAGGAGGAGGGTTTGGTCGATTCTTGATTGAAGGGATGTCGTTTGAGGAGCTGAATTCAACTAAGTTGATGAACTTAATCGAATCAACAAAATGAGATCAACGTTTAGGTATGATTTGTTCTTGTGTTTGTTGAAGTTTAATTCGATGGTGATGCTAGGAATTTAGTTGATTATGTGGTTTGATGAGTAGAATTGGTTTAGAACCCCACTAGAGGATCTCCTTTATCATTTCAGAGTGTAATTCTTGAGTTTGGAGGTGTTTTGGATCAATTTGGATGAGCAGAGTGGTGGTGCCGTTGCAGGTCTGGAGCGCATAACGCGCTAGGCTTTGGCCATAGTGCGCTACGCATACTTGGGAAGATGACTGACTTATGGATAGCGCGCTATTCATGTCATGTAGTGCGCTATCAGACCCCTGAAACTAGCACATGTGCTAATTTTTATGAATAATTTCCACTGGACTTAGGGACTGGTCTAGGGGATTTATTAAACTTATATTGATCTTAAATGATTGGTGATAGGTTGATCCACACCAAAGAAGAGTGAGATGACCAAAAAGTTAGTAAATTTAGACTGAGATTTAAACCTGAGGTAAGTACAGATTCGCTTATTTATCAATATTGCATGGCTATTTAGTATATATAGCTCATGTAGTTGTTGGATTGCAATGGGGGATTATGTACACTGTGATGTTTTTTCTAACGAATAGAAAACGATGTTTACTGTGATTCACGAGAGTAAGATCATGAAATTCAGACGAGGTGATATATGAGATGGGTTAGCTTCCCAGCCTATATGTAATTTCCTACTTAGTTTATGGGTGGCATTGGTTACATTTACACTTGAGGGTTTGAGATAGAACCATTGGGCATTACTGGATGGGCTAGAGAGCACATGAACGCGATGTAGTGGTCTGACAATCACATTAATTAGTCTTCATAAAAAATGGAGATCACAGTGTAATAGTCCAAAACATTTACTTTATGTATTGAATTTATTATATTTCCATATTCTTGTTAGATATCATTGGTGCATGTTGTTATTGCATAATATCCTTGAATATTATATTGAATGTTGATGATTAGTGTGAATCCCTACTTACTGAGCAAGTTGGAATGCTCACCCCAATTAACATTATAGGTAGATCCGATAAGCGCTACGACTACAGGATGGAGAAGTTATATGAGACTTGAACTTCTCTTCGATGTAATGACTTTCTCTGGTCTTATATATTTGTATTGAATTACACTTTCGTAATATCACATGGGATGGGTGATTATATAATCGAGGTTTATCCCGGTTTGTTTTTAATATTGTATATCTTATTTTGGTTATCGAAAAAGGTTTTAAATTTTCACTGCGTATATGATTTGTTTTATTTCGATGATCGATATACAACAGTGCTTATCAGGTGTAGGTGGTAAGGCTGCTAATTCTACTTAAGTCTGGTAAGGATAATCTGGGCTTAATTAGGGTTTCAGGCCAGGTATTTCCCTAATGAGGTTAGGGGATGCTACATGTTATGTATTCATAATACTACAATTCTAGATTTCATGAACTCCACTTTATGTGATAATCTTCACTTTCCATATAACTCTCATAACTGATTCCATCTTTTAGAGATCGAAATTCGTTATGCTTTCCCAATTGGTAAAATGATATCACCTCATCCGCTTCTATTCAAGTATTACTGACCAACGTTAATATTCTACTCTTATTATTTTTCTCTCCAAACATGATAACCCATAACTTATCTTTATCCATCAACTCATGGTGTTACACATAATTCTTCAAGATGACATAGGCCTCAAAAGCAGGAAACACATATATCTAACAATACCATATAGTACATACAATCAACATAACATGTATAATTCCGGTTTTAAGTTTTCCTAACTCGCCTCACTTCCCAACTAAGACTCGAAGTTAGGTTCATAGGATTTCTACATTACTTTTCATTTGTCCTAACTCTTAAATTTGCACGTTAGTCGGGTTGTAGGCTTACCAAGAGTCTATAGTAAAAAAAAACCTTATGCTCTGATACCAACCATGACGACCCCAGTCCCCACAAATTGGGCCCCGCCTGGCCTAGGCTTACATGAACCCTTGATCAACACCTACCGAGTCAATGCATGCCTAGTGAGCCTCTTATCCGAATTATTTAACCATTGGTTGCTTATTAAGTTTGCTGATTAGTTTAACAAGTCTTAATATTCTTTACACAACATAAGGTAATTTAAAGCAACAAAAAATAAACTAAGTTCAAGACAAGTCCTAGATTTGGAAATCCTGCATAGTATAGATCTATTAGGCGACGACAATGTAAATAAGTATTATATACATGTATCTCAAGTGTATATCTCAAAACCCATACCCAAATGTATATACAAAACATCAAGTATAATATAATAAATGAATTAAAATACCTACGATAGTAATAAAGGAAGAGCCGACTCTAAGAAAAACTCTGAGGTAGTCACTGATCTTGGGCTCCTTACCCTTGCTACTAGAGGGACCTACAATTTTCCCAAGTGACGGAGAGAATTCCAATGAGTAAAGCCAAGAAAAGATTCAACAATATTTCTGAATAATAAATGACTATAGTCTCTAAATCATGCAGGTATTTAAAGAAAACTATAAATAAATGGTAAAGTGCATGATAAATAGACTAATCAAGTAAAGCAGTGAAACTCAAGTGGCAAGGAAGCAAAATAGATAGGCGAAGAGGTAATCCTGTCCAAACTACGGGTCATCAGACCAAAGCACAGCTTGAAGTTGACACAATGGGCCTAAGGCCACTTCCAATTGCCCCGACACGACCCTTTAGGCACTGCGAACTCCTCGAGTCACTTCCAACAACACCTTTTAAGCTATCGAGGTAAGCCACATTAATATCAAATGCATTATCCTTTGAATAGTCCTCAGTGAGAAGCCACAGGGACTCTAGATGCTTAAACCTCGAAATAACACAATTGGTGGATTACCTAGACCCTATGCCACTTGAAACATGAATGGAATATAAATATGGCATGCTTTTCAAGAGATTAATAATTAGAAGTTGAAAAAAATCACGTTGGCGCTATTACTATTAACTTACCTCAAAATGTAATAATATATGAAATAAACACGGCTCCCACATGTTCGTACTACACTCCTGATACCCGACTCTATCCGTTTAGTTTTTGGCATCCATTTTAATTGGTCTTGGTGTGTTATAGACCATTTAGTTCATTTCAATCCATATTTAGTTTCTAGTCATTCATCGCCTTTTAACTAATCAAAATGAATCTACAAATGACTCAAAACACCCAAAAATGACTTCGAAAGACATCTGATTCTCAGTTTCAGTGTTAATAAACATAAACTAGTGATTAAAACTCAATTAGGAGTTGATTAGGTGGGTTGGAGATCCATTTACGAAAATCAGTCCAATGTATGTATGTTTTAGAAACATAACTTTGATAATTCAAAACGCGTTTGGAAATGTGTTAGATGGTCCGGAATGATATGAAAATTGAAAAGCAATGAAATGACATAAAGAAACCGTGGTCAGGAAAAGTTTAGCTAAATCCAATATGTGAAAGGCTTCGGAAAGTCAAAACCTAAAATCGGCTCAAAAAGTTATAAAGGCTATCCCCACGGATGAACTCTGATTTTCAACCCATTCTTGACAAATTAGATAACTTGATTCTTAAAATATAATGATTCTAGATTGTTTGTCTTTCTCTAAGATTTCCAACGATATGCGGAGTGCCAAAATATGAGCTAAAACGAAAACATGTCGAGTTGTCTCGTCTGCAAAGACAGTAGCGCGCTACTGCGCTGCAGACAACATTTTTGCATGTCGGGACTTGGGGTTTTTGACCTCCATTGCCAAAAGCGTTCACAATGGGGTACATCCACCTACAACATAAAAAAATTACCAATTACACCAATTCATACATAGATTCATTGAATTTACCATTGCACACATGCATTCAAAGAAAAACCAAAATTTTCATTTTTGTTTGAAATTCATCTTTGAAACCCTTTTAGTCATGAAACTCATAGTTTATAATCATCCAACAACCCATAGAAACCTTGAAATTAATCGACACGCACCTAATATAAAACTCATTCAATGCATGGCATCCATTCCTAATTTGAGTTGATAGCTCACCTAAAGTTCATGCTTCCCACATCTTGATCTTTACACTCTTAATGATTAAGTTTCGCCTTTCGTTCCTCTGTTTTCTCTAGAAGTCCAACCACTATTAGCTCTTCTTACTCTTCTTCTTCTTTAGCTTTGAACTGCAACAAAGAAAATAATACTAGAGTGGGTTTGTTGAGAAGTGCCCTTTTATACTAATGGCTCTCTTGATTCTAACTTGTGTATCACTATAAGGATCTCAGGCCCCAAGTTTTCCTAGACATGCATCCCTACATATGTATTAATCTTAATATTCACACACGTTTCTAGGTCATCTCTATAGTTTCTAAGTTGAGCATGTGACTTATAAGTGTTATTTCATAAGGTTAAGCCTGAATTTCAATTACTTGATTCTTAAATTTAAGCTAAATACAACTTATGATAAATTACTTTTTTTACTTAGGACACTTACTAGTTATGTGTAAGCTAACTTGCTTAAACCCCATCAATCTGCTTGCTATATTTGTACCTAGTGCAACGCTCGTTTTTCGAAACAAACGCTACTTATAAATTTCTACTAATTGATAATCTTAACTACGCATTTGTTTATAAATATGATAATACACACATACACCAAAAAAATATAAAATACCTCGGAGTCGACTCACGAGGGTTGACCAAGTACATCACATCATAATGACTCCTCGTCAAAGTCCTGCGATGACACTTGACACTAGTTATAAATTTAGGGTTATTACATCAAATCACCTAGGATTCTATTCTAGTGCAAATCTTGAGGTAAATATATGACATCAATTTTTTCATCCAACTATATGCATTTGTGATCAATTAATTCAATTAATTTAAGTTAGGCTTTTTATACATATGTAAGCTATTTATGATCGACATGCTTACCCGGTAAAAACGTCGACACGCATTATTAGGCATTTACTCGTTACACAATTTCACATATTATGGAAATATAAATACACACATGCGATGTGTTATGAAATAAATAATAATTAATATTGCAATTATGCAACTAACGGATACACATAACGATTTATGCCCAGTCAAGCGTGTTCTAGCCTATCAAGAGTATCCACGTGGGCCTGAGCTAGCGTCCGAATATGAAAATAACCTAAATAACGGCGCCAATAAATATTAGGCCCTTACATGATGCATATGGGTTGGAGTTTTCGCCTTAGTTAGTCGAGATCCACACAGTGTTTCACATTTCTATGCTTCGACTGGATAGGTCGAGAGGACGCAGACGATCGATGGTGGATTTGAGTCAGATAGACTTGAGAGAGGACATTACCTACAAGGAGCAGCCTATTCACATATTGGACAATGAGGTGAAGAGATTGAGGAACGAGGACATTCCATTAATTCTTGTCATGTGCCAGCATTGCAGGCATGAGAAGCTAACGTGGGAACTAGAGTCCTATATGCCTGAGCAGTTCCCACGTCTATTGTAGATCATAGTAAGTTTTTGTTTAAGTTATTTCGATTTCGATGATGAAATCCAAATTAGTTGGGAAGCCTACAATGACCTTAAAATTCTAACTCGTGACACGTGTCACTGCTAGATTCTAACGAGGACTTTTGATGGTGTGCACACTTGATCAACCTTCGAAAGTTGACACCATGATATTTATATTTTTGTGATGTGTGTCTTACTTATTTATGTCCAAAATATACAATTCAAAACAATTTATCTTGATATATAGGCATCGAGGCACGAGCAAGGACACGCCTCGATATGGGTGCAGACGTAGGAATCAGGTAGTATATGACGAGGTGATTGTCTAAGTGAGGTTTGAACATATTGTGAATATCCTTACTTAGGTTGGTTAAGCATTAAATTCATGAATCAGCTAAAGGACCTAAGTTACACAAACAATATAAGCATCCTAGATATTCCTTGAGATTTATGTTAGGATCGATTTCATGAGATCAAATGTATTTGTAGTGTTAGAGAGAGTGTATTAATGGGAATGATGGAGTACACATAACCTCTTGATTGACCTCGATATATGGGTGTAAGAGAAATAAGAGGAGGATCAAAGGGTTACAAATTTAACACACTAAACATAAATAAGTTGCTTCTTTTTTATTTGACAACACGCAACAAAAAAATTCTAATCTAAAGGAGAAATTGGGGAAAAAAGAAGAAGCCATCACCATGGGCTGAAAATTTTAGGAATTTAGAGGCCAAGAAGAGTGTAATTGGTGTTAATAGAGACAATAAAGCTAGAGTTCATCCAATTTAGCTAGGTAAGCATTCACAATATTGCTCATCCTTTCAATTAGGTTTTCTGATTTGTGAATGCATCAATTTGGTCTAAATAAATGGGTTTAATCAATGGTTTATAACCTAAGAAAGTATTTCGATCTCTGAGTCTCAATTCAAATTAAGTTCCTAAATAATTTCTCAAGTTATGGTCTCAAATTGGTTTTCCATATCGATACATGTTAAATCTAGATTTTTTACAATCTATACATTCAATTGTTATGAATGATCTATGATCGAGTTAAGGCCTAATTGAAGACACTATCTGTAGTGTTTTAAGCCCTAGGTGGGTGGATTTAGGCTCGAAACTTGGCGAGGAAGATGAGGGTTCAAGACCCCTTTTTTCCATTAAAAATCACAAACGGCACCACTAGGGACCCCGTGGATATAAGTCCATGGTGCCATCCAAGGTGTGGAATTTATGCCTCGCTGCCAAAACCCATGCCATGAAGGGCGTTGTGGGTTTTATACCCACAACGTGAATAGCCATTTTGCCTAAAATTTTTATTTTTAGCCGAGACTTTTAGACCTTTTTTTAGGGTCTCCACTAGTCCAAAAGTTACCAAGATTTACAGAGAGCATCAACATACTATAAATTTGATTCAACAATATTTTCAAGTAATTCCAACATATTTTGAATGGTTTTCAAAAATAATTTTGAAATAGGAAAAGATAAATTCTAAAATGAACTGAAATGAATTTAAGGAACCATTAGACCTCAGTAGACTTGAAATGATTTGTAAGTCATAAAATGGGATTGGTAAATACCAAGAACACTAAAATGTAAAATTATAAATGTGCAAGTTAGATTGCAATTAAACTACGTTAGCAAAAATGATTGTAAATACAACTTAATGACTTTAACACGTATATAACTAATTAAAATAGACACCAGGTAACTAGCTAGCTAGATTTGAGCGTTGGGGAGTTGATTTGGGGCGCATGTTAGAGCCATGAGAGCACGATTAGCGTTGATATGGGGTAAGTAAAACCAGCTAGGAAATGTGCAGTAATTCATTGAGCTTTATATTTTATTGCTATTGCACTTCCTTACCTTCTTGGAATTCCTTATATAAAATGAGTGTCCGAGGGCCAAGTGAGTCAAGAAGATGCTTTGATGGAGTGGTTGTCGGTTAGCTACTGGAGTCATGACCTCGATTCATTGGATTATTTGGTTGGTATGTGATGTGTTTTATTTGGAGCACCGTTAATATCCCTCATTTGGGACGGTCTAGGTACAGCAGACGCTACCAGTGCTAAAAAACCTGAGTCTACTTAGCATTGCTGCGACTCTAGAACCTAACCTTATGGCACCCGCACTCAGTGGTCTTGAACTACTTGGGCACCTCTTTATTGTTTCTTTTGACACTCATTTCTCGTTGTACTTTTATTTTTTTAGTCTTATTATCATGTATTCCTTATACCTTTCTTTATATCTGCATGAATCTTAAACTGTTTTATTTATTTTGAATTATTGTTTAGATCTTACTGGCTTTTACTTACTGGACTCGTTATTCTTGTATTTGACCGAGTGCAGATCCGCATTGAGCAAGGGTAAGGCACCGATACTTGGCAATTTACTTTGAAAACATCGGAGTGGCCTTCCTTTACGCACTTTTGTAGGTTTTTAACTTTTTGTATTACTTATATATGTTGTTTTTCACACTTAGGATACTTGTTTAGGTTGATAGATACGTATGACTTGTATATTATTTTACTTGTTTATTCACACTCGACACAAGATATACATGACTACATATGTTTACAAGGTTCTACATTTAGGTTGTCCAACTCTTTTACTTTATTGTCGAGTTATTTCACGTATTAATTGCTTCCGCTAACTTGTAAAACATAAAAATATAGATAACTTGACTTAAGATTATAAATTTAGCAATTTGTGGGGAACTGGGGCTATCACAGAGCTACTCATATAATGATGCGGGTTCCCGCAAATATGGTAGCCAAATGACCAAATGTATAATCAACCCGTTGATGAGGTAGCTACTATCACTACAAGAATGGGTCTTTGAGGACGTTTTAGTAAAGAGATTTATATGTGAACGCCTTGAAAAATAGTATAGAAGGGAATTTAACAAAAAAACATGTCCTTAAGATAATGACAATACAGTATAATGTATGAGGTTCAGGTAAAGATGTCCCCCAATGCGCTTTTAAAGACAATTAAAATAGTTGGTAAATAGTTTAATTTCAAGACATTCATAAAATGTCGTACGTAGTATCAGTTCCCGCTAAAATATTAGTTTCCCATCAATTTATTTTGGGAAGTTTTCGTTGAAAAGTCTTTTTTTTTTTAATTAGGACGTTTTTCTTTAAATGTTTTCATAAATGTATAATACTATGTTTTGACTTAAATGTCTTAAATATAAACGTTTTTAGGATGTGTTCTTTACAATGACCTCTTTTTAATGAAAAAATATATAAACACTAATGATTGTACTAAATGACCTTCTTGTTAAATGAAATATGAATATGACAAGTCAATAATTAGACATGTTTATAGCATAATGTAAGATAGTTTTAGATAAAAAAAGTGATGATATTACTTAGGGTATTCTCTCGTTTTTGTGATTTCGGGATTTAATTAGAAACATGAAGAAATGGAAAAAAAAGGAAGAAAAGGAAGAAAAGTCAAAATAGTCAACTGGAGAAAAATTCCAGCGAATCATCAAAGATACGAGATTACATAAATTGATACCTAAATCGGAGCTAGCGATGAGCCAGCGAATTGGGATTTACAAAGGATTGCTGAATGAATCGGTGGAGCACATAGAGATAATTTCAATGATTCACTACAAAAAAACAGCAAATCAGAAACGGAATTAGAAACGGAAATAAGTTCCGTTTCTAAATCAGAAACGGAATTAGAAACGGAATAATTTCCGTTTCTAAATTAAAAAGTTAGCGACGGAATTGAGACGGAAACATTCAGAGACGGATTTGAGATGGATCAGAGACGGAATTAGAGACGGAATTAAATTCCGTCTCTGAAAAATGGCGCCACCATTCCCGCCAAAACTTTATTTTGTTATACCCGTTCATCAAATCTCGAGATTTGTGACAACAAATCTCGAGATTTCTCTTTACCACCTCCAAAACCCCCCCTCGTCTCCTCCTCCCCACCACCGAAAGCCCTAACGAAGCAACGGAATCGCGCGATTCGATCTCATCGTCTTCGTCGTCTCTCCTCCATACTCTCTCTCTCTCTCTCTCTGGTCGCGCCGTCTCTCTCCTGGTCCACCGCCCCCAAATCTCCAACCCCCAACAAATCGGGCGTCTCTGTTCCGTTGCTCTCAACTCTCTCTCTCTCGGTCTCTCCGTCTGTCTCCGATCCACCGCCCCCAAATCCCCAACCCCAACAAGTCGTCCTCGCACTACATTGCTCCCCGGTAGCGCCGCCTTACGCTCTGGTCGTGTTCGGTTGTCTTGCACCATTTCGATCCGCGCTCTCTGCTCCTCTCGGGTCTCACTTCGTGCTCTCATTCAGTCCCCTCTTCGATCTCTCGTTCGGTGGTATTGTGCTCTCATTCATTCCGCGCCTCGTCGTGCTTGATTGGTGAGTTCTCCTCTTTCCTCTCGAACCATTATTTTTGGTGAATTGGTAGTGACATGTTATGTAGGTGTTCCTTGCTATTTTATCATATCTTGATGTTGGTTTACCTATTTAAATGTATAATTTAAATAAATTTGATTTGGTTGTAACTTTACCAAGATGTCTCCCTTGCTATTGTATGATATCTTGATGTGTATAACTATTCACTATCATAAGTGATATATTGATGTCTTTGTTATATGTTTGGTGTCTCTCTTGAGGTGTTATGTAGGTGTTCAACTAACATTTATAAAAAGAACAAGTTTCCACTTCCTTTCAGTCTAATGAAATCAAGAATTTTCGTTCAGTCTTTTTGTTCAAATTTATCATGAATGGGGTGTTTTTTATTCCTTGCTATTTTATTTTGTTTGGTTATGCTATTCTGAAATGCCAAAAAACTGATAATGGGTGCAATGATCTGAAATATGAAAATCTAATTCTGAATATACTAGGTATTACTTTGATCATAGTTCTTTGCATGATTCTTGATCTCATTCAAGAGCTTAGTGAACGAAGTGATGGTTGTGGCTATGTCTTCATCGGAGCCAACTCTGAAAGTCTCATAGTGCCCCTCAATTATCAACATTTTTCTTCACTTGATGTTTACCTTTATAATGTACCCTAAGCTTCTCCTTCACTTCCTTAGTTGTTTGACAAGTCCTAACTCTGTTAAATTTGTTCTCATAAAGCGAGGAATAAAAATTATTCATGGCTTGATCATTGGAGAGCTCAATCTTGGTCTCCTCAATGATGTATTCTCTCATGGCCCTGTGCGGTGGACTGTACCTATTCTCAATTGACTCCCACAAAGTCTAATTTTCACCCTAATGTAGAACTTCATCCTTACTTTCCAATAAGCATAGTTGGTATAGATAAAAAACACTTTGAATTTTCAACTCCCTATCCTTAGTTCAATGAAAAGTTAAAACAATTACTTTCTAATCCAGGCATCTTACATATATATGATGAGGTAAATAATCCGATTAGAGGAATATCGAATAAATGTTGTTGTACTTTGCATTTCGTGCCTTGAATTGCATTCGAACATTAATACTTAGCAAGATAATAATTAAGGACAACATTAGATATTAAAGTAAATTTGATCTATCGCCATTCTAGCATTTCTTAATAAAACCTATAATTATATAAGTCATTCCATGACTAGAGTGATCTAATTACATCTATCATCATATGAAAAGAGACATTACATTACAATACGATCATAAATGAAACCTGAGACATCGTGTAACGCAGACTAGTTAGAAAATTAATGACTTCCTAACTTTGTCAATTTATTCTCTATTCATGAGTTCAACAAGAACCTCGTTCTTTCACTTAGCTATCAATTTCTTCTAGATGGTCTTGATCGCTATTCCGATTTACAATATTCTCCAATTAGTGAGATTTCTTATCATCTTAATCATTATTATTTCATTACTTGAATAGACAACCGGCTCGACAACGGTTACGTTCGAATAGGAATGTCGTCTACAAGTAGAGACTGGATGTACAACCGGCTCGACAACGGTTACGTTCGAATTGAATTCGCGGTGAAGGTTAAAGAATTCATATCATTTGCAAAACAACATTGTCCTACATACCAAAGTGAAAGGAAGATTAGATGTCCGTGCAATTTTAAGAAATGTCGACTTGTACCGTACCTGGATGTCGAAACGGTTGAGTACCACATATGTAGGTATGGATTTGTCCCGGGATATCACAGTTGGTACGAACATGGTGAGAACGGAGATGAAGGCCCTCAAAATTTTCACGAAATGGATAGCCATATTGATGATGCTTGATGTGGGAGGATACGATCCGAGACACCTTACCGCGAGATGCTACACAACGTGGCGGTCCAAGTTTCAATTGGAATGACGTGGAAGAATCACCAAACCCCAAGCACGCCAACTATATGACATGATTGATGCAAGTAGGGAACAATTGTGGCCTGGTTGCGAAACCATGACAACGTTGTCCTCAATGGCAAGATTACTTGCGATCAAGTCTGAACATCATATATCTGAACGAGGGTATAATGAAATCATTAAACTCATGAAGGATTGTTTGCCAAATGACAACTCATTGGTTGAAAATTTTTATGCCACTAAAAAACTAATGCGAGGTCTAGGTCTACCTGTTGAGAAAATAGATTGTTGTGAGGACCAATGTATGATTTATTGGGGAGTGGACTCTGAGTTGACGTCGTGTAAATTTTGTGAGAAATCACGATACGTGCACATCGACGAGGTCATGGTCGGAACACAAAAAATCGTCCTTGCAAAAGAATGTACTACTTCCCTTTGGACCCTAGGTTGCAACGATTGTATGCGTTTGAGTCAACCGCAAAACATATGCGATGGCATGGAGATCATTCATCGCCAGAAGATGTTATGCAACACTGTTCTGATTCGATTGCTTGGAGACATTTTAATGACGTCAATAGAGACTTCGCCGCCGAGGTTCGGAATGTTCGTTTAGGATTGTGCACTGATGGTTTTCAATTATTTGGCCTTTCCAGGAAATCGTACTCTTCGTGGCCCGTGATTTTGACTCCTTACAACCTTCCACCGTCGATGTGCATGAAATCGAGTTTATGTTCTTAACGGTTATCGTTCCTGGACCGACCGGCCCAAAGCGAAAATCGACGTGTTCCTTCACCGCTTGTGAAAGAGTTGCAAGATTTATGGAACAATGGGGTGATTACATATGACGTTTCCAAAGAAGACAAATTTTCTCATGCGAGTTGCCCTTTTATGGATCGTTAGTGATTTCCCCGCATATAGCATGTTGTCCGTTGGAGCACACACGGTAAGTACGCTTGTCCATATTGTATGGAGGATACAAATGCATTTCAATTGCGAAATGGTGGTAAGACATCGTGGTTCGACTGTCATCGTCGTTTCTTGGAGAAGGCATCACCATTAAGGAAAGACAAAAAAATTTCATTAGAGGCAAAATGGTCATAAATGATGATCCGCCCGCTTTGCGTTCTAGTGAAGAAATTTTGGCAGAAATTGAATCGTTTGTCTTGATGAAGGAGACAAAAATCGGAGCTGAATCTGTGAATGGGCGGATAGCTAAGAATTCGGGATGGAGGAAGAAAAGCATATTCTGGGACTTGCCGTATTGGAAGACAAACTTGATCCGCCACAACTTAGATGTCATGCACATTGAAAAAAATGTTTTTGACAACATATTCAACACTATTATGTGTGTACCGGGCAAGATTAAGGACAATGCAAAATCTAGGCAAGATATTCGTGAATATTTTCACCGACCTTCTCTACACATTGATTCGGCGACAAATACTTACGTCCTTGGGTGCTATGCTCTTGATACATCAAAAAAACAAAATTTGTGCAAGTGGGTTGAAAAGTTGCGTTTTCCTGATGGTTACGCATCGAATCTTGGTCGATGTGTAGATCCAAAGAAACTGCGAATGTTCGGCATGAAGAGCCATGATTGTCATATATTCATGCAACGGTTGATACCAATTGCATTGAGAGAACTTCTCCCAAACCCGGTTCGGGTTGCAATTAGCGAATTAAGCCTTTTTTTCCGGTCCCTAATTGCGAAATGTGTCAGTATCCAAGATATGGAGGTCTGAGAGTCTGAAATACCAAAAATCATTTGCAAGTTGGAAAAAATTTTCCCTCCAAGCTTATTTGACTCTATGGAACACCTACCAATCCACTTGGCCTACGAGGCCCGTCTGCGGTCCCGTTCAATTTCGATGGATGTATCCATTTGAGAGGTACTATCTTGAGCCCTTGAAATTATTTTCCCATTCAATAGGTTTTATATCAACATTTCCTATAACATTCATACGGTACCTTAAACATTTGAAGAACAATGTGCGAAACAAAACGAAGGTTGAGGGCTCCATATGTAATGTTTATTTGGTCGAAGAGGTCGCATCCTTTTGTTCTTACTACTTCGAAGATCACGTTTTTACGTTGCATGACAAAGTGCCATGTAACGACGATGGCGGTCTCGGGCCCACACCGAACTTCGTCGGCAATTTCTCAATTTTCACTTATCCCGGTCGACCCATGGGCAAGTCGAAGGAGCGGTACTTAACGAGAGCGGGAGTATAATGCCGCTCATTCGTACATCTTGCTCAATTGTCCAGAGATCGCTCCTTACGTTCAGTATGTCCGTCACTTTCTTTCAATAATGCAGTACATTCATTGTTCATATTTTAGTAAGACAACCGACTTACATGTTCGTTTCTTCTAGGATATTCGTCGATGAAATCACTCAAGCAATGGGGAGTCGGAAGTTGATAGTAGTCTAGAGCACAAATTCCCCATTTGGTTTCAAACATATGTAAGGTCATTACTTTTGTACGTTATAGATTCAAATGTTTCTTCCATAAGTAATGTGTCATATTGCATCTCTAATTTTTTTGAATAGGCTCGAATTCTATAGTTGACGAGACGCTCGTTGATCTTTCTGTTGGTCCTAGTCGATCATGTACTTGTCTACCCTGGTTACCTTGTTAATGGGTATAAGTTCCACTCCGCAACATATGACGTTAATAGATCGACGCAGAAGCGGCGGTGTTTTGGTGAAGGGTTCAAACTACGCCGATGTTTCCCATAACTATTATGGAGTACTTGCAAGAGGTTGTGAGATTGAGTATACCGGCCTCAAACGTGTGGTCTTTTTTAAGTGTGAATGGTATGACCCTACAACCGAATCATGGTGTGAGGACTCACCCAATACTTCAATTGGTAGAGGTTCATCGAAGTCGACGATATAACAACTACGAGCCATTTGTACTAGCAATGCAAGCCACTCAAGTCTACTACCTTTCGTACCTTTACGTTAGGAACGACCGACAAGAATGGCTAGCGGTTTGTTCTTTGTCGTCACCAAAATTCGACGACGAGGAAACTAGCAAAGACGATAATGACCAGGGCTCGGCAGAGTTTGCTTTCCAAGATGGGATGCCTACCACGTGTGTAGTCGATGATGCAATCGCCGATATCAACAATCTGGATGTTCCGACTGGGACTCGATTCATTGTTGAAGCGGGTCCAAGCGAAGAAGTTTATAGTGGAGATGATTCAGAAGAAGAATCCTCACCTTCTACTCATGAGAGTGAATTTGAAACTGATGATAGTGAATAATGTATGTATATGATATGTCAACGGCCAATAATGTAGTTACTTTTATTAGCATGGATCCTGTGTTATTAAGTCCAATAATTTAGACTTAATTTCTAATTTTTGTATGCCCTCATTCTCTGATGTTTTATTGCTATTTTGTTAGGTATCATGGCCGGAGGTGGTCATAGGGGATGTCGAGGTTTGCCATTAGGAGGCCATCGTCCAGGCGGAATAGGTGCAGAACCGACATCTGGCGGCGAAATACCAATTGGCCCTCGTGGTCAGGCCACACGAGGGGTCCATAGAGGTCGTGGCGGTCGAGGTCGTGGGTCGATACCTGCATTATCGATTCCGACTTCTCGGTCTCTCGAGCACGATACAGCCGCAGCGTCACTTTCCCCTTCCATACCGTCGGGGTCGTCTGTACCATCATCGTCGTCATCAAGGACTATGCCAAATATATACTTCCCCGCACCATCTCCGACATCAAGGACTCATTTACCCACGAGGCCTGCACCCCCAGCCACAGTATCACCGGCGGCATCCCCACAAGAAGACGTAAGAGAAGGGTTGGAGGTGACAGGCCCTCCGCGGCCACCTCAGAGGACAGGGATGGAGCCCCCTCGCGTGCAGGGGATCCTTATCAGACTGATTGCCAATGATACGTAAGTTTGTGTTTGACTTTTATATGTCGTTTTCAATATGGATGTCAATTATTGAAGAAGTAGTTAAGGTGATATGCATGTTCATGAAACACGGGGAGTTGCATCCTTCGCATTTTTGTGCACGGAGGATGACAAAAGTTTTCAAACGATGGATGATTCCTGAAGGGTATTGTTGGAAGTCGGTACCGCCTCATCATAAAGACCAATACTGGCGCCAATGGAAGGTAAACAAGACTACTAAATGCCTTATGATTTATACTATTTTCTCAATGCGAGGTAACAATAGCAATCGCCAATTTGTAGGTATTTTTTAGATGGGATGACGCGATTCCCGAGGATCTCGTGCGAGCGGCGTACGACAGGCTTGCAGGCACAAGGTACACCACGTTGATGCACAAGTTAAAGAAGAATCGTGTGCAGCCAGTTTTTGTTACAGATGAGGCGTAGAGGAGATACTTGCAGTCCTGGGAGAGCGAGGACTTCCAGGCCAGGTCTAGGCAAGCGATGGAGAATAGGAACACAGAGGTCGAAGGCCCTGGGATTGGACCGTCGAAGCACGGTGGTGGTTCCGTGTCTTTTGTGACTACCCAAGAAAGATTGGTAAGTTTTTTGTAACATCTTGGATATTTTTTACATTTATACACTTGTTCACTATGCTTGGTTCTGCACGCAGGCTGATTCATCCGAGACGCCACCGACTGTGAATGACTTGTATTTGCATCTCCACACCGTTAATCGCGACAGGATGACATTCATCGATACTAGATCAGAGCGGTTCTATGTAAGTATAGAAATGATATGTAAAATATTATTAAGTATACTTTAACCCATATCATGTATTTTGTTTGTTGTGCATATATGCAGGATAGGCTCCAGAGCAGACGTCGGGGAGGCGACCCGAGCTACACCGAACCAATCGGTGGATGATGAGGCGGTGTACCTCAATGTGGCGGGTGAGTCTTCCAAAGGACGTGTCTACGGACTCGGGTCCGTAGGGAGAAAGAAGAGGAGATACGGAGATCCTGGTGCTAGCACGTCGGAGATGTCGGATGTGGTGCCTCGGGCAGAGTTCAATGTCGTTGCGGAGCAATTACGAAAGGTTATGGAGTTCATGCAGCAGCATCTCGGGATGAACATGGAAGAAGTAGGCCTACCTTAGCAACAACCACCACCACCGCCACCACCACCCACCTCATGACCAACAACACCGCAAAAATAGATCCTGGTCGATCCACCACAACAAGGGGACAATGTTGAGCGTGAGACGTAAGCGTGGCTCTCGAGAGATGAGCAGGTTGGTGATACATAGGTATTTCACTTGTTGTTTGTGTAAATTCTTAGATTAAACATTTTATAGTGTAGACAACTTTAGCAATTCTTCGAATTACTTTATGATTGACACTTCTTTTTGTGCATTTTTAGATTGATATTCCATATTTTATCGTGGATTTTAATTTTTTGACCTTTTGCTCCCCCAAATTTTTTTTTGTTAAGTAAAATATACTATAAGTACAGAATGTTTACATAATTCATAGGAGAAGAAAACATGCTGGGTGTTGTGTGCAAGTCTTATGGCGGTGCAGGTTATCTCGAGTGCTATGATGAAGAAAGTGGTAGAATTGACAGGGAGCAACATCTTCATGCAATAGCAAATGAATTTGGGAAGTCGATAAAGGCTCGTTTTTCGTTCATCTGTGTTGAGAACATGTAGGCTCTTGTTCTTCTATTATCGCATGTCCCTAGAAGAAGAATAACCTACATGTTCTCAACACAGATGACCGGAAAACGACCCTTTATCGATTTTCCAAATTCATTTGCTATGGCATGAAGATGTTGCTCCCTGTCAATTCTACCACTTTCTTCATCATAGCACTCGAGAGAACCTGCAATGGCATAAGATTTGCACACAACAGCCAGCATGTTTTCTTCTCCCATGGATTAATTCTGCAAACATTCTGTACTTATAGTATATTTTACTTAAACTGAGGTTAAAAAAAAAATTTGGGGAGGAAAATGTATAAAAAATAAAATCCATGATAACTTATGCATGAACTGGGCTTCCAAGGCAACTAAGATATACAGAGGATAAATGAACAATGAATGTACCTGCAATTCATGGTGGTTTGTTGAAGCCTGATGTAGTGGAGGGTATTGATGATGAAGTTCCTTATTTCGTTTTTCGCAGTTTTCAACATGTTGCTATTTATTAGTTGTTGACCTACTTATACACTTGTTGTAACAGAGAGTTTGGAGATTGCCTTGCTGGGACCTCACTGAGACAAGCAAGAGAGACGATGGCATTGATCTTTTGAAAGACAATCAAGCACTTCAACGCCTTACTGGGACTGATGACAAAGCTAAGATGGACCTTTCATCTTTGACTCAAACCAACATTAGGTATTACATTTTGTCTTTATGCTGCCTTCTTCTTCATTTCGTTTTTCATTAGTGATAGTTGAATGGCCTTTTCTGCACCTCATCTTACTCGGCTAAAGTATATTAGGTTTCTAGAAAGTTAATGTTTTCAATCATTTGGCTGTGTTTTAATTTGTTTGGTTTTTGTGCTAATTGTTTTGTTATTGGGCTAAACCCCATTCAAGAAAATCTAATTCAAAAACCCAACTCATTGACAAAGATGCCTATTTTAAAACTCAGATTATTGTAAATAGAGTCTTTGGGGTTCTATGATTAAGAATATATGTTATGATATAATATGATTGCAATGCCATGGGAGATTCGAACTCGCGTACTAATTAGGACATTTCCATTTAGTCTTAAATGCTTTTTTTTCTAGCCAAGTAGATATAGGGGATTTCTTGAATCTCAGTTGTGTCAAACAAACCAGTTCAATGATTAGCAGTGGTGGTTTTATTCCGAGGCAAGGACCTTCATTTATGCTCGCTTTTTTTACTTTGGATTTCATTGGGTTTTGTCTATGCAAATATTTCAACTAAAAGAAATGCCCTTCCTGATCCCAAAATATAGTGATTGTGGCTTGATTAAGGAAGCTGGCCCATGTGATGCGAAGACCAATCTAAGTTTTTTCTATATAGCATAGATCCAATCTCAACTTTAATGTGTCCTAAACAAGTTTATACTAAGTCCACATAGTCCCAAATTGCTCATTGTTACTATATACGAAGGCTTGATGCGAAGGAATAAACCCGAGAGGCGTCGTTTACTCATTTTAAATACCCTATTGCTACTTAACTTAGCACAAATGTCCAAACTTGGTGTTACAAGTTTGTAGACACTTTCCCTATTGTTTTAAAGTATTATTGAATAATCAAAGTCCATTGGAAGTCATTTCAAGTTAGTTTAAGGCAAGGCTTTGTAAGACAATCCCTTATGGAAATTAATTTCTTAAATATAGAGGTTTTTGTGAAACTTGAATTGCGTCAAAACAATCATAGAAGTTTACAAAATCTAATGGATATGTTCAAAAATATAATTTGAAACTCAAAGTCAAACTTTAAGTTGGTAATTATTCTTGGTTTTAAAGCCAATGAAAGATAGAAATTACAATTGACTTGTATTCTACACATAGGAGAGAATGAACAAAGGAGTCCAAAATACATTGTTTTCGTTCTACTTAAAAACTGTTGCACACACAACTTGAAAAGTAATTTTGGTCTCTTTATTTCATGAAAAATAGTTGCACGTAATAAATAGTTTAGAAAACTAAACCAAAATAGTAACTCCTAAATTACATAAACTCATAAATCTTTTAACTTTCCTAGACAAAACACTTTAACAATAGAAACTTACTAAACCTTAAATAAGTTCATCTGAACTAAACTAAACACCTAAGAAGTATGAGCTTCCCCAATTTAAAAAAGAAATAGGAAGTTTCTAAATCTTGAACTGCACACATCATAATTAAATAAATAACATAAATAGAAACTATGTAGGCTAAAGCACTAATTTTAACACTCTTATTTGCTTTTGGTGTTCTTTGGTGAAATGGTAGGATGGTGGAAGTGATCTGGTGAGCTTTTGGTGTTCTTTGGTGATGAAATGTTTCTTTGGATTCGGTATGAAGGGTTGTTGATCCTCTCTCTTCTGTTTCAAATGGAATCAATGAGTAACTCTTTTCAATTTTGACTGCATTAGCTAGGATTATGGATACAATGCGTAGAAAAATGGCTACAGTAACACCACAAAGTCACAACAACAACAAAACTTCATTCCTATCTCAGTTCTGCTTGCTGTTGGTGAGCTTTTTTTTTTAAGCTTTCTTATTCTATTTGTGAGTTTTTTTCTTTTTCTTCACTGCGAAGAGAGGACCTCACTTTTTTTTTTTTTTTTTTTTTTTTGAGTAGGAACACATGGTCGTTTTGTTTTGGAGCACACAGCAGTGTTGGTGGATGAGATGATGACTTCCTATCAAGATTGATGGGAAAATAGAGAGGCTGGGAAAATAGAGGGCACTGTGAGGGCTGTTTATCAGGTCAGTTCTGCTATGTTTTTTATTTAATTACAACAGATCAAGGAAGTGACCCAACATTTCAATGTACGTAAACTATCTATTTGTATGATTTTTTTTCTTTTCTTCACTGCATTTCTTGAATCCCAGCTGGTTTTTTTTTTTTTTTTTGAGTAGGAACACATGGCTGGTTTGTTTTGGAGCACACAGCAGTTTTAGATGGGATGAGATGATGAGTTTAGGATCAAATTTGATGGATGTGAATGTTGCATTGATAAAGATTTGTGCTTAACTTTCAGTTTTTTTCCTTTTAGCATTCTTGCACTTCACCATTATCATATACATGTTGAAATGCATGCCTTTCAAAGCTTGATAAATAATCCAACTCAACTTACATGATAGGTCCATCTTATAGATACAATGTTCGCCATCTCCTATGCGTAGAAAAATAGCTACAGTGACACCCCAAACTCACGACAACAACAAAACTTCAGTCCTTGACTGCATTTGCTTGTTGCTCCTACTTTTTTTTGGAAGCTTTCTTATTCAACATTGTATGGTTTTTTTCTTTTCTTCACTGCATTTCTTGAATCTCAGCTGGTTTTTTTTTTTTGAGTAGGAACACATGGCTGGTTTGTTTTGGAGCACACAGCAGTTTTAGATGGGATGAAATCTGAGTTTAGGATCAAATTTGATGGATGTGAATGTTGCATTGATAAAGGTTTGTGCTTAACTTTCAATTTTTTCCTTTTAGCATTCTTGCACTTCACCATTATCATATACATGTTGAAATGCATGCCTTTCAAAGCTTGATAAATAATCCAACTCAACTTACATGATAGGTCCATCTTATAGATACAATGTTCGCCATCTCCTATGCGTAGAAAAATAGCTACAGTGACACCCCAAACTCACAACAACAACAAAACTTCAGTCCTTGACTGCATTTGCTTGCTGCTCCTACTTTTTTTTGGAAGCTTTCTTATTCAACATTGTATGGTTTTTTCTTTTCTTCACTTTGCATTTTCTTGAATCTCACTTTTTTTTTTTTTTTTTTTTGAGTAGGAACACATGGCTGGTTTGTTTTGGAGCACACAACAGTTTTAGATGGGATGAAATCTGAGTTTAGGATCAAATTTGATGGATGTGAATGTTGCATTGATAAAGGTTTGTGCTTAACTTTCAGTTTTTTCCTTTTAGCATTCTTGCACTTCACCATTATCATATACATGTTGAAATGCATGCCTTTCAAAGCTTGATAAATAATCCAACTCAACTTACATGATGGTCAATTCTTCTTATTTTAATGCTAAAAGCTCCATGTTATTCTCATTGCACCTATTACAATCCCCATAATGTTGTTAATGCTTTCATCTTAATTTTCAAATAACTAAATCAAAGTCAACAATGTGTGTGTTGTTTCTACTTTGTTTCAGTGTTTTATTACGACTTGTTGTTCTTGTTGTCTTCTTTTGAATTGAATGAAAATTGGGTCTCCATAACGAACTTCATGTATTGACTATGGTGTTGTATTTAATGTTTAATATGAGTTAATTCTCTTTCATGTTCCTTATTAGCTCTAGTACTCCTCTCTACCTACATATGTGTTGAATTGACAAAAGACCAAAGCAAACTCAATCGTAAAGAAATTAAAAAATAGGTTCGAAGCCGACTTTTTATGTATGATTATTATTAATTTCTATGTTTCTTTAAATCCACCATTTTTCTCATTCGCTTCCAATGTACATCCTTAGTTCAATAATCTCTCATTTGCCTACTTCTTTCAAGTGCATACTCACTGGTTGTTGCCCTCAGATGGAGAATCAAAAATGCTTCAAAGCTGCGTTATAGTTATTATATGAAGTCCTTTTTGCTATTCTTATTCGACCAGTCATGTTGGAGTGTTGGTGATTGGATGTGTTGAACATTAGATGGATTTTGTTCTTGGTTATTAAACTTAATTCTTTATGTGCATATTTATAGGATTGTAAGTGTTCTTTTTTTTTTTGTTGTTGAACAATAGGATTGGTGGTTTTTGTGTATACTTCCAAATTTTGGAGCTTTTGTAATACATGACAATTTTCCGTGGATATATAAATTTTTTGGCTAATTTTGAGTTTCACATTTTTTCTTTCTCTTTTGAATATTTGTTGATATATATTGTCGATGTATGGATGTGCAATTTGGCTTTTTTGTGGGATGTTAGCACCCCCAAGGAGTTGTTGGAGGGGGTGCAGGCGATGGAGTAGGTCATATCGGGTTGTAATTTGAATTTTTAGGTTGGAGAACCAATTGGATTATGTTTCTGTGTCATAATTAAACAAAACAGAAAATTAGAGACGGATTACCAACGGAATTCAAATATTCCGTTGCTATTCCGTCTCTAATTTTCCAGAAATATTTGTATCAATCACAAACGGATCAGAGACGGAAATAAGAATTTCGTCTCTGATTCCGTCGCTAATTAGAAATGGATACAGAGACGGAATCAGAAACGGAATAATCCGTCTCTGTTTCCGTTTCTAATTAGAGACGGAATCAGAGACGAACCATTTGCATTCCGTCTCGATTCCGTCTCTGATTCCGTTGCTGATTAGAAACGGAATCAGAGACGAAATTCATAAATTTATTAATTTCGTCTCTGATTCCGTTGCTAATCAGCAACGGAATCAGAGACATAATGCAATTACAAATGTACCATTTCGAAATAAATTCCATTTATGTTCCGTCTCTGTTCCGTTTCTAATTTCCGTCTCTAAATCCGTCTCTAATCAGAAACGGATATTTTCCGTCTCTATTCCGTCTCTAATCAGAAACGGAATCCATTTTCCGTTTCATATCGCATCAGCGACGACGTTTTCAGAGACGGAACGCATTCCGTCTCTGTTTCGTTTCTGATTGCAATTAGAGACAAATTTTTTGCAAATCAGAGACGGAAAATTCCGTTTCTGATTTGCTGTTTTTTTGTAGTGATTAACTTAGCGATTTGTGTACAAAATAGGATTCGCTGACAAATTGTTAAGGTCGGTGATGAGTTTTTTGATAACTACGAGGAATCTTAGTTTATTTATAGTTTCTATCTATAGTTTGTACACTTAGGGAAACTATAAATTGAAATTAAGAGCCCTCGATTAGCTATTATTAGTTTTAAAGTCTTTTAAATTAGGCTTTAGTTTCGTTCATTGTTCATTACTTTTGGGGACTCTTTGGAAATTCAAGATTTATTTAACTTTCAATGATTTGTTTATTGTGATGTTTATTATTAATATGTGTGAGTAGTTTATTATTCTAAACAATACTTTGGACAAAATTGTTAACAATTCATCAATTTAGTCATAATGCAGAATTTTATGTGTTTAATGCTTTAAACCAATCGCATACGTCAATCACGATTTTAATAAGTTATTTTTGCGTATTATAACTAATGATTCTTTGTATTGAGTGCGTAGTGACCAATATATTTCTTAGTACGGGGTATCTAAATCTATGTCTATGATTATTGACAACAATTATAGAAGTAGTAACTAGAATTAATCTATAGGGCAAAATTACCTGAATGTATGTTCTAGGTTATTTAATGAGTAGCATAACTCTAGTTTTTATTTAGTCTGGATTAGGTATGACTTTTATTGAGTGTTAATGTTATCATAATTGGTAGTTTATTGCATTTTATCCTATAAGTAGAGTTACAAGGGTAAGGATATGGCTTATTTCTATTGAATATATGATCAATGGCTTAATCCATCCACTAGACCACCTTAGTCTGCTAAAGGCTATCAACCTATTGTGATTAGAGTTTAATGATTTAGGATCATTATATAAATATGATGATTTTATTATGATTGACTTTTAATGAAAATGTCCAGATATGACGGTTTACATATAATTGTCTAAGATGTATTGTTTAGATATTTAATTTATGTTGATTTCTTGATTGTTTGTTTGGCTTGCATTAGATTAGTTTATTGAATTTAAATTGCTTGTAGTTTAATTATTTTAATTAATTGATTTTTTAGTTTTTAGATTGATATAATGTTTAATTTCTGTTTTAATTAGATTAGTTAAATTAAAGTAAGTTAAATTCACTAAAAACTTTTGGGTAGCCTTAGTTTTGAAGAGATTTGCAAAATCCCGGTGGAGACGATATCCTATTTACCACTACTGCAAATAATAAAAAATACGGGATACTATTGTGTACGCTCGACACGTGTCAGAATACAATCATATTCTATCAAAAGAAATATATAAACACTAAATCTATACATTATTGTTATAAGAAATCAACAATTACGATAATTAACTTGACCATGATTTTCGAAGCCAAAATTAGCCATAATTTGAACTATGTATACTATATAACACGTTTAGATTTAAAATGATATATTCATAAAAAAACTAAAAATAAAATTCATAAAAAAACAAAAAATAAAATAAAATAAAGATCAACACAAGAAAAGTATATATTTGCGGATGACAAAAGTTAAAATCAAAAGTTAAGATCAACACAAGAAAAGGAATTAATAGAGTTTTTTTTTTTTTTATCAAATGAAAAGTATATATTTACTTTATTGTGTTGTTTTTCCTTCCTCCTCTTTCAATTGATCCTTTCCATATCAGTTTTGATTTTAACTTTTGTCATCCGCAAATATATACTTTTCTTGTGTTGATCTTTATTTTATTTTATTTTTTGTTTTTTTTTATGAATTTTATTTTTAGTTTCTTAACGTTATAGTTAGACAAAATAATTCCACTAAATTGTGTAGCCATCCACGTGTAGTACTCTTGTATACATAGTTGTAAAGTAAATAATGATAAGTGCCATGGCTTGCATGTCTCACAACTACTTGACATTCAGTTGTGCTTTTAGGTGAGTAGTTATTCGTACATATACAGAGTAGGAAATCAAACTAGTTTAGAGTACAAGAATCCGTGAACTTGGCAGCCTGGACCAATCAGATCTTCAAAACCCCATATAGTACGTAGTTTGTAGTTAGTTTTCTTTTCAATCTCATCACAACTGCTACTTATTCTTGGCTTCTAGTCATTAGCCTTGTTTATGTTGGATGTTTCAAATGGCTTTAAGTGTTCATTTGCTTGTCATCTTCAAGAGTAGCTAGCGCCCGTGCTGATGGGCCTGATTAAGTGCATCATAGTTTAGGAAAGTTTGCCCACGAACATATTTGAACTAGAGAATACTTAAGCAAATGTGGTCTTAATTAGTCAATCTTCTTAAATCCAAATTCAGAAGTTCAATGAATGTAAACATCATGAATCTTCTTAAGTGTATTATTTCTAAATCATTGCCAATAGAGGCCCAAGCTGTCTCTTCTATTCTATTATTAAAAGGGTTGAAGAAATCTATGGGCCAGGAGAACGTTTGCCACACATGTGAATATAGAATTACGTGCTCCAACACCCCTTCAAGTGCAACTGGGTCTAAACCAATCACTTGCCAAATATAAACCTACTTTTAAAGGTCCATACAAATATACTTGGGCCTAACCTCAGAGTCTCTAGGTTCACATACGGGTCTCGACTTCACTACTAGCTTAACCAGGTCTTCAAACAAGTGCAACTGGGTCTAGTGAAATAACCCAACTACCCTTCTTTATAAAAGGGTTTTTACTCACCCATACCCTACTCACCCCACTCAACCGTACCCCAGTCACCATCTCTCGAATCTCATTCTCACCACAACTCCAAATTCGACGAAATCCGAGTAAAACCATATCGATTCGACGTCGTGCGTACATTCCTCATCTCTTTTAGTGTTGATTTCGAGTTTTCTCTTGGTTTTTTTTTTAACTTTTTCGAGTCGGTATTGTTCGTAGGATTGTTGTTGAGTTTAAGGCTTCGATTTGGAGGTTGAATCTTGGATTTTGGGTGCAAATTAAGTTTCGATGGAATCGAAAATATTAAGCGATTGCGAGCAAAGCCCACTATTTTTTTGTTATTGTCATGTATTTTTTAGGAGTTTTGAAAAAAAAATATTATTCAATCTTATTACCTCGCGGTTGTTAGACACACAGAGCCGACACCTTTGAAGAGGTGTCGGACACACAGGGTCGACACATTTGAAGAGGTGTTGAACACACATGGTAGACACCTTTAAAGAGGGCTTGGACACATAGGGCCAACACCTATAAAGAGGACTCGGTTGGATTCCTCTGTCACCCACTGAGGCCTAGTTCTCTTTGCAGTCTCGGTCGAAGTCAGATGTCACCTCTTTATAGGTGTTAGCCCTGTGTGTCCAACACCCGCAGGCGACACTTCTTCACTTCTAAGACACGACGCAACCACACCCGACCTTGTTTAACAAAAAAACACTCCTACGACACTTGGTGACCTAGTACAAGTGCTCTACAATTACTAAAATCGAGAAATTGAGATGATTAAGGGGTGTTGGGATAAGGGTGAGGGTAATGGGGTGAGCAAGGGTGTTTTGGAGATTTTGAGAAAAAAAGTGGGGTAAGCTAAGTAAAAAGTGGGGTACGACAAAGTAAGCTAAGTAAAAAGTGGGGTACGACGAAGTAAAAATTCAAAAATTGGGTTCTCCAAGCAAAAAATTATGGTCTTTTTAGACGCTTCCTACATAAATGGAGTTGAAACTCATCTTGCACAAAACAAATTGGTTTATGCTATGATTCAATCTACTTCACTTATATATCACACTAACTTATTATAGTTCTAATATGTGGAATGGCATACAAGGTTGATTATTTCTTAAACTAATTTTGAGCACGCAATGTAAAGGGTTTGGTTTGATATTATATAACGAGCTATATATCTCAAATTAAAGGATTTGCAAATATTAACTATAGAGTATATATGAGTCGGTTTAATTTTACAACCACTAGTGGAAAAGATATTCTCTCACTTTGCATGTAATCGATTGTCAAAAAAAAAAAAAGTTGATTTAAATGGGCCTAAGACCTCCCAATAATAAGAGCCCAACTTATAGATTATTCTGATTGGTTGAAACCAAATATATTGAACCCATTTTCCATATGTTTCTTATGTCCCGTTCGGTTTCATAAGTAAAATAAACTCATAATCATTAGATTATTTTACACGAGATTTTAATATGGGTTTAAGTATTAGTTTCAATAGAGGGACTTGTTCGATTGGGGTATTGAGGTTGAGATTACAAATGATTTCAAAGTTGTAGTTACTAAATTGCCCTCTTTTATGAAAACGTAAACTTGCAATTCAAAGCCTAACTACCCGAGTTTAATCTTCTTCACGCCTACCCGTGTTCATCTTCTTCACGCCTCTGTCAATCTCGCGTCTCTCCACCCTATGATTCATCTTCTTCGCTAGGTACTCTCTCTCTCTCTCTCTCTCTCTCTCTCTCTCTCTCTCTCTCTCTCTCTCACACACACACACACACACAGGGCGCCATTATAACGGGGTTTTTTTAGGGCTCCATTAGAAAATTGTGTGCTCATTATAATCCATTAATTGAAAACTTGTTGAAGGTGCAACAGAGGGGAGAGAGAGAGAGAGAGAGAGAGAGAGAGAGAGAGAGAGTGTGTGTGTGTGTGTGTGTGTGTGTGTGTGTGTGTGTGTGTGTGTGTGTGTGTGTGTGTGTGTGTGTGTGTGTGTGTGTGTGTGTGTGTGTGTGTGTGTGTATGTTTACACGGAGAGAGTGAGCAACAGATGAGAGGTGCGACCTGTGTCGAGATGAATGCTAGAGTTTTTTTGACTCTTGAGCGACAAAGGACGAATGAAGATGGCGAGAAGAGAGGAATCAGTTGTGTTTTGGTTGTTATAATATGACGGTACTTTGGTCGTTTTAGATGCGCCAACAATGGGATTAAATAATGGTCACTCAAGTTTGCAGTTTGTAACACTTTGGTCACTAAACTTACATTTGTCCCAAATATATCACTCAACTTTACAAAACGTTTCAACAAAGTCACTCCGACCACTCTTCGGTCAAAAACCCACCGGCGCTGCTGACGTGGCGCTACGTGGGATTTCATGAGAGGTCACTTAACTTGTTAAGTGATGACATGGCATGCCACACACACACTCCACCCACCCCCCCACCCTTAGTTCACCCCACACCCATTACACAAATTTCTTTTCTTCCTCTCCAACCCCCAGAATCGTCGTCTTCTTCGTCGTGCTCTCTCTCTCTCTCGAGGTTCCTCTCTCGCGGTCGTGCTCTCCAACCCCCTAGATCGTCTTCTTCGTCGTGCTCTCTCTCTCTCTCTCTCTCTCTCGCGGTTCCACTCTCTCGGTCGTGTTCTCCCCTCCCCCTCCCCCAATTGGTTCGTCTTCTTCGTCGTGCTCTCTCACTCGCGGTTCCTCTCTCGCGGTCGTGCGGTCTTGCGGTCGTGCTCTCCAACCCCCCTGGATCGTCTTCTTCGTCGTGCTGTCTCTCTTTCGCGGTACATCTGTCGCTCGCGATCCTTCGATCTCGCACATCTCCCCCCTTACTGGTTCGTCCTCTTCGTTAGATATATTTTATGCAATTAGATATATTTTCTGCAATTAGACCAAAATTTTGCAGTGATTACTAGAAGGGTCTCAGATATATTTTCTGCAATTAGACCATATAGGGAAAAAAATCTGAAGGCAACTGAGAAAAAAAAAACTATTCTTTGATGCTTGTTTGGACCATTAATTAATTTGAATTGTGGGTATTGGGAAGGAGGGCTGTTTTGAAAAGAATGGTTTTTCATTTATTAATACCTGATTAAGCAGATGAAACAGTGATGTTAATTAGAAGACGTGACAGTGGAAGTTACTCTTGATGTTGAAAGCTAACACTGATGTATAAATTAGCAGTAACATGATTTACAAATTTCAATGATCTTCACATTTGTAATCCACATTGTGCATTGCGCAATCCACATTGTCCACATTGTGCTCTTGACGATGATTTTATAGATGCAGGAAATACACGGTTTGTACGGAAATGTATATATTCTATGAAATTCTTAAATTTTATTCATATGAAGGAAATTAAATGAAAATCTTCGTTGTTCCGCAGCATAGATGCGGATGTGAATACTTTAACTGGCTTGATCCTGAAATGACTGATCGGGCAATGATTGTTATAAATGGGTTGTTGAGGAAGTTAAACCGAATGGAAAGCGAGAAGAGGTTGCAAGACGAGTTTAATGGGCGTAGGAAACTTAACGGTTGTGCAGTTGCATGTTGGTTATGCTTGGTGGTCATTGTATTGCTATTTGGTTTCATTGTATACAAGTAAACACAACGGTTGGAGGAGAAGTTGTAGTGTCATTTTGTGTAAAACTTATGCCAAACCATGTATTGTGGTTTTGTAGCTTATGAATGAAAAATTAAACTATGTGTTGAATTCAAAAGTTTGGAGTGCAAATTAATTTAGATTGATTGGTTTTTGTTTTCAATTAAAACTATGGATCGATTGATAGTTTAGCCCAGCTAATTTGAGATTGGGAGTGTTGCTATTGTACAGGATATTAGATCACATGTATATAACCTATGTTGTTTCAAGGAGGATTATAATAAAATCGACTTTAAGTCGATCATGTTTACGCATATCCGGGGAAGGTCGATATAGAATGAAACATCACCAGTAAGACCTCCCAGCTAGAGAGGAGACAAGAACATGTTTTGGAAGTTGCTTTAAGATTCTCACATTTATGCAAGTCCCGCTGAAGCAACATAAGTTATATTTTTCGGTTGAATACCTCAAAAGACTAACATTAGGCTTATGAATTAACAATTTGAAAACAACACCTTACCGTTGACACCTCTCCTATTATTTCTCCAATTTATTGAAGAGAAAAAATGTCACGACAGTTCTACAATCAATTTTCAACTCTTAAACCAATTCTTTTATTAGTAACTTAACATTTATAACAAAAAATGCCAAGAGCATGCTTCGCAAAAAATGATAGTGCGATCTTATTTTAATCAATAAAGAGCGATTGTCATTAAAAATACAGACTATGTTCCATTCAAATCTTGTTTATGAATCAACATGGAAGTTTCACCTATATATCCGAAAAACAATCACATCCTTTGGAAATCATCCACCTCTTTCAATTATTCCACCTCTTCCAATTACTCCACCTCTTCCACCGCCACGACGTCGAACAACTGGAATATTCGCTCTTGACTTTGGAGAAATCCTTGAAATCTTTTGTGCCAGATTAAATGTCTTGAAAGAAGAGAACTTCATGCCTAATTCGAGCTGTGGGTTTGCCATGTCTTTGAACTCATCGAACTCTACATACCTCATCTTCTCAGATCCATCGGAATCATCATCTGTGTGGAGCTCATCTGATGCTGAATAGTTTGAGTCTTGGTCATGCACTTCAACAATCGCAAGTGCATTACTACGAGGTGGAGTAATAACCTTAGGCCTTCCTCTTTTCCTACTGTGCAATTGTTCGTCAACAACTTCTTGATAGTCATCATCGTCCTCAACATCATTGTCACTCTCGAAAAAATCATGGCCATCATCCGCTTCTACTTCTTCATGTTGAATTGTTCCATTGTCTTGTTCTTCTGGAGGTTCCACTTCTTCTTGCTGACTAACCTCTAAGCCCATTAATTCTTGCTCTCTAATATCTGGGGACCCAAAATATCTTTGTTCTAAGACAGGCTCCACTTCTTTTTTTACCATCATCTCCATTGTGAAAATGATTCCTGCAATGATAAGGATGTTAAAAATGTCCCTTGAGATGTACAAAACCATAAAACCAAACAGTTAAATATATTCAAATGGTCACACCCCTAAGTTGACATACATGGCCCCAAAAACCATCTAAAACATCACATTAATCATGTTTTGTGACATTAATTTCTTAAACATATCATCTTTGATTTTTATTTTTTTAGATCAATGTATTACTCACTATCCACATATTTCCTTGTTTCAATGCAAATGTACATAATATATCTAGTATGTGAGCAGCCAAAATCTTATTTGCATTTTATCCACATGAATTTGCAATCTCATTTTCAGGAAGTTTCATCCTTTGCCCTCTAACATACTATTGGACTTATCAATTCTTCTGCGGTGTATATTTTATCTCATCCAGCACTAGCAATATAAAAATAATAATAATGAAATATTGAACCCAAAAAAAAAGCCATTTGAGTCTGTAAAAATTTCATCTTGAACAGGCATTATCAATATGAAGTAAGAATCTCAAATTCTTAATCAATTGTTCTAAAACATCACATTAATCGGTCAATCGCTCAATACAAATCAATTGAGATTCTCAAACCATGTCAGAACATCACAAATCATAATATCACCAATCTATGCAACATTAACCCGAAACTAAAACAAAAACTGTAAATACTCTGTTGATGAAGTTTCATATCTACCCAACAACTTTCTTCATCTCACCATGCCCAAGATTCAATCTCAGTAATATCACAGAAATTTCGAAAACAAAATACCATAAAAATCGATTCAATTGACTCCAACCGACTCAATCACACGTATCATCATCCAATCCACCAATCACTGCAGAATCAGTTAAACCATTCTAAAACAATAACAAACCAGGAATCTAAGCATGCCCGAATCAGTTAATCCATCAATCACTGCATATCTACCCAACAAAACAAAATTTGCATATTAAATTCCCTGTTATATCTATCTTCAGTCCAAAAAAACAGTGCAATTATTAACATTTACACGAAGAATAAATTTCTTACATTGAAACCTTGCCCCGTGAAGTCGAGGCCGATGGTTGCGCAGGATCGAAGCTCCGCGAGACAGAGACCTTGCCCCGTAATGTCAAGGCCGATGTGCGAAATCGAAGCTCCGCAAGCGACAGAGAGAGAGCACGGCGAAGAAGACGATCCGGGGGGGTTGGAGAGCACAACCGCGAGAGAGGAACCGCGAGAGAGAGAGCACGGCAAAGAAGACGATCCAGTGGGGTTGGAGAGCACGACCGCACGAAGAGAGCACGACGAAGAAGACGAACCAGCGGGGGGAGGGGGAGGGCACGACCGCACGACCGCGAGAGAGGAACCGCGAGCGAGAGAGCACGGCAAAGAAGACGAACCAGTTAGGGGAGGGGGAGGGGGAGGGGAGAGCACGACCGCGAGAGAGGAACCGCGAAAGAGAGAGCACGACGAAGAAGACGGTCCAAGGGGTTGGAGAACATGACCGCGAGAGAGGAATCGCGAGAGAGAGAATCGAGAGAGAGAGAGAGAGAGAGAGAGAGAGAGAGAGAGCACGGCGAAGAAGACGACGATCCTGGGGGTTGGAGAGGAAGAAAAGAAATTTGTGTAATGGGTGTGGGGTGAACTGGGGTGGGTGGGTGTGTGTGTGTGTGCATGCTATGTCATCACTTAACAAGTTAAGTGACCTCCCATGAAATCCCACGTGGCGCCACGTCAGCAGCGCCGGTGGGTTTTTGACCGAAGAGTGGTCGGAGTGACTTTGTTGAAACGTTTTGTAAAGTTGAGTGATATATTTGGGACAAATGTAAGTTTAGTGGTCAAAGTGTTACAAACTGCAAACTTGAGTGACCATCTGTGAAATTAACCCATTAAATAATACCATCCATTTCATGGTTTTATATTATCCAACTCCTGTGGGTTAAAATAATCCCATCATCAATTCAAAACTCGAACCAAACACCAGTATTATTTAGTACCACCACTTATCCCATACTATCTCATGAACCGAATAGGCTTTAAGGGTTTTACTATGGTGCGCACAAAAAAAACACCAAACTCTTTGTTGGGGAGTATAATATTTGAAAATTTTAGGATGAAACGGAAGAAAACTTAACAAAATTGATCTAGATTTGAGTTGGATTTAATGTCCATAAGATTATTTTATCTCCCTGCACAATGGTTAATCACTATTTATTGAGGTTAATTTCTCTTACGGTCACCCAACTTTATAAATTATAACATTTTGGTCATAAAAGTTACTTTTGTAATACAAAAATCACAAATCTTTTTAAAAATTTGCAACAGTGGTCACCCAAGCTTTTCTTTAGTCATTTTCTAGTAAATTCACCAACGTGGCAATTACGTGGCACCACGTTGGTAATTAAGGGTCAAAATACCCCTCACTCTAAATTAGTCAATTTGTTTAATTTTGTTAAAAAAATTGATAAATCCTTAAACAAAATAAATTAATCCCGAAACTTACACCTAAAATATTTTAAAATTTATATATTTTCAATCTCTAAAAATTAAACCTCCTAAAAAATAGTTTCATTTTTATAGTGTGAATATTTTACATTTGATATTTATAATTGATATTTGTTTGCATTGGATTGCAGTTTTTTTTTTTTTTCGAAACGTTGTAGATGATGTGTTGCAACAAATTAATTTGAAAGATTTGTTGTTTTAAGTGAAAAGGGTTTATCTATATTTGTTAATTATAAGTTTTCGTACTCTTTTAAAAAATTTATGTTGTTGCATCAAAAAATTGCAGAGATATATCACCTTCGTAGAAAAGAAAAATAATGTTTAGGATGGTGCAGAGATAGTTCAACACCGAAGCTAAAATGTTGTCTTTTTTTCTTGTGTTCTTTAATTTTCTTTTGGGGTGAATAATGTTTTGAAATTGTAGGGATTGTGAAATAAAAAAATAGTTCCTTGATTTAGAGTGAGGGGTGTTTTTAACCCTTAATTGCTAACGTGACGTTACATCATTGCCACGTTGACAATTTTGATAGAAAATGATAAAAAAAAGAGTTTGGGTGACTATTGTTGGTAAGATTTTTAAAAGGTTTGTAATTTTCGTGTCACAAAACTAACTTTTATGACTAAAATGTTATAGTTTATAAAGTCAGGTTACCGTTAGAGAAATTAACCCTAATTTATTGATAGCAGACTCAAAATATAACGATCATAATCGATCAAGTAGGTATCTTATTGATTTAGTATTGAGCCACTTGTGTAAGAAGTTGATGTTCAATTCTTAATAAAGGGAAGTTGATTTCTTTTTTATTAAAATAAAATACATCAATCATACTAGTGATCTATCGCAGCACCACAAATAACTAGTTTTACAAATTAATTAATTATATCTATATATAAAAGTGTGAATGTTGACCGTGAGGAAGTACCGATTTTACCCTTGACGTAGGTGCATTTTAACTCCAATTAAATCTACTGCGTTTAACTCCCAATCTAAATCCAACTTTAGCTTCTCGTCTGAATTTTAGCACAATCGAAACTCTTCATCTTCCACAACTCCATCAACAAAACCAAAAATCTCTGACCTAATATCTAGCTTCTCATCCAAATCTTAAATTTGGTGTTTTATGTCTCTGGTTAAGTAGTAATTCTGCATAGTAGAGTACAAAGGGATGCCTAATGGAATAATCAACAAGATTAAAAGATCGATTGAGCATGCGATGGAGAGGGTGCAGCAGTGATAACGTGATGAAGAGGGTGTGGCAGTGATCGCCAGTCATGTTAAATACGAGCAGGTAAAGTGCTATTATAATAGCCAATGTGTTGAAGATGTTGAAGTAGTGGCTCTAGGTTACATCCTGGGCAGAGGCGGCGGTAGTGGTCTCGGGGACTTCGCGAAAGAAGACGATGGCAGCGATGACTACGATGGGGATGATGGCGAGCATGAGGAGGAAGCTCAATGGGCTGTTGGAGAAGAGAGGGAGTAGAGGTCTGTGAAGATGGCGGTGGTGAGACCTACTTAGCCTATGAGGATCCCTAAAACGAGTCCCCTGTTTTTTCTGAAGTTTCGCATACATGTCACCAGCACTGATGTGTTCATCCATGTAGTGTTTTTGCCTCCCCCCCAGCACCCCCCATACACAGAAATATGCACATCTAAATCACAAACAAACATTACACATCAACAGTTTGATGAAATGCCTCAATGAGTATACAATTAGTATTTTCAAATTATTACTTTAATTTCCTGTTAAAAGTTTTGGTCTCTTGTTGAATTAGAAACAAAAATTATTACATCACAATTACTTTTTGTTACTCACCATCTTAGATTATGCAATTGTGTGCGATACATAGAATAGTATCGACTTATTATCTAACTATTTTGCATTTGAGTCAGTGATAATACTTACTAATGTAGGATATGAATGTCAACCTTATGGGTGAAAGCGAAAACTATTGGACACCGCTATATGATTTTACAATATATAGTAGGTTTGAAATGATTTATTATATGAAAAATGCCACATGTACACCTCGAGGTCTTCTTTTATTCCTATTAGAGTTGAGTTATTGACGTGGCATTCCAATGATGACATGGCGAGTTGGAAGGTTGAGAGGAAGCCATGTGGCACTCTGAGATCTTTCCTTAATATATATAGATTAGAGTTGAGTTGATGGCGTAGCATTACAATAATGACTTGGCGAGCAGGAAGGTTGAGAGGAAGCCATGTGACACTCCAAGGTTTTCCCTATATATATATTTGCTCATTCTTTTATTGATGTTTTTATTGCTAAATTATTGTGAAATTGATTGATTACATAATGGGTTTCTCAAGAGATAAGAGTGTTTAATACATTAATGAGTTATCTTAGTGTTTCCTTGGATAAGGAACATCAATAATATATGTCAACTCAAAAAATAAAATAAAATAAGTTGCGGGGTGTGTTTGTGTGTTATTGCAAGATTCCTTGTTGGTGTCCATGTATTTAAGTGAAAAATGTCTTATAAGGATGTTAGTGACCAAACCCTCTTTGCTAGCATTGCACTATAAAATTTTGTACTCATTTTACTGCACTCAGCTAATACCTAACATTATTTTATCTCTGCTGGACAAATGAATACACACATTTCTTTACCTCTGCATAACAAAATAAAACACGTAAAAACATACTACTGTTATGCTATATCGAGTAAGTTATTTAAAATTAAATAAAAGTTAATGTAGTTAAGTGATCTTTGTACGTTCTTTTTTTTTTGGTTTCCACATAATGTCCGACGCCAACTGCACCGATTAATCCACATTTGGGCATGATCAAGTCTCATATGGGGTGGCCATCTCAACCCATTTTTTCCATTCACAATACTCGAGTTCTATACCTTATTTAAGGGGACCAAGTCCCTTACCACTTGGGTCAACTGGTTGTTGTTATATTTCTTTTGTTCATTTTAGAGTTGTGTTTATCTTTTTGTTAAGTTGTGGACAAACGCCACGAATATAGACCAAATGCATTGAAAGCAATAAGCTCTCTTTTTGCTTCATATAAATTATCTAAACAGACAAGCATTTTGTCTACAAAGGACCAATTGTTTTCCTTCTTTGTTTTTACGTTTTAATTATTTTTTATAATCCAGCTAAAAACATTATTTTGTAATAAGTTGATTTTAAACGTGCTAAGATATGCTTGAATGCTATGTAGAATTCAATATTTTTGGCAATAAGTTGCATGATCAATTTAGTATAAAAGCAATTTGCCTCTCAACTTTGTTGCAACTCATTTCAATAAAACTAATTGTGTTATCTGAACAATTACTAAAGGAAAACAATTTGTAAATATTACAATTATGAAGTATATTTATTTTAATTTTATATTATAATGTCTGTTCATCCTTGTAAATATTATTTTAACTTCATATTTTGTGGATTGTTATTTATTTTTTTGAATGGATGTACTAGATGTGCCGTGTCTTTCACTTGGTATTAGTTGAACTATAAAAGATTTTCAAAAAATCGATTGCTAATATTCATGTTGTATGGATAATTGATTGATTTATTTTTATTTATTTTAAAATTTATTTAGCTTAATCTTAGGAAAAAAAAATCTCCAAACATGTGCATTGCACGTGCGGAATACATTATGATAACTAGTATATATATAAAAGTCAAAATTGTCTCAGACAACGACACCATAAGAACTAGAGATAATGTCTCCTAATCTTGATCAACAATTTCTCATTTTGACCATCTTCACAACCCTATCTAATATTTTACATAATTGTCTTTCATCTTGTTATTCTTAATTGGTTAGGCCTATCATGTGGGTCATTGTGAGTATGTGGTGTGGTAAATTATCCTGCCTAATTAAGTAGATATTGCAATGCTCTCATTTAGTTTTTCAACTCTTTAATCTCCAAGTTTTCTATTTTTCCAACTTATATGCCCTTTTTTAATTTCACGCCTCAATTGATAGGCCCAAGGCCCATAATCAGAAGTGAAGCCCAAAATAAGGATGATGATAACATATTCTTGGTATATCCATTTTGCAACACAGTGGTGGAAGTAGGGGTGCACACGGATTGGATCCAGTTCGGTTAGGGTCAATCCATAAAACAATCCAATTATTGGGGATTAAAAAATTACAGTCCAATTCAGTCCAAATAATATATCAATCAAACTTGCAAAATGTGGACCAGACAGGATCAAGTTCCGCGAATTGATGTTTTTGTATCCAAAATTTCATGAAATTAAACTTTATCATATGAATCACAAAAATCATGTATCTCGTGAATAACAAATTTATAACATACATTCCACAAGTTTATATAGCATATTTTCCACAAACTTTTCATCACAATAACTTTTAAAATGCAAGTTCCTATATAAATAAATATGTTATCCGTAGATTCACACCATACACACTTACAAAAACATATAAAAGGTGTACGTTACAACATACAACCTACAAAAAAAGGTACGAAGTGTAATTAAATAGTTAAGAATAAGCATAGTCTTTGAGATACTACAATTTCTATTTGATAGTTTGGGTTAATGTTATCTAAAATACTATAGTGAATATGATTATATATATATATATATATATGTGTTGATGTGATAAACGGATTGGATCAAAATGGATCCATGGATTTTTAATGTGAGATTCTCAACCCGATCTAGTCTAGCTGGATTAGTAATTTTTTTAGCCCGCTCCAGTCTAAGGGATAAAAAAATTGACCCAATTAGTTATAATTGGTTCAGATTGGACTAGATCCACGAATTAGTGCAATCCGTGTGCACCCCTAGGTGGAAGTCCTTTGGATGCTATTTGTTGCACACAAAACATCTCGATATCTCGATGTAGGCATTAAAGTTTTTTTTTTGTTTTTTTTGTTTTTTTAAGGATGATATAGATCTTTAGTTAATATTTACTTCAAATCTATTATGAATCTTGGAAGAATAATTCAACTTTGCTATGGATCTTAAATGTTATACAGATTTGTTGTGCCCACTAATCTTACCTAGCTAAAAGCTTAACTATGAATTTCTTTGTGAGCTTATAATTCAAACAAAATTGTCTATTGTTAGGTCGACTCGCGCTTTATCCGCGGGTCCGTGGATTTCACTAGTAACGATATTGTCTATAACTTAACCACCTTTTTAGATCACATGTATGGGGTCTTACTCCAAAAGACCTTGATACTATTTAAGGAGAGATAAGCACTTAACTACTTCTTTATTAAGTCACACTTAACCGATGTAGGACTATATTTTGGTCCACACATCCTAACAATCTCCATCTTAGATTGAAATCTTTGATGTCTTGGTTCCCCGCCTTAGACCGACTTCCCTCCAAGATGTTTCACCGCATGATCAACTGTCATCGCTCATCTCGATGAGAGACAACTCGAGAAACTCGTGACTACAAATCTACTTCTTTATTAAGACACTTAATCGATATGGGACTATATTTTGGTTCAGACATTCTAACAATATGCACCATGGACCGAAATCTCAGTTGCCTTGGCTTCTCCTTAGAACGACTTCCCTCCAAGATGCTTCATCGCATGATCTATCACCGCTCATCTCGATGAGAGACGACTCAAGAAACCCGCAACTACCAATATACATGCTTTGTTCTAGCCTTGACTTTGATACCACTTTTTAAGTCCGCCTGCGCCTGTATCTGTGGGTTTGTGGATCTTACTAGTACTGATAGTGTCCCCATAAGTGGGATTTTACTTTAAAATATCTCAATACTATTTGGGGAGAGATAACCACTTAACTACTTCTTTATTAACTCACACTTAACCGATGTGGGACTATATTTTAGTTCACGCATCCCAATATCTCTTAATGAGGCATAGGTAACATATCCTTAATCTCAAGTTAGTCGGGGTCGATTACTTAGATCAAATTAGCTATTCTTCATTGTGGTCGATTTAGTAAAAAAAACTTGGATCATTTCTCGATTTGTACCGCGAACACGAAACAAAACCAAAAAAAAAAAAAATGAGGCACAAACGAGAGTGTGATAAAGATAATAGTAATAATGGTTGAGGATCCACTTATGTCACAATCGAACATGGATAATTGGTACAGCCTGTGATCTATTTCACTATGTGTTTAAAGTTGTTGGGTGCATCTCAGACATGACCCTTCTCGATTAATTAATATAAATTAAATATATATACATGCATTACATATCTTTTCTTTGCAAAGTTCAATATGCATGGATTCTCAAACTCATCCATAGATTTGTCTTGTCCTCAAATAAATTAATTACTTGCTTTGAATAATGCTAGCTATATATTTACTATTTTTTACCTTTTACTTTAATTTTATGATTGTATTCAAATGCCTACTTCTATGTTTTTTGATAAAATATACGTACTTCATCTTGAAGACGCACTTTTCTTAAACTATTGATGCAAAGTTTGTGATGAGCTTTTATTGGCCAAGAACAACGTTAATTATACATGAAAAATACTAGGATGACTCGGATAAGACACTCGGGATGGACGCTGGCCGGAGGATGGTGTCCATCCATTGTGCATCGTTGTATGTGTGTACATATCTCGTTGCGTGAATGGATATACACCATCACCGAGTGTCCATCCCACGGTTTCCCATTCACATTACCCTAGCATCTTGTATTAGGGGTTTTTCTAACATTAAGGTGGGTATGATTTTATATTCCGAAAATAAGGTTGGCTATTTTTAATTTACAAAACTAAGGTATGTCTCCTTTTGAAAATGAGTCGTTGGTGATGATTTGGCTCAATGTGGTAATGTGTGTTGATAAGGTGGAGTGAATGACTCCTTTTGAAAACGAGTCATCTATACAAAATGAATTACACCTTTTGAAAAGGAGTCATCTATACAAAATACGCAACCTTTTTTTTTTTACTCCTCAAAAGGAGTACTTTGTTCAACTCGAAGCGGTGTGTGACGAACCCTTTTCCAAATAGTCAGGGTCGGCTCGACCCAGCCCGACCCATATGAGGTAGCCCGGTCGGGCTACCCATCTTCTTCCTCTCGTAAACTTTTATTTTATTTTATTTTTTTTCATTTGTACTGGGGTTGGGCGTCCATCCCCAACCCCAAGTTGGGTTCGTGCAGGGGAGACGACTCCCCTGCCATGCCTCGAGCTCATGGCAGTTCGTCCGAGTCTCCTACCTCGGACCAACAACCACAACCGACTCAAAAACAACTACAAATCACACAACACCCACAAATATAACATTTATCTCGGTCACCGTGCCTCGGTAGTGACACGTATCTCACTGCGGGTCCCACGTCACAAGTCATTTTGTCCTAGTTAACAAATTAAACGTGTATTAATTATTGGGTCGTGACGCGGTGAACCCATGCAAACGTCATTTACGTATCGAGATGGATAAGTCACATCACGTACGTATCTCGAGATGGAAAACCTACATCACATACGTATCTCGAGGTAGACAACCGATGTAAAGGACACGCACGTATATGGGCATGGACAACTCATGCAAACGCCACGCATGTATCTCGCGACAGAGGAGTCATGCAAACGATGCGCATGTCGAGGTGGCTGACCCATGCAACCTCGTGCAATTCATGCAAACGTTACGCTTGTATCGGGAGAGGCCAACTCATGCAAATGACACACACATATCTGGTGGTGGACAACCCTTGCTAACAACATGCACGTATGTCGAGGTCGACAATCCATGCAACCATATGCACGTATCTCGAGGGGACAACTCATGCAAATGACACTTACGTATCTGGTGGTGGGCAACCCGTGCAAACAACACAAACGTATGTCAAGGTTGACAATCCATGCAAACGTTACTCACGTATCTTAAAGGGGAAACTCATGCATATCTACTATAAACCATGCAACACGATCGTGATCATAAGAAGAAATTTGTAGATGAAAAATTATAAAGGTCAAAACCACGTTATATATTTGTGTAAAATTTAAAATTAAAGCAATAAAGAAGTTTTGAAAGTATGATTTCATTCCATAAAAATACTTATCATACATGTTTATCGACGGTTACGTTGACGTTGTTGCTCCATGATGCAAACCAGACGTATTTTATGTCGAGTTGGACATTGTGTTTGTATTTCCATTAAGTTTGTCGAGGTTGCTAATCTTGCATTGAATGTTGTCAAACCGATTAATGTTCATCCTCTGGTGCTTCACTTGACTTACCTCTGGTACTAATGCTCCCAAAAATAGAAGGTTGAACCGTCCCAAAAAATTGGCTTCTTGTATGTGATTGGCTGAGAGGAACATGAGGCGGCGGCGGCACGCTTAACATAATCATGAATGAGCCATCTCCACTATATGACATATTATAATTATAACATGGTGGATTAAATGGGCTCGGCATGTGTTGAGGCAATGACAGAGACATTGGATGTCTAGGCATGTCATGGTCTATACATGAAGACGACGGCCTGTGTGCATGAGGATTAAAATGGTAATGAGGAAGATTCATGATCGTCCCGCTAGGTACAAACATTTGAGGTTTTGGTTTCATTGGGGACAATGTAGGAATGTACCCATAAAAAGAATGACGTGGTGGGATGACCGTTGGCTACTGTCACCAACAGTCTCTGTTGTTCTCCCTCTCGAACGAGATGAACGTGGCGTAGGGGAACGTCTGCTGCTATCGGCAAGCGGTCTTTGTCCGACGAGAAGGACGTGGTAGACAAGGACCTCTGGTGCTCCGCCCCACAGTCTGTGTTTGTTTTTTTCTTCTTCTCACCTCTCGATTCGACTCGTCCTAATCATCTTCTTCATCTTCATCTTCATCTTCATTCTCCTCATCTATGCCCTCTCCGACATCAATTCCACTATTCCATAGAGTTGACCTTTGCCTATGATCTTCATCTAAAATTTTGATGTCTTCATCATGGCATTGACATATTGCAAACATTGAGGGGTTCGCGATGATAAATATGCAAAACGCTCCATGCACGCATTAAATTTTCAAAACCCAATTTACCTTACTTTTGTAATAAAAAGAAAACCTAACTTATTTTAATAATTTATTTTATTGTTAACAGTACTTTTGTAATTTTTCCTCTTGCATTATATATAGAAGATGGAGTATACCGCGAAAGTGTTTTGTTCATGGGATATGGGAAGATGCTACAATAACACCCAAAGCCACACTTAGATGTCGTAGTGTGCGGGCCCCACGTAAAAATAGGTGTATTCATATATATAGTTTTCCATACATAACACGTACGTAGGGTGTGTATCCCAAGGCTCGCATGAACAACTCCCAAGAACGTGGGCCCGCACACCACGTTACTGGGTGTGACTTTGAGGTGTCATTGTAACATTTTTCTTAGTTCGCGTAGATAATCCTAGTTAATTTGTTTGCTTCATGAATTGACCTATCAAACTCCTAGTTAATTATGATTACAATTTCCTCAAATCTACAAATTAAACCGGCAAAAAAAAGGGTTTAGTATATAAAACTAAAATTTGCCGAATATAAATAAAGCAGCATAATTACTTAAATGTATAAATATACAACATTTCCGATCAGTTATATGTATGATTTAAATGGATTTACAGCTAAAAATTAACAATCACTTTTTCTCCTTGTCATGTTCACCTTGAAAGTATGATTTATACGTTTTGTCATTGCATATTATAATGTCACACGAGAATTCTTTTTCTCAACAAGAGAAAAGTATATATATTTCTCATCTTTCTAGGATAATACGATACTGGCATTCTTACGCAGAAGGTAGAAGTGAAAAGGAGATGTGTGCGTGTGCGTTTTCTTTTTTCATAAAGAAAAGTCGATGCGTGTTATATGTTTATAAGATATATATATATATATATGCATAAATATATGCATATATGCAGAGTTGGAAAGATGTTGACGCAGTGGTCCAATTTGTTTCATGAGCATTAAAAGTGACAATCGAATTTGATGAGATGCATATATATATATATATATGGAAGACCTAGTGGTTCCCACTTCCCACATTAATTTCACAAGTTACGTTAATTGCCTTAAGTCATGGCTTAATCAAATAGTCCTAGTACATTTCAGATTGTACAAGTCAATTCACAGCAATTTCAGTTTTGATATGTATTTATACATATATTTTGTATCAAATTAAATTAATATATAACCAAATGAGGCTAGGGAACTACAATGTGTAGTGTGTGTGTGTTTTTTTTTGAGTAAGTTTGGGTATCCAGACACTTTTTGCCTTACTAATGCCACGGGCTCTGGGATTGCGCAACGATACCACCAGTGACCCCATGTTTGACTGAAGTGGGAATCGAAACCTGAGGTCGTGCGTCTAATCCATACAACCTCGTCTTCGCCCTTACCACTAGGCAACACCAGTTCGAGTTAGTGTTAGTGTATGTGTGCGCGTGTGTATTCTAGCAAAAAAATTATTATATTGAGAAATATATCACACCAAAAAATTAATAATAAGAAATTAAAGCAATGAATACATGCATATGTGGATAAAATTATATATAAACAAATAGTTTTTGCTAATTAAATGTAGGTTTTAGCAATAGGCCTAAAATATATTATTTTTATACTATTGTAGTAAAGCAATTAGTTTTTACCAGTTGTTGATTATGACGGATTTTACCAACACATATATAAGAAAAGGAGTAATTGTTAACCAAGTAGAAGAAAAAAAAAACATTTAAAGAGAAGGGAAATGATCTAATGTTTTTTTTTTTTTTTCTTTGATAAGAAAGAAACCAACTTATTACCTTTAATTGAGACTCCAATTACCACCTACTCTTACTTAAGTAACCACAAATCAAATCATCGATTGGGTTACAGAAATGGTTGGTGGAAATGATCTAATTTTCCATTGTTTATGACTTAATATCTACGTCCTTTAATTAGAGCGTCTCCAAAATGATCCTCGATAATCATGCATCATATTATAAATTAAAAGCCTGCACACCCTATTCCCATAAGAAGTACCATGCATGCACCTTATTATATTTTTCTTCTTCTAGCTAGTGATTTTCGGCCAACCCTTGTTAAAGTTGCTAATTAATCAATATTTATTTACGTTGCATTAAGTCAACTGTAGAATCATTAAAGTAGCCTATTATGTAATCTTAAACTTTTTGGGGTTTTTCACTTTTAATTAGGCTGCTTTATATTAAAGTAATTAATTATCATGATTTTGCATGCATGGTTGTTTTCAAACCGCACGGAGGGTACATTGGTGGAGCCAAATCAAGTGAGTGAGTGTACGTTAGATAAATGCAATGGGCCTTTCGGTGACTACACAATGAGCTAGAAATAAAACTATCGAGCATAGCAATAGCAGTGCTATTGGGACCCTGAAGATTTAAAGACTATGATTTTAAGAAGAGAGGCATGTGGCATTTGATACATACAATCAATAATATAGCTGTACCATATTTAATTATTTCTTTCTCTATTAGCGATGACAATAAGAATGAAAGTTTTTAGATGTACAATTTTTTTTTTTTATCATTTTGTCTCTCTTAATTAGCTAAAATATATAAAGATAGATTTACGAGTATTAGATCACACATAATAAATATATATATATATATATATACTGATGGAAGATTAGCTAGGTTTAGCTATTTAAGACAAAGAATTAATTAACAACTGATTCGTTCTAATAGGTTCAAAAATTCTAATAAAAAACTCTCTTCGAAGGCAGGAGTTGCTTTTCTTTTTTTGAGCTTATAATTGGCAAAAGAAAAAAACTTCAATGAGGTTTTGAAATTTCAATTTAATCACATTTATTAACTACGGGAAAAGTTCGATCGAGTAAAATAACCAAATTAATGAAGATGAAGTAATTAATTTTCTCGTAAATTAATATATGTATATAAATTATATACGCTGCAATAATACATACGAAATGTTTAGTTTAGCACGAAATAAAGTTTTTAAAATTATCATTGAGATTTATAAAAACGATATAATTAAATCTTGAAAATTTTAAAATCGTGGTCATAATGACATTTTCTTTTATCACGTATTGTAATGGCCCATTTTATTAATGTCGTTATTATCTATTATTTACAGACTAGGACACCAACCCGCACCTACGTTGATGCCGCAGATAGGCTAGGGGCACGCTAGACTAGGTAATAAGAGTTTATATTGTCTAATTGATTGTTTAATTTCGATGTATTTTAATATATTATTGCATGACTCTTATGGCTAAGTACTTAATGTCGATGTGCTTGCTTCGACTCCCACTTTTATTGTTCTTAGCCATAAAGATAGCAAATTGAATTGTCACAATACATTCTCAATGGCCTAGAGATAGAATCCATGATTCTAAGCCCAGAAATGAAACTCTTTAGCCAAACACCTTGAGAAGTAGCCTCAAAACAAGAAACAAACTCAGCCTCCATAGTGGAAGTAGCAATCAATGTTTGCTTTGCACTTCTCCATGATACAGCTCCACTAGCTAGCATGAAAATAAATCCCAATGTTGATTTACGTGAATCAATGCAACCAGCAAAGTCTGAATCTGAGTATCCAGTGACTTCCAAAATATTAGTTCGTCTATATGTAAGCATGTAGTCCTTTGTCCCACGAAGGTATCTCATGACCTTCTTTGCAAATTCTCTCCAAAGGTCCATACCCGGTTACTTTGATATCTTCCTAACATCCCAATCGCAAATGCTATGTCAGTCTTGTGCAAACTCGAGCATACATCAAGCTTCCAACGGCTGAAGCATAAGGGATGTTAAGCATTTGTTCCCACTCGAGATCATTTTTAGGGGATTGGTTCAAACTGAACTTATCACCCTTCACAATGGGAGCTACACTTGATGAACAATCCTTCATTCTAATCTTTCCAAGACTTTGTTGATATAGGCTTCCCGAGACATTCCAAGAATACAACGTGTTCGTCTCTCTATGGATCTTAATGCCAATAACATAGGATGCATCTCCCATGTCCTTCATATCAAAGCTATTAGAAAGGAATTGTTTCACTTCGTGAAGCATACCCTTATCATTTGTTGCAAGTAAAATGTCATCCACATATAGAATGAGAAAACAAATTTTGCTCCCACTAACTTTCGATATATACAATTATCCATAATATTCTCAACAAAACCAAATGAAGAGATAACATCATGAAACTTCAAATACCACTTTTGGAGGCTTGTTTCAATCCATATATAGATTTCTTAAGCTTGCAAACCAAATTCTCATTGCCAATAGAGGAAAATCCTTCTCGGTTGTTTCATGTAAACCTCTTCCTCTAGTTGACCATTAAGAAATGCGTTTTCACATCCATTTGTTGCAACTCAAAATCAAAATGTGCAACCAAAGCCAAAATTATGCGAAGATAATCTTTCTTAGATACAGGAGAAAAAGTTTCCTTGTAATCGATTCCTTCCTTTTGTGTGAATCCTTTTGCAATAAGTCTGCCTTGTATCTCTCAATGTTGCCTAATGAGTCCTTCTTTGTCTTAAAGATCCATTTGCATCCAATTGCTTTGGCTCCTTTAGGCAACTCAACAAGGTCCCAAACATCATTTGATGACATAGAATTCATTTCATCATTCATAGCATCATACCATAATTCAGATTCAGCACAATTCATGGCTTGTGAAAAGGTTTCGGGATCACTCTCGACTCCGACATTATAGTCCAATTCTTGCAGATACACAATGAAATCACTAGGTATTGCTGACCTTTTAACTCTAGTAGATCTTCTTAATGTTGCATCAACATTTTCTTGAAGATCATGTTGATCAACTTGTTCATTTACTTGAGGTACTTCATGAATAATCGGTTGTTCTATCATTTCAAGTTCTTCATGAACAACTTGATCTACTGGAGGATTGTCAACAACTTGTGGAGTTTGAACTCTTTGTTCCTCAATTCTCAATGGAACCTGAGCAAAACTTGGAATGACATACATATGATCACTACTTGATTTAGAAGGAAGATCATCAAAATGAACCCTTTTAGGAACATTATCCTGAAAATGATTCCTCCCACTAATCATGTCATTCTCTAGAAATTTTGCATTTCTAGATTCCACAATTCTAGTGTTATGAGAAGGACAATAGAAGCGATATCCTTTAGACCTCTCGGCATATCCAATGAAATACCCACTAATGGTTCTAGGATCCAACTTCTTTTCATGTGGATTATAGATTCTCACTTCACACGGGCATCCCCAAACGCGTATATGTCGCAAACTAGGTTTCCAACCTTTCATTAACTCAAATGGCGTCTTTGAAACAACCTTAGTTGGAACCCTGTTTAATATATGCACTGCCGTTTTAAGAGCTTCACTCCACAAAAATATAGGTAGAGTTGCATTACTACGCATACTCCTAACCATATCCATCAAGGTCTGGTTTCTTCTTTCTGCTACACCATTCTCACTTGGAGAACCTGGATTGGTGTATTGAGGAACTATTCTTTGCTCTTGAAGAAACTTAGCAAATGGACCAAATGCTTGTCCATATTCAGTGTATCTACCATAATACTCACCTCCTCTGTCAGATCTGACAATCTTAATTTGTTTCCCACTTTGTTTCTCTACTTCAGCCTTGAAAACTTTAAAGGCATTCAATGCTTCATTTTTATGATGAAGCAAGTAGACATACATGAAACGTGAGAAATCATCAATAAAGGAGATAAAGTATTTTGGACCAGTTTTAAAGCCCATATCTGGACAACATATGTCAGTATGTATGATTTCTAATAATGTTGAACTTCTATGAGCACCTCTCTTGATACTTTAGTCTGTTTTCCCTTTATGCAGCTTCACACAAAAATCTCAAAATCAGCAAAGTCAAGAGCACTTAGTACTCCATCATTTACTAATCTTTTGATTCGATCCTTGGAGATATGTCCCAATCTCCTAAGGTGCCATAACGTAGAAGATTCACCATTCATGACACTTCTTTTCAAACCAAGAACATGCATTGCAATGCATTATTTTCTAAATTCAAACAAAATAAACCATTCAATAAAGTACCATGTCCAACGATATTTGATTTAAATATCAAATCAAAAGATGTTCCAGAAAAAGTTGAAGTGAAATCCTAAATACAACAACTTGGAAACGAAATTAAGTTTCGAAAAATTAGGTACATAGAAAACATTGTCCAAATTTAAAATAAAGCCACTAGACAATTTTAAGATGCATGTCCCAACAAATTTTCCACATGTGAGCGCATTTTATTTCCCAAATTGATGCCCAACTCACATCTCGCTGGTTTCCGTCAATTTTTCATATTCTACAATGTATTAAAAACATGGATTGAAGAACCAGAGTCAATCCACCAAGTGTCATGTAAAGTATCAACCATATTAGATTCAAAACAAACATATGAAATTGATATACCTTTCTTTTGAAGCCACTCTTGGAATTTGATGCAATCCTTCTTCATGTGTCCTTCCTTTTTACAGAAAAACATTTGGATTCTTTCTTCATAATTTCACCTTGGGGTTGCATTTTGTCTTTCCCTTCCAGCTTGGCTCTTTTGTCCTTTTTCTTCTTGTCCACCGTCGCAACACACCATTCTCTCCTTGCTCCATAATCGGTCTACCCTCCTCCTGAACACACATGGTCGTCAACTCGTTGATCGACCATTTATCTTTATGCGTGTTATAAGAGATCTTAAAGGGTGCATACTGAGAAGGGAGTGTGTTCAAAATGTAGTGGACTAAGAAGCTCTCAAACATATCAACCTCAAGTGTTTTGAGTCTGGCCGCTATGTCCCTCATCTGCATGATGTGCTCGCGCACACCCTTAACTCCGGTCATCTGGAGTGATGAGAATTGCATGATTAGAGTCCTGGCCAGTGCCTTATCAGATGTCTGAAACTGATCCTCGATGGCCTTAAGCAATGGATGAACCTTGTCATACTTCTCCACCGTACCCCGAATACTAGCCGTTATGTTCGTTTTAATGAACATAGCACAAATGCGGTTAGATCTCTCCCATTTTTCGTAGAGATCAACCGCGTCAGGAAGACTAGCCTCGGTGATTGCTGGTGGTTCGTCCTTACGTATGGCAAAATCTATATCCATTACTCTCAAATGGAGGAGAATTCTCTCCTTCCATACCCTATAATTCTCTCCATTAAGAGTCGGGATCTCAAATTTTAACTCAGAACCTAAGACGGGTATATGAGTAGCTGCAAATATTAAATAAATAAATACATGCTTAACAACAAATAGATGTTACCAATGCAAACATAATAAAAGAAATAAATCAAGTGACGTAAAAACATGCCTGTGGGCTAATGCCTTTACTCAATAAGATTCATTAACCATATAATAAAACTATCAAATTATTTTCATTTTCTCAATTCCCTGTGGGTAAATTAAGAAAATACAATTTGATATTCTATTCTAATTAATTATATGAGTATAGTAAAATATCATGTGGGATAAATTTTACCACAACCATATTACTAATTACAACAAATGCATGAATGATCCTATATAATTTAGATGTTGTGGCCACTCTAACATTATTTAAAATTTCACATGCATGGATCATCCTACATTTAATCAATGAATTTCTTAATGTATTGCATCCTTATTTAAACAATACTAACAAATTATATACATGCGTATATACTTCATGGCATATTATCTCATGTATTATTTAAATAAAATAATTAATGTGCCTGAAAATTAAATATATAGAACATAATACTCATCAAGTGATTATCAACTTGTACTAAACATGTATCAGTTCTATTATATATGCATATATATATATATATATATATATATAATCCCTCTTATGCACGTGTACTACTCTTAATATGTAGGCGTCATATTCATATAGCATATGTCAGTTCTATTATATATGCATATCCATGCATATTGAACATGCCAAACAAATATATGTGACATAGCTACACTGTTTTGTATAAAATTTCATATACTAGAGTGTAGCAAACATTAAAAAAATTGCTATTCCGCCTAATTTGATTTCAATGATATACACACTTTAATGTGCGTACAGGAGGTCAAATTCAGAATTTATAGGAAATTCTCCAGATCACCGAAACTAACTATGTGAGTATTTCAGTTTATCCAAAATTCCAAAATATTACGAAAAACCCTTTTCGGCACATATATTAATAAATCCAATAATGCCAAACAAATCGAAATTGGAATAGAGAAACACAAAATACCAAATAAGGATCGACTCCAAAAAAAATTGTTGTTCTTTCCATCACATGTTTGTATGCATCACGTATGTCATGTGAGTAATGTGTGGGCCCCATGGATCACTTAGATAAGTTTGCCTTGAAAAGCGTGTTGACGCGGGTATTGGGTAGGCATAGTATGGGTACACTAAGTCTCATTATACTAACTTGAATTAAATGACTAGAACCAAAGTGAATATAACATAAAATGGATGATCAAATTGTAGGCAAAGTCATAATAACTGGGTACATCGAGGATCAACGTGTCTCGGAATGCATGTCGGGACGCGGGGCATTGGATGTCGGGTAGTCGGGTGTTTATGGGACTACAATTTGATTAAGTATATACCAATTATAATGTTGAGGTACCTAATTTGGTTATTTAAATAAAATGAATTTGATTTTCCTATAGTTAGAAGGAAAATAATCTGGGCCATTGATGGACACTAGGATAATCATAGAATGTGTAATACTAAGCCATTAATGTCCCAATGAAGTCATTAAGTGGTGTGTGGCAACCTTGATAAGGACCATAAGATTGTCCTTGAGATACGTATTTACATATGATTTATGTCAAACTATAAAAACCTAACTTAATGGTTTTTCTATGATTTCTACTTAAATTTCATGCAAACCAGTGAGAAATCAGAGTTGTAGAAAATGAATTGAGGGTAAGAAGCTTGATTTGGAGCTGGAAATCAAGAATTCAACACAAGATAAACTATTTCATCTCATTCAACTCATAAAAATGAGCTTAAGAACTTGCTATTTGATGAAAACAAGTTTAGCAACTGTGATTTTCGATTTTGAAGTGTTAGTCATGAAAGACTAGTAAATTAAGGCTGTCTAATTGAGTTTTAAAATCGGATTTGAATTGAATAGTCAATTTGAAACTTATAGATGAAACTTTGATTTTGATAATTATGTGGTAATTTGAATTTTTGGAGGTTGTAATGGTGTTTTTATGGATCCTCTAAGAGGAAAGAGTAGGTTGGATGACGGGGGTGAAGGTTAAGGTGTCCAATGGCAGAATTCCAAAATTTGAATTCTACCATTCAACACGGATATCGTGGTAGACAGGGTCACTAGCGTGCTATACAAAATAGCGCGATTGGGCACGATGATGTTCTTCAAACAGAAGAATACCAACGCTGCTATTAACACATAACGTGCTAGGCTACCCCTTTAGCGCGTCATCAGAGACATTTTTAAGGGATTTTTAAAATTTCTCATTTCGGGGCTGTTTTAGGGATTTAATTATTAAACCTATTAAAATACATGTAAATCACCCTAAAAAACTCATAATTGAACTCAAGGGAGTCAAAGACTGTAGTATGATTGTTGGCGCGAGTCGAGATCAGGCCAAGGTGTTTTTAAAGCATTTGAATGCAGTTCGATGTTTGTAAAACCTATTGGAACATCACTTGAGTAGTTAATTACTATTTTTATATTGCTTCTATCCATTCTTGGCATATTATTCTATTCATTTGCTGCTTTGGGACGGTTGGTTGAGGTTACTATAACTATTATATTTGTTGTGTGTTTATGGCACGCTAAACTATAACACTGTAACCAAACCCTTGGTGAATAGCATCCTAAGATGTTGATTGTTGCATGTGTCAGTGAAGCATAAGATTAGACTAATCACCGCGAGGAACCAAGTGAAAAAGTAGTGGGGGCACCTATTGAAAGGATCATGGGGATTCGAAGTACAGTCTAGTATGACCGGGACGAGCACACACTTTGTATCTACTTGTTATGTATACATGTGATGATCCATGTACATTTACTTGTTTACTTCCCGCATGTTTATTTAACATTTTCTTGTCTTCTTTATTTACTTAAATGCTTAGTGAATTTCTTTATGATTTTACTTACTGGACTCGTCATCTATTTTGTCGTGATAGCTAAGTGCAGATCGTTGTACGAACAGGGGCGGGGATCCTAAATGACTATCTTTAATCGCCTACTGTCCAGGACACTCTCGTACGTGTTTAGTTTTTTATATTTTGATTTATTTTGGGTATCAATGAGACTAGAGAGACATTGTATATATATATATATGCTTATCTTTTGCTTATCATGTTGCTTTATATACAGAGTACTCTATTTCTAAGTTTTCCTCGTTAGGATTGATGCTCTATGACACACAACATATATATATTATGCTTTTATGTAAGTTTAAAACTTACATTGTTAATTTGTTACTTGTTAACTGAAATTTGTAAAACACAAGCCATATGTATAACTCGCAAGTTCGAAACTAAAAGACAATAGATCCTAAATATACATCACTTAAAAAGGAAATATGCATAATTGGTTTACAATATAGCGACAACACGATAAGTCGGCACGCACACCAATGATGTAGGCGGGGCAAGCGATACCTGCAGAGCACGAGACCATGTAGGTTAGTGATATGGACGGTGCAGCAGGGCTCCAGGGCAAGAAACATCACCTACCTAGCTGCTTTGGGGCATGGGGCCGCCATACGTACTCTGTCCAATCACAAATATAAGTCGTTTAAGGTAAATACATATGACTTAAGACAACCTTAATTACAAGTATAATTTACATATATGCCCTTTGACATTAAATGAAGAATTGAAGAATTGAAGAATAATAAATATTTGAATTGTATAAGAGTATAATTGGTAAAAAAGAATAAATACACTCTCAAATTTCGAAAACGACTATAATTTTGACCAAGAAATTTTTGATACGAAGACTTATATTTTTTATCGGAGGGAGTAGATAATAAGAAACCTAATTTCTAGCAGTGAAGATTAATTATATGTCATTATGTTGTAATTGTAGAAACACGCACATAAATTTTTTAGCCATAAAATTTTAATTTCCACTGCTTATGATATTTTATTTCAATATAAACAAAATAATTTTCACTCTTTATAGCTTAAACTATAACCAAAGTGAAATCATTAATCACTGTAGTAATAAAACATTTTAAAATATAATAATACAAAAAGCAATGTATGATGTTAGAGATGGAAAATAAAAGTGGGTGGAGCTTTTAAATGGTATGAGAGCATTCCGGTAAACCAACACCGACATTTGGTCTCCATGATTCGGCGTCTTGTTTGAAGGAATTGGCATGTTTGTATTATTCAAAATCATCATGAAGGAAATCGAGTAACAGATTGGTTGCAAGGCTACTTGTGCAACGCAAGATTCGGTTGAATTTCATGAATTGGATCAATGCCCTGATGGGATGGCTAGTTGTGATCCTTGTGGCAACCCTATATCTCGAGGCGACCGGGGTAGTACGCCGTGGGCCTCGTAGCCTTGCCACATCACTGACCTCTGGGTCCCACGTCCCACTGGCATTCGTTACAACGCCAGTGTTCATGGTATGCATGCTGATTTGTATTATCTCATTTTGAAGTTAATGAATTATTCTAGTTTAAGTATTTCTTTAGTCAATTTAATAGGGGTTTTAAAGTGTCATATGGGTAATTAATAATAAACTTAGCAGAAGTCTTTAGAAATGTAAGATATCAATTGTCAGTATTTTAATATTCGTAATATGGACCTAAAGTGGTAAACCAGTGCGAAGTTAATAAAGGCCTAATCAGCTTTACAAACTGGTCTTCAGTACCTAATAGTCCACACAAAAAGTATATATATTTGAAGTCATATGCAAAAATTAAAATGTGGCGAAAACCCAATAACAAATAAATTAAATACATAAAGATTTCTAGGGTGGAAGCTAGAATGTGGAAACCTTGTAAAACAAATACAATGTACAAGTTATAGTGGCGATGAAAAACACATATATCTCTCAACCCAAATACCCATTTATTAAAATATGTTAAATGTAATATAAATACATCAAATGACCTACGTATGCTGCACATTAATGTTCTCGAACTTGAAGATTAGACTTGCGATTGTCACTACATATGAGACAATTCTAATTAGTAAATCCAGATTAAGTTCAACAGTAATTTAGATTAAACAACAAACAAGTCTATAAATCATGCAGGAAAGATACGAAGATAAAATAACAATAAAATGCATGATAAACAAACTATAATGGTCAACGGTAGAGACCAAATGACCCGAAAGCAAATGATATGCGTCTAATTGGTATTGACACTCTACACTTAGGCTCAAAGACACTTGACTACGAGTAAGTGTCAAACACTAGTACAATGAGACCAAGTCTGCTTTAACTGTACCTAAACCCATTGCACTGTCGGCTCACCTTAGTTGCAGCCTAAGTAAATCCCAAAGGGAGTCACAATCACAACTGGATGCTCAGCCGTAATGGAATCCTTAAAGTCATGTGAAGAGCCATGACGACTGTGGATGCTCACTCAAAGGATTTAGTCTCGTCGGGGAGCAACGAGCGCGACTTGATCGGATGCTTAACCCATGAGTAAGTAATGACTCAAATCAACCCACTCAAACCTTAGGCACTCAGTAGAGAAGTAGAGTCCAACAATAGCTATCATTTCCATCAAAATATGCAAGGAAATTAAAAGAATTAATATTGAATTAATTCCTACTGATTTACTTACAATATAATCGCATAGATCGCCACATCAAATCAATTATTCGAATAGCCTAGTTGAGTCTTTGCATATCTATATTCATCATGGTTACAATAAAGTCGTTTAAACTATATATTTTAATTTTAACAATAGACATAATGTGGTGTCACTAAATCTCAAAGAAATATGTGCCCAATGCTACCGGACGCGTCACTAGGTATTACCATGTCATCTGCATGCCATGATGGCCCGTGACAAGTACTTAACCTTTTCATTTAGCCTAGCTATTCCAATTATGCGGTGTTTTATAAAAATCTATTTTTAATTTTATTCTTGTTAGTATATTCCTTTATCTCACTTAACATTTGAAAAGTTATTAGTTTTCCTTGGTCTTTTCAACTAAATATGTGAGATATTTAGTGTAAGTTATCAATAATAACGGAAGTCTTTCATTTAAGATAAAGGAATAATAAATAATGAAATTTTACTTCATTAGCAAACCCTAAGTAGTGGAAAACTAATCAAAAAGGATATCATGCATATATAAGGGAACAAAATGTACAATAGGATCAATATACATCTATCAGTGTATCAAGTCTCCCAAAGTATACCTAAAAGCGAAGAACATAATATATACAAACACCTATGATATTGGCTAGCGGAGCCTCTCAATGATCAGATGAAGTCGTCAAGTACGACCTCCCTTGGTTCGTCATAAGAACTCCACTCGGTCGTCCTAACAAGAAGTTGATGACGAGCCTAGTGAGTAAATCCCCAAAAAAAACACAAATTGCATTTGACAAGAATGTAAATAAAATGACTACAAATCATGCTAGTTAATAAGAAATGCACCGAAAGGGCTAATAGCATGAAGAGGTGTTGCTAAGAAAACAATAAATGTCAGACGCAAGTATGGTATATATCTGCCGAACTCTGGGACTAATAATATTGGACCGAGGAAACTCTGGCGACGAAGTAACTCCTCGCCACCGCTCTAAGGTTAACGAGGAACTCTGTTGGTCGGGAGTTTACAACTACCAGCCAACTACCTTAAAAGAGAGGAATCTATGTCGGAGTTAACTCCTCACGACACCATCTCTCAAATTATCGACTTACGGAGTAATTCTCACATGTAGCCTAGGGCATGACCGGAGTTGTAGCAACAATCAAATCGTTAATCACGAGGGAGTCGGTGATGGGTCATACTGTCACGTCGACCATATACAGATACGCGCGGGAGTGGAGTAGTCAAACAAACTCAAACTGGCATAACTTAGTGGTATAATGAACTAAAACAATAAATAAGTGCTAATGCTTTTCTAGTAGGGTTTACTTACCAAAATACGGTAAAAATCCATTTCTAGCCTCTCGCTCGTACCTCGAAATACTCGTCTCGTCGGTCTTCTAAAGTTCCTTAGGCCCTGAATATCCTACAAAAGCACGAAAAGTCTCGAAACTCGATTTTATACCTTTTCTCAATTTCTCATATTTTATCATTTTTTTTTGAATCTTTCCATAATTTTAATTTATTTTTCTATAATTTATTTATTTATTTTGTATTTAATTTTTAATTTAATTAATTTTTTAATATTTAATAGGGTTGGGCCCAACTGACTGGGCCCGATTCAGCCCAACTAGGCTAACCTGGCCCAGGCTCGCCCGCATGCACAAACGAGCCTTTCCCGCTGTCATCTCTACTCCATCAAAACACAACAATCTTTTTTTTTTTTTTTATTTTTATTTTCTTTTATCATTCAAGAATCGCAACAACCATATCAACAACACCAATAACAATTTATCAAATCATCACCATCATCAATTCATCATCATCAACATACATGCATTCTATCACCAAAGTCCCTAAAATTAAGGTTGCATTGATGCATCTGAAGCATGGAATTCATGAGAAACGATACGAGTTTGATTACCTAAGCTTTTATGTACTGAATCATTGTACAATTTCTCTCCACTGATTCCAAAAACCCTTTTAAACCTCCAACTCCAACCACTCATTCCCTTCTCTCTTTGAACTAAGGTTTTAAGCATGCTAGGGAGACAAAATGGACGAAGTGTCCTTTATATAGTAACTCACTTTATCAAGTTCTAAAACACGCATCTCGAGGTCCATCAAGAGCTCCCATTAAATCCAACCAAACTTGTGTCTCATATGTGATAATTAAGTAGGTCAATTATAGGGTTTTTTTCTCAAATTTCAAACCACTAAGGCACATCTTCATAACTTAGTCAAATTAAACTATCATAAGCCCATTATATGGTTTCATTAGTCTAGTATAATGTTTATTTGAAATAGATATACCATAATTAGGCTAGGTACTTATCTAACCAGCTACTCGATTTCGTCGCGCATCACAATGCACGTCGAGTCTATTCTTGGCCTATTCATGTTATTTTCAACTTGGATTAAGTTTGTTTGATTATTTAGCTTAGAATCTCATTATATATTGATAATTTATACGTCTAACCTATTATGTTCCCATCCCCATATCACACATATCTCGAGGTGCTAATCCATATATTCTTAACTCACGTAAATCGTGATAATCAATGGTACACATGGCATAATGTTATAATTCAGGCAAGTCAATAATTAGACATGTTTTATAGTGTAGTTTAGGTTGATTTCATATATAAATGTTGATATTACACTATGTATTCTTTTTTTTTTGTGATTTCAAGATTTAAATAGAAAAATGAAGAAATGGAAGAAAAAAAGGAAGAAGAGCAAAATAGTCAACTAGAAAAGAAGTCCAGCGATTTAGCCAGTAATTTGTATTTACACTAGAGATTGCCACCTAAATCAACAGTAGGAAAATGCTAACGAACCCACAGTGAATTAAAAAATATACTAAAATCACCAGCTAAATCGGTAGAGTACAGAAAGCTAAACTCAATGATTAACTCAGTGAGTTGTGTACAACATAGGGATCACTGACAAATCGTTGAGTTCAGCTTACGAATTTTTTATATTAATATGAAGAATTTGAGTTTATCTTTGATATGTATACTTAAGGAGACTATAAAAAAAGGCTAGAGAGTTTTGAATTAGCTCTATCTCCTTTTTCTCTCCATTATTTCTATTGCTTTTTCTAAATCGTATTCTATATTTTAGTTAATGTTTGGAGCTACATTGGAGATTTAATTTATTTCAAGAGGTATTTATTTATTTATTCATTATGTCTTTTAACTATCTATTTGCATTGTTTATTTCTAGCATTGCGTTAAATCTATTCATACACATCAATCATGGATTTAACAAGTTGTTTTTGCGTATTACAACTAAAGAAGATTAATATTGCATGTATAGTTGCAAATGTGTATTATGGTATTTTGATTCTGATTTTATGTCTATACTTATTGACAACAATTATAGAAGTAGTAACTAGGATTAGTGTATAGGGCTTTTTCTGAATGGATGTTCTAGGTGATTGTGTTCTAAGTTGTTTATTACGTGGCTTTGATTAATATTGGCTTATATTAGATATAATTTTCATTGAGTGTAATGATATCGTATTTCTATGGTATTGCATTTTATCCAATGGGTAGATTTACAATGATAAAAATGTGGTTTCTCCATTGAATTTAGAAAAATCGATGACTAGCTAAAGCCTATCAACCTATTATGAAATAAGATTTAATGATTCCAAGATTACATGTGTTATAATTATAACTATAGTATGAAGTCATGTTATGTTCTAGTATTTGAAAGCAATCCAAGTATATTACTTTGTTTAGTGTGGTTTGTTCAGATGATTGTTTAAGATATTAATATTTATATCAAATTGAGTATTGTTTAATTTAGTTTCAGTTAAAGTGTTTGAATTAAGTTAGTTAATATAATTAATTAAGTTAGTAGTTATAGATTTTAGTTATTTAGTATTTTAATTCCCATTTAATTAGATCAACTAAATTAATAAAAACATGAAAAAACATTTTCCTTGGAGATTTGAAAAATCCATTTGGAGAAAATATCCCATTTACTACTACTACTACTACTACTACTACTACTACTACTACTACTACTACTACTACTACTACTACTACTACTACTACTACTACTGTTGCTGGAGATTTTTAAATAATTTCTATGAATTTAAGACGTTGTGTGGTCTACACACTTCGTTGTATTGAGATTTTTAAATAATTTCTATGAACTTTAGACGTTGTGTGGTCTACACACTTCGTTGTATTAATTCAACATGATTTTTACATATGTTTTATCCTAAAAAAGATAAAACTTTTAATCGGAGTTTAAGACAACAACAACTTAGGAAAATTTTTGCTAATAGGATGGATGATAACAATGATGATATTAATGACAATGTCATTAATAATAATAATAATAACAGAGTTATCAATAATAATAACAATAATAGAGAACTTACTTTTGGACAAGCAAGTCAAAATGTTACAACATATGAGCCTATGTGCATAGTATACCCCGATGGATTTCTTGAACTTGAACTTAGATATGAGTTTATTAATGTCTTATCTAAATTCTATTGTAAAGACAATGAAGGCAAATAAAAATTCATAAGGAATTATTCACATAAAGTTAATGGAATGAAACCAAAAGAAGGTACTTTAGAACAAATCAAACTAAAAGCTTTCCTTTTTGCGTCGAAAGATCAAGCAAAAGATTAGTTGTTATGTCTCCCATAAGATTTAATGACTACATAAACTCAAATGTTAGAAGATTTCCTAGATGAAGATATGTCTACTAGAAAAATCAGTTCTATAGAAAACAAATCACAAATGCAAAAATAAAAGATGATGAAAAATTTGATGAATTTTTGATAGATTCCAAAGACTAATTTCTTATTGTTCACATCATGGATATACGTAAAGAGCTTTACAAGAATACTTTTATGAAAGACTCAATCATTTTGAATAAAAGTTATTAGACGCAGTATGTGGTGGATCTATATTTGAGACAACACATACTTTTTAGCGAAAGAAGCAATTAATAAAATGACAAAACAATCCAAACAATATAGTAAAAAGGTTGAATCATCAAGAAAGAAACTTTATGAAGTTGATAATAGAAGAAATAAAGCGTCTGATGGTAAAATTAACAAATCATCTAAAATGATTAAGCTATTAGTTAATGATAGATCTAATCAAATTAAGGCTTGTGGATTCTATAATGAGGTTACACATCCTACATATGCATGTCGCACTCTACATGAAGAAAATACTGAAGAGGTTAATGCAATGATGAATCAATATTTTGGTCCCCCAAGAAATCAATATAATAATAATACTTATTATCCTAGAAAGATGAGTCCAAATCTCAGTTATGGTCCTCAAAATCAGAAATATATTATTTATAGACCAAGGGCTCTAATGCAATTTGGATCTAATCAGCAGCCTTAACAAAACATTCAACATATCAATCCTAAACTTAGAGCAGACCCTGCATAATCTTATGAACTAAAATCATAAAAACTTTACACAGATTTCTAAAAACCAAATTAAGACTGATACCACTATTAATGAACTGAAAAACCAGTTAAGTCAAATGAATATACAAATAGATAGGTTAAGTACTCAATGTAGTAACCAAACTAAAGCACCTACTCAAGCCAACATTGCTCATTCTAATCAAGCACAAGTTAATGCTTTATTCAATGATAAGAAAGAAAATGCATAACACTATTGAATAAAAAGAAGAAATGAAGACTATTGTCATTCCTACTAAAAATAGATGATTGACCAATTGAAATATACACCTTTTCCTAGAAGGCTATACCCATGGTATTTAGTCAGAGTTGAAGCATATGAAAAATCTTTACAAAAGTCTAAATTAATTGATAAGGATAAAAATGATAAGATTTTTGATAATGTGAATAAATATATGCATTCATATTCTACCGTTCCACAACAATTAGCTGATGCTAAGGAGGAAGAAAACAATGAAGACATTCTTGAAGCATTTAGGAAAATATAAATCTATAAACCATTAATGGAATCAACTATGCAATTTTCTAATCATGATGAAGTTTTGAAAGAATTCTATGAATCAAAAGATAATTTTTAGAAGAATCTAAAGAAAACTTAAGACAAAAAGTATTTATTTTAATTAAAAAATACTTGAGAAATGTTCAGACCCAATAATGTTTAGAATTTTTATTACAAGAGGGTCTTCTTTAGTATATTTTGCTATGTGTGATCTTAGAGCATTAAAAATGTTATGTCACTGAAACTATACGAGTCATTGAAAATAGGTTCATTGACAAATACACCTATTAACTTTATTTTAGCCGACAACATATTTATTAAACCTTATGGTTTACTAGAAGTTGTCTTAGTCAAAGTAAATGACTTAGTATTTCTAGCTGACTTCTATGTCATGAAAATGAGAGATTCAGTATCATTTAAGTCCCCACTTATAATTTAGGAAGACAATTTCTTAAAACAGCTAAAACAAAGTTAGATATCTTTGAAGGAACAATGTCTATAAAATTTCAAAACAAAATTGTTATTTTTCATTTCAATGATGAAGATATCTATGGAAATTTCGATGAATTTAATAATTAACAAACAAATGAAAATGAATCTTTAGAATTAAAGCATCATGAAGCTGAAGTATATGCTATTAATGCTGTAACAATGAAAAATGAAAATGATATAACCAAGAATAAGCAAGTTGAAGACACTTTAAATCAAAAGACAATAACCCAAGAATAGAGGGTTAAGCAACCAAATAATGATAAGAATGATAATAATATATGGGAATTTAAATCTATGAAGAATAAGAAGAATAAAAGGAAGAATCAAATAATTTTCAAGCTCGATTATTAAGTAGATATATACATAAATATAAAGGTCAAATGAGCTTGGTATTTTAATGCTATTTGTGATACGTGTTTGTGACGTCCCCTTCCCTAATCTAGGCACTACTCGGCCTAATCCCGAAATTAAGTTGAAGTCCTAGTCACGTAGGACTTAACTATGTATTAGTCAGTCTTTTTATCCTATACTCATCGATATATGCGTTCAGGATAAGTAATACACATGTTAACATATTACAAGATTTCAGAGAAATTATAACTCTTTAAGAGTTAATAAGTTTAGGATAAATCTTAATAAATTATGCGAAGCAACATAAATAAATCCTAAGTGTGGAAACCAAGAACCAATGATCACATGCATATATAATAGAGTGGTGAATATAAACAGTGTGATGATCATCATAAGTTGGGAACCAAATGTTCGACCCAATAACCCCAAAATGTAGCAAAATACATAACTATATCATACACAAAACATCAAAACCTACAAAATGTCGATGCAGAAGTATGTCGCTGGTTCAGAGGTAGTCGCCGATCTTCTCTTTGCCAAGCCCGCTCGTCGATGGCTTATACCCACCGTCATATAAAGGACGGTGGGTACAAAAGTAAAAGTAATCCCCGTTGACATATTCATTTACATTTCCAAAAGACCAAATAGTATTTAAAAGCATAAGTTCAATAAAGAAAGACTAGAACCAGAAATATGCTAAAAAGTACCGCGGTTAAGCAACTGGAACAGACACGAGGCTAAATAGTTATGATCTAGATCCGGTCAATCATTACATGCGTCATTGAAGTAGTTAAGGCCATTAAAGGACGTGCGTGACATTGTACAGTCTAATATCACTTTAGACTCTAACTCCAGTGTCATCAGGGACTCTAATCTTAGTGTACCGACAACCCTAGGGACTCTAAACCCTCGTGTCGCGTCATAGTTGCAAGTGTTGACATCCTTAAGGGCTTTAATCGCGTGTGTCGATCAACTCTAACATAGTGCCATAGACTCTCTAGATTTTATAACTACTTTATAATTTTAAGAAATTGACTCGTTAAGGATTCTAAGGCTTAGCTATGCTACAAAGCACAATTCCCAAAGTGTATTAGTCCATAAAATCATTCACAAACTCACAATTCATAATAGCATGCTATTTACACTATATTCATTGTGAAACAACAAGAAATGAGATAAAGCACATAGATAGACTCAAAGGAACTCAATTAATCATAATATTATGAAAGTCAAGCTCAACAAATGAGAATTTTCAAATAAGTTCATGATATAAGAGTATAACACTAGTCATAGTCAATATAGATTACAACAAACAAGCATCAAGTGGATATGAAATGCAAATAAAACAATCAACGGGTATATTTACATCAAGTAATTTAAAGTCCTAGCTTTATCGGCCTCCCAATACCCCAAATCTCGTATTCGAACCATTGAGACCTTCCGTAGATTCCTAATATCAGATTAATCCAAATAAATTGGGTTAGGTCAAATGATTTTAGAACCTTAACCCAAAACAACACCTTAAGACTAAACAACATTGAAATTATAGTCCTCTATTGCATCGCATATTTAGGCATGAAATTGTCCAAATATCAAAATCATCCCCTCATACAAAGTTTTTGGTCTCTATCTTAACTTTCTGAAAAGGGCTGGTTTGCAAAATCTCGATTTAAAATGAAAGAGATCGCAATTCTACAAAAAATAGCTCAAATTAGAACCTAATCCGACAAGCAGATTTAGAAAATTTATTTCTCTTAATCTATAATTTCAAAATTCTCGATTGTTGGTCACAAGGTAGATAACTTATCAAATGACAATATACTAAAATATCAACTCATTTGGGTCAGTAATTAGGAGTTATGCCTTCTAAAAATTTAGTTTCTAAAATCTCATAATGCATTCAATCACCTATTTGTAGAGCACTTTTGGACATGAAACATTCGAACTACAAAATTTTCAGTACGATAAAGTTATTATCCTATAAGTTAACTTTCAATAACCACCAGATTGGATTTATTTTGATTTAAAATGAGCAAGTTATGACCAAATTACATAAGCTTATTCAAAATACAACATGCATAATTTCAATTTTAATCTTACAATTTCAGAAATTCATATCTTTTTTATTTCAAAATCAAATTAAGAACTTCTTAATAGCTGGATTATCAGCTTGAAATGAGGAATCCTAATATATAAACCAATTGCAAAGACTTAAGCATCTATCCTCTTTAAATGGATAAAAATCAGAACCGGTTTTGACTTGAAATAGATAGATGTGTACCTATGGTTAATGACACTTTGGTTTGAGCTCCAACTTTCCTTGATCTCCATGAATTCTTTAGCTAAAACCTTCCTCAATTCTTTTGATTTCTTCTTCTCCAACTTCCTTAGATTCTAAATTATGGAAATGAAATGAATTGCATGGATTGATCTATCCAATCTTATATATAAAAATAAGGTTGATTAATAACCATTGATCTTTATATACACACGTATAGCGAAACTAATGTAATGGTGTACATCTTGACACAATTCCAATAACTTTACCTAACTAACACCAATCTATACTTTATTGGTCTTTTGATATGTCCTTACATATCTCAAGGAACATATATGACTATTGTTTTATCTTGCTAACTTAGGTTACATTTAATATAAAATCAACTATAGCCATATTAATTCTACTATTTAAACTACACTAAACTTAAACCAACTTACCACATCACTCTCTACCTCAGACCTAGTTCAGCACATATCTCGAGGTGCGTCTTTACTCACGTCTCGACACCTAAACACAATTAGGAGTGACTTAGTAGTCTACACATATACAATACATTAGGCATACACCTCAACAAATCTAACATATACCTCGACCATCTTGCATTGGTCAGTGCACGTATCACAATGTGAGTCTCACATCATAGGTCGGTAATTCTTATTGCGTATAATAAGCAAGATTAGGATTTTGGGCCGTGACAAGTTTCTAGAGCAAACTATATTCCAATTCATTTTTTTCCTCATACTTAATTGGAATTGGATGTATTTGTTTCCAAAAAAGTTACTCTACCAAACGATTATTCAATAAAATCAATAGGTGTGATTACTAATGTACTAGTCTAAATTTGAATAATATATAATTCCCACGGACATTTTGGTTATGCCACACTTTATCAATGAAGATCCTACATTAATCTTAGAACGACCTTTCTTAGCCACTTCGCAAGCTATCATGGACATTCTAAACAAGAAAACCACTTTTAGGATGCATAGACAAGTAATCACTTTCTGGAATGGCACCAGAATGGATAATCATACACATAATTTCATAAAACCAATTTAGAACTACATGATTTAGTCGAGCAATTGATAGTAAACAAAGGCGCTCTATATGAGACAACCCATATTTTATCTTTACTTTTTTAGTTTTAATATTATGATTAGTTAGTCGTTTTTATATTCTCTTAACTTTTAACTCTTACAATGGGGATATTTTAAGAATTTAATTCTAAAATAATTCCATGTAAGGGGGTTGATCGAGACAATCTATTTTTGTACTACATTATATTTATGCATTAGTTTTATGTTAATTAGCGATTTATAGTAATGAAATTATCATTTAATACATATCATAGCTAAACTATAATAATTTTGAATAATTCCATCTTTTACTTAGATGTATATGTGATAATTAAATGGGGAAAATCAATTTAATTCAAAAAATAGTAAAAATAGGCTGGCGATTTCCCAACAATTCTAATTTGTACTAAAATTTGTTGAGACCATTGGAAGCAATGTGCAGAGCCTTCAATATAATTTTAAATGAGTGATTTCTCATCGATTGAAGCTTATGACTAGAATTCACTAGAAAAAATCACTGAGACATTGAGGCTCATTTTCATCGATTTTGCTAGTGATTTCTCAATGAATCCACTTGAAACCTGATTAGCTAAGAATGAATTCGAGTTTTTGAAAAACAAAAACCTCAAATCGCCATATTTAAATACTTCACACTCACTAACCTTTGCAACTTTCAATGAAGAGACCAAATTTTAACTAGATTCAACCTTCCAAAGCTTTATTTTAGTGTATTTAAGTGAATCCTACCTCAATCTTCATACATTCAACCCAAAATTTGGTGATTTTTAAGAATGTAGAGCCACCTAGGGCTTGAGCAAGGGAGTTCAATTTTGAGCTTGGAAGAGAGTTCTATAGAAAAAAGTTTGAATCCTAATCTTAAAAGAATCATTTTCAAGAAGGTAATTAACAAAACCCCTAACTTGTTTTTGATTAAACATTTGGTTTTTCATCGATTTTAGATTTTTTTTTTAGGTTAGAAGCTAAATTTCAAAATTTTACTCTAAAATGGTTTTGATATCGACTATTTTCTATTACAATACTAGTATGGAGTAATGTGATTATTTGTTTATTGCTATCAAATTTTCAAACTATTTTTCATAAATGGCGAATGGATTGAATTTTACACCTAAACTAATTTTGGACTAAGTTTCAAATGAGTTTAGGGGTTTTTTGTACATATCTATAGACTAATTTGAATTACATAGGGAATGGTTATTTTTCTCTATTATGTTTTATCAATAACATTCATATAAATCTCAAATTCTCAATTTATAAATGATTTTTCGATGAGTTTCTCCTTTTTGATAGATAAGATGAATTGAATTTTACCAAACACTTTTTCGATGATTTTGGTTTTAAATAATTTTACAGGTTCATTCTTTTACTTACACTTATCCAAAAGGCCAGAGGTGGAAAGGTTAGAGGTTCAAGAGAGGAGAAAAGGAAGTTAGTAGAGAAAACAAAGGCTAAATCCAAAAAGAACCCGCCAACATCAATTTATTTTAACACACTTAGGATTATACCATAAAGAGAACCTACCCCAAATTCATCATTTAGCTATAATATTGAGGATGGCTATGTAGAGGAGGGGGAGGAAGTGGAAGAATTAGAACAAGATATATCGACAAGGGAGAAAAATCACGTACTTCAGTAGGAGAACTTTGTCAATGATGAAGCCAATAAAAACTTTAGGAATAATTTAGTGAAAGATGGGAAGTTGATCCTAAAAAAGGGATTTAATGTGAAGAACGAATTCAAATACATGCCTAGGATCCTAGATGTGGCATCCCCTAACCCAATTAGAGTGATACTTGGCATGAAACCCTAATTAAGCCTCGTTAATCTCGCTAGACTTGACTAGAACCAGCAGCATCTCCTTTAATCCCTTGATAAACACAATTGTATATCGAATATCGATTTAAAACAAATATTAAACATAGCGAAAACTTAAAACTTTCTCGATAATCAAACTCGATATATAGTATCAAAATCAAATTAGAGTAAACCTCGGTTATATAAACCTCCCATCCCTTGTAATATTACAAAACTATAATTCAATACAAATATATAAGACAATGGAAGATTTATTACATCAAAGAGAAGATTAAGACTCCTAAATCTTCTCTATCCTATAGTCTCAGCGCTCATTGGTATCCTTAAAGTTTTAATTTGGATGAGCATTCCAACTTGCGCAGTAAGTAAAGATTCACAAAGTCATCAACATTCCATATAATAATCAAGAACCTTATGCAATAACAATATGCATCAATGTTAACTAACAAGAATATGGAAAACATATAATTCAATATATAACGGATGCATAGCAAACTGTCAATGACTATTACACTGTGTAATCCCCATTTTATTTATAAAACCAGGGTCGATTACCCACTGACTCCATTAATGCTATTCTAGACCAACACATTGGCCGATGTGCTGTCTAGTCAATCCATTAATGTCCAATGGTTACAACCAAAACCCTCTAATGAGTATGTAATCTACGCAACCTATCAAATTAAACATGAGTTATATATAGGTTAGGAAGGTAAACCATCTCATATAAACCTATTGTCAAAACTATAAGTTACTATCGTGGGTTGCATTAAACACCATTTTCTATTTAGTGAAAACATCACAGTTTTCATAGTCTCTCATTCAGTCCTAAACTACTTGAACTACATATACTAAGATAACCAGACAACATTGATAAATAAGCGAATCCATACTTACCTCAATTTAGATTTTCGTTAACAATTCCTTAAATTTTCGGGCACTAAATCTTTCCCAAGGATCCAACACCTATCCCAAACCATTTATGATCAATATAGATCTAATACCCCATATTTAGAACCCATAAGTCAATCCCTAATACAAACAACAAATAACAACATAGCCTCAGTCCCATAAGTCAATCCCTAATAACTCGAGAAATTTTAAGAAATTAACAATAGAGTTGCTATTTTCTTAGGTATGAGCACTTTCCCTTAATTGGTGGGGCACGATCCACCAACCGGGTTTTTTCCAATTGATGAAAGGAGCACGTTCCTTTGCTACTTGCAGCACACTCTACCATGCACTGTTTTGATAGTGAACAGGGCAGCAACCACTGTTTCATTATCAAATCACCTCAAACACACTCCCAAATCATCAGGGAGGACCTTTAGTGTGGCAACAAACCATTTCCAATCAATAATAACAACAATTCACAGAGAAATCACCACCTACCATCGAATTGAACATCAAAAACTCAAAAATAAAACTTACCAAAGTGATGATCGTTGTGTTTCTAGTTGTTTAAGCTCTTTAATTCACGTTGTGAAAACTCATATATTGATCCACTCCATATCAAACCCTCAGCTTTTTGGTTCCACTCACTCTCTCGATTAATCGATGAAATGAGGATAAGTTTGATGATTTAAGATTTATATACATAGATTTTTCTCGAGATACGCATTGCACTATCTCGAGGCTTATCAAGTGACGTTAATCAAAAGATTAATATAATTCAAACCAACTTATTTTTAATATATATATATATATATATCAAATATACAAATACTTCGTGTATTTTCTAGCTAGAAAATTCACCGAACATGCCTACGACAGAACTTGGGTCTCCACATTAATTTCACGATCTCTTCATCACACTTTGTGTATCGACAATTTATTGTTTAATTACCTATTTTCCAATTATAAGCTTGTACTAATTTCCTATTAATCTCACAACCTATAAATTCACAAACCTTCCAAACAAACATCAATCATCACATAAACCCACACACATGTTAATCGAGGTATGACGAACTTAACCATGAGCCTAACTTGGGCTAATTAAGATTTAAATTAATATTAATCACCAGCTTAAGGTAATAGGTTGTTACATTAGATATCATTGATGCCAAGAACTGTAGATTGTTGACTAGGGACTATAACCACCTAGACTCAGAAGATGTTCCTAGAGAGAGGGGTGACATCTAGGTGAAAGAGTTTTATGCCAATGCATATGGAAGTGAGAGTAAGACTGAGTCACGAGTTTGAGGGAGAATAGTGGGCTATTAGCTGCAAGAATAAATTGGTATTTTGGTTTACTGGGATTTTCACCAAAAAGAAAATGATGAGTAACCTAAGCCCAAATTTGACATTAAGTACCACTACCCCACCGAGACAATTAGGGGAGGTTTAGAGGCAATTCATAGAGATGGATTCATTTTTTATACGGAGGGGTACCTGAAACACATAACCACCAAATATTTTAGAAAAATCATTAAAGTTTGGTGTAATTTCATTAACGTCGGCTTATAGTCAAGTCTATATTATCATGAGATAGTGAACTATAAGGCCGCCCTATTTTATCACATTGTCATGGGATTAGGATATTTAGATGTTGGCAATATTATTTATGAGTTGATTCTGAGTACCATCACCACTAAGAAGAATAATGGACTACCTTTCCCTTTAATTATTACGACATTTTATAGAGTAGATCAGGTGAACATGGCAGGGCTTAACATAGATGTTTTATTGAAGAAGACCATTACAAAAGATGTTATAGAGAGATATGGAATAGTTGATGGTTATGAAAATACAAAGGATGAAGGAAAAAAGCCAAGATAGCCAAAAAAGAGATTGAGCAAAGAAGGAAAATCAGATATGAGATAAGGAGAATTTCGGAGGAGATGTCAAAATATAAGGAGAATTTAGGAAGAGATGTCGAAAGTTAGAAACGACCCGAATGTCGAGCACCTTCTAAGGATTATGATGGACTATACATGGAAGAGTCGAAGTTGGCTTTCATGAGTGCAATTATGTGCAATTAGATGGAAACTCCGCATAATCAAGAGCTGGTTTTCGAGAACCGGAGGGTCTTAGCAAGAAGAATCCATAAGATGGAACCAATAAGGCCTAGGAGATAGACGTTAAGGATGCGCAAAGGTTCCTGTACCATTTATATAGATGAGACTACCACTTAGCAGTAATCTTGATGTTCCAACACTGCCACATCAGGAATACCACCTATTTGACCTCGCTGTGAGTTACCAGTCCCAAAAGATTGATCCAGTGGAGAACGATGACAATGCGACTTTTGAATAACGACATTGATTTCATTATTCTATTTATTTTATTTTTCTACAAGTGATATTGTGTGAGGTCTTCTATGTAACTCATGTATTAGTGATGTAACTTGTGATTTCTAGTGCTACAAATTTGAGACTAAGTTTCAAATGAGTTTGGGGGTTTTTGTATATATCTATCGACTAATTTGACTTACATATGAATGATTATTTTTGTCAATTATGTTTTATCGATAACATTCATATAAATTCAAATTCACAATTTGTAACTAAATTTTCAGATGAGTTTCTCATATTCAATTTATAAGTTGAATTTTACTGAACACTTTTTTGATGAATTTGCTTTTAAGTAGTTTTACAGGTTCATTCTTTTACTTAACTTATCCAAATGGCTAGAGGTGGAAAGGGTACAGGTTCAAGAGAGGAGAATGGGAAGGGGAATTTAGTAGAGAAAACAAAGCCTAAATCAAAAGAGAACCTACTAACATCAATTTTTTAACACACCTATGATTAGACCACAAAGAGAAGATACCCCCCATCACCATTTAGCTATAATACTAAGGATGGCTATGCAGAGGAGGGGAGGAAATGGAAGATTTAGAACAAGATATACAAACGGGGAGAAAAATTACGTACTTCAAAAAGAGAACTTTACCAATGAGAAAGCCTATGAAGAATTTAGAAATAATTTAGTAAAGATAGGAAGTTGATCCAAGAGAGGGGATTTAATGTGAAGAATAAATTTAAATACATGGCTAAGATCTTAGATATGGCATCTCCTAACCCAATTAGAGTAATACTCGGCTTGAAACCCTAATTAAGCCCTTTTAATCCCGCTAGACTTAACTATAGCCAACATCCATTCCTTTAATCTCCTGATACACACAACTGTATATCAAATATCGATGTAAAACAAATATTAAATGCAGTGAAAACATAAGAATTTCTCGATAATTAAACACGATATACAGTATCAAAATCAAATCAGAGTAAACCTCGGTTATATAAAACTTCCCATCCCTTATAATATTATAAAACTGTAATTTCGTATAAATATATGTAAGACAAGGAAATATTTATTACATCAAAGAGAAGATCAAGACTCCTAAATCTTCTCTATCCCATAGTCTAAGTGCTCATCGGTATCCCTAAAATATTATTTAGGGTGAGCACTCCAACTTGGTCGGTAAGTAGGAATTCACAAAGCCATCAACATTCCATATAATAATCAAGAATATTATGCAATAACAATATGCACCAATGTTAAATAACAAGAATATGCAAAACATATAACTCAATAAATAATGATATCAAATTGTCAATGACTATTACACTGTGATCTCCATTTTATTTATAAAACTAGGGTCGATTACCCTCTGACACCATTAATGCTATTCTAGACCAACACATTGGTCTAGAATAGCAAAATCGATACGACCTAATGAATAACATATATCATATCATCTGATCGTGCAATATCCTATGATTAAATATCAAAATCGATACGACCTAATGAATAACATATATCATATCATCTGATCGTGCAATATCCTTTGATTAAATATAAGGCATGAAAAACCACCCTTAATGTTTAATTGTACTAGTCTCAATCTTTAGGTAAACTAAAAACATCCAATTAACATTAATCATATCAAATCAATTGGACTTGGTCATTATCAGTTTATCATATTGAGGGATCCACTGTGATATCTCTTTCTATACGAGAGTGACAAATTATATCTTGATTACACACCTTCATATATAATTCACAAGGTAACTAATCACAATCTTTATAATCGTCTAGTTAAAGACAATATTTGATCGTGTCAAATTACCATGCTCCTAATATTGAAGTCTATGTTAATCTCAAGTCGAAGGACTAAATGATATACCTATGTAATATATATGACTTAATCCATGTGGTGTTCTCATAGCGGGTCGATCCAGTACCTTGTTCCCTAACAAGTACTCACGATCTCGATTCGTATCCATATATGCATGATCATCATATGACCATCAATCAAGATTCACACTAATCTTAGTTTATTATAGTTGCCAATATAATGACCAACTAGGGACATTTATGATATTTTAATAAATACCCATAAATCTTACTATAAGGTAAACATGCAATCACTTATAATAAAATAGCAAATGAAAACTTTAATTTTATTAAAGAAAGTTATAAGATAAACAATGTTTATAGGTTGACCTAGGCACATGCCCCAACACGTACTACACATATTCGATACCCGCGTCAATACGTTTTACTAGGCGATTACCTGTCACATCTTCTCACTCGACATAACATGACATTTACAAACATGCGATGCTTTATGTCATATTAAATGAAATACACGACAATAAAAGCAACCAATCAAACAATATATAACTAATACATAGTCAAACATGCCCCTAGCCTATCTGCGACGTCCACAAGGGTCCAAGTTGGCGTACTAATCTGTAAATAAGTAATAATAATAGTGTTAATAAAATGGGCCATTACAGATGTCTCATCATCCATCCTCTTCATGGCTTGCATCACTCCTTCCATTTCTTTCTCGTGTTCTCATGGTGCTCCTTATTGCTTATGTCCATGGCATGTAAAAGTTTCTTAATTGACTTCAATGAAGTCATCTCTTTGTTTTGCCCTAGCTTCCCTTATTAGAATTGTTGATCAATGCCTGGAGGTAACTTTACTACATTATCAAGATTTTCATATAAGAAGTTCGGTTGTTGTTGTATCCTTAATAAACTTTTGAGGAGTTGTTCCTCTCACTTTGAATTTGTTTCTTGGTTATTCATGAAGTTTACTTCTTCATATTCCATTCTTTGTTGTATGTCCATTTGGTTAACCATCATAATTTAGTGATTAATGGATTGCTATATCGCCTATACTTGTGGACCTATTGTCCATTTGAAGTTTTGCCACTTGATTGATTAGGTTGGATAGTTGTGCCATGATCACAACTTGTGAATCAATCTCATATATGCCCGCTAGTTACCTCACTATAGAACGAGTACCGACCGTAGAGTTTTGAGATATAAGATCAAGGAGATCCAATATTGCACCCCCATCCTTGGTTAGTAAAGAACTACCTAGTATGGCATCTACTAGTGTTCTTGTACTGTGGTTCATCCCATAATAGAAAATCTGGAGTTGTGTCCATTTCACGTATTCATGTCTTAGACATCTCCTCAGCATCTCCTTGAATGTTTTCCAAGCCTCCCAAAGAGACTCGACATCTTCCTGCTTGAATTGATTGATTTCTAGCTTTTTTTACTGACCTTTACTAGGGGAAAGACTTGTCTAGAAATCTTTCATTGATTTTTTCCTATGAGGTCATACTCCCTGCATTTAATCCTTGAAACCAGGATTTGACTTTTCCACCTAATGAGAATGGGAAAATTCTCATCCTGATCACCTCCTTTGTAACTCTGTAATGTGCACGGTGTTGCACTTCTCAAAGAAATTATCTAGATATGCAACTGGATCTTCATTCGCTAGCCCGTTGAATAGGCTATTTTGCACCACGTTGATTAGAGAAGGTCTCAGTTCGAACTCGGTAGTGTTGGCTGGAAGCCTCATTACTCTATTGTAAGTTTCTTGAACTTCTAGTTTGAAGTAGTCACGAAGGCATCTCTGTCCTTGCACTCTATCATGCACTACCAGATCACCTTCAGGTTAGTTATTCTCTTGGCCCTATTGTTGGTTTCTTGCTTCATCACCAGCCATCTTGATTCCTATCTTTTTCTTTCCTTTGTTAATTTTATCAATCTCTAGATAGTAAAGCACTAAGTTCTTCTCTCGTTTGCTACGCATGCACTAGTTATCCCTCAAAAGAAAACATAAAAGATCAAGAGCAGAAAGTCAAATTTGAAACTTAAGCATTTTATTTTTTTCTCTTTTTTATATAAACTTCAAGTAATGTACTTAAAATAAAACTTAGAAACTTTCAAACTAAATAAGTCTAAGTGGCTACCTATCCCAAGTAACGACGCATTTGCGTGCCGTAAGTATAACAACTCGCATGTAGTAAAAGTGTAATCAACTTGCATTTACTATGCATATAGTCCTCAGGGAAAAGTGCATGCACTCAATACATACCTAAATTTACTTTATTGCTAAGGAAGTCCTTTTAATTGGTTTCGTAACTAAACTAAACTAATCTATACTAACAAATCAATGCAAATTATTTTAACTTTTATATTAAGAGCATCTTAGTTCATAACTTTACCTAAGTAATGAAATACTATGTTTTCAACTCACTTTATTATGCAATGCCTAATTAGAATAGACATAGTTCCTTCAAACACTTCAACCCACTATCATAATGGAAAAGATTCCAATGTGCAAACTAGAACTCTACTTGTCGATGTGAATAACATAAGCTCCACATTAGTTTAATGTTTCAAATCCTTAAATTCATAACCAATTAAGTTTACTATTCACATCTCATTAATCAACAACTATCGCTCGATGTTGTATATTTTATGGTTGTACCAACCATATCTAGCTTAAAAGCTTCAATGGCCATGTTAACTTTTAAAACCAAATATCAACAAAAATGTGATCAAGATGTTCGTAGAATTACGCTTAGAATCAATACAAATCCTAATCATTACACTTTTATCTTTCTAATCTACATATGCATACCATAGGATCCATCGATCCTTAAGATTAATAAACTACTGACACTTCATTGAAACAAACACGTATATAGTTATATTCATTGAAATAATAAATATTGTAGCATCTCCTAACTCGATTAGGGCGATACTCAGCCTGAAACCCTAATTAAGCCCAGATTATCTAACCATACTTAACTAAAACCAGAAGCCATTACTCCTTCACCTGATAAATACCATTGTATATCGAATATTGATATAAATCAAATAATAAATGCCGCAAAAATTTAAAACTTTTTTGATAATTAAAATATAATATATAGTACCAAATCAAAATGGAATAAACCTTTGTTATATAAATCTCCCATCTCCTATGATATTATAAAACTATAATTCAATGCAAATATATAAGACAATTGAAAACTCATAACACGAAGAGAAGATCAAGATTCATATACCTTCTTTATCCCGTAGTTGTAATGCTCGTCAGCATTCCTGAAAAAGTTAATTGGGGGAGTGTTCCAACTCGCTCAGTAAGTAGGGATTCACATAGCCATCAACATTCCATATAATAACCAAGAACATTATTCAATAACAATATGCACCAATGTTAACTAACAATAATATGGAAAACATATAATTCAATAAATTAAGGATAAGGATACATAACAAACTATCAATGACTACTACACCGTATCCCCATTTTATTAATGAAATTATGGTCGATTACCCACTAACTCTATTAATGAGATTACTAGACCAACATCTTACACATATGTGAAGTCTAGTCAATCCATTAATGCCTAATGATTCTATTTGAAACCCTCTAGGGAGTATGTAAATCCACGCAACCTATAAACTAAGTAGAAAGTTACATATAAGTCGGGAAGGTAACCCATCTCCTATATAAACTGGTTTCAATTCCAGGAACTTACTCTCGTGAATCATAATAAACACCGCTTTCCATTTATCGAAACTAACATAGTGTATATAATCCCCCATTTCCATCCATAAACTATATGACCCACATATATTAAGATATCAAGGCAACATTGATAAATAAGCCAATCCGTTCTTACCTTAGGTTAAGTCTCTATTACCAAATTCCTTAACTTTCTTATTATCTCACACATTCTTGGTGTTCCTCAACCTATCACCAATCATTTGTAATCAATATAGGTCTATTACCCGATGTTTAGAAACCATAAGTCAATCCCTAATACCTTAGGGAATTCTACAAAAAATATGACACAATTGTTGTTTCAGGGGTGGGAGTGCGCTCCCTTAGTGGGTGGGGCATGCTCCAAAAACTAATTTCGTCCCAATTAATCAAGGGAGCATGCCCCTCTACTAGGTGGAGCACGCTCCACCTTGCACTGTCTCGACAGTGAGTAGGGAAGCAGTCACTGTTTTACTACCAAATCTCCAAAACCACCTCAAATACACTCTCAAATCATCCGAGGGGACCTCTATTAACGTAACAAACCACTTCCAACCATCGAAGACCATAATTCATAGAGATTTAATCATCACCATTGAATTGAACTTCAACTAACACAACAATAAATCATACCAAAGTGATGATGTCTAGTTTTTTTTATCTATTTAAGCTCCTAAATTCACGTTGATTCAGCTCCCTAAATGATCCCCAACGATTAGAAATTGAACCCTCAATCGTCCCCTCCCTCTTAGTTTCTTGAATGATCGATTCGGTGAGGATAAACTTGAGCTTTTGATTTATATATATGAATTTTTTTCTTAGATACCCATCGCGCTATCTCGAGACTGATCTAGTAATTGATGTGTTAAAGTGACACAAATTGTAGCACCATCAAACACTTATGATCATCTCGAGGCTGGTCAAACAATCCATAAAATTTAAACCAAACTTTATAACTTTAATATATATATTTATATATCCAATATATATAAATATATATATATATATCTCATGTATTTTCTCACCAATATATTCACCGGACATTCCTACGAGTGTTTTCCAGTGTGAATAATAATTTTACGACCCCCTCATCACACTTGATTTACTGGCAACTTATTGTTTATTTATCTTTCAAATTATAGGTTTGCATTCCAAACAAACATAAACCATCACAAAATCACATGCACATGCTAATCGAGGTACGCCTAAATTAATCACGACCCTAACTCGAATTAATTAAGATTAGGATTAATACTAATTACCAACTAAATGTAATAGGTTTTTACTGTCTCCCTAATTTAAAACGATTTCATCCTCGAAATTGAAGTAAACCTAAAATTACCTATAGTTTCTAAGAAAAATAGAAACTGGTTGGTCCTTTAAATAGAATTTCCGCTCCCAAGTTAGTTCCACGTCTCCGTGAAATTGTCATTTCACTTTAACCAATGGAGTCTCTTTGGTTCTCAGCTTCTTAATCTTACGATCAAATATTTGAATCAACTACTCATCGCAAGTTAAGTCTTTCCGAAGATCAAATTCATTTCAATCAATCCTTGGAGTGAACTGAGTCTTCATTTTGCAAAGCATTGACACGTGGAAGACATTATGAACTCCGACTAGCTGAGAAGGCAACTCTAACCTATAAGCAATATGACCTATCATTTCTTGTACTATAAACGGCTCAACATACCTTGAAGCTAGCTTACCTCACAATCCAAACCTATATCGTTCCTTTCAAATGTGAAACTTTCAATAGAACAAAATCGTACTTTGAAAACTCCAACAACCTATGATTATCAACATATCTCTTCTATCTTAGTTGTGTTGTAATTAAATGCTAGCGAATCTGCTACATTCTCTTTGTGTATTCCTAAATCAACTCACACTAAGAAATGTATTTCTTACAATTACCACCAAACTCTAAGGAACAGGCTCGAAGTATATCCTCTAGCACCAAAATTAATCGCTCAGGCTGCTCATCAGTCTTCTGGTAGTATACCATACTAAGGTTAAAAATAGTTCTCATTGTCTCTCCAATTCACTCCACAGTCTAAAGTGAATCTCGAATCTTTATCTAAAATAATCAACACTAAAACTCCATGAAACCTCACACCTCACTTATGTTCACTTTACATAATCATTCAAGAGGATCTCGTATGGAAATTGACAAATGCACAGACTTCATCAACTAGTTAACTAAAACCCATAAAGCACCGTGCTTACTCTTACTCGAGGGTAGATTGGAAATAAAATCCATCGATGTATGTTCCCATTTCGACTCAGGAATATGCAGCGAATGTAATAACCTTCCAGGTTTCCTATGTTCAACCTTAATTTTCTAAGATATCTTACATCTCTTTACAAATTGAGCAATATCGGTCGCCATCCCAGGTCACCAATAAATACGCCTCATTTTGTGATATATCATATTGTTACCTGGATGAATAGAATAAAGAAATAGCATTTCCTGCCTTAACTGATCTTGAGATAGAATCCACAATCTATCCCTGAAACGTAACGGACCATTAGTGGAACTAACCAATCAGGATGGTCTACACTAGCTACTAACCTCTAACGCACTAGATAGTCCTGATTAGTTTTTCGACAACCAATCAACATTGAATCATCTCCAATTCAGTTTGAATTTGAACACAGAGGATCAAATTAGTAGCTCTGAAACTAGATCTCTCAATCGATGAGGTGTTAGCTATATTTATACAAATCATTATCATAGATACTTCCTCAAGAAGTCTAAACTAAGAAGCTCTAGCAATAGAAACATTTTCTCCATATATTGAGTTGCAATTCCATACTAACAGTCTATTAACACCTTTCTGTGTAGTTTTAAATTACTTAGGCTTAAATTAACTTGTATCTCGACTTCTAGTCCTACACCAATTGATGACGAAGTAAAGCATAAAGATTTTTAAGGTAAACACATGAACTTCATATAGCCTGATTATATCAATAGCAGAGAACTCACATAGTTAATATTTTTTCCAGTAACTAACAAAACTTCCAATTCACAAGCTCAAAAATTATATTCTCTGGAATTAAGATCAAATGTAGATATATGGTGTAAAGATTGAGAAAGGTCCCTTCCAGCTATTATACATTTATTCCCTACTAGAAAACAAACTTTCGGTTCCTTACCGAAATAATAATTTTGGTTCTCAATGACTCTCAACTCTTTCTACACACATATATCTCGCTTACTCTTCTACAAGAAGTAAACCATAATACAAACTAGAGATTCTCAAACTCTATAAGTTTTACAATTACATCATCAACAACCTTCAGTTGTCATCCCAACTTAGGCTAATCTATCATAAATTTATGAGCATGAAATGTCATTCTTATAATATATGAATAAAATCACCCACCAGTTCAATAACATTTAGGTTCTACTTGCTGATATATCTTACATTACTTAATGAAGTTGACAACATCAATTTTTTATTTCGGGTCACCAACATTTCATTCTTATCATAATGATTTTGGATTTCACTTGAATGAGTGTTATAAAGAAATTTATGAGATTCTCCCAACATTCTTGCCATATTTTTTGATTCGAGTTCCAAGAACTTTCTTTACATGCTCAATGTTTTGATCTGATATTTTCCTTACCAGATATCAATAACTAGTAGTCAACTTTGACCTACTAGATAATCTCAATTAATTTCTTCAATAATTTATCACTCACTTAATCATCATTAGATATGCTCCAATGTAAGCTCTAAAGAACAGACTTGCAGTTACCAGTCTAGACAACTCAATTGATGATATGCTTGCGAGGACTTCAATTAGTCATCAGTAAACATTACACTCAAAAGATATTATTAAACAGCTTTTATCATAACTATAGCCCGTGTCCTTTTCTATTTTAGCCATTATCAACACAATCGCCTTAATCAGAGATGTTTCAGAGTGAGTTTCTAACATTTAGGAAATTTCAAAATATCTATCTTACTTTCTATTTCTATCACTCTTACAATTCCACTTTTCTAACTTCCAAAGTTTGAAATTGAATTCAATAACCTTAAATCAATCCACTGAATTTATATTTGCAGGTTGTCTTTTAATGGTTCTTCTAAGATTTTCAATAATCTCAAGAATAATTGAAAGACTCTACGTAACCTTTCATGTTATTTACAAGTGATGCCTTCATATTTGGTACAACTACCAAATGTACCAAATAGCTACCTCAGATTATCAATCTCTAATAGTTTTTTCACAATTCTCGAAATATATATATATAGTATAAGCTACAATTTTGCTTTATTGTATCAGCACACATTCTTCCCTCAATAAGAAATCTTAAAATGAACCTCTAATTTTTTTCACAGTTTAGGTATCATCAAGCAAACATTGTAGTCAAACTATATTTTCTTTTTTTCTACAAGGCATCCTTGTATTTGATTTCTACTTATAATAGTCTCATACTTGAGTTAACTGCATAAATTACACAAAGATATCAAATATCCTTGGATCAATCATTTTTAACATTCAATTACTTCAAGTTTATTTTTCTCTTTTACCTTTGTGTTGAATATATAACAATTTCAAACTTTCTCAATCATAGTTAAATCCATTGATTTGCTATTAATACTCAACACTCACATAATTAATTAACTTTCGAAACTTAGTACCGGCACTCATAAAATCCAGTATATACCTATTTACCGTCACAATTTACAATTATATAAGGTAATGCTCGTGCACCCTCTAAGTCTTCAAAGATTCTATTCTTGTTATTATTGATCACAAAAAAAAACTTAATTAAAATAGGGTTTCCAAAACTCGACACTCTTCATTTATGAACATAGCATGAGTTCTAGTAAGTTCTCATGGTTTTCACCATCCATATGAAATGATCCAACAATCACCTGAAATCATTTTTATAAATATCTTTAACTCTGATTATACCGCTGTGAAAACGAAATCTCAACTAATTCTTGAGTAACTGATTTCACTTTATTATCAAAATCAGTTGTCAATACTGGACAATGAATACTTATTCCAACTATTACATATTATTCTTTGGATTCCTCAAATTCTAAGATTCATTAACCATTCATTCTCCCAATTTAGACTATACCAGTCTAAAATATCATATTAGGATATCGTCCCAACTCATTGCTATATTCTAGATTAAACTTGTTTTTTAGTTTTTACCAGTTTAAATTCTCAAGTATTTCATTGCCTGACAAATTGCTTTTCATTCCAATATGGATTCACACCATAACTAGAGTTTCTCTACTTCATAGCAACTTATGAAGTACAAATACATAAGTGATTTCCTAACCTCCAACAAGCTTTTATCATTAACCACTAATTTATTTACTAAATAAATTTCATTATTTCCCTACTAGTCTCAACACTAGTATTAATTCTCATCTCAAAGTGGTCCACCATCTTTTAGTTTCCCCAAAGTCATTCAATATCCCATTGCTTCATAAATTCCATTCTCCAAATACACATTTCAAGGTCTAAATTAAATAGATACTTCTCCACTGACTATTATTTGTCAAATAATAACAGTGTGAACAAAGACCATTGACAACAATTAATAGGAGAATAGTTTAATTTCATCTTTATAAGTTTTTCTTATGTCTTTCCTTTTCCACATTCCTCGAGATTAAGACTCTCCGGAGCTCGTACTTCCAAAACTTCCTCATATCATGAGAAATGGATGGACTTCAACCATCTTGCTATCATTCAGGAAAGGCATAACTCTCATATCTACCACATAGATATAGTATAACACACCAAATAACATACCTCAATCTTTAATCTTTTGGTTACCCCCTAAAATCACTAAAAAACATTGATAATACCCTAAGCTTATTCATAACTCGAGACAACTCTCAGAGTTAATAAACTTAAATTCCAGTACAAAGGAATATGTTGTCACTTCGAAAACAAACTGAAAGTGAACACAAAATCAGAGCTTTGTCCATGATACCAAACTATATCAACATTACCACTTAACTCTAAAGTAATAAACCTTAGGCTCTAATACTAAGCTGCATCATCCATTAACCCAATTAGGGCGATACCCGGCTTGAAACCCTAATTAAGCCCAGATTACCTAACCAGACTTAACTAGAGCCATAAACCTTTCCTCATTCACCTGATAAATACCATTGTATATTGAATATCAATATAAATCAAGATGGGAATTTAAAACTTTTTCGATAATTAAAATACGATATATAGTACCAAATCAAATCAAAATAAACCACAGTTATATAAATCTCTCATCCCTTATAATATTACAAAATTGTAATTCAATACAAATATATAAGACAAATGAAGACTCATTACATCTAATAAAATATTAAGACTCATATATATTCTTTATCCTGCAGTCGTAGCACTCGTCGGCATTCCTAAAAAGTTAATTGGGGTGAGCACTCCAACTTGCTCAGTAAGTAGGGATTTCTATAGCCATCAACATTCCATATAGTAATCAAGAACATTATGCAATAACAATATGCACCAATGTTAACTAACAAGAATATGACAAACATATAATTCAATAAATAATGGATGTATAGCAAACTGTCAATGACTATTACACTGTGATCCCCATTTATTTATAAAACTAGGGTCGATTATCCATTAACGTCATTAGGCCATTGTTAGACCACAGAATGCACATATGTGTTGTCTAGCTAATCCATTAATGTCCAATGGTTCTATTTGAAACCCTCTAGTGAGTATGTAATTCACACAGCCTATAAACTTATTAGGAAATTAAAAAGAAGCTGGGAAGGTAACCCATCTCCTATATAACCTATCTCAGTTCTAGGAACTTACACTCGTGAATCACAGTAAAAACCATTTTCAATATATTAAAACTATCATAGTGTACATAGTCCACCTTTTCTATCCATAAACTATATGAACTACATATACTAAGGTAGTTACGCAACATTGATAAATAAGCGAATCCGTACTTACCTCGGGTTAAGTCTCCGTTAACAAATTCCCTTAACTTTTTTATTATCTTACGATATCCCGATGTTCCTCAACCTGTCACTAATCATTTATAATTAATATAGGTATATTACCTTATGTTTAAAACCCTTAAGTCAGTCCCTAAGACCTTAGGAGATTCTACATAAAATACAGAGCGGTTGCTATTTTTAGGGGTGAGAGCGCGCTCCTCAGTGGGTGGGGCGCGCTCCAAAAATAAGGTTCCTCTCAATTAATGAAGGGAACACGCTCCTCTGCTAAGTGGAGCGCGTGCACGGTCTCGACAATGAGCAGGGTAGCAGCCATTATTTCACTACCAAATCTCCAAAACTACCTTAAATACACTCTCAAATCATCAGGAAGAACATCTAGTGAGGTGATAAACCACTTCTAATCATCAAACGCCATAATTCATAAAGACTTAATCATCACCATTGAATTGAACTTCAACTAACACAAAAATAAATCATACCAAAATGATGATCTATGGCTTTTGATCTGTTTAATCTCCTCAATTCATGATGATTTAGGTCCTTGAATGATCCTCCATGAACAAAAATCAAACCCTAAATCATCCCCTCTCTCAGTTTTCAAGCATGCACATTAATTTCACGACCCCAAGTCGCACTTGGTGTATTGGAAACTTATTGTTTAATTACATATTTTTCCAATTATAGGTTGGTATTAATCTCCTATTAATCCCATAACCTATAAAATTCATTCAATAATCCAAAAAAATACAAACCATCATGAAATCATAAGTTAACGCTAATCAAGGTACGTCAAACTTAACCATAAGCCTAACTCTGATTAATTAAGATTTCGATTAACACTAATCACCAGCTTAAGGCAATAAGTCATTACAAATATAATGAAAAATTTTCTATTAAATTATTAAAAGTAATACCTGAATCAACACGTGTGAGTCTTTAATGTCTTTTATCCATAAATCTTCTTAATATTCAAGAATAAAGTAAACTTCTGCTAAACTATAACTAATGGTGACTAATATATGGTAATTGGTGCATTTACCATGTTCCCTACCTATTTATACTATCTAAGAACATTTCAAAACAATTAGAAACCCTACTTAACAATTTAACACGAAATATAACTTTACTTTTTATTTTATTCTCTTTTTGGCGCTATTACTTAAGCCCCAACGCTCTGTGTACACTCCCACGGCGCCGCCAATGCGCCGAGTTTCCAATGTGTGATTTCTCTTTTTAGTGGTCTTGTCACTATGTATATATCTCCCCAGTATTGTCCCTCGATCTCCATGGCTCTGCCACTGTGTTGATCATCCTTGGTCTCTTTTCTGCACTTGTTTGCTCAACTACGTCGTGCCTTTCCTTCCCAAGCTGTTCCATGAACTCCCACAGCGCCGACTCTATGTCACGGCCCACCTAATTTAAAGATTATTTAATTATCTAATTTCAGACTTGGACCCAGCTCAGACCCACGTGGATGTCGCGAATTTGTCCAATGCACGCCTACCGAGGTATAATTGATAATGTTATATTTGCGTAATGTTTGTTTATTATGATTGTTTCATTATGAATTATAGCATTACGCCATGAGTACCGTTGGTTATCACGTTTCAGGTGAGTTACGAGTGTAGTGGATAGCTTCTCGAGATCGTGCAATGCGAGTATGAGAATTTAAATAGCTTGGGACAATGAAATATTAACTTAGATGAATAAGTTTATCAATATAAAATAAAGTCCTAAGCTAAGTATTAATTGACTTGAACTAGGATGAATAAATCATAATAGGTCGAGAATGGACCTGGTGCGCATCGAGTTGCGCAACAGCACTGGGTACCCGAGTAAACAAGACTTATTATGCCAGACCCCACCTAGTTAGGGCATCTTACTGGACTAGATTATGTTAAGTTCATGATAACCTAGCAGCCTTAACCTCTCCTCCAATAAATAATTAAAAATATATTGGAGTAGTTATCAAATAAGATTCTAAATCAACCCCAAAAGGGATTCCAAAACGATTCTTGTACCTCAAAATTAGTAAAGATTAATTATATAATCCTTAAATATTCATAAAAAAAATTCACTAGCATCTAATCTATTTCTAAGCCTACACCGAAAATTTCAGCTTTTATAAATCTTCAACAAACCTACTCAGCTTTGTGGAAATGCCGAAGGACTCATAATCCACCCCATAACAAAATGTATCGCATTAATAATGATTATTTATTTATTCTAACTTATCTGAGACTTTCAACATTAATAAATCATTAATACCTTAACTTCTCGACATTTCAATCCATCCTAAAACCCTTAAAATAATTTCAATCCTTCTCAAAACCATTTCAACACTTTCAAAAGATATCATAACCTCACATGAACCCAAAAACCTATTTATACAATATTTTATATTCAAAAGTAATACAAATATAGAGAGAAAGAAATTGAGCAAATCACTAATAACCGAAAAGCTTTTCTTTTCCTTTGTCGTCGTTAAAACCAGTCATTATTCAATTATAAAAATTCGTTAATGTCAGATAAGTAAATCCCCACTATCCAGTACACTTGTAGTAATTAAATGCATAATAATCCAAGGAATTTAAACAAACAATATAATCCAAGGAATTTAAATACAATTATGAATCCATCCTGTTTCTGTTATCCGACCACACTTAGACAACCAACCACTAAAATAGTAAGTAAACAGAAATAAGGACTCATGCTTTGCGATAATAACCAAATGAGTCTAGTTCTTCTAGACTATGGGAGTATGATCTGGTCCAACATGACAATAAACGCCACGAAACCACTCGATACTAACACCAAAATATTTTCACAGCTCGTGTAGTCAAATTGGATTAGAACCAATAATCAAAATCAACTATTAAAACATCTCCAAAATAGTTATCAACTGAATTACATTAGTTCACCTCGTTAAAACCCTAACCCACTTTGGTGGAATTTATCCCAAATTGACTCAAATCAATCCAATATACCAATTAACAATAATTCCAACCAATTCCTACTAAAACCCCCCGAAAGAAATCTAAAAATCACGAGAATCCAAATTGAATTGAGAAACAATTTCTGGCATTAAGAATTTACCGAATCGCAGGTCAAATACCTCATTTCTACCGCAATAACTTAGCTCGAACTGACCGTCTCGCGATGCTCTATAGTTTTGCGGAAAGAAATCGAGAAAAAACTGGATATCGGGAGCTCACTAAGCGAAATATCGAATTGAGAAGGTTAGGAGAGAATGTTCTGTTGAATATAAAAGGAATCGATTGATTTTTTAATTTTGATTTTTTTTTCTTTATTTATATATAAACTCTCACCTGCTTGTAAGCAGCTTAATTTTTTTTATTTATTAATTCTAGAATTCCCTATTTTGACGTGTTTTAACTATCGGCGTCCGTTTTCTATCCAACTTTTCACCAAATTGAACAAAGACAAAACAACCCATCTTCATGAAATATTCATTGCACTAGTTTTGATCACACCAAAACCCAAAAAATCTTAACTTTTTCCATGACATAGGAAACCCTTATAAATCAATCCTTTTGTTATACTTATCCAAACTTGCACTAGTTTCGACCAAATCTTAATCTCGACTATTGTCAAATGACACCAAACTCGAAACTAGATCTCACACAACTTTGTCTCATTTCACATTACCTCCAATTTCGACATACACTCAAATCGAGGCAAATCCCTACGTCAGCTCGTTAAGTCCATTTAAAGTCCAAATTTTGGATTTTTAATTTAAATTCAATTATTCATCATGAAATTCGAAACTAATATTTATGTCAATATTTTGACTATCTCAAACCCGTCTCGACATGTATCTCGAGACAAAACCCCACAAATCTCAAATTTACTCAATTACTCGAATTTTACAAAATAAAATAATATGCAATACACAACACTAGGCAAACATCACAGATTAATAAAATTAATTATAAATCTCAAATTCACCAATGTTTAATTCCCGACTCATGGCTAAAACCATAATTAAGCTTCCTTAATCACGAATTAATCATAATTACCTATTTAAGAATTTCAGGATTTAACAATCTTCCCAGCTAATAAGAATTTCGTCGTCAAAATTAGAATTGAACCAAATCGACCTTAACTCAATGAGATTTGGAAAATGCTCTCTTATACACGCCTCTCATTTTAATACAACATGTTACTCTACAAATCAAATCGATTTCATTTAACTATATGATGCGAATTAGATTTTTTTTGCCTGAGCATAAACGCGTGAAATACATCATGAATTTTGACTTACTGAGGCGGTACTACTAATCCATACACAACCTTCCTAACCCATTTCACAATCTCAAACGGCCTTATAAATCAAGAAGAGAACTTTCCTTTTAGTCTGAATCTATAATGGCCTTTTGCGAGGGGAGACTTTCAAATACACCAAATCTCTTTCACTATATTCAACAAACCGTTTTCAAAAGGCCATTATAGGCAATACACAACACTAGGCAAACAAAATAAAATAATATGCAACACACAACAATAGGCCAACATCACAGATTAATAAAATTAATTATAAATTTCAAGTTCACCGATGTTTAATTTCTGATTCGTGGCTAAAATCGTAATTAAGCTTCTTTAATCACGAATTAATCATAATTACCGATTTAAGAATTTTAGGATTTAACAATCTTCCCAACTATTAAGAATTTCGTCCTCAAAATTAAAATTTAACCAAATCTACCTAAACTCAAAGAGATTTGGAAAATGTTCTCTTATACACGCCTCTCATTTTCATACAACACGTTACTCTACAAATCAAACTATTCCATTCAACTATATGATGCGAATTAGATTCTTTTCGCCTGAGCATAAACGCGTGAAATACGTCATCGATTTAGACTTACTGAGGCCGTACTACCAATCCATACACAACCTTTTCAACCCATTTCACAATCTCAAACGGCCTTATAAATCAAGAAGAGCGCTTTCCTTTTAGTCCGAACTTATAATGGCCTTTTGCGAGGGGAGACTTTCAAATACACCTAATCTCCTTCACTATATAGGTGATAGAGATCATAATAACTTTTGTATTTTTTTCCAAAACCCTTTTCAATCCTAGACGAATCTTCCGCATAACCTCAGTATGATCTCCAACCATCTATGACTCAAACTCCACTCAATCCTCAAGTTCAACCCCAGTGACAGGAGATCGACAAGGTATCCCATATCATGCCTAAAATAGAGTCATTTCAATACATAATTAACAATAGTTTTATAAAAGAACTTACATAAAGTTATGTATTCTTCCCATGAACTTCCAAATATAGTACACATGCCATAAGCATGTCCTCCAACACATAAATCCACATTTCGGTCTGACCATCCACCTAAGGATGAAATACATAAGTGAAATAAAACTAAATGTCAAAATAATTCTTGTATCCCTGCCACAACCCCGATGTGTGTCGAGCATCAAGATAAGAAAATATCATCAACAACACTTCAAACAAGCGAGCCACCTTTCACCCACACAATAAGCTCAGTTGTGTAAAGTTATCCGAAATGTATATAGAAACAACACGAGCAGACTTCGCCAGTCCATCAATAATAATTTACACCACATGATGTTTCTCCCAAGAAATAGGCAGATGAATAACGAATTCTATTACGATATATTCCAATTTTCATTGCAATATGGGAAGTAGCTGCACGTATCTCTAGGTTTTCACCTATCGACTTTAACCTGTAGACAAATCTCACATTTCCTCACATAATCACCTACGTCAGCTTTCATCCCTGGCCACTAATACAATCGCCCCATCTCATAACATTTTTCGGTTCTGCCATGATGAATGTTAAATCTAATCCGATGAGATTTTCTCAATATCTCATCTCGAATCTCAGCCACCTATGGAATCCATAGTCTACTTTAAACCTCGAACTTTAATTCGCAAACTTAACTCAATTTGGATTATTACTATTATCAACAAACCCCTTAAACGTTTCATAATCCACCTCACTTTGTTGAAACTCTATCAGTTTCTGAATAGAGATGAGTTGTAACGGCCCGAAAATTCAACTCTCGCCACGTGTCATTTTAGGGCCGTATGTGGGACCCACTTGCCGAAATACGTATGCGTATACGCGAAGAATTCGGTGAGCCGAAACACGAACGGGGACACTTCTCGAGTCGCGTGCCAACGTAGGACCGAGATAGTCGCGTTATGTGATTTTAATGTGTACATTTGATATGCCTCGTTATGCGTGTAGCGCAAGTATCGAAAACGCTTTTGATTTAAAAATCAAAAAGAAAAAGGGAGGATAATATATATATATATATATATATATATATATATAAATATATAGATAATATAATATATATATATATATATATATTATAAGAAAAAGGAGGAGAAAGAAAAGAAAAAAAAAAAAAAGAGAGGGGGATCGCCAGAGAGAAGAAGAGGAAGAAAAGAGAGAACGTGAGGAAGAGAGGAAGAAGGAAGAGATCGGCGCAGTGAGAGAGCGACGACGATGACGCCGCGACGGATCCGCAACGACGACGGCGTGAGCTCCAGCAGCGGCTCGCGGAGACGACGACGCGCGCAAGGGAGCTCGCGGTGGTGGCGCGGCCAACAGCAGTAGGGGTGGTTCGGCGGCGGCTGTGCGGGATGGCGGCGGTGGCGGCCAGCAGGGGGCGCGAGCAGCGGCGGCGGCGAGGAGGCTGCTGGACGGCGGTGGCCAGCGGCCAGCGGCATGGGCGGACCGGCTGGGAGCGCGCAGGCGCGCGACTGGATTTTGCGGCGGCGCGATGGAACAGCGAGATAGCGATGATCGGCGCGGCGAGAAGATGGCGGAGCAGGCGGCCGGCGGCGGCGCCGGCGAGCCCGGCGGTGACGCCGGCAGCGGCGCGGTGGCGACAGCGACGTCGGCTAGCGACGTCGGCTCGGTAGCGGCGGCGACGCGGTGAACGGCGCGGAGGCGTTGTCGGATCGATCGGATGCGCGAATCAACGAATGTCGACGACGCGATTGAGGTGAGGTATATTTCACCTATTTTATTTGCGATTTACTTGATTTAATAGCTAAATGGTACGAATGGATACCAGGGACTTAGGATGCTACAGTCAGGTGTTGGGTGCGCATATTGAGATGCGTGCGAGTGCGTGTTTGTGTACGTAAGATTCCTTCTGAATGTCACCAAGGGTTTACTTTTTATCGTTGATTCATATTCCTTGTTATTGTGTACGTAAGATTCCTTCTGAATGTCACCGAGGGTTTATTTTTCTATCGTTGATTCATATTCCTTGTTATTGTGTACGTAAGATTCCTTCTGAAAGTCATCGAGGGTTTACTTTTCTATCATTGAGTTCATGTTCTTGGTTGTTTGATGTTATTCCCCGATTCGTTGCTATTATTGACTTCCGCGACGCATTTGGGTTGGGGAACGATACTTTTTGCTATTCGTGTTGTACTTATGGCACATTAGGCTGTACGCGGGTAACCAGGTGAAAGGAAGTGAGTGTTTCAACTGAAAGGATCCTGTGCAACCCAGTCGGAGGTTTCGGGGGTGTGGAGGTGCGCGGGTTACCCATAAGCGCCACAGGTACCTGTCGTCGGGCTGGGCCGTACCAGGTGAAAGGAAGTGGGGCACTCACTGAAAGGATCCTGAGGGGTTGTCGTACAGTTTAGTGTGACCGGGAGGAGTACGCGGTTTGTTTCTCATGTTACTTATTCATGTGATGATCTTAGCACAGTTGCCTGTTTAGTTCGCATGATTAATTGACATGTTTATTAATATCGTCTATATTTCTCATAAATGCTCGATGTACTTTGTTGGAATCTTACTAACTATACTCCCCATCTTCCTTTTTGTGATGAGCGAGTGCAGACCGTGCTAGTAGAGGCAAGGACATTTTGGACGACTTTATCTGACTGCCTGCGGTCGAGGACCTACTAGTACGTGCTATTTTGATGTTTTGCTTTACTTTTGGGAAATGGGAGACAGAATAGACATGTACTCGTATATATTATGGTTAATATTGTTGCATATATACGGAGTACTTTCCCCCGGGTTTTCCACAATAGGAATTGCTCTTATATAAAATAATGTTTTATTCAATGACAAATTTAATTGATTACTTCTTTTAAATTTAAGACTTCCGCTGTTGTTTATATTGTTTAACGAAGAAAGTTAACACGCGTATCGAGGAGTCGTGTTAACACGCGTATCGAGGAGACGTGATCCAGTAGGTCAAGGATCGGACGGGACCGCTGGGCCAGCGCCTCCCCACGTGGCGACCTCGGGTTTCGGGGCCGCTACAGTTGGTATCAGAGCATGGTCTTGGAGGAAGCATAGATAATGTACTCGGATATATTACTGTTTAATATTGTCGTATATATACGGAGTACTTTCCCCGGGTTTTCCACAATAGGAATTGCTCTTATATAAAATAATGTTTTATTCAATGACAAATTTAATTGATCACAAGTCGATTGATCACAAGTCGGTTCATCATCAACCTCAATAACCTCTAACAAAATCATAACAATGACTTTTTCGAGCAACTTATACTCGCAAGTCAATCGACTAGTTGCATGCAATGTCTCGGCACTTTTCATGCTCAATGCATCAGCAACAACATTAACTTCACCCAAATGGTATTTAAGACTAAAATTAAAGTCATTCTAACGTCCAAATATTATTATTGTCTCACATTCAATTTCGTTCAAGAGAACAAATAATTCAAACTCTTATGATTTGAAAATAGCATAAAACTTCCCCCATATCTCCACAGCTTCAAAATAAACACAATCGCAGTTAATTTCAAATCATAAACATAATAATTCTTCTCGTGAATATTTAATTGACAAGAAGCCTAAACAATCACCCTTCTTTGCATTAACACACAACTCAAACCTACTTTCGATACATCGGTCTAAAATGTAAGCTTTTTCCTCGCTTTAGGCAATAAAAGAATTGGTGTTGAAGTCAAACGCTTCTTCAATTTCTCAAAATATTGCATTGCATTCTTTTGACCAAACGATTGGAATATTTTTCTGAGTTAATTTAGTAACTAGCGCAACTATCTTTGAAAATCTTTCACAAATCGACAATAATCGCTAGCCAAACCAAGAAAACTCTGTATCTCCATCACTTTGATAGGTTTCAACTAACCAATAATAGCCTCATTCTTGGTTGTATCCACCAAAATTCATTTCATACAAACCACATCACCCAAAAACTTCATCTTAAACAACCAAAGCTCACATTGGCTAAACTTAGCATGGAACTTATGATTTCTCAAATTTTAGAAATTAACTCCAAAATATTATTCATGATCCTCGTGAGTCCTGAAGTATATCTCGATATCATTGATGAACACTATCACAAAGAGACCCAAACACAAACTCAACACTCTCTACATCAAACTACAACCAATACAAGAACATTAGTCAACCCAAATGACATAACAATAAACTCAAAGCAACCATATATGATAGTAACGCAGTGTTTATGTACATCATCTTTCCAAACTCTCAACTGATAGTAACCTTAACAAAAATAAATCGTTGAAAAGACTTTTGATCTATTCAGTTGATCAAACAAATCATTAACTTGATGCAATAGATATTTATTATGAACTATTACTTTGTTTCACTATTTATAATTAATGTAGAGACTCGAATTACCATTCTTTTTTTCACTAAAAGGACTATTACACCCCATGATGACTTACTTTGACGAATAAACTCCTTCATCCATCAACTCCTCTAACCGATAATGCAACTCCTACAATTCTTTCAGAGATATCCTATAGGATAGCATAATTGTTGGTCTTGTTCCAAACTAAATCAATCAAAAAAGTAATCTTTATTAAAGATGGAACTCCAGTTAATTCATCAAAATACATGTCCATAAATCACCAACCATAAGAATCTCCTCTAGTTTAATTTTAAATCTTGCCTCTATACTATAGTTCCAGTAAGAATTTTGATTTCTTCCTAATGACCAGCTAATCCATTATCAATAACACCTCAAACTCTAATAACTATAACACACAAAATCAACAACCATCTCGTGTTCGGAGATCTTAACAACGTATTTCACATATATTAAGTGAGGATCCACCCTATCCCTAATTACTGTGTTAAGTACAAGATGAATAGAGACTTACACCGGAGTTAACTCTAACTCAGTCACCACTTGACCAAAGACTAAAATCGAACCTTCAATATGATTATGATTTTTACTTGAATCTCGTTCAGTCGCCACCTTAACATGTTCCCTTATATGTTATTGAGTTTGTGACACACAAAATGATGTTGATGCTCTTAAAAGTTATGGACACGTCTCTTGTAATGTTTTTTCTTTCCATACCCAAAACATGTAATCACAATCAGATTTCGAAATAGTCTCGGCTGATGTGACCCTGTTTTTTTCATAACTAAAACATGTTATTGTAAGTTTATTATTTGCAAAATATTCCTGAATAGGTGTCGATATCTGATTTAAGGCCTACCCTTTGAGATTCTCGACCCTTACCTTCATTCCTCTACAACAAAGGTATACATTTTCGACCTAAAGACTGAAACGTATGTTTGTGTCATCTCTACTTATCCTCAAATCTTTCATTTTCTCTCAAAACTTATGGTCAAACCTTAAAGGAAAATTTTTCTTACCCACAAAATTTGATTTTTTCCCGACTCCACATCACCCTAATATCATCATGATTAGTGCTGAAAACTTTTATAATCACATAGGTATTAGCCCTATCTCGAACCTCTCGCGAATGTTCAGCTTAATCCTAAATATAACAGTACTAAACTCTTCCTACTTTTCCTCCCGTGACATTCCACTATCAATGAATGTGTCATTTAGAACCGAAAACTACAACAACTAGTTCAACTCTCTAATAAATTGCAATGGTAGTTTGCTCTTCCTGAGCGAATGAAGTGGCATTAAGAACTTCTAGGCCACACAACCACAAATACATGGGTTGGTAGTTCAAGTATTTATCGACTCTAACATCTTCACAACCAATTTCTCAAACGTATTTGAATCCACACATTGTAGATCCTTATTATCCTTATCAGATCCCTAATCTAGCTCTTGTTGTCCGCTAATAATTTTTCGCAATAAAAATTGCAAGAAAGCGGTTCAACAAGCCCATATACATCGATATCTCGATAATATAAAACACACATAACATAGTCATAAAATTTTTAAACTTTTTAACCCTATTCCATCCAGTTACTTCCAAACTAATAACTCACTAAGCCTCAATCAACAAGATTGTTTTAGAAAACCTAGGCTCTGATACTAGCATTGTTAGACCCCCACCTAGTTAAGGCATGTGACAGGCCTATATTACCTTAATCTCCTTATAACTTAGCAGTTTTAACCTCTCCTCCAAAAAATAATTAAAAATCTATTAGACTAATTATCAAATATGATTCTAAATAAACCATAGAGGGATTCTAAAAAGAATCTTGTACCTCAAAATCAGTAAAGATTAAGTATACAATCTTTAAATATTCGTAAAAAATTTTCGTCGACATCTCCTATTTTTCTAAGCCTACACCAGAAATTTCAACCTTCATAAATCTTCAACAAACCCGTTCAGCTTGGTGGAAATGCCAAAGGATTCATAATCTACCCCAAAACAAAATATATCGCATTAATAATGATTATTTATTCATTCCAACCTATCTCATGCTTTCAACATTATTAAATCATTAATACCTTAACTTCTCAGCATTCCAATCCATCCTAAAACCATTAAAATAATTTTAAATTTTATTTCAACACTTTCAAAAGATATCTTAACCTCACATGAGCCCAAAAGCCCATTTATACAATATTTTATATTAAAAATAATACAAATATAAAGAGAAAGAAACAGAGCAAGTGACTAATAATCGAAAAGCATTTCTTTTCCTTTGTCGTAGCTAAAACTATAATTATCCAATTATAAAAATTTGATAATGTCAAATAAGTAAATCATAAACTATCCAGTACACCTGTAGTAATCAAATGCATAATAAATTTAAACTAATAATACAATCCAAGGAATTTGAATACAACCCCATCCCGTTTCTGTTATCCGACCACAATCAGACGACTAGTCTCCAAAAGTGGTAAGTAAATGGTAATAAGGACTCATGCACGGGGAGAATGACCAAATGAGTCTTGTTCCTCTAGACTATTGGAGTATGATCTGGTTCAACGTGATCTCATGATAACCACGCGATGCAAAGTATCAGTGACTCCAGCCCCTCAAGCATAATATAATGTTATATAACCTCGATATAAAAACTATGAAGAGACTTGTAACGCCTTATCCTCCCAAATCGTGTATGCATGTACAACAAAAATGCAATATTAAGGACCAATGCAATTTATACAAAAATATAATCATACAATGTAAATGTTATGATAAGATTTACTTAACCTTACAAATAGCCAACTTCAAGCTTAATTTTTATAAATAACTATTTCAACTTGCCAACTTGGGGTAACTTTTTAACCTTGAAAACCTTAATATTTATCATAATGACCTTAAAGGTATTTGTAGTACTCATATCCTACTTTTCATATACTCCAAGAACACCCAAATCGGATCATCGACGAAGAAGTTATGAATTTTCCCATATGGCTTGTCGACTTGGCAACTTTATATATTTTGAACTAAAAAAACCTTCTCCAAATTAATATTTTCACAATTAAGTCCTCAAAACTCAACAATAAACACCACAAAACCACTCAATACCAACACCAAAATATTTTCACATCCCGTGGAGTCAAATTGGATTAAAATTAATAATCAATATCAACTATTAAAACATCTCCAAAATGGTTATCAACTAAATTACACTATTTCACCTCATCAAAACCCCAACCCACGTTATTGGGATTTATCCCAAATTGACGCAAATCAATTCAATATACCAATTAATAGCAATTCAACAAATTTATATTAAAACCTCGTGAAAGAAAATGAAAAATCACTAGAATCCAAATTGAATTGAGGAGAAATGTCTGGCATTACAATTTTACCAAATTGTAGGTCGAATACCTCGTTTCTACCACAGAAACTTAACTCGAACTGACCGTCTCGCGATGCTATACGATTTTGGGGAAAGAAATCAAGCAAAATTGGATGTCGGGAGCTCGCAGAGCGAAAGATCGAATTAAGAGGTTTATGAGAAAAAGTTCTATTGAATATAAAAAAATTGATTGATTTTTTAATTTTTAAATTTTTCTTTATTTATATATAAACCCTCAACTGCTTGTCAACAGCTTAATTTTTTTTATTTATTAATTCCAAAAATCCCTATTTTGACGTGTTTTGACTTCTAGTGCCCGTTTTCTATCCGACTTTTCACTAAATTGAACAAAACTCTTGACAAAATAGTCCATCTTCATCAAATGTCCATGACACTGGTCTTGGTCACACCAAAACACCAAAAATCTTGACTTGTCCATGACATAAGGAACCCTTATGGACCAATCCTCTTGTCATACTTATCAAAACTTGCACCAGTTTGGACCAAATCTCAACCTCAACTATTGTCAACCGACATCAAACTCGAAACAAGATCTCACACAACTTCGTCTCATTTCACACTACCTCTAATCCTGACTTACACTTAAACCGATGCAAATCCTCACCTTAGCTTATTAAGTTCATTTAAGATCCAAATTTAAAATTTTTAATTTAAATTCAATTATTTGTCGTGAAATTTGAAATTAATATTTATTTCAATATTTTGATTATCTCTGCACCTGTTTCGACACGTATCTCGAGACAAAACCTGCGAATCTCAATTTTACTTAATCACCTGAATTTCACTAAATAAAATAATATATAATACACAACACAAGGCAAACATCACGGATTAATAAATTTAATTATAAATCTCAAACTCACCGGTGTTTAATCCTAACTCACGGCCAAAACCATAATTAAGCTTCCTTAATCTCATATTAATTATAATTACCGATTTAAAATTTTTAGGATTTGACATAGTCTAATTTTGGTATGTAAATTATTAATTAACTATAAGACTAAGCTAGCTAATTTGATTAATGTGCCTATAGTGGGAAGTATTAGTGAAGTCATTAAGAAAGCTAAGTCTAAGATAATGTAACTTAAAGTGACACCTAGTGGATACAAAGGTTTGGCTAGATTTAATAAGGGTCCTTTTGATGAACCTCGATATACATGTTTTGGGACTTGATTATGTGAATCAGTATAAAAAGATGACTTAACCTCATTTGTTCATTCCAACATGCAAACCAAATAAATAAACAAAAGAAAGAAATGAGATATTCATATCATATATAGAAGAAAGGGCTGGAGTGCTAAATTTTATCTATTCAGATGAGATTTGAGACACTTAGAAGCCAAGGATTTGAGTTCCTAAGCGAGGTAATATCCTACCCTAGTCATCTTTTCCATTCTTGCTCAAATTTAGGTGTTGAAATGCAAGTAGGATTTAGGGCTTTAGTGTTAGTACAAGAAATTGTTGCTTCTATTGAGGTTCTCTACTATTTTAAAACTCAAAATAATGAGCTACCACTATGAATTCTAAGTAAATTGGTTTTGATTGGGTTTTAGTTGAATGTGGGTCGATGGAATGCATGCATGTTGAAAATGATGGTGTTTTTACAATGCGTGGATAAATTTGTGCAATTTAGATGTTGTTGGGTTGTTGTTGAAGAAAAAGAGGAGAAACAAAATAAAAATAAGAAACAAAATCAAATAAAAAGATGAAAATAAAATACAAAATAAATACAATAAATTATACAAAAATATTTAAAAACAAATAAAAACCTCGAAAAAATCATAGATAATGTGAGGAATTGGGAAAATATATATATATATGGGTTTTGAGAAATTTTTGGGCGTTGGGAAACCTGTGCAACCCGAAAAATGTGTCAAACTAAAATAATTAGAATAAAGATTTTAATTTTTGTTCCCACAATATAAAATCAATTAAAGTGACCATATATTATTAAAATTGGTATGTAGGACACTCGAGGACTAGGGAAGTTTAAGGGACCGACGAACGGGTATTTCAGAGATGACCGAGTGACTAGGACTGAGTTTTTATCGCATTTTGGAAAGTTAACCCCACCAGAAAAACACGTAGCATTTATCTACTGCTTTATTTCATTATATCACTGAATTATGCTCGTTTGGATTTGTTTGACCACTCCACTTCTGCGTGTGTCTGTATATGGTCGACGGATAGTCTGACCCCTCACCGCTCCCCTCATGATTAGCGATCCAATTGTTGTTATGGTTCCAGTCATGCCCTAGGCTACGTGTGAGACTTACTCCATGAGTCAATGACTTGAGAGATGGTGTTGTGAGGAGTTATCTCCGATACAGAATCCTCTCTTTTGAGGTGTTTGGTCGGGAGTTGTAAACTCCCAACCAACAAAGTTCCTCATTGACCTTGGAGCGGTGGCGGGGAGTTACTTCATCACCAGACTCTCCTCGGTCCAGTGTTATTATTCCCAGAGTTCAGCAGATATATACCACACTCGTGTCTAACATTATTGCTTTCCTAATGACTTATTTTCATGCTTTTTATCCCTTTTCAGTGCATTTCTTATTGACTAGCATGATTTGTAACCTCTTTATTTACATTCTTATTTAATGCAATTTGTGTTTCTTCTAGGGATTTACTCACAGGACTCATCACCAACGTTTTGCATAGATGACCGAGCGCAGATCCCACGATGAGCTAAGGGAAGGTCGTACTTGAAGACTTCATATGATCATCGAGAGCCTCCACTAGCCTATCTCGTACGTGTTTATATATATTATGTTACTACTTTTGGGTATATTTTGGGAGACTTGGTACACCGATACATGTATATTAATTGTACATTTTGTCTCCTTATATATACATGGTATCCTTTTGATGGGTTCTCCACTGCTTAGGGTTTGTCAATGAAGTAAATTTTATGATAATTATCATTTGGTTTATCTAAAATGAAAGACTTTTGCTATTATTGATAACTCACACATTTAGTTGAAAAGACCAATGAACAACTAAATAACTTACCATATAACTTAAGTGAGATAAATGGATAGACTAACTATATTAAATTAAGGACATGTTTTCATAAAATGCATGATAATTGAAATACTTAGGCTAAATGAAAAGGTTGAGTACTTGTCACGGGTCGTCATGGACAGGTAGGCAAATGACTTGGCATAACCTGGTGATGTGTCTAGCGGCTTGGCAGGGCCTAGATTGGCTTGGGATTTGGGGCCGCCACATACTAGGTGCCACGGTGTCAAACCTCCTTTGGTGTGTTTTAGCTATGTTTCTTCTCGAATTCACTCTTTTCCTTCCTTTATGCCTTGTGTACCTAAAAATGCATAAACACCATCAATTTGAGCTCATTTAGAGATTTTTTATACTAAATATACTACTAAGATAACCCTAAATATAAGTCTCAATAATCAATTAATAGTAACTAGTGACCTCAATAGGACAGTCTCTATAGATTCGGTTAAGGTAAATCTTGTCCCCAGCAAGCATGCTAAGGAAAATTGTGCCTATTATCTCTGGTGTAAACCCCAACTCTCCTAATATCCATCCCAAAAAAATGATAATAAATATATGAAATCAATCAACGAATGCATGCCGCAACCATAAATAATCAACATACTCTCGACTAGATATTGTGAAGCATCGCAGTCAGGATATGCCACTGCATGAACCTACTCTTTGGCCTTTGCAAGTGGAGCCGAAACTGGCTACATGAACTCATCGGTGCATTGATTTTAGTAGTGCCCTTGTCTAGATTAGAAGTAAATGATGTGTTGCTTAGTCCCAAATCTCTGACCATGCTGACCTCTAGCGCTCTGTCCCTGACCTAGTCCACCTGCCTCTGCCCTGACCTTGCCACTACTACCCTCTATCTTCGCCCATTTGGCCCTTACCCTAAGTCTGCCCTTATGGCTACTCGACTGTTATGACTTGATGATGTTGAACAAGTATTACAGCATAAGTTTCGATCGCCTGCCCATCATCATGCGTGCTCCTCAGTCATAGCTGGATCTTAATCAAAATGTACTAATCATAGAACACTCGACGGAACTCAGACCAAGTGGTCAGCTCTTCATAGGCGGTTGTGAGTGCGGTCCACCATACCGTGGCATCTCCCTTTAACATGTAGTCGGATACTCTGGCTCATATGATGTGTGAATCCTCAATAGTATATGAAGCCTCTCATATGTGAGAACCCATCTCCTAATTGCCTTTGGGTTTTCACCTCCGTAAAAGTGCCCTGGCAAGAATCTAGAAAACTCCTTAACTAGCTTAGCCTCGGCTGTCAAGTCCATCTAAAAGCTTTATGTTGCTCTGTTATAATTGCAAGAGTAGCCACTGTGGGTGATCACTGGTGTAGCTACAAGCGTAACCAACTTTGCAGGAATCTCAACTTTGATTGCTGAAAATGGCGTATCCTAACTAGCCGGAGCGATGGAAGTCTCGACGGTAGTTGTGGTGGTGGCGAGTATAGCAATTGCATGTATGTTCATTGCCTATTATCAAAGCAGTCTTAAGATCACCTTAAGTTGCGTGCCATGAAGTGTAATTATGTCGCGTAAACACTTATCCGAGTTGAATCTTGCAGGGTCGCTCTTCTAGCCTAAATCAACCTTAGCAGGTGGAATCGACTATCTGCCATCTCAAATCTGTAAATACGAATGTGCTCTAGTTAGCATTAATATACACGCACAAATACATATTACAAGTCAAGTGTACATGTATAAAACCTTAGACTACTCGCTTCACTACATTTCCCAACTAAGGTTCTACGTCGGGTTATCGAATTTCCACTTTCTAAATTTGTTTGTTAAGTTTTACTCTCTTTCGTTAAACTTTTCCTTAGGCTCATTTGAACCTAGGCTTTGATACCAACTGTGGCTACCCTAAATTCCAAGGCAATATAGGCCTCGTTATGCCACCGACGCATCATCGAGTCATGCTCGTTATTTGCACGCCTATCTATGACAGTCCGCGACAACTTAACCTTTTCAATTAGCCTAAATATTCTAATTATCCAATGTTTTATGAAAATATATTCTTAATTTGGTTTAGTTAGTCTATTCCTTTATATCACTTTACTTATTTGATAAGTTATTTAGTTATCTTTGATCTTTTCAACTAAATGTGTGAGTTCTTTAGTGTAAGTTATCAATAAAAGTGAAAGTCTTTCATTTTAGATAAAGAGAATAATAAATAATGGAAATTTTACTTCATTAACAAACCCTAAGTAGTAGAAAACCCATCAAAAATATACAATGTATATAATAGGCAAAAAAATGTACAATAGAATCAATATACATGTATCAATGTATCAAGTCTCTAAAAATATATTGAAGAACAGTAACATAATATATACAAACACCTACAAGATGGACTAGTGGAGGTTCTCAATTATCAGATGAAGTTGCCAAGTACGGCCTTCCCCCGGTTCGTCATAGGATCTATACTTGGTCATCCATGCAAGAAGCCGATGACGAGTCCGGTGAGCAAATCCATAAAAGAAACACAAGTTATGTTTAATAAGAATGAAAATAAAATGGCTACAAATCATGCTAGTCAAAAAAGAAATGCACTGAAATGACTAATAACATGAAGATAAGTCGCTAAGAAAGCAATAAATGTTAGATGCGAGTGCAATATATATCTGTCAAACTTGGGGGACTAATAACACTGGACTGAGGAGACTATGGTGATGAAGTGACTCCTCGTCATCGCTCCAAGGTTAATGAGGAACTCTATTGGTTAGAAGTTCACAACTCCTGGTCAACTGCTTCAAAGGAGAAGAATATGTGTCGGAGTTAATTCCTCACGACACCATCTCTCAAATCATCGACTCGCATAGTAATTCTCACACGTAGCTTAAGGCATTACTAGAATCGTAGCAGCAATTGGATCACTAATCATGAGGGAGCCGGTGAGGTATCATACCGACCCGTCAATCATATACAACACGCGCGGGAATGAAGTAGTCAAACACACCCAAACTGGTGTAACTCAATGGAAAAATGAAACAAAATAGTAAATAAATGCTACATTTTTTTTGGTGGGATTTAGTTACCAAAATGCGATAAAAACCTAGTCCTAACCGCTCACTCGTACCCCGGAATACCCATTCATCAGTCCCCTAAGCTTCCCTAGGCCCCACCAATTTTAAATAATTTATGGTCACATTAATTGATTTTATATTGTGAGAACAAAAATTAGAGTTTTATTCAAATTTTTAGTTGTGATACTTTTTGGGTTACAACGGGGTGCCAAACACTTGAAACCTGATTTTATACATTTTCCTAATTTCTCATATTTTCTAAAAAAAAATTGAATTTTTTGTAATTTATTTTTGTTTTTTATTTATTTATTTATAATTTTAATTTATTTTTAAATATTTAATAGTGTTGGGCCCACTTGAACCAACCTCGCTTCAGCCCAATTGGCCCGAGCTTGGGTCATGCATCCTCTCCCCTACGCGTCGTCTCTGCTCCATCAAAACAAAACAATTTTTTTGTTTTTTTTTTCTTTTTCTCTTCTTTTATTCTTTAAAAATTGTAACAACAACACCAACAACAATTTGTCAAATCATCACCATCAACAATTCATCATCAACATAAATTTATTCCATCACCAAGCCCCCAAACTCATGAATTGAATTCAAAACCCATTACGCATAGCTATAACACATCAATTTAAGTTAAAAAACAATGAAAGATTTCTTTGAAATTCGTTTTTAACAAAGTCCCTAAAATTAAGCTTGCATTGATTCGCTTAAAGCAAACTCCACTTACGTTAAACACTATGTGCGCTACATAGCCAGTCCTAAGTCCAAATAAAGGAGGAGGACTTTACTCCCATTTTTTATACACCAAGTAGGCGAGGGAGGCTCAAGCCCATCTTTCATTATAGAAAAAATGAGGAAGGTTGCTTAGGTTAACGGCCAATGTAAAACTTTTGTCTCTCTTCATGAGATGGATCAAAAACATATAAATGTTGGGCTTGAGTGTGAAATGAGCAAGGGCTCCCACACATAGGATGTGTGTGGGTAAAGAAGCTAATCCTTTTACATTGTGGCCCGAATGTGAAGAAAAATGAGCAAGGGTTCCCACACAAAGGACAGGTGTGGGTAAAGAAGCTAGTTGAAGATAAACATGAAAGCAAAAATAAAATCATAAATATGGAGACTAGATCTTTTAGACAAAATAAAAATAGAAAAGGAAAACAAATACAAAAGGGAGAAAAATCCGTTTAGGAACATAGAACATATGAACACTTATAGGGAAGCCAATAGACTAGTATATAGTATGATTAAAAAGAGAGTCAATATTGCTTGCCTCTAAGAAACAAAATGGGTAGTAGAAAAGAGTAAAGAAATAGGAAACATAAGGTTATCATTGTGGTACACTGATATAGATAAAAAATGCAATAGAGTTGGAATTCTTATGGATAATGATTATAAGGATAAGTTCATAAAGGTTAAGAGAATGGGGGACAGATTGATTCTAATTAAATTAATTATTAGAGAATAAAATATTAACATACTTAGCGCCTATGCACCACCAGTAGGATTAAACGAGAGCATCAAACATAGATTTTGGGATGATATGAATGGACTTATGCAAGGTATACCATTAGATGAAAAAGTTTTTACTGGACGAGATTTAAATGGGCATGTCGAGATAAGTAATGATGGGTTCAAGAGAGTTCATGGTAGTTTTGTTTACAGTAATAGAAATGAAGAAGGAGAATCAATCTTAAAATTTAAGAGGCCACGCAGAAGTATGGTGGACCACATATCAGGATACCCATCCAGAGCCGACGACATGGGATGAGTTTAGGGAGTTGTTATATGATCAGTACATACCCATGGAGGTGAGATTGAGATAAAGAGATGAGTTTCTGACCTTGAGACAGGGTCACCGGACTTTACTGCGGTGTATGGACAGATTCTGGTACTTACTCCAGTTCTCGATGGTCGTAGTCGGAATGGAGCGTCTACAGATATACTATTTCACCAAAGGAGTTGAGGATAAGATCGCTTCGGTAATGGTATCGTCTGAGGCACCCACTCTGTAGGACATATTTAATAGAGCTTAGGCGCATGAGACTTACCTAATGAAAAGGAATGGCAGACGTGCGATTGGGACTGAGGTAAAGATAAGGCAGAGTTCTCGGCCGAACCGAGGGTCAAGAGACAGATGGATCATCTAGATAGAGGTTGAAGGGATGACAGACAGGACAGAGGCCACATGGATGATCAGTAGGGCGGTCGATTCCAGTATGAGGAGAAATAGTCGATTCACGCCATCGCACTAGCACCGATAGATCAGCGTAGGCCACCGCCACGGATGTACCATTAGGATCGAGATCATGGAGGACATGACAAGGGTCAGAGAGACCAGGGTCAGGGTACGAGATTTAGATATAGATAGGCTAGTATGCAAGATAGTCACAAATGTCACAGTAATGGTCAAAGGGAACATTCGAGGATAGATTGCAGGATACCATTGTCACCACGTCGAGAGCCAAAGCCGACCAGAGAAAGAGCCCATGTAGTAGCACAACCAGATGATGGGGTGACCAAACAGCTCAAAGAGGGTATGTTACATATTTTTGGCACACTTATGCATGTTATGTTTGATTCTGGTAGTACTTTATCATTTATTGTTGGGGTGTTGTTGGAGAGTCAGGGTTAGATATATAGATACTAGACATACACCTTGTCCTCGGTACGGCCGCTGGGGACAAGATATACCTTAACCGAATATGTAGAGACGTGATGATAGAGGTAGAGGGACATCAGTTATTGGCAGATCTTCTAGTATTAAAGTACTTAGTTTGAAGCTCTTCTCGGGATGGATTAGTTGTCACCTTATCATGCACGGATAGATTGTTATAGTAAGAGGATTGAGTTTCATATTCTTGGGATACTAGAGTTCTTACTAGTTGGATTTGCAACTAACTTACCTTTCGCTAGAGGCCAACTAGAAACAGCACAAGAAATAGAGGCATTTGCAGCGATATTTGAGCCAGAGGTTAGGACAAAGGTCAGGATTAAGGACGTTCCGATAGTTAGAGATTTTTTCAATGTGTTTTCATGTGATCTACCAGGATTACCACCACCACAAGCTGTTTAGTTTATCATTGAGTTGATACTAGGGACACAACCGATCGTCGGTATACCCTATAGGATGTCACCACAGAACATTAGGGGGTTAGACGACAGTTTGATGAGTTATTGAAGAATGGTTTTACTCACCTTAGTATGTCACCTTGGGGAGGCCCAGTGTTGTTTGCGAAGAAGAAGGATGGTTCGATGAGGATGTGCATAGACTATAGGAAACTGAATTAGGAGACGATTAGGAATCGTTACCCACTTCTTAAGATAGATGATCTATTCGATCAGTTGGCAGGTGTCAAACTCTTCTCGAAGATTAATTTTTGCTCTGATTATCATCATTTGAGGATTCGAGAAGAGGATATCCAGAAGACCACTTTCAGCACGAGGTACGGGCTATTCGAGTTCACAGTCATGTCGTTTGGGCTGAATAACGCCCTAACGATTTTCATGGATTTGATGCATAGGATTTTGAGACCACATTTAGATAGATTTGTCATACTCTTCATCGATGACATATTGATCTACAAGAGGACTAGTGAGGAACATGAGAGACACCTCAAGGCAATGTTGACGACACCGAGAAAGTACAGATTGTACGCCAAATCGGTAAGTGTGACTTCTGGCTGAATGCGGTGAGATTTTTAGAACTTGTCGTCAGTGATCAGGGTATTTCTATAGAGTCAGAGAAGATTAGGGCTATCTTTAACTGGAGGACACCTGAGTTTGTTGTCGATATTTTGAGTTTTCTTGGACTGACAAGATATTACCAACAATTCGTGTAGGACTCTTCCTCAATTGCAGTACCGATGATGAAAAATGATGTTAGATCTGATTGGTCAAAGAAGTGTGAACAGGCTTTCTGTTAGCCGAAAAGGAGGTTAACTTCTGCACCATTATTTACATTGTTGGAACCAGGCAAGACTTAAAAAGTTTATACGGATACGTCAGGCATTGGTCTTGGATGCTTGTTGACGCAGGAGAGTAGACCAGTTGCTTATCTTTCCAGACGAATGTGACCCCACGAGGGGAATTATCTAGTGCATGACTTGGAGCTTGCAGTAATCGTCTTTACACTAAGGCTTAGAGGCACTATCTCTATGGAGAGAGGTTCATATTGTATACAGATGACTAGAGTTTAGGATTTGTCTTCACTCTTAGGGATCTGAATATGCACCAGAGGAGATGGTTTGACCTGTTGAAAAACTATGGCTTCGCTATTGAGTATGACCCTGGAAAAGCGAACGTCTTAGCAGACGCATTGAGCTGGAGTGGGATTGATAGTCAGACTATTTTGCGACATATGACACACGACTTGTTACAAGCAGAAATAGTTATATGCATGATAGAGGTATCGAATGCGACTAAGCAACATATTTATTGTCATACAAGAGTTTTGACCATATCAATTGAGCAAGTTGCCAAATATTATAGGGCTGATGGGTTTCATGAGCAGTTCGGTGGTCTGGCGTAGGACCCGGAGTGCACTGATTGGGCAAAAACCATGGATCGGTGTTTGAGACACTAAGGGAGATTATGGACACTTGCGAATCAAGAGATACGGGATGGGATTCGGAGGACGCACACCAGTCTCGCTACACAGTTCATCCTGGTCGTACCAAGATATACCATGACTTGAGGCAACTATTCTGGTGGCTGGGGATTAATGCTGACGTAGGGGCGTATGTCAAGAGTTGTCATGTCTGCTAGTACTTGAAGGTTGGGCATAAGAGAATTGATGGACTATTACAGTCGTTACCCATTCAACAGTGGAAATGGGAACACGTCACCATAGATTTTGTCAGTGGACTACCACAAACATCGAGGTGTCACGATGCAGTTTAAGTTGTGATTGATAGACTAACAAAATTAACTCATTTCATTTCGGTATAAGATACACGTTCCCAAAGCTGGCATATTGTTTGAGTGGAAGATTATTAGATTGCATGAAGTGTCGGTTTCTATTGTATTAGACAGAGATCCCAGGTTGACTTCAAGGCTCTAGAGGCTATGCAAGAGCAGTTTGGCACCAGGTTGCAGTTTAGTATGGCTTATCATCCTCAGATCGATGGACAGTCAGAGCGACTGATACAAATTTTGGAGGACATGCTCGGGGCTTATATATTGCAGTTTGGGGGTTCGTGGGAGGATTATTTGCCTTTGTGTAAGTTTGCATAAAATAATAGCTATTAGGCAAATATTGGTATGCCACCGTTCGAGACGTTGTATGGGAGGCCCTATCGATCACCTGCATATTGGGCAGAGCCAGAAGATATAGTGACCGTTGGGCCCAGATAGTTGTTGATCACACAAAGAAGATCAGACAGATCCATCAGAGATTACGATATGCATAGGATGGACATAAGAAATACGCAGATAGGTATCACGAGGGTCGGAGCTATGAGGAGGGCGACATGGTATACCTAAAGGTTTCCATTTGAAAGGGTCAGCAAAGGTTTGGTATTAAGGAAAAACTGGTGCTAAGATTTATTGGACCATTTAGGATCGCATAGAGAGTGAGCAGTGTCGCTTATTGTCTAGAGTTACCTGCTAAGTTAGCTAGGGTTCATCCGACATTTCACATTTTGATGTTAAGACTAGCTATGTCAGGACTGAGACCAATAATTAATTTGGGGCAGATTAAGGTTCAGCCTTACGTGACTTACGATGAGAGACTGCAGAATTCAGATTCCCAAGAACAGGGAGCTCTCTTAGGTCCATGTGGATCTGTTAGCATCCATGTCTGCAATTACAATACAAATAACGGCGTTAATAAAACGGGTCGTTATAAAGTTAGTAGGATTCTTAATCAAACCACTTACAATGTTCATGCAAATTCAAAAAAAACCTGAAGATGAGAAGGAATATAAACTGGAATTCAACCATTCTTGAGGACAATTGAAGGGATCCAACCTAGGTAATCATCTTTCTCATCTCATACACTCTTCAATGAGCCCATTTTATATATGTCATTGGTAAAATCCTAGTTGGAGGGTTAGATCCCTGGTTTTTTATAGAAACTTAATGAATCATAGGTTTAATGATCATTTGTATTGTGGATTTATCACTAGTTTCGCATGAATTGGGATTTTTGTTAAATTTGGAAAAAACTAATGATTGTTGGGATTTGAGGATTTTGACTTAATTCTTATTCTAAGGTGAATCTAACTAATGTTTTAGAGTTACTTAGGTATGGAGAGGATGTAAACCAGGTTATAGTAGCTAATTGAGAGGGGAATGACAAAGTCTCAACTTGAGAATTCTATCACAAAGGGCAATTAGCGCGCTAATTGGGTTAGTTAGCACGCTAATCATTTTGAGTTTCCAACTATTTTTCAAATGAAGAACACTAGTGCGCTAGATAGATCCCCTAGCGCTAACTTCACCTAACGCGCTAGGTAGACTTATTAGCGCGCTAATGACAAATACAATATGAATTTAAGGGTTGTTTTGGTGATTTTCAACTTAATACATGTCTTAACACTTATAAACAACCTAAAACTTATAAAATTGGACTTCAGGGACTTAGTTGACTGTAGCTCGATGTCGGGGAGTTGACGAGTCGATGCTTGAGTTCAGGGAGGTCGATAGCGATTTGAGGTTTGTAAAACCCAACTGAAAAACTCTAAGTATTTGATTATGTTTTAAATTTCATTCCTATCATTTCCTTGCTGTTTTAATATTCCATTATGTTACTTGGACGTGGGTTGAGGTTACTCCCCCGAATTTCATGGTTGTGTGTTCATGATGCACTGGACTATAGCATGTGTGACCCAGCCCTCAGTGAATGTCAACCTGAGCTTGCCCTTGGTGCACGTGTCGGAGACTCAACGGATTTGGCCAGCACTGCGAGGGACCAAGTGTCGGGCCAATTGGGCGTGACCACTGGTGCGAACTTGGTGACCCGAAGTACAGTCTAGTACATCTAGAGTAAACACGTACATTTGTTAGCTTAGCTATTATCTATTCATGCGATGATCCATTTACAGTTGTCTATTTTTACATTTTGCATGTTTATTAGACAGTACTTCTTGCATTTCCTTACTTTATTTACACGAATGCTCAGAGGTGTTCCTTGGGATTTTACTTACTGGACTCATCATATGTGTTTTGTGATGATTGAGTGCAGATCCTAGTACTAGTAGGGGCAAGAGGATCCTAGGCGACTACATCTGATTGCCCGCCATCGAGGACCTACTAGTACATGCTTATTTTGATATTTTGTATTATTTTGGGTATTGGGGGACTTGAGATGACAAGGTACATGTATATATACCTTGTTTATGGTATCTCGCTTATATACAGAGTACTTTTCCGAGTTTTCCACAATAGGATTTGCTCTTATGAATAAGATTTACCATGCTAACTTACATTACCAAATTGTATCAATTAAGGCTTCTCCTGATTTATGTTAACTTGTAAGATACAACCCACTAGTATGGTTAGGCATTAGAATAAACTATAAAATATTGAACTTAATAAATATTTAAATACTTAAATAGAATAAGTTAAGGAAATACAGATAATCCACTAACTAATTCGATAAAACACACGTGGACACGAATTTTGAGACAAGAAGAGAAAGGACATGTGTTGGACATGTGTTGGACATGTGTATTTGGGCCTACCGGGCAAGGTGTACACGGAACACGTCACCTTGGGGCGGCAGGGTCACCACATTATGACTACCCAAGTAGCATGAATATCAATATCGATACAACCTAATGAATAATATATATCATATATTTTTGTCGCATGATATCTTTTGATTAAATATAAGGCATCGAAAGTCACCCTTAATGTTCAATCGTACTAGTCTCGATCTTTAGGTAAATTGAAAACATCAAAATAACATTGATCATATCAATTCACATGGACTTGGTCATTATCAGTTTATCATATCGATGGATCCACTAATATATTTCTCTATATGAAAGTGACAAATTCTATCTTGATTACATACCTTCACTTATTATTCATATGGTAACTAATCACAATCTTTATAATCGTCCAATTAAAGACAACATTTGATTGTGTCAAATTACTAAGCTCCTAATATTGAAGTCTATGGTAATCTCAAGTCGAAGGACTAAATGATATACCTATCATAATTAACAACTATGACTTAATCCATGTGGTGTTCTCATAGCGGGTCGGTCCAGTATCTTGTTCCCTAACAAGTACTCATGATCTCGATTTGTATCCCTACACACATGTTCATCACATGACCATCAATCAAGATTCACACTGGCCTTAATTCATTATAGTTCCCAGTATAATGATCGACTAGGGACATTTAGAATATTTCAACATATACCCATGGATCTTGCTATAAGGTAAACAAGCAATCACTTAAAACAACAAATGAAAACCTTAATTTTATTAACTAAAATTATAAGATAAATAATATTTATAGATTGACCTAAGGCACATACCCCATCGTTTTTTTATTTGAGCACATCAACTAATCGCAACTCTTAGTCAGGTGATCACGTGTAGTGTGTGTCAAATATAACCCATAATAGATTATCAATCATATTGGAATGTAGTGGAGGTAAGAACGGGGTCGAATCCACATGATTCAGTCAAACCGAGTTCAACAAATAGAAAAGTAAATCCGAGGGGTTTTTGAAAGATTTTTATCTAAACGCCTACTAAACAAGAAAGCAAATGAGTTGTTAATCAAAGAATAAAGACATACCTAAGTCTAGGAATCCACAATCTAAATCCATGTTGTTTTCATGTCTTGTATCATCGACTTTGAAAGATGGGTTTTAAAACAGTTTTCCCTAGATAGGCTATAGGTGTTGGGGTCACCAACACCCTAATTCCCTATTCTCATAGATAGCTCAACTGCTCTCTAAATACTTCTCTTACTCCACCGTACAACCTTGGGCAACAGCACTCAAGATTTATCACGTGAGTAGCATTAACAGCTCTGTGAGAACACCTACCCCTAAATAATATTGGACAACCGCTCTCAAGATTTAACCTAGTTCTCAATGTTACTCACCTAGAACAACAAGTTTGTTAGGTTTCTTGCACTAGGTGATTACCACTTCTCAACCCAGTTGGTATCACAGGCTTAACCTGATTGATAGCAGGTCAATGGGTTTATGCCTAAAGATTTGCAATGAATATACAAATGTTAAACTACCATCGAGACATCGTTAAAAACAACACCATAAAGATAGAGAACTGAGAAAAAAATACTATTATTATATAAAACCTCAACAAGACATAGAAAATAACCTACTACTAGCTAGAGAGCTTCATCCCCGACCTAGTTATTAAAGAACCTAGTCATGCATGGCTACTCTACCTTGCTATACTCCTAAATCACTTTGAATACCATGTGATTTCGTTTATAGAGGTGCCTCTTTTATATAGGTGTGCATGGGTATAAGAATAGCGACTCCCATGAATAAGAACTTCTAAAAAAGTATCAAAACTTCTATTTTGTGAAGTTGGCGTCGTCCATGGCGTCGTGGTTATGTGGGTACAGCGCTGAGTAGCAGTGCAGTAATATATAGAAAGTCTTGGATAGCAAGGCAGTCTGAAACTTCTATTTCTAACCTGGAGTCGTGGGTGACGCGTCCCATGTAATGTTGATGTCGCCAGTTTAATTATGGCGTCGTTGGTTGTTCTATCATGACGCCTTGTGTGACACCGTCTGGTATGTTGTGGCGTCGTTGCTTGTGAATGTACAGCGCTAGTTCTATTGTATTTAGACCGATGTTTGAGTTCTTTCCCATTTCACCCGAATCACGCACAAATGCTCAAATACCTTGTAAATCTCCAAAGTAAACATATAGAGCCATAAAACCCGACTTTCGACTTGATTTACATAGCAAAGCACCTATAAAAAGTGCATAAATAATGACTCATCATCGAGTTTAAAACCACTAATGATTCGTGATTAGCGATTAGCGATTAATCATCTAATTAAAAATACGGGTCATTACAGGAAAACTCAAAAATAAAGTACGATGTATATCAGACGACAACATAAACAGGCTATGATAATATATATATATATATATACACATGCATGTACAAAAGTCTCTCAAGTCCGCATTTCCCATAAATAACACAAAATTGACAACCATCGTGGTGGTCGACCTAGACCCACGACCCACCGACACGTGCACTAAAGGCAAGCAACTTGAGTCCCATCGAACATGCGGTGTGCCATGTGCTAAGATTTAACAGTTACGCTACCATACAACACGACATAGTACTCAAGGATCTCAATATCAACAATGCATCAACCATAGACAACAATGAAAGGAAATAAATGCTTAAGGTGTGTTTCTCGTGGGTTTACTTACCTAAAATACACGAAAATCGCACTCTAACACGTCTTCGACACTTCTCGAGACCTGCCTCCGGTATCCATCTACGGATCCATAAACGCCCAGTGTCCTATTACTTCAAATATAATAGGTTTAAGGTTACTTTAGTGTCTATTAATTGCTAAAATAAAAATTCATTTCAAAATCCAAAAAATTATTAAAAGCTCATTTATCGGTTTATTAATTCTTTCAAAATAAGTCAAAATCCCTAAAATGAAAAATCGATGTGTCAAAAGTGGGTTTTTGCTAATTACGTTGTTAAAAATATTTTTATCGAATTTTCAGTGTCCGGTTAGCGCACTAATACGGGCTCATTAACGCGCTAACCACACTACCCATCTTAAGTTTCTACCCATAATCGTTAGCGTGCTAATGAGGCTCATTAGCACGCTAATGGAATCGAAACCAGAATTTTCAACTCGAAGATTTTGAATTTTCTCCCTCGTGGTCGTCTCCATTCACCGTCAACCCCACCCTCGCCTTATGGGGAAACCATACACCAACAAACAACAGAGAACATCAACAATAGCCATTTATCATCAATTTTTCAAGAACTCATGCATTTATCTATGACTTCAATAACACTAATTAGAGTAGAAAAATAGTTTTAAAACCTTGATTTCTTGGCACAATTGATCAAGATACTCCTCTTAAACTAGAAAAACAGTGATGAAATTCGTTTGAAGATCAAACCTCATATATTGGGTATGCATTGAAATCAAGCTTTGTGAAGATTATGAAGAGGAAGTGATGGCTTATCTAGCTTGATTGATGAGTCCTCAAGCATTACTCCTATGACTTCAATTCTCCCTCAAATTCCAACAAACTCTCAAGTTTCTTTACTCTCAAACCTCCCTAAACAATGTTTAAACTTGCATGTTGGGATGAACCACTAAGTGACATTCTATAGTTTGTGAGATTGAGTTTTAGCCCTTGATCATATGTGTGTACACTCATCTTTAGGACATCCTAAGGCTCTCATTTATTAAGTCACAACTCTAGTGACACACACACTTGTACAAGTCTTGCCTTAGGCTATAATTTATGATTAGTCTAGAATAATTGATCAAACCATATGCCTTTTATAATTCACTTGATTTAATTGATAATATAGGCACATTAATATATTAGTAGGCTACTTAGGGTCTTTTATTGGTGTACATTTAATTTTCCCTAGTACCCGACTATCCGACATCTAGGGTCCCGCATCTATGCACTCATCTCGAGGCACGTCATAGCTTATATTTTTCTAGGATGTGGCTTGTAGTATAACAAAGCGTTATTTACTTTAGGTTCATTTCATTGAGTTTTGTTAATTATGATATCTTTTTGTACTCATACTTCGCCTACCCAATTCTCCGCGACATGCTTTCCCAGGTGGAGTACTCGTCGCACAACTCACAAGATGACAAGTGGTATATCAACACATATATGCTATGTAATATGGTAATTAATAAATAAACATCGCAATGTAAGCCACCAATCATGCATACAAATATATACTTAATTATACATACTCAGGCATGTCTTACTCCTATCTGCAGCGTCCACGTGAGTCCGAACTGACATTTTAATCTAAAAATATCAAATAAATGCGATTAATAAAATATTGGGCCGGCACAATCCTCAAGGATGATGTAATAGGTGTTTCCTTACTAAGATTTTGTTATTTGTAACTAGGCCTTTGGAGTCTCTTTTTGATTAAAAAAAAAAGGCAATGCGTGATCTTTTTCTGAGAGAGAAGACAATGTATGATCTTATAAATGGTTATCAAAACATGCATGCATATATGTACGGGGCACTTCTTATAGTACTGTTCCTGAAATAATAACACAGCTTTCATGCGCGTCCACATTTTCATTTCAACGTTCCCCTATTTCGTTCATTATTGGTTTTAGATAGAAAAAGAGAAGGTTGAATTATTTATTTATATTTTCCAATTAATAATACAACAAAAGCGAGAGTCCTGCCATGATGGCTCGCGATTTGCGTCCTGCACCCAATAGGCAGTTCTCTCTAGAAACCTCTAATTGAATCGTTATTATGTACTCTATGTGCATGTAATAAATTATTTAATTAAGTGATAGTTTCACTTATTTAAGTAAGTAGTCAGCTATAAATAAGATTATAAGTAAGAGTGTTGAAGATGCGGGTCCTCCCATCTACCATCAAAGCCTTTTGAGATAAAACCTCACACTTATAAGAGTTGAAGGTAGTTAAGTTGGAGACGGTATCGGTGCTGCGGAAGAGAACCACAGCCTCGTGCACTTGTATGCGGTGTGACCGTGAGAATTTTGACATGGTATCAAAGACCATGGTTCGGATGGGACCTGAGAGAAAAACCTCTAGATCATGTGACTTTCAGTCCATGGGGGCGTTGAAGATGTGTGGATCGAAAGTTAGTCCCACATCGATTAAATAAAAACTTTGAAATGAAGTATATAACCGATTAATTTCTCCCAATTAGTTAGTGGCGGAGCCACAGCTACACCGCTCCACCCCCACCCTGTATCTATACTACTGGCCTCCTCAGTTTTCTCTAAAAAAATAAACTGGCCCCCTGATTTGTTCCTTCACTCTCTTAATAGTGTTGAATAAGCATATTCTTACTTCAATCGTTTAATGCTTTAGACAAATAAGATTGCGCTAAGTAGTTTATAATTAACATACACTTCATTTTATTTTTATACTTACAAACAATAATATACAACTAGTCCAAGATATGAGCACCAATTAACTTTTTTTTGAAGCCAACACCAATCAACTCATGTTCATTATTTACATGAATAGTATTTAGAAGAAAAAAAATCTAATGAGAAGGATGAGGCATATTTTGCCAAAGGAGAATGACAGTGTAACTTCGATCAGACATACGCAGGCATGGGCATGCGTTTGTGTGCATCCCTTCGATGTTACTTCAGATACTTTTGCGCACGCATCTTGAAAAAAATGAAGGGTTGGGCAGAAGTGCGTGCCCGACATGCATGTTACACTAGCATTTTCATTTGGCAAGGGAAAAAGTTGGAGGCTCAACTCATGTTGGAGTCAAAGATTTTGTAATGGTATCGTTGGCCGCCCTCCCCTCAAAGTCTGGCTCTGCCCTTGCAACTAGTATCGAGGCCTTTTAAGATATAAAACTCCACATCTATAAGAGTTGAAGGTGTCAAGTTGAGGACAATATTGGTGCTAGCAAAGGAGATCCACGAGCTAGCGCATGCGTGTGCGACGCAACCATGAGAATTTGACATGTTGAAGATGTGTGGATTGAAAGTTAGTCCAACATCGATTAAATAAGAATTTTGAAATGAAATATATAACCGATTAACTCATCCCAACAAGTACCGAGGCCTTTTGAGAGATAAAACCTCACACCTATAATAAGAGTTGAAAATGATCGAGTTGGAGACAATGTCGGTGCTAGAGGAGGAGATCCACGGGCTCGCACACGCGTGTGTGGCGTGGCCGTGAGAATTTTGACATTGTATCAGAGACCATGGTTCGGATGGGACCTGTGAGAAAAAGCCCCCTAGATTGACTTTCAGTTCATGGAGGAGTGTTAAAGATGTGTGTGGATCGAAAGTTAGTCCCACATTGATTAAATAAAAACTTTGAAATGAAGTATATAACCAATTAACTCCTCCCAATTAGTACCGAGGCTTTTTGAGATAAAATCTCACACCTATAAAAGTTGAAGGTGATCAAGTTGGAGATAATATCAGTGCTAGCGGAAAAATCCATGGGCACGCGTGTGCGGCTCGGCCTTGAGAATTTTAACAAAGAGCATCAGTGTATAAACAGTTAATTTGTAATATGTATGATAATATTGGTGCTCATCAAAAAAAATTTATGTGTATGATAATGGAGAATGACAAAGTCAGAAAATATCAAATAAGGAGTCCGAACTATTATAGGGCAGTGTTGGTTACTTGGCCGTCATGGAGGTGCACTGATGCAAAAATGTCATCATAACAATGCGCCTCCTAAATTATATATATTTATTTATATTATATTCTTTATGGAATATATATTTATTTATATTAGATAAAAATGCAAATCAATTAATCAATTAATCCTTTATTTATATATTTTAAGAAAAACAAATATATATATATATATATATATATATATATATATATATATATATTCATGATACTTTGTGATTATTAATATTTCATCATAAATTAAAAATAATGGGAGACATAGACTATATATTCTCTTGAGATGTACATGTATCTTAGTATAATATCTACTTTCAAAATGTATGTATGATAGCACAATTATAATTACAAAATCCCCACCATTCACATGCAATTAATTAAACTATATATAGTCATGATTCATTATCTATGAAATTAAAGTGAATAACTCTCTCACAACACAGTGTTTTTAGTTACAATATTGATGTGACGTCTCGATAAACCTCATCTCCACTAAGAATATATTATAACTAGTCGATTTTTTGCGCTCTGTGCAAAAGTTATTAAAATTTAAAAAAAATTAAGTTAATAAACTACTAATTTAAATGAATATATATTGTAATATTTTTTTATAATTAAAATTATAATTCATAATAATCAACTCAAATTAAATATATAATAGAGGGTAAAAAAATATTTAATTATAAATCACGCACTTATCAAACATCTTAAACAATCCTTATAAGAATGAACATAGAGATTTGAAGTTGTTGATTGCACTGCAAGATCTCTGAAACGTTTTGAAGTGTCATGTAGCTCAACAATCGCCACAACATTGCATTCAAGTGTGAAGAACTCTAGAAAAAGTACTTGGATGTTGCTAAAACATGCGGTAATTGTAAACTACTTATGATCTATATATATAAAAAAAGAAGATTAATTACTTGTGTAAATGATGTTACAGTAACCAAATGGATTGTGTACGATTTGAAACGTAGATTAAATATATAGAAACAACCTTCATTAATTAAGAAAAGAATTTAAATGTATTTAATTGTTATTTCGATCAAATACAAACTATAAATAAATTAATAAATGGGGGAATGAATATGTTCCTTGAAATAATCAATAACACGTAAATAAATACATTAAAATTAAAAATTAAAAAATTATATTAGTGAAAGGAGAATGCAGGTTAACTTTCTCTCAGCTCCAACTTATATATATATAATCTTTTTATAGGAAGCAATAGGATGATGTAGTACATTTTATGAATATCAATCATATATGATCCCATCAAAAAAAAATGAATATTAATCATGACCAAGAAGAACCATCGTTAAAATATGCACTTGCAATTCCTCGTCGCTAAATATTATTGGGTTCTAATCATGATTATGATTTGAAAAGGTTAGTTTTTTTTTTAAACAAGTCTTTGATGGCCATAATTGAACTTTCCTTCCACTATACATACATTAATTCGCTAAGAAGTTTTGGAAATATTTTGGGTACAATTAGTATTGTTTGGAGCATGCACGTACGGCCCCTCGTGACGTCGCGTTAAGGGAAGCACGCGCTGAAGCCCAAAGTCACTCACGAGTCACACCACTTTCTCTTGTCACCTGTTTTTAGATCACAAGTTATTTGATCTCTGTTCGTCACATCGACACAAAAAATTCTACTTCTTCATTTATTCTTTCGGTCTTTTCTTTTTTGATATTATTGTAGTTCTTCACATAGGTCTAGCCCACTAATTAAACTTTAAAAAAAAACACTGTTAATTGAGTTGGATTTGTTGTAATATGTATAGATATATATTTGTATGTGCAGCATTATGTAGAACACTTAACAATTAATTAATTAATTAATTAATTAATTAATATATTGTGTTTCTCTTAAATTTGTTTTAGGTTTTCTATACAGTATATCTAATACCAACCGTGACGGTTTGCTTGCGCTAAGACCCTATCAAACCCCAAATGAATTCTTTATCATATGATTAAAATGATTACTTTTTTAGGGAAAAATACTTTTATTTATCAATATAATGAGTTGAATGCATATAATAAGCATTGAGGAAGTGCAGATTCTCAATCATAAGTGTATGACTTAGAAACAAAAACTTTAGTAAAACTATGAGCTAACTGGTTGCAGACCTTTTAATAAAAACAAATCCTAATGTTATCAATTCCATTCACGATTGATATACAATCATCAAAAATACCCCCAACTCCTTGTATTACATTTATAGCTACTAATTAATTATATAATCGATCTATTAGCTAATATTGTCGTAGGTAGTTTTTTCAAAAAAAGCGTAATATCTTTATGCATTGATTTGGAGGGCATGTAAAAAAAAAAAAAGCCATTACCACTCAAAAATTTGTGATTCGTGCTTTTATATATATGTATTTTTATATATATATAATATATATTATATATATAAAAAATATATTTATAAGAAAAAAATAATTTGGCTCCATTAAGGTTTGAACTCATGACCTCTAACGCTCAAAGAAGGTACCAAATCATTGGGTCACTCAATTGATTAGTAATTTTTTGCTAATATATATTAAGCTAGGATAGGTAGCTAGCTAATATATATTAAGATTCATTAAACTAATTAAAGCATGTAAATGTTTTTAATTAATGAAGTTCTTATAATAATAATAATAATAAAAAAAAAAAGGTTACATATTTATCAAGATCAAGTGGGGATTTTTTAAAAATTAAGACATATGTATATATATATAAGTAGATTAAGATGTATCCTAAAAAGGACGGGAGAATTAGATCCACATGGAGCATAAACGAATATTAAATAGGACTTTGTTCATGCACTTGAACGAGAAATCAAATAAGGTATATTCTCAAATTGAGTAGTTTATCTAATCCTATATGGTCCATTTCATTTTTTCTCGGTGAGATGGACACCCCATGTTGCTCAACTTGGTCTCTATATGTAATATGTGTCTCCATCTTTTTTAGGGTCGTAACGCTCGTTTTAATTTATGGATTGGAAATCCATAACTCTTTGTATGTATTTTTGTAGTGATGACATAGTTGTGTTGGTCATGTTATACATTGAGATAGAAAGACTGTGAAAGATAATGTCTATTTAGAGACAACGCTGTACAAATAATTTGGTCATGTAATTGGAGGATAGCCCAATAACCCAACATCCTGACAATGTTGAATAAGGTGCCATGTGATACTCACATGATGATAAACCCCCTTGTGGAGTTCTTCACGAGAGAATATTATCAAATGAGGGGAACAAATGTAAACAAGAAACCATGTCAAAGATTTAATCCCAATTAAATTAGTCCGGATAAATTACATATCAATCATCTTCACTCAGTTGGATTTAATGCAGTTGAATCAGTTGATCATGAAAACACATCGATGTGTTTTCGTAATCCTTTAAATTAATTAAAAGGCCAACTAATTATGAGATTATATTTTTAGAAGAAAATTATGAGATTAATTATATTAAACAATCGCCAAATATAATTTTACATAATAGTATTGCACGTATAAATTAATACAATTTTCACTTGTTTTTAATGGATATATATATGTAAAAGAAGAAATTAACTAGAATGGGAAAAAAATGAAAAAAAATTATAATTTGAGTATATATGTGAGGTAATCTTTAGAATCGATGTTTAAGTGGCAATGACTCACTTCTCTTCAAGCAATGTCATAATTTCAAGTTTAACTTATGGATTGAACAAAATGAGTTGAGAGGGTCATCCCTTAAGAAGCTCGACTGTGCTCTAACATAGATTAGATGGTATAGTTGACATCATATATGTTGTACTTGGAAAACCAAAAAAACAAAGTTATGAGGTAACCCTTTTCTATAAAAATTATTAACGTTGATGTTTATGATTTTTTTGGAGTAGTTTAATTAGTGTTACGGGGCAAAGTTAGAATCCATTTAATAAGGTGTAAATATACACACGCATGCCAAAAACTGATCAAACAATCTAAATGAGGAAATTAGCGAGTCCAAGTGTGCAAACATGAACCTAGAATTGGTGAGTGATAGATGTGAATTTAGAGAAGAGAAAATGGAAAATTCTACATGATTGCAAATATGATTCAAATGAATCCCACTAAGAGCCCACATCTTATATAAGGAAAATATCAAAGATTGTCCGGTTAAAAAGCAAGCAGACCCAATAAAGGGACCAACTTTACTAGATGCCCACTTGGCACTCCAACAGGTCCTCACTTTGTGCCCCCCTCTAATATTTATTTTTGTGATCTATCAACACTACTATATATGCAATACAAGCTAAGGGAGTACTCATTATCACAAATGAGCAAGTGAGTGAACTGATCGCCCTATAAATTGACCATCTATCTCGTATTGGATTCCTGACACATGACAAGATCAGTAGTTCAGTCCTTACATTCTTGTTTAAAAGACCCAATTCTTTTAGGTTGGTTCCCTAAAGTTTCCTTTTTTTCAATGTTTTTAAGCTAAAGAAGCAAATGTTACTAGTGTGGGGGACCTCACCAATTCAATATAAAGGCCATCATTTTGCCACCTCTATAAGCATTAATAATCTCACTAAAAGAATATATAAAAGTGAGGCATGAGATGCTCATTTTTGTGAATCTAATTAGCTACAAGCAGCTCACCAGGAGTGCATAAAAAAAATTAAAATAATACATATACAACAGTAGCAGAACCAAAAAATCAAATTAAGAGGACAAGATGATTTTTTAATCAAAAGACCAGGTTCCAATTGTCAGGGGCAGAAAAGGAGCAGGAGTATTGTCCCCTTCAACGAAAGACTGAAAGAGATTTCTTATCATCTTACAATTAAAGATGTTAATTTTGGAATCAAACAACCCCAACTACAAGTTTGGCATCTTGTGATTTTATTATGTTCTTAGATTTTTCCTCTCTTTTAAATGAAAGAGATGAATGAGACTGCAAATAATTGTTAAAGAGATTTGAGGAGAGAATTGGTCAGAGTCAAAATGTTTCAACTCAAATCCATTCTCTCGGACCTTCCTAGTTCCTTCCTTGCATGTCCAATTCTAATTAAAACTTTATAACAACGTAATGGTGACTGGTGATGTATGATTATTAATCTATAATGTCCATCTATATATATTGTTATTTTCGGCCACATGTACGTGTAAAGTCAAATCTCTTCATTTTTGTACGTATAGAGCAATGATACGAAGAGTCGAGTCGCATCTCTTTCTTTTTGTATATGTTCATTGAAGTTTTACCACATAAGCCGCATTTGTAGATTCATACCTTTTGAGATTCTATAAATATCTCATACGAATTCAAAGAACTTACTTGTTAGTTGAATTTTTGAGGTTTGAGTTGTGAGTGTTCTCTCTTCATCTTCCGTTTTTAAGCTATGAATGCAAGATAGCACTCCAAATTAGTAGTACAATTACTGTCGTAAGAATTTCAACGACGAAAGACGAAACACGTAATTCATCGCCATCCAAAGTAACATTTATGTTTAATTCTTCCATTGTGTGTATGTATGTTTGTTGTTTGTTGATTGTGTTGATCACATCACGTGTATTACACATATTGATTTAATTAGATTAATCAATCCATGACAGCCGCCTTTTGGTTAACTTGAACCAATAACTTTATTAGTTATCTACTAAATCTCTCTTTATATAGTATTGTTAAAATATTGATGGAAACAGTAGAATGATCTAATCATGTAACTACCCACATTATATATAGTTTTCTTGAATACAGTGTGAGAACTATAAAAAATACAAAATAAAATAAAATACAAAATAAAAAACCAATTCAGATAAAGAGAGCGAGCTTTACCTTTTTATGGGTCATCCAGCTTGAGCCTGAACTAGAGTCATTAGATGAAACTATGTAAGCTTTCGAATATCAAACGTGCAAAATAAAACAAAACAAATAAGTAGTTCAAAAAGATATTATTAATAGAATGATAATACACAAACAATACTAATTAATTAATACAAAAATGAATAAAAGGACACCTAAGTAATTCAAGTAAAACGTAAAACAATAGTCGTATGTAACGTCTTAATCTCTTATAAATTGAATGAAACCAAATAGTTAAAAGACAACCTAATGATAGAAAAAATAAGCCCATCTAATAAATTATGTAATGGAGCCAAAGCATCTCTAATGAGATGGTGGAGGCATCACTTGACAAAAAGCAAGGTTTATGATTGTGAGTTTGACGCCCACTTGCATTAAAAAAAAATGTAATGGCATGCTTAGATCACTCTAGCTATATACCTCAGTCATAGAAAAAAAAATTCAAACTACTTTACAAATTGATTGAAAAAAATTGGGGAAAAAAGAAATTAGGCCAAGTTCTAGAAGGAGAAATTAATCAAAACAAAAGAAAACAAAAAAAAAAAAAAAAACCATCAATGATTGAATCAAACAGATAAAGAGAGAGGCACTGCATTATCATAAGAAGATCAAGAAGAGAGAGAGAGAGAGAATGAATGAATGAAATATGTGCAAATGCCATCACAACAGGAATGGGAGATCCTCTATGACGCTGGTCACAGGAACTCCACTGTTCCACCCAGTGGGCATCTGCCACGTGGCTACAGATCCAAACGTGTGTGAAGTCGGTCCACATGATGAGATCCCATACTTGTGCCACGAAAACTTGTTTCCCACGCTCAATGGGGGCTTAGTTGTAGTAGTAGTACTACTACTACTACTACTATTGACCACATGTCCCACCTCTCTCTCTCTCTCTCTCTACTTATCTTTCTCATCATCAAAACGCCTATAAATTCCAACCTCCCTTGTTACATTTTCACATGTAAGCTAGTCCTTCAAGAGTAACACTGCATTGCATATCGACTCTATCAACCAATCTATCTATCTGTCTATATTTCTCTAGTTTTCTAGTTTGAGAGCTATGGATTCCTTCCCAATCATTGACATGGAGAAATTCAATGGTGAGGAGAGAGCAGCAATCATGGACAAGATCAAAGATGCATGTGAGAACTGGGGCTTCTTTGAGGTACATATATACACAACAACTTATGTAACACAAACACACATGAAGTTTAATCAATTTATATAGATTCTTGTTTTTTATTAACTTTTAGAGGTGAATCTGAAATGGGTGTGCTTGAATTTTGTTGTAGTTGGTGAATCATGGGATTTCACATGAGTTGCTAGACAAGGTGGAGAAGAACACAAAAGGCCACTATAGGAAGTGTATGGAGCAGAGGTTTAAAGAGTTAGTTGCAAGCAAGACTGCTCTCGAAGAGGTTCAGACTGAGATCAGTGACTTGGATTGGGAGAGCACCTTCTTCTTGAAACATCTCCCTGAATCAAACATGACTGAGATCCCTGAACTTGATGATGATTACCGGTACACACACAAACAGTTGAATCCAAACAAAAAAAGTTTTGTTTAACCACCAACAACAGACTTAAATTTTGTTTGTTTATGCCTAAATAACATGTTTAGTAACCACATAAGCACTTTTAGTTATGTGTCCAATTTTTAAAATTTAGAGTTTTTCCTATATGTGCAGGGCTGCTATGAAGGAATTTGTGGTGGAATTGGAGAAACTAGCAGAGTTTCTACTGGACTTGCTGTGTGAGAACCTTGGACTTGAAAAAGGGTACCTGAAGAACGCCTTCTATGGGTCTAGAGGACCAACTTTTGGCACCAAAGTGAGCAACTACCCTCCATGTCCCAAGCCAGACCTTGTCAAAGGACTGAGAGCTCACACAGATGCAGGTGGCTTGATCCTCCTCTTCCAAGATGACAGAGTCAGTGGCCTGCAACTCCTCAAAGACGGGGAATGGATCGATGTCCCGCCGATGCGCCACTCCATCGTCATCAACCTCGGAGATCAACTTGAGGTAAAGATTCAACTACCCTTTTAATCCAAAACATCAAAATCTTGACTCATGGAGTGGTAGTTTTACTTAACAAGTGCTCTACTATGTATAGGTTATCACTAATGGCAAATACAAGAGTGTGATGCACAGAGTGCTCGCTCAAACAGATGGGACCAGAATGTCAATAGCTTCATTTTACAACCCTGGAAGTGATGCAGTTATCTACCCGGCACCGACATTGGTGGAACAAGAAGCTGAGGAGCAGAGCCAAGTTTACCCAAAATTTGTGTTTGAAGATTACATGAAGCTCTATGCAGGACTGAAGTTTCAGGCCAAGGAGCCCAGGTTTGAGGCCATGAAGACCATTGGAAGTACTGTCACTCCTCCACCTATAGCAACAGCTTGATCAATTAAGAGCTACTAATTCTAGTCTGTGTGTAGTTTTGCTACAGCATATCTATGTGTTTGAATGTGTTATATTATATGTAGTGTGTTGGTTTTGGCTTTTGTGGTGCTTGGATTGGTGAGGGAGTTACTCCCCAAGTAGAAACTGAACCAAAACAAGCTTTTCTTAGTGGTACACTACAGTCTACAGACAGTGTACTCACTCAGTATGCTCTCTTGACTATGGGATCTCCTTATATGTTTGATTAAATGTTTTCCAGACTTCATAGTTCAACATGTTTGAATAATAAATTAGCACAAAATCAGATCATGAAATTCTTCTAGACCATCTTATCAGAACTACAGATCAATCTTTTGCGAAGCATTAAAGTTGCACTTAAAATCAACACCCACTTGAGGGGCCACCTACTTGCACTGTAACATCAAGTGAAGAAGTTCAACATATTGGTCAATAAGAGTAGGACCAAAGTGATGGAACAGTGCACAACTAGTGCCTTCTTCCTGACTCTTCCATGTGTAAACATAAACCCATGTAGAAAACTAAGGAAATTAAAAAGGGTAGGCGTTGATTGGACTTAATTTAGTCAGATCTTTAAGGGTTTTAATTTGGTTAGATAATTTAAGTAGTACTAACATATGTAGACTCCAAAAGGGTAGGTTTCGACTGATTGTTGTAGTTATAATTTTGTAGTGGCTACGTTGAACTTGATTACTTAACTTGAACATACATAAAACTACCTAAACCTAAAATTATTCAAAAGTTTCAAGTTGAAGAAAATCTAACCCACGTAAAATGCACACCAAACACCACAACCCAGCAGAGATCCAGACCAATTAAAGCACATCTCAAAAAGTGAACTGACTTTTGAACTAGAATTTTGCTCTTCTATAGAACAATTCCAAATTCCAATTATACTGCATTTTTTTCCTTCTTTCTCTTATGGGCATGCCCCACTCGGTATTTAGGATCGACCGCCACTCCATCTAAAACAAATTAACCTTTTGTAAATCATATGGCGAAGGCAAACTAAAATCGAAACAACTAATTAAAGGGCATTTAGTCTCAACCTTCTTTGATTACAATTTCACTGTCACTCTCTAAAGAACAATTAAGCTCCTCCAAACCTAATCAAGTTGTTGTCATCTCTTGGGTATCCTCCGAATAGAACAAAACCTTGTGCTTCAGGGCCCGTTTTGATTTCCAAGGTTCCATGTTCAGGAACACTATTTTTTACAAGATCTGCAGAGGCATTTGCTCAGCTGTTACTGTGCCAGTACTGGTCTCCAATCTGAAAAGATGTGTTATGTTGACAACCAAGTAGACACTGAATTTTTACCCATTATGGCCTATTTTTTTCTTTATTGAAGTGAGATTGACATGAGCACCTTTTCTCTACATTACGCTATTATTGACCCTCTCAACAAAGCAACACAGCCAGGCCTCCCTAAATCTCCCACCTGCACTACAACAAAGGCCACAACTTCATAACCACTGCACTCACTAATTTCCATTAATATTCACTATTAAGTCAAAGAGCAATTTAGTTAGTTAAGAAACAACTAAGATCCCATCAAGAATGGAATTGAAAGATACAGCTAGAGAGTTTGGTATTTGTGTAATAATTTGAAATGAGTTCATGGTGGTTTTTAGGTAGGTGAGCCAACTTTTGCTTTTACAGATTTATGAACAAGAGACAAGCCCTTAATTTTGCTATTTGGTTTAGTCAGTGGAAGACAAGACAAGAGTTCAAATCTATGACTAAACCTACGTTCTTTTGGTTTCGTTTTTTGTGCTAGTTTCACTTTCACCAAAATTACTGGCTGGGCCATAACAGGTCAATCCCCTCTATTTGACATTTACCTAAATAAAACATAAAAGAAGTTAACTCAATCAACGCAGCAAAAAGACGCAAACTGAATTTCTAACAATGAATTACACATGGCTTCTTAATGATATCATTCAGTACAACAGCTACTATAAAATTTAATATAAAACGTGACCAGGGAAACTAAGAAACTTCAATTTGGCCAAACAAGCAAATTCAATTGCGTGTTCGAAGCAACTGCAGAATATTTTTACCATCAATTGCACTTAATCGAGCACAATGGAAAAGTTTGATTCATGTAGCCGACCTCAGTTAATTTGGGACTGAGGCTATGTTGTTGTTGTTGTTGTTCGAAGCAACTGCAGAATATTTTTACCAAGCAATCCTGCCTAAATCCAAAAAGAGTCCTAGCAGATTGAATTCCCATGTTATAAAATTAGAAAGTGCAAGACATTTGCATCTGATAATCATGACACATATATTCCTCTACATGGAAAATCAAGGATTAGTTTAAGCTCACCAAAATACATGGACAAGTCGAAATCTAAATGCAGAAAGGAGAATCAAAACTTCCTGTTTCTTAAGCAGGAAAACCAACTCTTCGATATGAAGAGATTGTAATCTACTCCTTTTTGGATCCACTCTCCTTATTCAGCCTACCACTACTAAATTACATCACGTTGCTTTTAGTTCAATGGTTATCCTAGAGAATCCTAAAAGTTTCTTCATTTTTATTTCTCTCAGTCACCATTAGTGAGAAACGGAGAATACTTTCACATCTGAGAATATGACAGTGAAGACAGCAAGGAGACATCGAAATGTTTCATTTAAGATTCCTTTGATAGGTAAAGTTGAGTGCATTGAACGTTAAATAAATACATTAATACTGGAAAAGAAAGGGAAAAAAGGAAATATAATAATAGATAGAATAATGAAGCAACAAACAGATTTGATCAGGAAACCGGAGCTTAAGCAGTTGCATATAAGATTAGACGTCTGTAATCAACATAGCCAGCCAACCAGAGCAGAAGAAAAAAAGATAGTTATTAAAATGTCTAGTACTTCTGACCTTCATTATTTCGTGGATCCTTACTTTCTCAATCATAATGTACGAGGTTAATACCAATGCACGCCTTGCCTTAGACATGTCTTGCACTATCTTAGAATACCTAAAAGAAAAGTACTTCTTCATATAGTAAGGTAAAAACGTATTGTTCAACTATTCATGATAAAAATTTGATGAGTAAAAATTTTCTCAATCATAATATTTTTACTTCATGATAATGTCAACAAATTTTGCCAGCTAGTCCCTAGGCACCCTATTGAGAAGTTGTACTTGTTTTCTTTTCTTTGATAAGAACAAGAATCAAGATTCACCAAACAAAAATAGAAAATTGCAACTAACACCTACAAGGCTACAAATGAACCCACTTTTCCAAAACTATTGAAGTCAGCCTTCAATGCAATAAGGTTTAAACCCAAAGTCTTCATAAATATCAACCATCTCCCAGTTGAAAAAAGGGACCTGTAATGGCCTAACCAATCTCTTAAAAGCCAGCCAGTTTGACCTTCAAAGTTCCATTATATCTCTCCAACCAGATACCATTTCATAATTCCAAAGGAAACACTACGCAGATACACTTTCCTCTAGAGAAGAACAAAGCAGAGCCCCAATTTAAAAGGCAGTGGACCATAGATGATTGAGCTACTCGTTACCAAGACATTCTTTAAGGTATGTAAACTAAAAGCTAACAGAAGGAACAATGAATAAGACAGCTATTTAATCAAAAAATTTCTTATGAAATGCTTTAATTACCCAATGAGGAGCTATGCACAACCTGTGAAGAGCAAACCATTAGAGAAGTAGTAAAATGAATGTCAATTTAGAAACAAATCTAGGATACGAAGACAGCAGAAGCCCTTATTATAAAATTACAATAACAAGTTTGTCAAGAGTCAATATGCATCATTGCCCTCTTAATAAGGAAATTGCAACAAGAGTTATTTCAAGACGGAACAAACTACTAGAGCAACATTTAATCCATTCAGAAAAAAAAGTACCACGTTAGACACCTTCCCTAGCACCCTGGCATCATCTCTTTATAACCAAGAGCAATGTTACGAAGTCGCATACACAATACAATCTACCAGATGACTTGTAGACATTTTCACAAACATCTCAGTGCATTCAAACACCGTCACTTACTTATGAACGTGTTCACACACATCTCACAGCATTCATTCAGCAGACTCCAACTCATGTACAATAAAATTGAGATTTTATAAGCCTTATGAAGGCATTTTTTCCTATGCATAACAATATCCATGAAACATCATCTGACAATACTGTTTCAATGAAAATATTCAATAATCTTAATTCTTATCATTCACCTTCCATTTAAACAAAACGCACAAATAATAATGAAACCTTGAATTATTTCCCATTATAGTTTAAATATGTATTTCTATATTCAAAAGTGCATTAGATGGAGCATTGACTAAGAAGGATTTAAAGGATTTTGAAATCATACTATCAAGTGCATTAAATCAAGTAGAATGTAAAAGTTTGATCCATGTAGCCGACCCACACTAATTTGGACTGAGGCTTTGTTGTTACTGCACTCTTTTGATGGACCACTCTTCATGGACTTCCCCTCTACAAATCAAATATGCAATGAAGATATTTTTTTCAAAAACTTAAATGTTGGTCTCCTACACCAGAAACCAGCTGACACTGATCACAATTAAACTATTTCTCCATGATTAATTCCTATAGCAATTGTATAAGGTAAAATGGCCAGCAGACATTCCTTTTTTTCCTTCGAACTACCAACCAATAATAAAACAGAAACAAATTTTTATCATGGAAAATGCTAGGATGACACCCGAAACACACACCGCGTGACGTGGGCACCTACGTGGCAGTGTGACTTAGGGGGTGTCTGCTCTTAGGCTTCAATGCCCCCATTTGATGCTATGTCATCTCGTACTGACCGCTCAACAGATGAGAGAGAATAGCTTGACAGAGGAGAGAGGTTGACAACTTCATTAATGCTCTGAAGTTTTGGTTTTCTTCAAAGAGAGGGTATCAAGTGAATAAGGAGATCCAAGGAACACAAAAGAAGAAGGTAAAAGGTGAATCTTTTGTGGGTGTTGACGGATTGACATGAATCGGGGAGTTATCATTTGCTTCAAAGTTCGTACAGTCATATTTAATCCATTAATCCAAAGTGTTTAGGATTTGAGTATCCTTTTGCTTTGAACCAAGGGCAACTTTGTTCACGAGGGGGAGTTCAAAGATGGCAAGAACATATGTCTTGCTTGTCGCGTCAGATCCGTTGTGAGACGAATCATAAGGAAGGCTACAATAAACAAGGGGCATCCATTCTACTCTTGCAAAGATTGGCTCTGATGCAATTACTTTAGGTGGGCTGACATAGAGGTCGATGATGGCGACGTAAAGGGGCCGTGGACCCCTAAGTCAACGGCGGAGGAAATGAAGGCAGTTTGTTGCACAGCCTTCACGAACAACTTGCTCATTTTTTGTACCTCGTGTGACAAATTGCCTTTATTTTCTCTGACGTTGACTTGGGTGTCCACGATACCTTCTCTATCACCATCACTGGTCTATGTTAGCGCACCTAAAGTAATCGCATCGTCGCCAATCTTTGCAAGAGTAGAATGGGAGTCCCTTGTTTATTGTATCCTTCCTCACGATCCATCTCACAATGGATTTGACGCGAGAAGTAGGGCATATGTTTTCGCCATCTTTGGACTCCATCTCGTAAACAAAGTTGCCCCTGGTTCAAGGAAAAATGATACTCAAACCCTAAACACTTTGGATTAATGGAAGAAATATAATTGTACAAACTTTGAAGCACATGATAACTCAGCGATTCATGTCAACCCGCCACCACCCACAACATATTCATCTTCTTCCTTCCCTGGATTACCATTTCCTTTTTTTTTTTTTTTTTTGTCTTTGATCTCCTTATTCACTTGATATCCTCTCTTCGAAGAAAACCAAAACTTCAAAACATCAATGAAGTCGTCAACCTCTTCCTCTCTCCTATGTCACGCCATTCTCTCTCATCTATGAGCGATCACTATGAGATGACCGCTTGATAGAGCGTCCGGTGGGGGCATTGAAGCCCAAGAACGCACACCCCCTAAGTCACAGAGCCACATAGGCGACCAAGTCGCGCGACGTGCGTTTCTATGGGACTTACAGATGTTTTTCTAGCATTTTCCTTTTATCATTTAGAAATGAGTCAATGATAATTAAATAATACAGCATCTTGTATCTGACACGGTTAAGTTCCAAAATACTTCAAAAATTATCTTCTTTAGTTTATTTACCAAGCCATATATCGTATATCAGGTTTGACTATCTTCACTAATAAATTAGCATCACGTGGCTGGGATGGGTGCTAGGAGTAGTTTTACCAGCAATGAATGAAATCAGCAAAATGACAGAAACAAAATGACGACCAATTCAAGTTACGGGACCATTTCCTTTTAGAATAAAGTTCAGGTTTTTATTTACCTGGAATCAAAATGAAGACACAATAAAACCAATATTAAAATATAGCAAATAGAGCTTGCTTTTTTTGAAGGGTCTCCTTGAGTTGAATATTAATAAGAACAATGAGCAATACTGAAACTGAATTACTCCACCAATGCTAAGTGATACTTAAAGAACTGCGCAAAAACTTCTTACTAAAAATATTTAACACATTGAAGAAGTCAAACATGTCATTAAGAGCAATGTAATTCCAAAACTTCATTAAAATTTGAAACGGGATTGGCAAGTCAAAAGACTAGATTAGATTAGAGAATAAGAGAATGAAGAAATTAAATTCAAACTCATTAGCACCAGAAGCAGAATTCAAAAAGGCAATTCACCTCAAAAACCATTCAAAACAACTCCAAGGCAAAATCTGTCAAGCACACGCTCCTTTGTATTGAAAACATTTAATTCTTCATTTCCATGAGTGGGAATTCCTTTTTGATAACCCAGAATATCCACTAAATTGCCAAACTAGCCAGAATCCCTTTTTTTGGTGGTTCAACCTCATAAAAACAAATAGGTTACAGAACCAACTCGGAGCAACTGCCTTGGAAGGTGGAACCACAGAGCACGCACAGCAGCTAACCCCAAGTAACCTTTCAGCAAGTGCAAATCCACTTCATTATGACTTGATTACACCACAGCATCAGAATTGGTATTTGTCACCTTTTTAGTATCACTTTCCACCCCAGCTGCACATGAGCAATGGTTCTTCGCAACCACAGAAATGTCTGCTTCAGAAGCTCCTGCAAGCTTAAACCTTTCAATAGCATCATCCAGGTTCTTTTTCCAACCTTTGAAGCTTAGTTTGAATTCTACTTGAGAGCGCTCAAAAAGCATATTGCCCCAAAAGAGATGTATCTGTGATCTCATTAAAGCTGCTTGCTCTGCTGCTTCCTCCGGTGAAACATTCCCTTGGCTACCACCACCAGAAGGAACTCCATCGGCATCTGATCCTTGTTTCTTCCTTCTTTTCGAAAGGTCATCCTTCTTGCTAGAAGCTGGGTCTTTAAGTTCCTTAAGCCTCTGCTCCTCCAACCTCTCCCACATCTCAGTTGCATCTCTCATTTTCTCTTCTGCGCTATCAAACAGCTTAATTGTTTCAGTAGGATCCCAACTTGCCAGATCAACTTTTTTTGCCAAGGCAAAAGACCAATGGAGTTTTGCAGTCTCATAATGTTGTTGGCCAAGCGCAAGCAATCCTTCATAGAAGTCCGGCTTGACCCTGAGTGCCTCCTCATACTTTTCCCCAGCTAAGGAATACTTTTCTTTCACCCAATCATAAGCTACTTGCAGCTGGGCTGCCACCACATCTTTTGACGCAGACTCATCCAAGGGTATGCGCTTTCGAGCTGCACACATGTGGACATTTCCCCAGTTAAAGAAAGCCAAGGCTGCGACCTCCTGAACTTCGAAGCAGCCATATCAAAAAGGCTTTGCGCCTCTTCACTTGTCACTGTCTCCTCAAGAGCCTCGGAACACAATTCCGTCCCAAGCTCGTGCAAATCAATATGGGCATCAGGATCAATACCCACATTGGTGCGGAACAATTGAGCAAACTCATAAAGCCAATCATCTATCTCCACTTCCTTGCACTCAACATCATCCCCGCCTCCAGCCTTCTCTTTGGGAACTTCTTTATCTGTTTTCACAGTTTCCACATCCATTGTTTCCTCCACCGAATTTGTAGGTGAAGAGTGACACCCACTTTCGTCACTTTTAATCCCCTCATCCTCCATTACTTTGTCCTCCTCTACTTCCTCCTCCTCTTCCACCAAAGGTGGCACTTGGTCAGGGCTCACCTCAACAATATGCAATCTCAGCAAGCTAACTGACTCAGCTTTCTCCACTCGGCCTCCTTTGATGCAACAGTGTCGACAAAGGACTCCGCTAGTCTAAGTTCTCCAGTACAAGTAATAGTCACCAAATCACCATCACTGTCCCTATACTTAATCAAAACAGAGTTCGACGACTTAAAACGCTTGCTCACTATATCCCTCAGCATTGTAAAAGTGCAGTTCACCGGCATCTGAGCTAGCCTAATGTCGTGATCATAGATAAGTTTCAACGGCCTCCATCTAGTAACATTCGAATTTAAAGCTCGCCCATTACCACGACGCAACAACGAAGAAGACAAAAACGAATCCTTGGAACTAAGTTTAGGGTCATTAGACTTAGGTTTAATGCCATTAGAAACCAAATTCACAGAAGAATCCTTTAAAGGCATTGAAACTGACTTTGTCACCTGTGCTATGAGCTCAGAATGATCTTCAAGTCCATGAACCAGTTGATTCTTATCCAGCAGATTGTTGGGCAGCACAGCAGACGCTGCCAAGGACTTCTTCGCCACGGGGCGGGCAGGCAAGCAAGGTCCAAGCCCTGCAATGGGAGCTCCCCTAACCGCGGAAGCACCAAGCGCAGCAGGCGAAGGTCTGCTCTGGAGGTCCTGCTGGGCCTCCTGTCGAGGCCCAAGCGCCACCCTCAATCTCCTACCAATCTCCAAAGCATCCCTATGATTGGGATCAGACCCCAGCATTGCCTGCACATCTTGCAACGCCAATTCATACTTTCCCATAGCCTCAAACGCCCTAGCTCGGCGGAGCAGCGCCCGCCCGAAGCGCGGCTGCACGAGCAGCGCCTGGGAGCACTCGGACACCACGGCGTCGTGATCGACTGGCTTCATCTGCATCAAACAGGCGGCGCGGTTGCTGTGGAAGACAGCGCGGTCCGGGTGGGTCTTGGGAGTGAGGCGGAGGGCTTGGTCGTACTGCTCCAGAGCCCCCACGTAGTCCTTGGATTGGAACCGCTTGTTTCCTTCTTCTTTGAGCTCGTGAGCTCTTTTGAGGAAGATCGAGGAGTCCAAATCGACGACGCCGTTACTCGCCGCAGCGGCGGCGGCGGCGGAAGAGCCGTTGCGATCAGCAGAGACTAAGCTAGGGGTAGGGGTAGGGGTAGGGGTAGGGGTAGGGTAGTGTTAGGGTTAGGTTTAGGGTTAGGGTTAGGGTTTGAGTTTGGATTGTTGATGCTCTTCTTCTTCCGACCTCCCGATTTCCCCATTTTTGGGAATTGGAAACAGTGAAAGGTTTGAGCTTTGAAGGTGATGAGAGTGGGAGAGAGAGTGATTGGATTGGTTAGGGATTGGGAATTTGGGGGGAGAGAGTTCTGGAATGTTCTCGTTCGAGCTCCTGAGCTTTTTTGAATTCGGAAAATGGAATATGGATTGGGACAGAGAAACCCTAGATCTCAAATCCGAAATGGGAGAGTGTTTTGAGTGCAATTCGGTTGCTGAGTTGGACCAGTTGGGATGTGTGTATCTGGGTCTGTTGGGCCAATGAGGATGCGTTATTTGGGTCTGTTGGGCCGGGGTTGAAGAATTTTTTTTTCTTTTTAAGAAATACAAATTTCATTAATTAATTAATTATGAATGGCTCTCTATCCATTCAATGGAACGGGAAGAAACATTAAATCAAGGATTTGACAAAAAAAAAAAAAAAAAAAAAAAAAAAAAAAAATCAAGGCCCAGGCTATTCGGACCCCACTTTTTGCTCGTATTACCTCTTTTTTTTTTTTTTTTTCACCTTTAGTAAAATGGTACAAAACCCATCCATATAAAAAAGTTTTTACTCACATACCTCACTCATCCACTCACGCATACCTCACTCGCCCCTCTCTCAAAATCGCATTCTCACCACCAACCCAAATCCGACGAAGTCCGAATAAAATCACATCGATTTGACGCCACGAGTGTATTCATCATCTTTTTTAGTGTCGATTTCGAGGTTTTTTTAAGTTTTTTATTTATTTTTTGAGTCGGTATTCTTTGTGATTTTATTGTTGAGTTTAGGGCTTCGATTTGGTGGTTAAATCTTGCATTTTAAGTAAAAAGTCTCGATGAAATCGTTAATATCAAGCGATTACAAGCAAAACCCACTATTTTATGTCATTAGCAAAACTCGCAGGTGTCGGCCACATAAAGCCGTCCGACCCCTTTAAAAAGGTGTCTGACACACAAGACCGACACTTCTAAACAGGTGTTGAAAACACATCGTCGACGCTTCTTTAGAGTTCTCAATTGGACCCCTTCGTGATCAATTAAAATTGAGTTACTTCGCATTATCGATCGAAGTCGGTCGAAACCCATAGACGACACTTTTTCACGTCTTAGACAAGATGCGACCACATCCGATATTCTTCAACAAAAAAAAAACACTCCTACGACACTTTGTGATCTAGTGCAAGTGTTCTACAATGATTAAAACCGAAAATGAAAAGAATTGAAGGGTGTTGTGATGAAAGTAGGAGATGGGGTAAATATTTGTTGAGGATGAGGGGAAGTTTTGAAATTATTTACAAAAATGTGGAGTAAAAGCAGTAAAAATTTAAAAAATGAGGTACAATGAAATAATGGGATAAAGAGAGCAAAATATGGGGTCTGAATAGCCGTGGCCTAAATTAATAATCGTAGCAAATTGATTCGTCAATCGTAATTATTTAAAATAATATTAAACCATCATTCAAGAACTGTGATTGCAATAATGGAATAGTTTCGTAATCAATGATTATTCTCTTGAAAAATGTATGGAACATGACAAAACATAAGTACATTACTCGAACTACAACAAAAAATAAAACTTCTAACAAAAGAAGTAACCATAAACTTCCAATGAGGGAAGACAATCTATGCCTTCCAACAAGAGAAGGAAATAACTACTTATGAAATAAAATCTAATGACGCGTATCAACTTCATAAACGTAAATCTACGCACAGTCTTTGAGGAAGCAGATGTAAAGAAGCGATTGTTGCCAATAGTGCAGCCGATGGCTGCAACGAGGATAAACCTAATCATCGCATCATATCCGAAGTTTATTTGATAAATAAAAAGCAAACGAGGTTATCAGAGTCATCGTCGATCTGAAGAGATGATTGTCGGTTGTTTTAAAGGGCTAAATCAACAAGAGAAGTAAAAAAATAAATTAAGGTTTTTGAGTCTTCGCAACTATTCATTGGGGTTTAAAGAATGTTTTTTTTAAGAAAAATAGAAATTTCATTCATTATTAATGGTTCGATACAGGACCAGACATAAAATAAAAAAGTAATTGATTCACTAATCCTATTTGTTCAAAAGAACAACCACTAAATTAGTTGTTAATGCGATTGTGAAATTGAAACAGTTTGACAATCAAGAATTGTTTTGTACAACATCTGGAACACATAACAATACGCAAACACCACTAGAACAACATAACACATAACAAAGCTTCTAACAAGGGAAAAAAACCTAGGACTTCTAATAAGGGAAGACAAAATCAAAACCTCCAACTAAGGAAGACAAATTAATTATGAAATTAAAACTAAAGAAAATACCAACACAGGTGCCGTACAAAAACTAAGCACAACTATTGAGGAAGATGTATCGTAACAAAGATGGAACCAATCTTCACAAATCTGGCTAAATATGCAGCTTATTAAATGAATAAAATGCAAAAAAATATAATTTGAACCACCGCCGATTGAAAAGGAGATCAATGGTGGTTCAAGATAAAAAAATCACAAAGTGGAATAAAAAAATTTAAGAATTTAAGAAGAAAAAAAAGTGGCGGCTCACTCACTTTTCAGCCCATTAAACAAAAAGCAACTAACAAATGACATTTTTATCACTTATCGATTTCGAGTCTCATTAGGATTTGTATTAGAAGTAGAGATAAAAGGAAAAAAATAAAAAAAAAGCTTGATACTATGAATCAAAACTTGTCTCTTGGCCACTTGTTTGATTCACTTAATCTAACATTATTCTCCAAACAACACAAATCAAACAAAATAATCATCTTCACATCTCTATCTATCAACCTTCATCATACATGTATGGTTGTATACTTCTATTTGGTATGCATAAGTTACTTTGATAAGCTAGATGTTATTTTGTTGAGCTTTCTCTTGATGTAACTCTAATTTTACATGAGTCCTGCCATTTAAGAGAGCAGCTAAACGAAACTTAGTTTTTGCTTAGAGAACCTCATTTGAAAATTTTTACTTTGTCGTATCTCGTTTTTTACTTAGTTTATCCATTTTTTTCTCGAAATTCCAAAAATATCCTTGCTCACTCTATTACCCTCACCCTCACCCCAACACCCCACAATCTTCTCCATTTCTCGATTTTAGTCATTGTAGAACACTTTTATTAGGTCACCAAGTGTCGTATGAGTGTTTTTCTCGTTGAATAAAGTAAATTTGGTTGAGTCGTGTCCTATAAGTGAAGAAGTGTCGCTTGCGGAGTTCGGACGAACAGGGTTGATACCTCTAAAGAGGTATCGACTGACTCCGACCGAGATTGCAAAAAGAACTCGATCTAAGTGAGTAACAGAGGGATCCGACTGAGACATCTTTAGAGGTGTTGGCCATGTGTGTCTGATACCTCTTCAAAGCTATTGACCCTGTGTGTCCGACACTAGTGGGCAACAAAAACGAACAAAAAAAAAATTTCACTCATAAGAAATACATGAAAATGACAAAAAATAGTGGGTTTTGCTTGGAATCGCTTGATATTTTTTATTTCATTAAAACTTTGCACTAAAAATGCTAGATTCAACCATAAATCAAAACGATAAACCCGACAACAAAACCATAAATAATATTGACTCAAAAAAGAAAAAAAAAACTCCGAAAAAGCCTTAAAATTGACACTAAAACAGATGAAGAATGCACCCACGGCATCAAATCGATGTAGTTTTGCTCGAATTTTGATGAATTTGAGTTGGTGGTGAAAATGTGATTTTGAGATAAAGTTGAGTGGGGTATGAGTGAGTAAAAACCCTTTTATATGTACATGTAGTTGGGTTATTTCACTAATATGGGGTCCTCTATGTAAAAATTGGAGTCTATTTAGCCGCTGACCATTTGGGCATATCGAATTGCCACACACTCATTGAAGTCCCTTAGAAACCCATATAGAGTTTTATGTGCACATCAATGCATGCACATCGATGCATTAATTAAGGGTCACAATCAAGAGCGTGCAAAAGTGACATGTCTAGACTCTAAATAACATTTGTCATTTTACAAATCATTTTCACACGTCCTTACTAGGAATCCTTAAAAGCGCATCAACATTCGCACAAACACATATTGATGCGAAAATCATTTCAAAAAACCCAAATATATTTTATCGACGATGACAACAACAACAACACGTCAACGACTGCATGGATCAAATTCTTCAATGACTGCGTGGATCAAATTTTTCTATTTCACTTGATTTAATGAACTTGATAGTGTGATTTTAAAATCTTGTAAATCTCACACGATCAATGCGTCCAAAGTTATCGTGTATTTGAATGAAATAAAAAAGTTTTAATAGGTTAACAAGCAACATAAAACATTTGTCACTCTCTAATTCTCATGTGGTATACACGTGATCAAACATATTTATGTTTGCTTATAACATATCAAATAATAGACATTAACTTATTCTCACCCTTTAATCCTAAGCGCGCAGGGAGACTCAAACCCTCAACTTCATCCACAACTCACCACATACCAAATTATTGAGTTGTGACTTGATTGGTTTAATAAAGGATGAAATTGCAACTGTTTCTTGAAGAAAAATCTATAAATTAACAAAAGAAAGAATAAAATAGAAATATGCCTTACTTTTCATTGAAAAACAACTAGGATATATACAAAGAAAAGGTCAACGTCTCCTTTGATTTGGCTATCCTAATATGCATAATTGATTTATGCATAACCTACATGGAATGTTTACACATATAGTGAAATCCAATACACAACTACCATATATATAAATTCATGAATCTTCTGATAAGGTGAGTTTTCTAGCATTCATGAATCTCTTAATATGGTAGCTTTTCTAACACTCTATCATGACCCAAAGTTCTAATCACGTTATAATCCTTAATCAGGATCACTGACCCGTGATGTGTGACCTGCATCTTGATATACACACTGATCGAGGCATGTGGCCGAGGTATATTTATATTTTCTTGATAATTTCCTAGTGTATCGTATATGTGTAGACTACTAAGTCACCTCTACTTTTTATTTATAGGTGTTGATACATAAGTTGGGATACGCCTCGAGATACATGCAGTTATGGGACCAAGTAGAGAGTGATATGGTAAGCTAACATTAAGTTAATGTGGCTTAATTAGTTAAATTTGGTGCGGCTATAGTTGATTTATATTAAATGTAGCCTAAGTTAGCTAAATAAAACATTAGCCATTTTATGTTCCTCAAGATACGCTTAGGCACTTCAAGAAACTACTAAAGTTACAAATGGTGTTATTAAGGATGGGTTAGTAGAATGTGAACAAAAATAAAATCCATTAGATTGGTCTCGAGATTCGTGTGTACATTAAGATAAATGGCTATAAATCAATCTTATCTAATATATATGGTAATGGAAGAGATGAACATGCAAATGCTTTGAACTTAAGCAAGAGAATAAAAGAATGCTATGAAGTTCTAATCAAGGTTTAGTTGAGGTGAATTTTAGTGAATCAAAAGGAGATGATCAAGCTAAGGAGCTCACACTATTAAGTAAGCAAATCTACACAAAGTCTTGGTAGTACAGTTCTGATTTTTGTGTATTTTCATAGGGTAAATGAAATCATTTTTGAAATTAGTTTACATATTTAGATTCCCAAAAAAAGCTATTTAATTTTCTATAAAAAAGTTTGAGATTCGGAGTTAAATTGACTAAGTTATGATCAATCAAAATGTTAGGTGCGTTCTTGAGTTTAATAAAAAGAAAATGCAAGCATAAATTTATAGTTTAATAAGTATATGAAGTGTATGCTGATGTAGTTACTATAGAAGATGTATTGAGTCTCTAGTGGGGGGTAACAAGGATCCAAGACTTTTCTGATGACCATTTGAAAGAGGAAACCCAAAAATTCAAAGAGCAGAATTTTAAGATTTCCTGCGTTTAGCGCGCTAGACGTGCTTGGTAGCACGTTACCTGTGTGTAGCACGCTAATGAATATGGGTAGTGCACTAATAGAGTCACTATCATGCTAGATAAACTACCAAGCGCGCTAGGTGCTCTAACATCACAAAAATCAATACTTTCCCAAAACACATTTACCCTATCTTGCCTAGCTTAAAACCCAAACTAAGGGCATAAACACACTCTAATACATATTAAATTATACCAAGAACCTATGGAAGACTCTCGGGAGCCCGAGTACGTGTTTTGGGGTGTCAGGAGGCCGGTTATGCTAGGGAAGACATTGCATGACTAGTAAGTAATCTTGTTAAGGTTCTTGTTTACATTTCATTCCTATGGTTATTTGTTTTACAGTCTTTTGACTAGGTATTGCCTTGAGATCTAATATCATGAACTTGTTTTATATCCTATTTATTGTATGGGGTTTTTTAATCATGATATCATTTGCTTATGGATTCATTGACTTTATTCTCATGTTATGTGTATTTCTTACGATTTTGATGAAAGTGTGATCAAGAATAGCATGTTATTAGGATTAGAGTAATGAAATTAGAGTTTATATAAACTTGTATTCTATGATTGTTGGCTTTGAAGCATATTGCCTTGTCTTGAAATTCTTAATGCGAGTCTTTCTTGATATTATAAAGTAGTGGTAGAATCTAGGATCCATTGAACGATATGGGATGCACGACACATGGGGTCACTAGACTACCAAGGTTGTCGGCACTCACCACTACACTTGCGCGTCACACAGGTCAACGAGACTCGAGGTAGTCGACAAAAATGTATTAACGAGTGATTATGGAAGCATAGAGCGGGAGATTGTTCTAACATTCGTTAATGCATTCTACACACTTTTTACCGATCTCTACCATACATCAAGTGGATAAGTTGGCGAGTCTGTACAAGCCGGAGATTGTTCGACTACATGGTGTTCCGTTATTGATTGTGTCTAGCAGAGTGCCACAGTTTACGTCTCAGATTCGGTGGATCATGCATGCACAATTCGGCATGTGGATGGACCTCAGTACAGCCATGCAGTCGGCAAGAATGTATTAATGAATGATTACTAGGCTTGTATTGACGTCGCGGGATTGACTTGGGGTCCACATAGGTCTAGGACGGGCAGGGCCCAGTTTAGGTTGTGGAATTGGGGCCGTCACCGTTGGTATCAGAGACCCGGTGGGTTATTACAACCATTTCCCATTCCTCAGTGGAAGTGGGAGCACATTGCCATGGATTTTGTCAGTGGCTTACCTTAATCTCAGCGCAAGCATGACAATATCTAGGTGATTGTGGACAGGTTGACAAAGTCTACGCTCTTTTTACCGATCTCTACAACATATCGAGTAAATAATTTGGTAAGTCTATACGAGTGGGAGATTGTTCGATTACATGGCGTTCCGTTATCGATTGTGTCTGACAGAGGGCCACAATTTACATATCAGATTTGGCAGAGCATGCAGGCACATTTCGACATGCAGTTGGACCTCAATACATCTTATCATCCACAGACTGACGGACAGTCGGAGAGACTGATTTGGATTCTCAAGGATATGTTGAGGATGTGTGTTAGAGTACGGAGGATCATAGGAAGAGTATTTTCATTTATGTAAGTTTGCGCGTTAATTCTGATATTAGCAATTATCTTCGCACTTTAGTGCGCTACCTTAAATCTCTCAGAGCGACGTAGTGGAGAACATGAGGAAGGAGCATCATTAGTGGTAGGGATGGTTTCTACGGGAGTTAATTGAATCGACGAAGTCCCTAAAAGGGAATTCTGCTCTAATATGGCAATAGATGAAACTAAATCAATGTTAGGTGAAGGAATGGATTAATAGGAAAAGATTTTATCATGGAATATAAATCTCGAATGGTAAAAACACAATGATTATCAAGATCATATAATCAATAAGCTTTTTGGCTAGCAGGATAACCAGGAAAAACATAACGTGTAGCACGAGGAGCAAACTTGTGAACGATATGAACGTTAGTGGCATATGTAAGACATCCAAAACTCTAAGATGAGAATAAGAAGGAATTTGCCATAAATATGCCAAAATGGACTTTGGTGAGAAAGTATCAATCTGGGTAATCGATTAATTATATGAACTGCTGTAGAAACATAATCTACCCAAAAAATGTAAAAGGAGATTTGCTTGAAAACGGAGTGCTCGTACAGACTCAAAGATGTGTCGGTGCTTATACTCCACAACACCATTTTGTTTAGGGCTGTAAGTACACGAATGTTGATAAATGGTGCCTTGTTGTTTAAAAGAATATCTCGTTGATAAAGATTCTTCTCCATTGTCAACCCGGATATTTACAATATCAAACTGGGTTTTCACGAAAAAGAAAAAAATTGATAAGTAAATATTGTGTTTCACTTTTATAATGCATATAAAAATACTCAAGTAAAATGAGAAAAATAATCCATAACAGTCAAAAAATATTTAGCACCAGAAAGATAAGGGATTTTATATGGTCACTAAATATCACAATGAATTAATTGAAAGGTTTAGTAAAAAAATGAACTAAGTGGAAAAGGTAGTCATGCTTGTTTTGCAAGAGCACAAATCTCACAACTTGTTGTGATCAGTCACCGCGGAATACCCAATATTGCAGCTACATAAATACACCCAAAAATAAACAAATCATAGAGAAAATATGAACACAAGAATTTACGTGGAAAACCTCAAAATCTGGGTAAAAAACTACGGGCAAGAAACAATACAATCCACTATCAATAGTTTAGTACACAATTAAAAAGCCTCCTCTATCTAAACCCCATATAGAAACCCCAACAAGATTTAAGCTCATAGTGTCGCTTGCCCTCGCAAGTCCATATGGTACAACACATTATGCCCCAACTTGTGCACATATATAGCTTATATATATATATATATATAGAAACCCCAACAAGATTTAAGCTCACAGTGTCGCTTGCCCTCGCAAGTCCATAGGCTACAACACAATATGCCCCAACCTGTGCACATATATAGCTTATATATATATTATATATATATATATATTAACCGCACACACTACTACTTGAAGTCCACATACAATTATGAATTGTATTCCTTTACACATCAACTTAGCAACTCTCAAGTTGACTTATACTTAAACAATAACTCATAATAGGAATACACCAGTAGTGTTGTATAGAAACAATTAATTGTTTCCAACTCTAACTCCAAATTAATCTCGTACCATGTTGGACGCCAATTTGAGTCGAACTCAAATTGTGGCAGTTTGAGCCACTGACTAACAAATCTTCACCTTGACAAAAACTCACCACCTTACTCTTGCTGCACTGACCTCTCGGGCCACCATCCTCAACTCCGAGAATGAAATAAGTCCAATCCAACCTATTTGGACTTACTAACAACTAGAACTCACTTCTTGATCAACTTTTAAGGCCCATACTTTGCTCCATTTTTGTGCACCAAAAAGAAGTTCTTCTTCCTCATGCCTTTTATGACCAACGAAGACTTCCGAAATATTTTCAATACTCCACCTCGCCCGGAGTACTTGTACCCTCAGAATCTAATTTGAAAAGAGAAGTTAGATTTTGAGTACAACTTGATACACATCAAACATCCTGAAGTGTTGTGTCGTGTCAGTCAAACGAATTTAGTTGAACTTCATCGACTCCTAATATCGGTCGTAGAGAGTCGTCAACCATCAACATAACTTTGCCACCCGTAAAACTTGCATAATTACCAATCCATGCTCTATATACGCAAACACATAATGTGGCCCCGCTGTCAATTACTCATTCTTTATTCTACTCACCAATCATATTCCTTACTAAACACATATGATCATTACTATCAGTCTTGAGAACTAACAAATTATCAGCGTCATCACCTTCAACATTGAAATCCCTCTTTTTCGAATCATAATTTTTTGTCGAACCCACTCATTTACCTTTCCTATTCCTGCAGTCTCTCCTCAGATGCCCTGGTTGATCGCATCTCTAACAGATCACTTTCTCGTGTTTTTTGAAACCTTTCTTAGTAGCTACCAAACTCAAGCTATCAGATGAACCATTGTTTTCACCTTTCATAAATTTCTCTTTAGGTATTAACATGATAGTGATATCTGCTAAACTAATGGTTTCCTTCCCGTACATCAATGTTGGTTTCATGTGCTTGAACGAAGGTGGAAGCGACCAAAATCACGGACTTGCTCTCCTAACTCCTCAAATTCTGAAACAATCTTGTTAAGAACACTAAGATCATTATTAATACTTGTACTTTCATCCATCTTTAGGTGATGGTACTACTTCTTTAGGTAGAAACAATTTGATATATTTTTCGTCATATACATTGTGACGGATCCTTCCCTAATCTAGGGCACCGTCCGACCTAATCTCGTAATTAAGCCTAAATCCTAGCTATATAGAACTTGACTACGTATTAGTCAGCCTTTCTATATTAATTTCCTCAATACATGCATTCAAGATAAGTAATACACATGTCAACATATTACTAGATTTCAGAGTAATTAAAACTTTTTAAGAGTTTATAAAGTTTAGCGAAAGTCTTAACAGATCATGCAGAGACGATATAAATAAATCTTAAGTGTGGAAACCAGGAAACAATGATCACATGCATATATATATATATATATAATAGAGTGGCAAATATAAACAGTGTGATGGTCATCATAAGTTTGGGAACTAGACGCTCGACCCAATATGCAACCTCAAAATGTAGCAAAAGATATAGCTGTATAATATACAAAATATTAAAACCTACAAAATGTCAATGCAAAAGTACATTGTTGCCTTAGAGGTAGTCATGGATATTCTCTTTGTCGAGCCTGCTCGTCGACGACTCTGCACCCACCATCATAAAAAGGACGGTGAGTACAAAAAGTAACAGTAATCACCGTTGACATATTCATTTACATTTTCAAAAGTCTAAATGGTATTTAAAAACATAAGTTCAATAAAAAATACTAGTACCAAAAATATGCTAAGAAATACCACGGCTAAGCAAGTGAAACTGAGATAAGGCTAAATAGTTATGATCTAGATCCAATCGATCGTCACATGCGTCATTAAAGCCTTTAAGGCCACTAAAGGACGTGCTTGACATTGAACAATCTAATATCACTAGGAACTCTAACCCTAGTGTCACCAGGGACTATAATCTTAGTGTATCAACAGTCACAGAGACTCTAACCCCGTGTGTCGCGTCATAGTGGCTAGTGCCAATATCCCCAGGGACTCTAACCCCGTGTGTCGATCAACTCTATCATAGTGCAATGGACTCTAAATTCTATAACTAATTTATAATTATAAGAAATTGACTCGTTAAGGATTACAAGGCTTGACTATGCTACAAAGCACAATTCCCAAAAATAACTACTCGATAAAGTCATTCATAAACTCACAATTTCTAATAGCATGTTTTTTACACTATATTCACCATGAAACAAGAAATGATATAAAGCATATGGATAGATTCAAAAGAATTCAATTGATCTTAACATCATGAAAGTCAAGCTCAACAAATGATGAGTGTCAAATAAGTTCATGATATGAGATTACAACGTTGGACATAGCCAATATAGATTACAATAAACAAGCATAAAGATATGAAATGCAAATAAAACAATTGACGGGTATACTCACATCAAACAATGTAAAATCCTAGCTTTACCGACCTCCCAATACCCCAAATCTTGTATGCTAACCTTGGAGACTCTTCCCTAGGTTCTTTATATCAAATTAATCCAAATAAATTGGGTTTAGGTAAGGTTAAATGAGTTTAGGAACCTCAACCCAAAACAACCCCTTAAGACTAAACGACATTGAGATTTTAGTCTTATATTACAACGCAATTTTACGTATGAATTGTCCAAATCTCAAAATCTTACCATAGCAAAAAAATTTTGATTTCTATCTTAGCTTTCAAAAAATGTTTGGTTTCGAAATTTCGATTGAAAATGAAAGAGATATTGTAATTCTACTAAAAACAACTCAAATTGGAACCTAATCCGACCAGTGGTTTTAAAAAATTTACTTCTCTCAATCTATAGTTTCAAAATTCGTAATTTTTGGTCATAAGGTAGTTAACATACCAAATAGAAACATACTAAAAGATCAACTCATTTGAATTAGTAATGAGGGAGTTACGCCTTTTAAAAGTTTAGTTTCAAAAATCACGTAATACATTCAATCACTTATGTATAGAGCACTTTTGGATATGAAAACATTCGAATTACAAAATTTTCAGTAGAAGAAAGTTATTCCCCTTTGAGTTACCTTTCAAATGCCACCATATTGGGTTCATTTTGATTTAAAATGAGTAATTTATGACCAAATTACATAGGCTGGTTCATAATACAACATGCAGAATTTCAGTTTTGGTCTTACAATTTTGAAAATTCATATCTTTTTGTTATTTCAAAATCAAATTAAGAACTTCTTAATAATTAGATTATCAGCTTGAAATGAGGAATCCAAATATATAAATCAATTGCAAAGACTTAACCATCTACCCTCTAATAATGGCAAAAAATCAGAACTAGTTTCAACTTGAAATAGAGAAATGTGTACCTAGGATTGATGACACTTTGATTTCAGAGCTCCAACTCTCCTTGATCTCCCTGAGTTTTTCAACGAAAACCCTCCTCAATTCTCTGATTTCGTATTCTCCAACTTCCTTAGCTTGTAAGTTACGAAAATGAAATGAATTGCATGAGTTGATCTATTCAATCTTATATATAAAGATAAAGTTGATTAATAACCATTGATCTTTATGTAGACACATATCTCGAGACTAATTTAATGGTCAACATATTGACAAAATTCCACTAATTATACCTAACACCAATCTATACTCTATTGGTCTCTTGATTTGTCCTTACGCATCTCGAGAAACATCATATGGCTATTGGTTTATCTTGCAAACTTAGGTTACATTTAATATAAAATCAACTATATCCACATTAATTTTATTATTTAAGCTACACTAATCTCAAACCAACTTACCACATCACTCTCTACCCTGGTCCTACGTCGACATGCATCTCGAGGTGTGTCCCCACTCATGTCTCGACAACTATACACAAGTAAGAATGATTTAGTAATCTACACATATACAATACATTAGGCATACACCACAACAAATCTAACATATACCTCGGCCATCTTGCCTCGGTCAATGCATGTATCACGGTGCAAATCTCACGTCATGGGTCGGTAATCTTGATTACAAATAATAAATGAGATTAGAAATTTGGGCTATGACGTATATAGTCTCCAATTTATCCTAAAGACCTTTCACTAAAGAAATTTTCCTCATGTTTAAAAGAGCATTCTTTGCCAAATTGAGCCTTATGACATTCACCGCCCTCAAATCCAACTCTTCCCAATTCTAATCACTGTCTTTCCCACGACCCTTCAATGCTTGACGTAGTCCATATTGAATCAACAAATATTTCACTCGAATTTGCCGCAAGTCAAAATTCATCTTCCCGTTAAACTTCTCCACATCGAACTTCATCACACTTGTGTATTTTGACATCTCCGAAACCTCACCTTAATAGTGTAACCCCCAAAATCTGAATCTTGGCTCTGACACCAATTTATTGTGACGAGTCACTGCAGAATACCTAAGATCGCAATCACACGAATACACCAAAAGATAAACAAACCACATAGAAAATATGAACACAAGAATTTATGTGGAAAACCCCAAAATTAGGGTAAAAATCACGAACAAGAAACAAGACAATCCACTATCAATAATTTAGTATACAAAGGAAAAAAAAAACTCCTTTATCTAAACATCGGATAGAAACCTTAACAAGATTTAATCTCATAGTGTCGTATACCCTCTCACAAACCCGTACGCTACGACACAATCTCTCGGCACTCGAACAACTCATGCAACACAATGCCTTTACATGTGCACATATATAGCTTATATATATATATATATATATATATATATATATATATGCATATGAATTGTATTCCATCACACGTCAACTTAGAAATTCTCAAGTTGACTCATACTTAAACAGTAACTCATAATTGGAATATACCAATAATGTTGTATATAAACAATTAATTGTTTTCAACTATAACTCCAAATTAATATCATACCACGTTGGACACCAATTTGAGTCGGACTCAAATTATGGTAGTTTAAGCCACCGAATAACACAACTGTTACTAGACTTTAAAGAAAAATGCAAAAAATTATTGGCGATGGAATATAATCTAGAAAAGAATAAATATCTGAGTCGTTGATACCATAAAGATGTAGTTGCGTCTTGGGGATGAGATGATTGTATGGTATGAGTTGCTGTAGATTGATGATCATGTGACTTATTTGATATCATTGCAACTAAGTAATAAATGACATCTTGTTGTTGACCCAAACTAATCGTCCTCTTCGTCATCAAATCCTGTAAAATACACCAATAAGGGAAAAAAACCACTGAACAATTTAAATCTTTTGTTACCCGACTTACATACATCAAATCTACTTCGCAAGATGGCACCTCAAGCACATTTTTCAAACATATAATTGAACTCAAAGGTAAATTCTCGGTTGAAGTAATTGGGTCATTTCTCCATTTAGCATAACAACAGGTGATATGGAAGTGTTCTCCTTGCTTTGTATATATATACCAGTTATGTTGTTTGCTTTTGGAGTAGTTAATTGAGATTGCCTATTACCCTGCATAGTAGATAACATATGTTGCAACTATAAATTCATCAATCCATTCATAACGGATTGAATTTGTTACATCATTGGAGCCTCTTTGACATTATTAATTGAAGATTGATTACAACCATTATGCTTAGATGAGAGTTTTTTTGTAGAAACATGCTTAGGATGCAGAGGGTAGCCATTTAACTTCCAGCAAGTCTCTTTGACATGGTGATCTTTGTCACAAAAAGAACAATAAAGTGGCTTTCGGTTAAATTAATTAGCACGAAAACTTGATTTGTGACTGACATCAAGGGCTATTGGTTCATCCTTTCGGACGACCCTAGCTGAAGTCACTGTTTTTTCTCGAGTTGTGCCAAATTTCGTTGCTTTTCTTCATGAACTATGGAAGAGTACACTTGCGCAACATCAAGTAATGGATTTAGTAAAAGAATTTGGTAACGAATGGGGCTATAGGGCTCATTCAATCCCATAAGAAAATGGATCAATCTGCGTCTTCTATTATCTGACCACACGTACAAACATCTTCGTTGTATGAGCCTAACTCATCCCAAAGCTTTTTAAACTTTGTGTAATATGTTGCAACATACATTTGGTCTTCAATAAAACATGTAATCTCTTTCTCAATCTGAAAAATCCTCGGTGCATTAGTTTGAGAAATTCGATTTTTAAGATCTTCCTAAATTTCATGAGCTATACTACAAAAAAAAATAATACTACCAACAATTTCAAAAGTTAAAGAATTAAAAATCCAAGATATCACCATATCATTGCACTTCCTCCATGTTGCATGATCCTTTGATTTTGTTTTGGAATATGGTGCTTAAAAAGATCCATCAATAAAACTTAATTTGGATTTTGCATTCAAAGCGATGGTCATTGCTTTGCACCAAGTCAAATAATTGTTTCCATCAAGAGGCTTGGAAAAAAGAACCATTACAGGATGATTAGAATGGTGGAGAAAGTAAGGGTTGCTATAATCTTATTCACTTCCATCATCATTAGTCATAGCGAACAAAAAAAAGGACAAAAATGAGTATCGTTACTATTCTGATACCATGTAAATTAACAAAAGAAATATGAAAATAACAATCTGCCTTACTTCTCATTGAAAAACAACTAGTATATATATACAAAGCAAATGTCAACATCTCCTTTCATTTAACTATCCTAATATGCGTAATCGATTTGTACATAACCTATATGGAATGTTTTCACATTAAAATCTAATACACAACTACCATATATATAAATTTATGAATCTTCTTATCAGGTAAGTTTCTAGCATTCATGAATCTCTTGTTATGGTAGCTTTTCTAACAAAATTGAATTGCACATCAACTCTCCTTACTTAAATTGAATCCATATACAAAAACGCAACAGATCCTTTTAAATTAAAAAATAAAATAAAAATTGTCATTTGATCTTTATAAACCCCGATAAAATATGTTAGGCTAATCTACATTGTAAACTAGTTGAGCAAGTATCTGACTTGAATTGCTTGATTTGCTCAGTCATTTGGTTCAACTATTCACCAAATAACACCAACTTTTATATGTTTTGATTCAGTCATTAGATTTTCAACATAAAGAATAACTTAACTGTTGGGGTTAATCAACAAGAAAGTAACCCCTTTAACTCGAGAGACAGATGAATAAAATCCACCAAGCCACGAACAATGCACCAAATCAATCACACCACAAAGAACACAAGATTTAACGTGGAAAACCCTCTAAATCAGAGGGAAAAAAACCACGGTCCAAACTCCGAATAAATTCACTATATGAATAAAGAGTACAAGATATCTCAATCACTTGAGATTCACTAACAATGGAGTAATAAAAATATCTCTTCCAAAAACTTAGATGATCACACTAAGAACGAAGAAAAAACTACACCAATTGTATCAAACCCCTTTGCACCTCTTTTCTTGAACACCAAGAAATCACCAAAGACTTCGCCGCGAGTCTTTAGATTCAAGATCTTGATGTACCCTTTCTTGATCACCAAGAAACCACCAAAGACTTCACCGCGAGTCTTTAGATTCAAGATCTTGATGTACCTTCAATGTAGAGAGAAGAAAACTAGAGAGATTGCACACTTCAACTCGAGTGCGCACACCAATCGGTCACCAAGTCTAACCCTCAAAGTCGACTTTCCAATGCTTGTATATCTCTCTACCAAAATCCTATTCCAACTCCAATTCTCTTTCCTATTTTCTCTCACCAAGATTCCTATTCCAACTCCAATTCGTTGCATGTGTTGGACTTTCCATTTTTCGTGTGTGTGTGGCCCACACAAAAACCAACAATCTCCCCCTCCAACACATGGGGAGATCTCAATCATATTTGATGCTCAATAACAACTTAGCCCCACCAACTTGGTGCAGGACTGATGCTTCTCACGAGTCATCACCTTCACAACATATCACCGGATTCTTATCGACGAGAATCGAACTTTCTGGAAGCTCTCCGCTCCCCTCTTCTAATCGTAACATAATTAGAACCAGGGTACCTAGTAGAAGGAAGCAACCCTCTCTCGGACCTTCTAAGTGAAGGTTCAACTAAAGTCGTTGGTGGAGGAGTTTGTTCCCCCGCTCAAAGCATCATCAACCGGTTCAGCACATCAACCCCATGTTCTTCAAATAAGTCTCCCTCTTGTGCGGCATCGCAATGGAAGAAGACTCCAATCCGAAACATCATCATCATCAACTATGATTTTCTTTGATGTCTTCAAATCTGCTATGGTCTCGTATTCATGAAAGGCAACATCCCTGGACCGACAATCTTTTTCTTCTCTGGATCCCATAACCTATAACCAAACTCGCATCTCCAAATCCCAGGATACACTAAACAGCTCTATCATCAAGTTTCTATCTCTCGCTCCTTAGGCACATGCATAAATGCCTTGCATCCAAACACCTTCAAGTGAGAGTAAGTAACATCTTTCCCGCACCAAACTCTCTCTGAACATCAAACTCCAATGGTCTTTGAAGGAGAGCGATTCATCAAGTAGCAAGCGATCTGAGAGCCTCACCCCAAAACAACTTGGGCAACTTAAGCCATTTTTAACATATATCTGACTTTATCAAGGATGGTTCTGTTTGTTCTTTCAGCAACACCATTATGTTGAGGAGTACCCGGAACAGTCTTTTCATGTCTGATTCCATGTTCTGAGCAATAATTCTCGAACTCCTTTGAAGTGTATTCTCCCCCGTTATCACTACGAAGGCACTTCAAAGATACGCCTTTTTTCTCGTTCCACCAACATATGAAACTTCTTAAGGTACTCAAGAACCTGACATTTTGTTCTCAACACAAACACCCAAACCTTCCGTGAAGCATCATCAATAAAAGTAACAAAGTATCTGCCGCCTCCCATAGTTTCCACATCAATGGGACCACAAACATCAGAGTATACTAACTCAAGTAAATTTCTTTTTCTTTCAGATGATGAAGAAAAAGAAACTCTATGTTGCTTACCGAATAAGCAATCATCACAAGGGTTCAAATATTTACCTTTGGCAAAGGGAATGTGAGACTTTTTTGCCAACACCCGCAACCCTTTCTCACTCAAGTGACCTAGCCGCTGTGCCACGATCCGTGAAGAATCATCTTCAATTGCGTTCGTGTCACCTCGACGGTCTTCAATTGAGTCTTGTAAAGTGTATAGCTCAATTTTCCTCTAGCAACAACAATTGAGCCTTTGGTGAGTTTCCACTCCTTGCCCCCAAAGATGTTGTAGTAACCATCTAGGTCCACAAAGATGAGTAGAAAACAAATTCGACGCGATCCGAACATGTCGCTCATCTTTCGGAATTACCGTGCAACCCATATTTGTTGTCACAAAGACATCTCCAATGCCAACTATATCCGCAAAACTGTTGTTCCCATCTTTGCCTTGCCAAAATTCCCCGCTCGATAAACAGAGAAGAAATCCTTCCTTGGAGTAGCATGGAAGGATGCCGAATCAACAACCCATTCACTATCTCGTATTAGTGACATGACCTTGATCCTCAACTAAAGAAAGCACAACCAAGTCTTCAATTGCATCCGATATAGCACTGCAGATATTCGATCATTCGCTTTATTTTGATTTTTCTCATCATTCTGTTCTCTTTTCCACACTCTACAATTTTTCTTTATGTGTCCTTCCTTGCCACAATGATAACAAGAGAATTTTCCTTTTCCTTGAGACTTGCCTCTAGATTTACTCCGCCCCCCTCGGACCTCTGGATCGACTTCGCGCTCTATGTTCTGCGGTAGTAACAAGAGCTTGTGAAGTTTCAATGCCTTTATCCTTTCTCCTAGTCTCCTCGTCAAAGAGACTATCCCGCACTATGGATGAAGACAAGACACCGCCCGAGCGAGAATTACTTAGAGACACCACCAAGGTTTCCCAACTTTCTGGCAACGAGCTCAAGAGTAAAAGTGCTTGTAACTCATCCTCAAGCACAATCTTCATAGCACTTAATTGATTGATCAATGCTTCAAAATCATTCAAGTGCTCTATCATCGACCGCCCATCTTTGTACTTCATATTAACAAGCCTTCTAATTAGAGAAGCCTTGTTCGAGCCCCTTCCTCTCACACATATTCTCGCAATTTTCTCCACAACTCCCGTGCATCAACCTCTTTGCTTGACATGGTGATAAATACGAGATCGGTCCACTTTCGAATAGTCCCAATGCTTTTCTATAACTTCCTCCAATTAACATCGATATTTTCTCTGGCTTGTTTTGTTCAAATTCAATTGGATCGAATAAATCCTTGCAATAAAGATGATCTTCCATCATCGGTTGCCAAATTGAATAATTCGTAGCCGTCAACTTGACCATATTGCTTGATTTATCATTATCATCCACCATCTTGATTCCCACAAAGATTCCCTGAACACGAACTAACCGCGGCTCTGATACCACTTGTTGGGGTTAATCAACAAGAAAGTAACCCAAGCCACGAACAATGCACACTTTCCATTTTTTTTGTGTGTGTGGCCCACACAAAAACCAACATTAACATCGTCATTGATGCACAATTTGCCAACTTGCATCTATCACATAATTTTGCAAACAATGTCGAACCATGAACAATATATTTGACAATTGAATTGAATTTGTAGCACGGTAGTAATATGTAGTTGACACACATTTCCTATAACCATCTAACTATTCCAATGAAATCGTTGAATAATTTTACTCATGAAGTTTATAGCTAAGGTTCCTTGAAGGGAAATAAAAGGAAATCTGGACTGTATCTATTGTTAATTCGTTGTCCCATACATGCCTCGACTTCAATACAAAGGATAATAACACATATCACCACAATGCCATCCATAGTAGGAAAGGAAATGGGGCACCAAAAGAAATGACCAGCACAAAACGAAATCCATTGAAGGAGAAGACACAAAATAGAGAAAAAAAAAAGAAATGACGACGAAGACGACAATGATGCATATTATTCTGTCCAAGAACGCATCATGCATCATCGTCTCTTATAACTTCAGAACTGGGAAGTCTCGACCTATTCCGTTTTGAAGGAATGGAAAAAAATCTCTTTAGTGTTTGCTACCTCTTTGAACAGGAAAAAGTAGTTGATAAATGCTTCAAGCTGGATATATCAAACTTTTCCATGAACCTCTGATCCGAGACCCTAGCTTTGGCAGCCGCAAAACGCTGGTACTCATCGAACACGGAGGAAAGACACCATCGTTGCAGTTTCCTTAAGCAGCCAACTAAACAACCTGTTCGATGCTGATGAAAAGAAAATCATACAGAAGTCCGATGCTTAGAACTAGAAGGTTCAAAATTCAATATCAGTGAAATATGAAGAACTTAATATACTTTTCCGCGCTTGCAGTGAATCAGAATTGGATGATTCCTAACATCTGCATTCAATAAATATTTAAACCATTGGAAAATAATTCGTTAGTCTGTTGGAATCTTTGAAGCCAACAACTAATAGAAGGAAAAAAGCTTTAGGTGCATCAATACCAAGGACAACTTTGAGTGCCTCACGAATTGTTTCCTCAGGAATGTTGACAAAAGGCTCCTGCACATGGCAATCTCTAATATCACTAGACAGAAACTAAATTCCCAAATGCAGAATCAAGCCAGCATACATTGTAGAGGTTCATTCTCATAGCTGTAGAGAACCAAGAATTATACAAGTAGCCTAAAAAAGTTTAAGTTCCATTTGAATAAAACAATCTACTAATTAGAATCTAAAACGGAAACAATAGAGCAAATGTCCCATAAAAGAAACCTCAACTTTGGTTCCATATTAAAATCTCGGTTAAATGAAATAACTCCCCTGCTAATCAACTTTCTTAAAGCCACATAACCATGTACACGTAACAAACAATTCTTTGGACAAATCCAAAGATGGCCTGCAAATGCCCAATTAGAAACTCGATACGGTAGAAACTGAAGGAATTTGATGGTATAGGGTAGACCTAAGATACGTTAGGATGTTTTCATTAGGCGGGATTTAAAAGATTTTGAAAGCATACCATCAAAGACATTGAATTGAGCGTAGTAGAATCCATGTGGTTGACCCAACTAATTTGGGACTGAAGCTTTGTTGTTGTTGTTGCCTAAGGAATCAAGCAATCCAACTGCCACTTCAAATTTCATCCACCCTTTGTCACTCCATTTAACTTTCTCATCTATATATACATATATATATATATAATTTCAGGGGGTTTCTCGCTGGCCCAATTTTTCAAAGCACGTGGGATAGTTCTTAAGGCACAAATGTGCTGGCACAAAAGTGTGATTAAAAAAAAACATGAGAGAGCACACAATGCATGAAAACCTTTACATAGGGAAAAAAAAATGTCACACATGATGCCTTGGGTTAAGGAATAACATTTCGAGAAGGAACTAAGAATCAAAATGAAATCCCTGCTTTCAATTAACAAGGGTCTAGCTGGAATTTCATACTTTTTATAATTTTTCAAACTTACCAAAATGTCCATTAAACATTATTACTTGGTTGTCCCTAAAACGAGCATGCTTGTCAGGGATGAAATTAGTAAAAATCATGCTACAATGACGCAAATCATTATATGACATTTGACCATAAAATTATCTCAAAATGCAAGCGCATATAATGTCCTACATATGTGGAGATCTATTGTTTAGATTATACATACAACAATTAGAGCATTACAATTTTAAAAATTCAAACTTACTAAAAAAATTCCTTTTATGTTTTTTGTAAGGATCTCCAACAAATAAAAACGTGTATATCAAAGACCAACTTAAGATTAAGAGTGACAATGAAATAAAGACTCAAAGGAAAATGACATTGAATTTGTTCCAAACAAGTAATTAAAACACCTAAAGAAGAGACATCCAAATCAGCATTCAAAGAAATTGGTCCGTTCAGCCTTATCTTTGTATCACACATTTACTATTAAAACAACAATAATTGGGGGTCTTCTAAAAGCAAAAGGCACAATGTTGATGTCACTCGACCTAGAGGAAATGGATTCAAATCTCAAACTACTTTCTTCGTAACAAAATAGTAACCGAGTATGGCCTCATAATTCATAATTTACAACACAATGTATCGCTAACAAAAAATAGAATATTCAATTGCAATTGCATTTTCTTATGCTTAAAACTTACCATATATCGCTATAAGGAAATATCACAATTTCCCTCTAAAATGATTTTACCCAATTAATGCGAAGGTTCTCTACTTTAAGAATCTATTAAAAAGAAGCAAAATACGAAACCGATATGCTAAGTGTATAAATCTCCTTGAATCAACTATCACATATGCCCCCTTTTTTTCCTTCACCTTAAATGGAATATTCAATTGCAATTTCATTTTCTTTTGCTTAAAAGTTATCATATATTGCTATACGGAAAGTCCGTTCCCCTCTAAAATGATTTCAACCAATTAATATCAAGGTAAGCAAAAGATGAAACCAATATGCTAAGTATATAAATTTCCTTGAATCAACTACCACAGCTGTCCCCTTTTTTCCTTCACCTAACATGTAGGTTAGTTTGTAACTTACTTATGGGACTATGACCAAACATTTGGTACTGTCATTCATAAGAGATCCACATAACCAACAACAAATATGATAAAACAACTGAAAATGTTCGAGTAATATTTTCCTTTAATTTCATTTGGTTGGAGAAGAAAAAAAAATACAGGATAGCACCAAAAAAAAGCAAGCCAACATAAGCTTGAAAAGGGAAATGAAGCGCAAAATTTAGCATATTAATCATCTTCCCAACGGTAGCCCATTAATGGTGGCTAGTTGGCTACTGATTTCACAAAATTTTAACAAGAAGCCTACTCTCCGTAGGTAGAAGCTTGGGAGTTGCAAATTATTATTTTGCTCTAATAGACCTCTATAAAAGATTTCAAGGCAAGTAGTAAGAAATATACAAGCTGCTTGTTGATTCGACTAAAGTTTGAAAAATTGAAAAACTTCACCGAACTTCGGTGAAGTTTGTCGATAATGAATATGGGGAAGCGAAACTATGTGGCGATGTAAAACTTGCAAAGTCTCGCCTGAAACTTCGACATGTTACGCCAAACTTCGACCGACTTTGATGTTTTCTATCAAAATCATTAAAAAAGAGATAAAAAATGCAAGAATTCGAAGTAATCAACAAAGTTTTTGGGGAAGTTATCAAAGTTACCCCTAAATAAGCTTTTTTCACATCAAGTAGCAAATAAGGTCAACATTTATCATATAAAGCAATATAAAAACAAATATTAATGTCACATGTGAAATTGGTGTGTATTGTAAAATAACTATTTTAAAAAATCGTATTGTGATTATTATGCATTATTGTTGTATGATTAAGTATATTTCTAACATCTTTAAGGAGAAATTTGAGTTTCTAGCATTTTAAGTGATTCCATAAACTTCCATACACCAACAAATTTTTGTAAAACTTCTCTTGTCGAAGTTAACTTCCTCGAATTACTTCCAAATTTTAAGTGAGCGAATCTTAAGGCAAAGTCGAAGTTTCAAACCTCGGATTCGACCGCATGGTGGAGAGGACTGATTTTAAAATTTTTACAAATGGGAACGAATTATTAAAACAATAACGTGTAGTTGAAATTAATGAATTTCTGTGGCGGAAACTTCCTGTTTTAGCTTGGTGTGCTTATTCAAAGATTGAAATAAACTCTTTGTTCCTAACCAAAAAAAAAAATACATGCTGTTTGTTTTGACTATTTTAGTTAGGGATTGATGATGCGGAAAACCAAAAGCAATTTGCAAACAATTTCATTTAAGCTAAGCTAATATCCCAGGATAGTTCAATTTTCATAAGCTGCCTTTAACCTGCTAACCGGGATTACACTAATTGAGATTTTGGATTTACTTGTCACAATTATCCTTGCCATGTGTCGTAGATTCTTTTATATATGGTAAGCCAATAAAAAAAGGCTTATATCGTCTCTCGAACAAAAACTTCTTTTTTGGACACCCTAACAAACAAATTTATAACAACAAAAGTACTTATCAAAGAAGGCCATAAATAAGACATCTGACCTCCAACAACAACAAAAAAGGAACTTCCCAATATAATTCTATCCAATTTGACAGGGAAAAGGCGCCAAAAACATCGACAAACTCAAAAACGGAAGATCAAAGTTGAAAAAAAAAAAATTAATTGCAGATTGACAACTTTAAGCTCATATACATATGCCAATTGTTAAATCTTGGTAATGCTACATTTCATCGATGATATATACGTCTCATCGAACAAGTTGATGTTTTTTTTTATAGTAACGAAACTTTATTCATTATAGCCAATATGTACAAAGAATTGGGTTGATATACATGCAGGCAAGGAACACTGAGTTCCTCAAACTAAGTCGAAAAAAACCCCTACTAGTGTAGTACGAGAAAAACACGTTCCATCCAACGAGTTGATATTCCAAAGTTCATGCTCAATTTCATTGTATAAGCGAAACAGCGCTAGCACACCAACAACACAACAAAAGGCATCATAATTGACGCGAAATACTTCAAAGTAAATCAAATCTCACAACTAATTAAGAGTCTAAGATACAAAACAACTAACCAATTCAAAAACTGACCTTACATCCTTCGATCCCAAACTGAAAAAGCCGGATCCCGTTCGACTTCAGAAACTCCTCGTTCGCCTCGGGATACGCCTCCGGACAGAGACATCTGCATCATCAATTTCACCACAAACCACATCACCACATCACAAAACCTCAAAATCACTACAAATTAATCATCAAAATTCATCTCTAATCCGCGACTTACATGATGGAGCGAAGGCCGAGAGTCTTCAAGAACTTGAAATTCGAGGTGTCAGGGAAGCCAGACCTGAACACTCCATTGTCGACCATGGCGAAGTTCAACGGCGGCACCAGCAGCTCCTCCTCGCCGTCTCCGCCTGCCGCCGCCGTGATCCTCCTCCTCCTCTCCGCCGCCGCCGCCGCCTCCTCCTCCTCATCCTCCGAGTCCACATCCACCGCCTCCGCCGCAAGATCTCCGATCGGCCGCCCCATCTCCACTTTCATCACTTTCCCGCCAAAACCTACTCTCTCTTCGTCTGAGAATCGCTCAGTATCTTCTCATCTCGTTTTATACCGCTCTCATGCGCCGCTTCCTGCTAAAATGCGCGGTGGGTGAGATGTCTTTTGAGGTGCATGATCGGGTATTCGGGTGCCACGTACGCTGATTGAGATCGGTTGGTCAAAAAGTGGCTTTGTTGACTGAGGAACACGTGGAGGTTGTGGAGTGATTTGATTTGTGATGGTGAGATGAGATGGGAGGTGTGGATAGGTGCGTAGGTGGGAGTGAGAGTACGATGGGGCTGTACTTGGTTCAGTACATTCTGGAGAATATTCCCCCCATTGGGCTGTGCTGTCACTTTTCGACTTTTCGATGCAACTCCCGCAGCGTCTCGTGACGTGGTGGCCTTAAAGAGGATTAGTGGATAAACGTGAGGGCTAAATTGGAATAAGAAGTTATGGTTATGTGGCTTTCGTTTGTTTTCTGTCGCGTGGCCTCCACGTGGCATTCAAGAGTATACAGCGTGGAAATTATAGAAAATGGATTAAAACGAAAACTGAATTTTCATCCATGCCTCGGTTTGCGATTTTAATAGGTCGAGAAAAAATCTTAGCAACAACAAATCGATTGGTTCAGAGGTAAGAAAGTGATCAATTTCGAAGTTCTCAATTTAAATTTCATAAATAAAAAAATTAGGTTGAGAGAATTGTCCTCAAAAGGGCCTAATAGTGTTTTGATGCAAAAATTAGTGAGAAATTAAACAAAAATAAAACATAAACTAAAGTTTTGTGGAAGTTCCTTCAAGAATTGAAAGTCTTTGTCGCTCCATCTCGAGCTTGAGCTTCTCTTGCTAGACAATCTGCACAAGTGTTAATATCTCTGGAAGCGTGACTTAACAGGAAAGGTTCCTCAAATGTCAAGTTAATCCACTCTTCAACTGTTGATTTGTGAAGTCCTCGTTGCTTAAGTAAACTCACCTCGTGATATATTATTTTTAAATATCGAAAAGCATATGAAATATTGATATTTAAGAAAACAATCCAATTTTCTTCACTATATTTCTTGTCAATTCTTTCTTTAGTCAAAATAAAACTCAATCCAAAATGGACTCTATGATCGATTGGAGAAAATATATAGATACTAACTTCGAGCTTGTTTCTGGAAGGGAGGTATATGCATCGGTAATATTAGGGCTGGCAATTTGGGTCATGAAACGATTAACACGACACGACACGACACGTAATAAACATGTCGTGGGTTTGGCTTAAGTGGGTCTGGGTCATAAACGTGTTAACACGTTTATACACGGTTAATAAACGAGTCATCAACATGTCAACCTCGCTTCAACTCGTTTACTTACTCGCTTAACACGGCTAAAGAATAATGTATAAATAATAAATATTGTATAATAAATAGATTGATACAAAATTCACCTATTTGAATGCATGTTAATAGCATGATTTATTTATTTTATTTATAGACATCTTTTATCATATTTTATTTTATATTTGAGAGGAAATATTCATTTTACTTTTAATATATTATTTATGTTTTAGATTTTATTAATAATTATTTATTAAGAAAAAATAAAACTTTTCGCCAAAGTAAAATTTAGATATTTTTTAGATGATTCTTATAATTTGTTTATGTTATTATTACGAGTCATTTTTGCTTTATTTTTAAGAGTAATAAAGACTTGAATGAAAAGGAAAGTAAAACTAACGACTATATACAACCACATTATATTTTATTGGTTATTTAGTATGTTTTTTTGAATTTAATCATTTAGATATATTTTAAAAAAATAGTAACTTAATTATAAAATTTTAAATAAAATAAAATTTTTAAATACAATATTTAATAAGTGGATGACACGATTACACGACATGTTTAACACACGACCCACTTAGACACGAAAATAATTAACACGATTAATAAACATGTCATGTAATGGGTTTGCATTATATGGGACACGACACGTTTACGTTCGACACGCTTTACGACGTTCACGACTTACACCGATCTGATTGCCACCCCTAGGTAATATTAAAGTGCACAATCAGGCCCTACTCATTAAGTGGCTGTGGAGGTTTCCAATTAAGCAAGACTTACTAATTACTATGGTCAACTATTATCCGCAGCAAGTATGGGCTCGCTCGAAATATATATGTGGGATCCGGGGGACGCGTTTGTGGCGACATACCGCAGCCCTTGAAAGGCAATTCATAACTTGTATGATCAATTTCGTGCCCAATTAAGGTACAAAATGTATACAGGACATACGACTCGATAGTGTCATAATATATGGATGAGGATAAACCCCTGATCATCGTTTTCCCTTTGGCCTTTACCGTGACGAGAAGCAAAGAAGCGCTAGTGACTGAGCTGTGTACCTTGCAAGAAGATCAGGTGCAGTGGGCTTTGAACGCCAGGCCGGAAGTTCAACCAGACACGTCGGCCCAAATCAGCAGCTTAGATGCACAACTGCCAAATGGTTTATCATCTTCCAACCCAGACGACTCAAGAATTTGGAAGACGGATCCTACATGAATGTTTTCAGTAAAGTATGCGTTTAAGGCCCTCAGTGGACATCCCCTAACGGGCTCAGTTCCCTTCTGTAGGGCTATATGGAAACAAGCCACACCTACAAAAGCTAAGTTTTTGGTTTGGTTAATAGTGCAGAAGAGAGTTGATGTTGGAGAACGAGTTCAACAGACTAGACCAAACATATGTGTATCTCCTCATTAGTGTGCCTTGTGTGGCCAACGTGGAGAGGATGTGACCCATCTTTTTCTATGCTGCCTCTTTACTGCCAACCTTTGGAATCATTTGCTTACGGAATTGGAGTGATCACGGGAACTACCAAACTCATGTGAATGTGAAGCGGTGATTGTAACTACCAAAATTCTCAATAGTGGATTTGGTCCGTAATTAAGGGTCACTGACCCGTGATGTGGCTCGAGAGTGGGTACACGAACCCAACACTCGACACAAAAATCAAGTAATGTGTTATTTTTGTGGTATGATGTATGTTTGGCGCATTGTATATGTGTAGACATAGTAAGTCACTTCTACTTATGTATAGAGGTAGAGACGTGAGCGGAGACGAGCTTCGAGATGCGTGTCGACGTAGAACTGGGGTATATAGTGATGTGGTAAGTTAATTTAAGTTGATGTGGCTTAAATAGTTAAATTTGATAAGGTTATAGTTGATTTACATTAAATGTACTTAAGTTAGCAATTTAAAACAATAACCACTTGATGTTCCTCGAGATAAGAGTTGGCACATCAAGAGACCAATTGAGTTTGAACGTGTGTTACCAAGATGGAGTTAATAGAGCATTAATGGAAGTAAAGTTCAGATATGAGCCATTAGATCACATTCGAGATGCGTGTACACATTAAGATCAATGGTTAGGAATCAACTTTATTTACATATATGTATAAATAAATGGTGGTACATGCAATTCATTTCCTTTTCACACTTAAGAAAGAAGAAAACTGGAGAGAAAGATTGGGAGAAGAAGATCAGAGAATTGATGTGAAATTCTAGTGTATTTGGATAGGGTTGATCAAGCTAGGACTTATGTACAACTTGGTAAGTTGATCTACACCATTAACTTAGTTTAAATTCGTGAATCTGATGATAAATATGTTGAAGAGTGGATGTTCTTATTGATATGGAGAATGTATTGGGTCTCTGGTGGAGGAGAACAGGGACCCAAGGCTTTAGAGGTAGCCATATGGAGGAGAAAACTCATAATTCGAAATGTAGAATTATGGGTTTTTCTGCAATTATGCGCTAAGCGTGCTTGCTAGCATGCTACCTGCGTGTAACGCACAAATAAGTTTGAATAGCACGCTAAGTGGGTCACTAGCACACTAAGTGGGTCACTAGCACACTAAGTGGGTCACTAGCACGCTAGATATCTTACCCATCGGGCTAGGTGCCTTAACAACACAAAATCTACAATTTCCTAACTAGAACTTAAACACCTTAAACAAGTTTAATACCCAAACTAAGGGTCTAAACATATCGTAAAACATGTCTAATGGTACCAGGAGCCTAGAGAAGAGTCTAGAAAGTTTGGGTGCTATAACGACCCTAAAATTTTAATCAGTGCCACGTGGCATCTTAAGACTGTGACCTGGACCTGTCGTGATGTGGCACACTCGATCAACCCCGGGAGTCAATATCGAGATTAAGACTCGTAGCTCGGACCCAAGTGGACATCGATAAGTTTAGGGCACGCCAACCAATGCATAAACAATTATTTTTGGTGTGATGTGTGTTAAATTGTTGTATTATTAATTAATTCGCATTGCACTAGTTAATATTTTTATTGGTCGCGATGCACGTGCGTAGTGACGAGAGTGTACGACGTCATGGGGTGCACGTAATGCGGGTGTATGGGATAGTCAAGGGTTTAATAGGTCAACATCACATGTCACTTCACACCTACCAATCACATCATCCCATTCTCTACTTTTTCTCTCTTATCCCCAAACAAAACTAACAATTTTTCTCTCCCTCTCTCCAACGATTTTCATCCTCTTCCTTACACCCTCCTCCTCATTTTTCTCTCTCACCAAGTCTCCACCACCAAGCTCTCTTCACACCTCCACGATCTCGCTGCCTCTCTCGCAAAGTCTCTTCTTTGTGGCGACCTCCTTAGATCGAGGTGAATGGTTATTTTGTTGTCAATTTGGTGGAGGAAATTAAGAGCTATTAATGGTGTTAGGTTGCTCTTGTTGTTGATATTGTTTTAGTTTTTGTTATTGTTGTTAGTTGTTAAAAAAAAAAGAAAGAAAAAAAAGAGGTGATGAACAAACAGGGAGCAAAGCTCTATGTTCGTTCAAACGGAAGAGGGGAGCCTGGCTACCCCCATGTGGGCCGGGTCGGGCTAACCCTGACCCGAGTGGACTGGGTTGGACCGACCTGGGTCCAATTGGATCGGGTTGGGTCGACTCGGGCCCAACCCATTAAAAAATTAAATAGAACTGGTTTTTAAATAAAATAAATCATAGAAAATATATAAAAATAGATAAGAATTATGGGAAAATTCAAAAAACTTCCAGAAAAATATGAAAAATTAGAAAAAGCTAGAAAAATGAGTTTTGAGGCTTTTTCGGACATTTGGCACCCCGATATAGTTTGAAAAGCGTGTCAAAAATTAAACTTTTTGGAATAAAATTACAAATTTGTGTTCCCATATTATAAATTCATTTAATGTGACTATAAAATAATTAAAATGGTATAATTGAACACCAGGGACTTAGGAGACCATAGTCGGGTGTTGGGTGAGTATCTCGAGGAATGAGCGAGACATTTTGATGGAGATCTACGATTGCTCGAGGTAAGTAAAAGCAGCTAGAAAATGCACAACAATTCATTTGAGCTTATATTTTTTTGATATTGTACTGTGTCCCTTTCTTGAAATTCTCACCCATTTATAAGTGTCTGAGGGCCAAGTGAGTCATGCAAGTGTCTCTGATTGGAGTGGTTACTGGCTTGCAACTAGGGTTATGACCTCGAGTCACTGGAGTATTTGGTCGGAATGAGATGTGCTTTATCCGAGACACCGTTAATATCCCTCATTCGCAACGGTCTTGGTACAACAAGTCATGTCGCACTCTAAGACCCGAGTCTGCTTGGCGTTGCCACGACTCTATGACCCCGACCCTGTGGCACCCGCACACAGTGGTCTTAGACTACTTGGGCACCTTTCTATTGTTTCTTTTAACACTCATTCCTCGTTGTACTATCATTTTCTTACAATCTTATTTCGTGCATTCAATATATCCTCCTTTATATCCACATGACTTTTAGACTGCTTTATTTATTTTGAATTACTGTTTAGATCCTACTAGCTTTTACTTACTGGACTCGACATTCTTGTGTTTGACTGAGTGCAGATCCGCAACCGAGCAAAGGCAAGACGCTGACACTTGACGATTTACTATGAGGATATTGGAGCAGCCCTCCTCTACATACTTTTGTAGGTTTTTGACTTTTTGTATTATTTATATATGTTGTTATCACACTTGGGATACTTATTTGGGTTGAGAGATACACATGACTTGTATATCATTTTTGTTTCGGTATCATACTCGACACAAGATATACATGAATATACATGTTTACAGGGTTTCACATTTAGGATGTCCGGCTCTTTTACTTTATTTTGAGTTATTTAACACATTAATTACTTCCGCTAACCTGTAAAACTAGAAAAATACAAATAACTCGACTTATAATTATAAATTTAATTATATGGATGGATATTGGAAGGCTGATTAGGCCTGCATTGACCTTGCGAGACCGGCTAAGGGGTCCACGTGGGCTCAAGCCGGACGAGGCCTAGTTTGTGGGAAACTAGAGCCGTCACAGTTGGTATCAGAGACAACGGTTTTACACTTAGCTCATGATTAACCCACAACCTATATAAGACACAAGTTAAAAATATAGTTATGGCACTGTTGGAACTTAGAGTGGAACCCTATGATCTTGACTTAGAGTATTAGTTGGGAAGTGAGGAGAGTTGGGAAAATAAAAAACTTGGATCCTATATATGATAATTGTTGTATTATACTATACTATACTGGTAACTATATACGCCGATTAGAGAATCGCCTGCTATTGCAGATCGCGATGACAGATCAGCTTGGTTTGAGTGATGATTATGGGGCAGAAAATCCTTGATTTGTGAGTATTAATGAGATACAGTCATTGACTTACAGAGTCACATCTCGAGATCAGCGATTGGATGAGATCCTGAGGATACTCAGGGTACATATGTAACGACCTGAATATAATTTGTCGTTATGTTATCTGTTGAGGTGAATAATTATTAAATGGTAGATGAGATGGCATGTGGGACACAACTGGCACTGGTAGGCTAGGTCGTGGACCCGCATTTACCCCCGCGACGATCCATTTGGGCAAATGGGTCGTTAAAATAGATCACAACTATGCCATCACCATCTTCGACGATAGTGCCCACTGTCCAGGATGGGAGTGCGCCTACCATACAGGCCACTCCAACGGCTCTTGTCATACCGACACCACCCATTATAGCTGAAATAGTATCGCTTCAGACTGAGACATTATCACCCGTACCATCAGCACTAGCGGAGACTACGCCGACTAAGCCAATATAGATGAGCACTCTTGCGATAGCTGAGGCGAGACAGTTGTGAGTATTCCAGAGGCATAGACCAGCTGAGTTCTACGGGGGCACGAATCTTGAGACAGTGGAGAGATTTATGAAAAGCCACGAGAAGATACACAACATCCTAGCCACACCAAAGCACGTGAGACCGAGCATATATTCAAGGCTAATGTTTGGAGAGGTCGATGCATGGTGGCGGAGTATGGTGGCTACCCAGGGTAAGCCCAAGGATTAGGCAGAATTCAAGAGACGATTTAATCTGAAGTATTTCCCGCCTTCGGCCCTGAAGCTGAAAATAGCCGAGTTTATAAGCATCCGACGGTACACTGGGGAGTCGGTGATGAAGTATATGGGCAGGTATTTGCAGTTGTTAGATTACACTGGAGGGATAGTTGACACGGATGTCGACCAGGCACACTATTTCATAGATGGTTTGTTGAGAGGCATCGGAGGCACCGTGGTGACTATTGAGCTAGGGAGTTTGCAGGCGGCATATGAGAGGAGCCTTCCCAGAGAGGCAAACCTGAGCACACAACTCGATGAGATCATCTCGGCATCAACACCCACACAGTCGGACTATAGGTCAGGTGGTGACAGGAGGAGGAAGTGACACTGATCGTTTAGGCCGAGAGATGACAGGGCACAGAGTATAGGATCCGTGGCGCCACCATCCTGTCCACTACGAAAGCCAGCACAGAGTATAAGATCCGGCACGGAGTTATGCCAGTACACTACGAAAACCAGCACAGTCAGGGCCGCCACAGTAGTATCAGCGGATTGAGGGTAGAGGTAGAGGCCATGGTCAGGAGTAGAGGTACGGACATGGTTATGGGAAAAAATATTACTATGGATAGGGATCAAAGTCCAATCAGACACAGGAACAGGGACATCGAATTCCACCAGGGTCGAGACCACATCGAGCATGTTTTGAGTGTGGACAAACAGGGCACTTCGTTAGTACATGTCCACGACTAGGCAAGGCTCAGCCACAACAGTGCAAAGAGCAAGTTCATGTAATCGCTGCACTAGATCCAACTACCACCCGTAACCTTATCGAGGGTATGAATTACATTTGCTGTCGATTTATGCATACTATGATTGATTCAGGTTCTATGGTATCTTTTATTTTGGGTTGTATGGTTGATGAGTTAGGATTAAGACCTATTAGGCTAAAACGACCTTTGATCCTCATTACAGCTGCTGGGGATAAGATATACCCAAACCTATCATGTGTTGACTGTCCAGTTGAGATAGAGGGACAAAAGATGCCCGCAGACTTGATGGTGTTGGAGTTTCTAGAGTTTGATGCCTTATTATGCACGGATTGGTTAGCCACGTATCACACACAACTTGAGTTTTTTAGGAAGGTGGATACGTCGTTTCGGCTTTTGGACCGAGCGGAGTTTATTTTTCAGGGGACTTCGGTCACGTTACCGATCACCCGAGTCAGAGTGGCCACGAGTTCAGATCTTAAGACATTTGCTAGTATTTTGAATATGGTGAGAGAGTTGAAGCGAGGATGGAGGAGGTGCCTGTTGTATGTGAGTTTTCGGATGTTTTTCCCACAAAGCTACTAGGATTACCATCACCTAGAGAGATCGACTTCATCATAGATTTGGTCTCGATGACCAAACCCATTTCTATTTCGCTGTACATGATGGCTCCTAAGGAGTTAGATGAGCTGAGAACCCAACTAGATGAGTTGTTAGAGTTGGGATTCATACGTCCAAGAATGTCATTTTTGGGCGCACCAGTACTGTTTGTTAAAAAGAAAGATGACAGTTTGACACTTTGCATTGACTATTGACAGCTCAACAGAGTCATAGTGAAGAACAAATATCCACTCCCATGTATTGATGACTTGTTCAATCAGCTAACAGGGCACAATGGTTCTCGAAGATTGATTCGAGATTGGCATACTACCAGTTTAGGGATTCGAGATGAGGATAGGGAGAAGACGACTTTTCGCAAGAGATATGGGCACTACCAATTTTTCGTCATGCCATTTGGGCTGACGAATGCCCCAGCGATGTTCATGGATCTTATGCACCGAGTATTGAGAGTATATTTGGATAGAATCGTGATAATGTTCATCGACGACATTCTCATCTATTCTAGGAGTCGTAAGGATCACAAGGGACATCTCCGGATAGTATTACAGACTTTGAGGGAGTAGAGACTGTACACTAAGTTCAGCAAGTGTGAGTTTTGGCTAATCGAGATCGAGTTTCTTGGGCATATTATCGGAGCTAGCCGAGTGTCAGTGGACCCCACTAAGATTAGAACAATGATTGATTGGCCTACATCGACGTTAGTGACAAACATTTGTAGTTTTCTAGGATTGGCGGACTACTATAGACGATTTATTCAGGATTCTTCCAAGATCGCTGCGACGATGACACAATTAATGAAGAAGGAAGTTAAATTTCAGTGGAATGACAATTGTGAGCATACTTTCCGGACTCTGAAGGAATGATTAATGACTGCGCTAGTATTGGTACTACCAGAGTCGAGAAAAGGTTTTGAGGTGAACACTGATGTTTCTAAAGTTGGTTTGGGCTGTGTTTTGATGTCGGGCGGTAGAGTGATTGCCTACATGTCCCGACAGTTGAAGATTCACAAGAAAAAATACCCTACACATGATTTGAAGTTGGTGGCAATGGTATTGGCATTGAAGATTTGGTGTCATTATCTTTATGGAGAGAAGTTTGTATTGTTTACTAACCACAAGAGTTTGAAGTACATCTTCACCCAGAAAGAGTTGAACATGCGATAAAGATGTTGGCTTGAGTTTCAATAGGACTATGACTTATCATTAGAGTAGCACTCGGGGAAGGCCAATGTTGTTACAGACACATCGAGCCGTTGAAGGGCAGACTTAGAGATTATTACTTGCCAGATGACACACGAGTATGGGTTACTTGAAGCAGTCGACTCGATGTATTCTGTTGATATCCCGACTAGTACCAGAGTGTTGATTTGTGGGCATATGAGGATTCAGAAAGTGTCTATACTAAGTGTACTTGAGGGTCAGTAGGCAGATAAGCAGTACCATAAGTTTAGCAAGTTAGCTCAGAGTTCTAATCACCCAGAGTGGGGTCAGTAGACAGACTCATGCCAGAGATTTAGAAGGAGATAGTGGATTCCATCATTGGCTGAGATTCATGACGAGATACTTCAGGAGGCTCGCTACTCACGTTTTACAATTCATTGAGGTCAAACTAAGACGTATGCGGATATGCGTCATCTATTTTGGTGTTCGAGGATTAAGATCGATGTTAGTAATTACGTTCGAGCGTGTGAGATATGCCAGCGAGTTAATGCTGAGCATCGGAGTCCCGAAATATTATTACAACCACTTCCCATCCCTCGGTGGAAGTGGGAGCATATTGTCATGAATTTTATCGGTGGATTACCTCGATCTCATTGCGGCCATGATAACATCTGGGTGATTATGGATAGCTGACTAAGTCTGCGCACTTCTTACCAATATCGATAACTTACAAGGTGGATAAATTAGCTACTTTGTACGAGCGAGAGATTGTCATGGTTACACGGAGTTCCATTATCCATTGTGTCAAATAGAGGATCACAGTTCACATCGCAGATTTGGCAAAGCATGCAGGCACTATTTGGCACCAGATTAGATTTGAGTATGGCTTATCACCCATAGACAAATGGACAGTCGAACGGTTGATTCAGGTGTTTGAGGATATGCTTCGCATGTGTGTGTTGGAGTATGGTGGTTCTTGAGAGGAGTATTTTCATCTTTGTGAGTTTGCTTATAATAACAATTATCAGGCTAGTATTGGGATATCACCATTTGAGACACTTTATGGTAGGCCATGCAAATATCCATCGTTTTAGGCAGAGCCCGAAGACGTGGCAATTTTTAGGCCGAAGATTATGGTGGATCACACGGAGAAGATACGTGACGCGCGCCGAACACGTCAATAAAGTAAAGTTTCCTAAACCAACTATTTTGTAGAATAGTGGCAAATGGTCGATCCCACAGAGACTGGTTGTATTTCTTAGGTTAAAACAACAAAAAAGGAAAATTGGAGGTTTTAAAATAAATATTAATTTAATTAACTAATCCAATTAAACTAAATAAATAAATTAACTAAACTAATTTCTAAAACAATTAATTAATAATTAATTAACACCTAAATAACACCTAAATCTCTAGTTCCACAAATCAGAATCAAGATTCAATAGCAATCATGGTCTTCAATCTTTCCCAAAAAGTTATTAATTTAAATTCTCCTAGATTAGTTATAGAAAATCGACATCCGCTAGAAATTCCTAGTTCTCCTAATCTTGATAGTCAGGACGTTCGCCACTAACTATTTTTCTAATTAATGTATAACCCTAGACATCCGCCAATCAGGTTTAACACATTAACCGCAGTAATATAAATATACGGGAACACTAATCCTAAATAACCGGGTCGCATCCGCTCCCGATTTAACCTAGATTCAATTGTTGTACACTCAAGAACCGAAAAGGTTTTACGTCAAACAGGTGAATGTTTGTTACTTTATTGGTCTAAAAGTACAATTACACAGATACTAATATTCCAAATAACAGTAGATTGTCCATCTAAAAGCATGAACTGACCACATACATACCCTAGATCTAAATCATAATCAATAAAATCAACAACAATGAAATATGAGAAATTAAATTAATTAAATAATAAAATAAAAGATCTCACATAATATGCTATAAATCCATGATCCCGACTTGCTTCCCCTTCGACTTAGGCAAGAAATTGATTAGCCGGACGTCATCTTCAAAAATCACTACTAAAAACTAATAATTGATCTCTAAAAACATTAATTAATTCTTCTCTCTAATAATACCTAGGTTCCTAATATATAAAAGTACTCCAAGTTGGACTCGGATACTAATTTTAGGGGTTAGGGACATGACTCGTGCGCCGAGGAGCATCGTAGGGGTGTTTTTAGATCTGCCATGTGTCACAGCGTGATTGGGCCGCCCCTGTCACCGCCCTTACTTGGCGCCGCTGGATTAGCCTAGAACTGTGCGTTATGTTGTGTGTGTGGTGACTCAACGACATGTGGCATCATGTGGTTGGCTGAAACACATCAATGTGACCCGGTGGACGAGTGAGATCACGCCACGTGGCACCCAGGTGGCTCGGAGAAAAATCGTGCGACTCGACCGAAATTCTGGGAGTTTGTGTGTAACGGCCCGAAAATTTGACTTGTGCCACGTGCCAGGTTAAGCTAATATGTGGGACCCACTCGTCGAAACACGTATGTCCGAATCTCGGGTGGAGACACCGAGGTATGATATTTTTCCATGATGCGATCAAATTTGATATTAGAATGCTAATCGTTGGGTCGTTCTACGAGCAATGTATACGCGGAGAATTCGGGGAGCCGAAACACGAACGGAGACGTGCCTCAAGTCGCGTGTCGACGTGGACCGAGGTAACTGGGCGCCTCGAGTCGCGTGTCGACGTAGACCGAGATAGCGACTTAATGTGGCTAAAAGTGATTTTTATGTGGTTACATCAAAAAGAAAATAAAAAACTAAAAGGTGTATATATATATGTATAATAAGAAATATATATATATATATCTATCATATATATAAAAGCACGAATCATAAATTTTTGAGTGGTAATGAAATTTACCTATTTGCCTATACTTTTTTTTTCATCTCCAAATCAATCTTTTCTTTTGTATCCAAATCAAACTCTAACTCCTTATCAATCCACTACACGTTTTTTTTTTTCTTTATCTCCAAATCAATCATGAACTCATTCTCATTAATCCAATACACTTTTTTTGAGGAAGTAATGTCATAGCATGACTAGCTTATTTTTTCATTCACATCTTATCTCAATCACATTAGAGAATATTGATAAGTTCAAAAATGTATTTGTATTTCTAATTTTTAAATTTTAATCCTCAACTTCGTTTTCTTCACTTGAGAAGTACCTTCATAATGTACTTCTAGTTTCTCCCATAATTCCTATATGTGTCACGTACACTCAATAGGTTGAACTCATTTTCACTAAGTGCACAAAATAGGTGATTCATGGCTTGATCATTGTATAACACGATTCTTATTTCTTTGTAAGGTCCTTTCTAGCCTTGTTGGGTGGAGTGTAGCCTTCCTTGATATAATCCCACAAACTTGTACCTTGTGCTCTCATACTTTTTAATGAGCATAGTTGATCTCATAAAAGTTGGGAGACCTAAAAAATGAGTTCCTTTTCATTAGGGGAGCATAATTTTAAGTTTGCTTCCTTGCAAGAAAACACTTAAAGATACATAACTAACACTTTGAGCAATAATCCTCTCTGATGCCAATTGAAATTGCACAGAAGAAGATATGAATTAGATGAACCGAGAGGTTATCGCCTTTTTAAACTTTTTAATCAACTAATAAAGCTAAATACCCACATAAGCCATAAGTAACAATTTATACTAAGGTGAAGGAGGTAGATGAAAAAGAAATGAGGCATAAGATTTATAGTGGTTCGATCCTATAAATCTGCATCCAATACCTAAACTCCTTGTGTTGTAGCTAAATTTTGATTGAAAAGAAAACAATCTAGTGAGTTCCAAGTTATGCCTACTAAGTGTTTGAGAAAAAAATGCTATTGATATGGTCCATTGAAACACATTTTATATATATTTTTTATAAAATGCATCAAAGAAAGTTTTATTTATTTCCTCTAAAGATTTCAAGCAAACATGAATGGCTTAACCTTTATTTATTAACCTCCATACGATGTTGAGATTTCAAGGAAGGTCTAAGATGTATCGAATTTATTTAAATGAAGTTCTTTGTCTCTCTATGATTTTTAACCCAATGCAAGTATTTTGCTTGGTTGTAGTCAAAACTTTAGTCATAAACTTTTTGGTTGAGCATTATTTGATGAATTTTTACCTTATTGAAAATAATCTTACTCTTTCATCAAATTTGTTTGGAATCCAAGAAATGAACTTAACCTAGTTTTAACATGGGTTTTGACTCAATTTGGAACTTTAATACATCTTGAACTTATTTGACTTCGTGACGATTTAAGATCTCTTCTTATCAAAATTAATCAATTTGGCTTGATTGAGGTTGAAAACAAGATTTTATGAGTTTGCACTTGTTTCGATTTTCATGGAACTAAGTAATGGTTTTAGGTAGTGTCTCACTCGTTGAAAAAAACCATTTATCCGAGTCAAATGAAATTAAATGAGTTTGTAACGCAAATGCTTGAGTGAATAACTATAAATTTATTTGACTAGCAGATGAATGTAAGGTATACATGTTACTTGAAAAATTATAATTGATAGATTTATGAACTAAGGAAAATAATGATTTAATTTATCAAATGGTCCCAAAAATAATTTTGCTATACTATGTATAATTGTAGAAGTGCAAGACGGGCTCAACTAGGTTATTCGAATCGTCAAATTGACATGGCGATGTATGCGATTGTAAGGTAAGTAAACCAATTAGAAAATGTACAGTAGTTCATTGAGTTTTCATTTTTGTTTGATATTGCACTGTGTCCTTTTCTTGGAATTCCCACTCATTTATGAGTGTCCGAGGGCCAAGTGAGTCGTACTCGTGTCTTTGATTGGAGTGGTTGTCGGCTCGCAACAGGGCCATGACCTCGAGACACAGTATTTGGTCGGAATGAGATGTGCTTTATCCGGGGCGCCGTTGATATCCCTCATTCACGACATTCTAGGTACGGCGATGTCGCATCCTATGACCCGAGTCTGCTTGGCGTTGCCGCGACTCTGCGACCCCCACCCTGTGGCACCCGCATTCGGTGGTCTTAGACTACTTGGGCACCTTTCTATATTGTTTCATTTGACACTCATTCTCGTTGTACTTTCATTGTTTTACAGTCTCATTATAACGCATTCCATACAGTCTTCTTTTTATCTGCATGACTTTTAGATTGTTTCATTTATCTTGAATTACTTTTAAGATTCTACTGGATTTTACTTACCTGGGCTCGTCAATCTCGTGTTTGACCGAGTGCAGAGTTGCAGATGAGTAGCAAAGGGAAAGCTCCATAGCTAGGTGAATATTTTCGTATATCTTTTATTTACTCTCCTTCGATGTGATACATTTATGCTGGGTTCCACAATTAAGTTGCCTAACTCTTTTACCTTATTGTTGAGTTATTTAATGTAGTATTGCTTCCGCTTAATTGTAAAATATTAATAACTCAACTTAAAACCTTTGAATTTACTGATAATGATGGATTGGAAGGCTGACTAGGTCTGCGTTAACCTTGCGAGACTGGCTCGGGGGTCCACGTGGGCTTAGGCCAGGCGGTGCCCAGTTTGTGGGAAATTGGGGCCTGTCACATTGTAAGGGCACAAATCTCGAGGCAGATCGACTGATTCTGAAACGCAGAGAAGATTGCTTGCGGGTGACGTGGCTTTTTTTGCTGACGTGGCAACGCGTGGCGGTCTCTCATTAGTTGCTGGAACCTCTGATGCTGACGTGGCAATTTCTGATTGGTCTAGAGAAATTTTCTCGCGGACGTGGCGTGCTTTGATTGGTTGGAACACCCTATCCGCTATTCGACCTACCGCGCAACGTGTATTTCAAGGCAAACTGTTTGGCATCCGATTCCTGCAAGTAAATACTCCATTTTGAGTATTTTTCCGCCACGAATTCAACCGCGTACTCTGTTTCACCTAAAATTGACCAAAAATATAATTAAATATATATATTTTAAATACTTTTAATAATTAAATATATTAAAATAAACTACTAAAAACCTATAAATACTGACTTATCAATACAATAGATCAAATTACGTTTGAAGGGTGCGCAAGACAGACAAAAGAAATATTACGATAAATACCATTATGAGTTAGAGTATGATGAGGGAGCTTATGTGTACTTGAAAGTCTCGCATTTGAAGGATCACAAGAGATTTGGAATTAAAGGAAAACTCGCGCCAAGATTCATTGGTCCTTTCAAGGTTAAGAGGAGAGTCGATAAAGTTGCATACGAGTTAGAATTACCGCCTCAGTTAACCGGGATCCACCCCGTATTTCATATTTTGATGCTTCAATGGATAAGTCGAGAGGAGGCGTATGACCAATGGTGGATCGGAGTCTGATAGATCTGAGGGAGGACATCGTATACGATGAACAGCCTATTCAGATATTGGACCGTCAAGTGAAGGGACTGAGGAATAAGAACATTTCATCAATCCTTGTTAAATGGCAACATCACGTGGACGATGAGCTAACTTGGGAACTAGAGTCATATATGCGCGAACACTTTCCATATCTACTTTGATTCTAGTAAGTCTTACTCAAAGCTATTATAATTTCAAGGATGAAATTCTTATTAGTTGGAAAGACTGTAACGACCCTAAAGTTTTAACTCGTGCCATGTGGCATCTCAAGACTATGACTTGGACATGTTGTGATGTGGCACACTCGGTCAACCCTCGGGAGTCGATACTGAGATTATGATCTCAGTAGCTCGGACCCACGTGGACACCACCGATAAGTTTAGGGCACACCAACCAAGGCATAAACAATTATTTTTGGTGTGATGTGTGTTAAATTGTTGTATTATTAATTAATTTGCATCGCACCAGTTAATATTTTTATTGTACGTGATGTGTGTGCGTAGTGACGAGATTGTCCGCGTCGCTGGGTGCGCGTAATGCGGGTGTATGGAATAGTCAAGGGTTTAATAGGTCAACATCACATATCACATCACTCCTACAAATCACATCATCCCATACCCTATTTTTTCTCTATCCTCCCCAAACAAACCAACAATTTTTCTCTCCCTCTCTCCAACGATTTTCATCTTTTTCCTCTACCCTTCCCCTTATTTTTCTCCCTCACCAAGTCTCCACAACCAAGCTATCCTTACATCTCCATGATTTCGCCGCCTCTCTCGCAAAGTCTCTCCCTCATTGTGGTTTCCGCAGTGACCTCCCTAGATCGAGGTGAGTGATTATTTTGTTATAGATTTAGTAGAGGAAATTGAGAGCTATTAATGGTGTTGGGTTGCTCTTGTTGTTGATATTGTTTTAGTTGTTTTTATTGTTGTTAGTTGTTAAAAAAGGAAAGAAAAAAAGGTGATGAACGAATAGAGAGCTTTGTTCAAACGGAGAAGGGGGTAGCTAGGCGGGTCGGGCCTGGCTACCCCCATGTGGGCCGGATCGAACCGACCTGAGTCCGGTTGGACCGGGTCGGGTCGACTCGGGCACAACCATTAAAAAATAATTAATTTTTAAAAAATTAAATAAAATTGATTCTTAAATAAAATAAATAACAAAAAATAGATAAAAAATTATGGAATATTTCTAAAAAATAAAATTTCAAAAATACGATAAATTAGGAAAATGATTTTCGAGGCTTTTTCAAGCATTTAACACACCGGTATACTTCAAAAGCGTGCCAAGAATCAAGCTTTTTGGAATAAAATTACAAATTTGTGGTCACATATTATAAATTCACTTAATGTGACTCTAAAATAACTAAAATTGTATAATTTGACACCAAAGACTTATGAGACCATAGTTGCGTATCGGGTGCGTATTTCGAGGTGCAAGCGAGACGTTTTGAGGGCGATTCGTTATTGCTTGAGGTAAGTAAAACCAGCTAGGAAATGCACAATAGTTCATTTGAGATTATATTTATTGATATTGTACTGTGTCCACTTCTTGGAATTCCCACCCATTTATGAGTGTCCGAGGGTCAAGTGAGTCATGCGAGTGTTTTTAATTAGAGTAGTTATCGACTTGCAACCGGGGCCATGATCTCGAGTCAATGGAGTATTTGGTCGGAATGAGATGTGTTTTATCCGAGGCATTGTTGATATCCCTCATTCGCGAAGATCTAGGTATAGCAGGCGACACCGTGTCCTAGGACTCGAGTCTGTTTGGCGTTGTTGCGACTATATGACCCCGACCTTGTGGCAACTGCACTCGGTGGTCTTGGACTATTTGGGTACCTCTATATTATTTCTTTTGACACTCATTCCTCGTTGTACTCTTATTATCATGCATTCCATATAGCTTTCTTTTTATCTAGCATGACTTTTAGACTACTTTATTTATTTTGAATTATTGTTTAGATCATACTGGTTTTTACTTACTGGACTCGACATTCTTGTGTTTGATCGAGTGCAAATCTACAGCCGAGCAAGGGCAAGACGCCGACGCTTAGCGATATACTATGAGGATATTAGAGCGGCCCTCCTCTACATACTTTTGTAGGTTTTTGACTTTTTATATTATTTATATATGTTGTTATCATACTTAAGATACTTATTTGGATTGAGAGATACACATGACTTGTATATCATTTTTGCTTAATTATCACACTTGACACAAAGATATACATGAATATACATGTTTACAGGGTTCCACATTTATGATGTCCGACTTTTTTACTTTATTCTGAGTTATTTAACGTATTAATTGCTTCCGCTAACTTGTAAAACTTAAAAAACACAAATAATTCGACTTAAAATTATGAATTTACTTATATGGATGGATCGAAGGCCGACTACGCTTGTGTTGACCTTGCAAGACTGGCTCGGGGTCCATATGGGCTTAGGTCGGGCAAGGCCCAATTTGTGAGAAATTGGGGTCATCACATGTATGTGTTTCAAAGTATCGGTGATCGGATTAGCTAGAAAAGTGAGGTAGAGGTAAGTAAGTTGATTGAGATATTTCTATCCATTTCATGTATTGACGTTACTGCTTGTTGACAGTTGTATAAATTGTTATACTTGCTCGAATTCTTATGCCATGATTTGTGCGTTTACTTAATTGTGTATTGTAGTTAAATTAGAATATGTGTGTTTAGGTTTCATGATGTGGCTTGGGGTATACGCAACACATGGGGTATGGGACTCAGGGATGTCGGTATAGCTGACTAGTTAGTGTCACGTGTTGGGTTTTGGGGTTCATACGCAGCGAAAATTACAAAACAATTTTGACAAAAACCCCAACAGGATTCGAATCTAATTCCATTAAAAACGTTTAAACCATGAAAAACTTAATCATACCTTAGTCGCAATATACCTTTCTGAAAGTTGATCGATCTCTAAGGCGCTGCCAACGACGAACGCCCTCTACCAGTAGTTCACATACGAACGGCGGCCGAGATTCGAAGTGCTAGCTTCGAGAGAATACCAAACCCTTTTGTTTCTCTCCAAAACGATCCAGAGCATACCAAAAACCCTAAGTCGCTTCTAAAACGAAAATAGAGTTTCGACATTTTTCTTTCGTACCTGTGTTCTAACTTAAAGCGTCTATTTATACAACCCTTGTATATAGACGGTTAAGTAAATTACACATATACCCTTACTTAAAGAAGTATAAGTGTAATACACCGCAAGGACGTTTCTGTCATGAATTTTATCACATAAAATTCATTTTTCTGAATCATCTTAAAATCTCGCAAAACCATTCTTAGTGTGTGACCCAATAGGCTCATACAACGTTGGCAGTGTACCAAAACACATTTTGGTATACAAGTCATAAGCAGTCTCTAGCAATACATTATGACTACCCAAGTTGTACGAATATCAAATCGATACAACCTAATCAATAGTGTATATAACATCCTTTTGTCACACGATATCCTTTTGATCAAACTTAAGGCATGGAATTGTCATCCAACATGTTCAATCGTACTAGTCTCGATCTCTAGGTAGATTGAAAACATCCAAGTGACATTGATCAATATCAATTCACTTAGACTAGGCCATTTAATAGTCTAACACATCGAGGGATCCACTAGATATCTCTCTTTATATGATAGGGACAAATTCTATCTCGATTACACAACTTCATCACATTGCTCACACAGTAACCAATCACAACCTTTATAATCGTCAGGTTAAAGATAACGTTTGATTGTGTCAAATTATTGTGTTCCTAATGTTGAAGTCTCTGGCAATCTCAAGTCAGAGGACTGAAAAATATACCTATCATGAGAAACAACTATGACTTAATCCATGTGATGTTCTCATAGCGGGTCGGTCCAGTACTTTGTTCCTTAACAAGTACTCGTGATCTTGATTCGTATCCCTATACGTATAATCATCATATGATCATCAATCAAGACTCACACTAGTCTTAATTCATTATAGTTCCCAGTACAATGATCGACTAGGGACATTTAAGATATTTATGTAAATACCCATGGATCTTATTATAATGTAAACATGCATGCAAATTAATTATAATAAACAGCAAATGAAATCCTCTATTTTATTAACTAAAAGTATTCATAAAGACAGTTAATGGATTGACCTAGGGCACATGCCCCATCATCACGGACCTACCATATAAAATTGATGAAATGTACAAGCGGTGACCAATTAGGATAATATGAAGTACTATGTGTGCCGATCTATTACATGAAGTCGATAAACTCTGTTTCACAACTAAAAAGGATAGGATCTATTACCTGAATGGTAATATCTAGGGCAATGTGTGAAATGATTAAGCAACAATCAATACCAATTACATGAGTTCGATATGTCTTGTGTTTCACAACTAATAAGGAGAATGCCTAATGATAAGTGGTGACTAACAAAGGTAATACCGAAGTACTATATGCGCGGACCTATTATATTAGGTTGATATGTCATGCTAAATAAATGACTACCCAAGGTCTATGTGATCAATATGGTATTACTGGGCTAATGTGTTACGTACACAATTTAATATGTGTGGTTCATTGGAATAGTTCATTGATGTTATATTGTTTGATAATTTGTTTGTGTATCTATAGTTATTGTTGTATAATGAATGTATGTATTGTGAAATGTATCACTTGTTATGTTTGGAAATGTGGATAAATGTCTCTCAATGTTACGTTCTACATTATTGTACGTACTGTCCTTTTTATGACGGTCGGTGCAGATCCATTGAGTAGCCGACCAGGCAAGGAGAAGATTGACGACTACCTCTGAGTTAGTGGAGAGTTGTTACCTTTGATGTAGGTTTTTGGTTATGTTGTATGACTTATATATATATATATATATATGTCTTTTATACCCAATTGGGAATGTATATTATGGGTTGAGAGATAGTATACCGACCAAATACATGTTGATATATAGTTATCACTGTTTTGTTATATATATGCATGTGCTATTTGTTACTTGGTTTTCCGCGAAATTAGGCTTCATATGAATGGCTTCCGCTAAATGGTCAAAACTTTAGCGCAACTTAATAAATTATAAAAAGTTTTAATTTACTCTAAAATATTATTTAAATATGAGAATGGTTTAAGGTTTATTAGAAAGGGTGACTAATACGTTGTTAAGTTCTACGTTGCTAGGATTAGGGCTTAATAACTAGATTAGGTCGGGTGTTGCCCTAGATTAAGGGAGGGGCTAGGGGTGTCAATTTTTTGTTCGACCCGCCGGTCAGAAAAAAAGGTTCGGACAATATTTTTTAAAATATAGGCTAGCTTTGGACAAGGCTTTGATGTCCAAATTAAAATCCAAGCCGCGTTTGGACAAGACCCTCTAAGCCCAAACCCGCCCGAATTCCAAAAATACCTATTTTATTTTGAAAATATACTTCTATACATTGCATAATTCACAAAACAACAATAGAAATAAAAGAAACTACATAGCTTGTATAGAAATGTACTATTTTAGTTTTGAGATTTAGCTAAATTGCTTGAGACAATGTTATACATTTTGTCTTTCGATAAAAAAAACATTATCAATAATTTAAAATATTAAATGCTACTTGAACTTTACTTTTTAAAATTATATTAGAGAAGATTATATTACGATGAATTTACAATAATTTTAATAATTAAAAAGCTTTTAAATATAAAATAATTTTTAAGAAACTCGACAAAATGCGGACATTCGGACAACCCAGATAAAAAGTAAACAGGGTTTGGGCAAGACATACTTGTACGAATTTACAACCGGGTTGGGTCTGGACAATGCAAATACTTGTTTATATTAAGAGCGGCTCGAGCCCGATCCGTCCAGACGCGAAAATTGAGACCCTAAGAGGGGCCGTTTAGTTTAGTGGGGCACAAGCCATTATGTGGGGACTTGACAAGAACATAATGCACGCATCTTCAAGGACGTCGAGTCGAACCAGAAGGAGGTAGAGGAAAAGATTAGGTTTTTGCTAGTGTCATGACTGTCAACTAATTATTTGTTTAAGTCCTTGTGCTTGAATGACCTATATCAGAATTAGAGAAGCATCTCGGAGGTAACTGCTTAGTTAGGATGGTGATGTTTTTGGCATGTATTTGATATTCATCACAAGAGGAATGGGGAATACTGCACATGACTATTTTCTTAGTTCCGAGAGTTCAAATCGGGAGGGCCAACTGGGCATTGTCTTTGTCGAGAGGGATAAGGGCAGTGCGCCCGATTAAACTTAACGTAAGAAGAAGGGGCGAAAGTACACGCTCGAGCTATAAGACGGTTGTGTTTTTGGGGTAAGAAGGTATGGATGAAGATGAAGATGAAGATGAAGATGAAGAGAAGATGAAGATGGGGGATGTTTTAGTTGAAGGTTTACTTTGATTTATGGATGAACTAGTTCATCATAACGTCTAATACTAACAGAAAAAAATGGGCAACTACAAGCCCGAATTTTGTTAATAATTCTTTGTATAGCGGGATGTATATACTCTCACCCCAATTTTTTGATACTTTTGGATTAATATAGCAACCTCCTTTTATAAAAATTCTTTTTGAGCTTGTTCCTTTCTAATAATGATTTAAATAATCCCAAAATTAACATGAACATAAATGTTTGGAAGAGATAAAGTGACGTGGCTGGACTACCTTATCCAACCACAAAGGAAAAAAAGTTGCGCTAAATGCACTAACATCGACTAAGGGCACACCATTTATTTGGGCACCAATCAATTTTTTGAAGGCACCCCAACTTTTTTTGAAATACCCATGATGTCAATCAAGGCACCCTACCACCCAAAGCACATAAAATCGAACTCGAAATCCTCGTTCTCCTTTTTGTGCCCTACTTATCTCGCATAGCAAAACCCTAATTTCTCTCATACCCTTGTTCATTGAAATTTAGCCATAATAGAATGATTTTTTGTGATTCCCGTGTTGTTCGGTTACATAACGCCGAGAGTCGTGAGATGGTATCGGTCATGTCTTGCCAAGACCCGTATAAAGTATCGATTTATACCTACCATCTGATATCCAAATAAGGTGGTCAAACACCTAACTCGATGGGCGACCACCAAGACAGTATAAGTGGTGTTGGTGACCTTGTGTCGAGACATGTGTGTATATCTCGGTTGACTCTAACTAATACAACAACTTATATGTTCGGTTATTCCCCATCGAGACTTGAAACGTAGTCTCGATGATCATCAACCGATACAACAAGGTATGTCTCGATCATGCGTGTCCGAGACAATCGCATTCGTGGTTCACAATTAGAAATGAGAAAAAAAAATCACAAAAAACTTGTGTGGCTCGTTCGTCGTTCGTCTTTATTGCATTTTTTTGTCCATTTCAGCCTAACAAACACCAAAAAATTGGGCGAACGAATGAAACTATAATAGAAAACCACAACTCGAAACTATTATTTTCACACAAAAACACTTCAAAACTAGTGTTTCAACTTTTAAATAGCATGAAATCAAGACTAACAACGTTTTGCATGCACTTATTGAACGACAAAATCAGTAATTGGTTGGCAACGGAGTGAGCAATCTTGGTTGGAAAATGATGAGAACAAAGATGGGGTGTGCGGGAATGTGGAGCGGGATGTCGGGGCACCCTTAGTCGAGTGAGTGAATCGGTTGGGTTGAGAGGTGCAAATGTGTAATTCCCTCGTAAAACTAACATTAATCCAAAAAAATGGTGTGCCTTAATTAGTTTTAGCTAGAGTGCCTATAGCATGTCTAAAAAATAAAGGCAACCTCTCACTAACTAACCTCGCTCACGCGGGTTTCATGTTGACTATATTATGGTGCAAAACTAACAACAAATTGAACCAAACTCGCTTTTAGAGTTTCTTTTTAAAAAATAAAAATAAAAAACTAAAAACTTTTTTAAAAAGAATCTACATAAACAAATCAAAGCATATCTACTTTGATAGACAACGCATCACTTATTAAAAAGTACTCGAGGTTTCACTTATGTTAAAGTCAAGTGTGATATTATTTCTTACAAAAAGTGATATGATTAAGTTAGTTTATTATGTATAAAAAAATAAAAATAAAAATAAAGGAAGCAAATCAATCTATATTCTTACCAATATCATAGCGTCTAGGCCTCTAGGGTTGGCCCCTAAAATCTTTAAACTTTTTTCTCTAACGAAATATTTCATGAAGACATGAAGAAAAGAACAAGCACTAGGGTTCCAAAAGGAGGAATGGCAATGAAACTCTTTTAGCTCCGCGAAAAATTATACAATGATTCCTCCACAAAACATAGAAAATGATTTATTGACAACCATTTGACAAGCAGCGTAATTTGTGTCCCTAGTCCCCTCACATTTTCATGTGTCCAAATGACACCAACAAATGGATCAAATGACTATACCACAACTCTCTCTCCCTAACAATAATAATAACAATTTTTTTTGAGATCCATGAGTGGTCAAACTGTGCCGTCCTTTTTTGCGAGGATTAAAGTTTGACTAGTTTCACAATGATATTCAAAGCACCTTCCCCAACACTCAAAAGTAATCAAAAAACATAGTATAATTGTTGCCACTCAAACTCACGACGGTTGCCTCAACTAAAGTCATGAGTTTGAGTTGCTATGATGATGGATAGTCTTGTGCTTTGATCAAGTCTTTGATGGGCACTTGTTTCTATGTTATTAAAGGGCACATTAGCTATTGATTTTGTAAACAGTTGTAATAGAATAACTATATCGACTAGCATAATGTATGTAATATGTAATAGGATAGTGCTATTTGAATAAACGTTGAACTGCCAAAAGTCCTGTCTGTTATAGAAAGCTATTAGGAAGGGTTAAAATATTGAAAACTCTAAGTCGCAGAATATTTCATTGTCACGCAATTCGACTTTTCACATTACTTATCATATTATACCTCTGCAATTAACATGGAGAATACATTTTCAAAACTTTCACAACAACGATATTGGGTTAAATTATTGAGACCCAATGCCAAAGTCTCCAGTTTGTGCGTCGGAAAAGATCAACCCAAATTTACTAGGACAATTAGAATGGCCGTCTATCATATCATTTACTCTTGAGTCAATACAATCTACAAGATGTCATCACTAATGTATATCATATACTTAGTACTTCCTATGTTCCAAAATATCTATCATTTTCTGAGACTTTTTTTTTGTTCATGGAACATACATGTCATACATGAATTCGAGAAAGCATCAAATGTTTATTTTCCAATTCTAACCCAGTTAATCTAGTCAGTAGCATTAATTACTTTCTTACGCAATAGCTACAAGTGTAGTCTTCAACAAAGTAGAATAGAGAAAGGGAAATAATTTTTGGTCAGTGCTAGGAGTGCATCACAACACACATCCGAATGCGATGTGCGTGCAATGTACCTCGAGGCGCATCCCGAGCACCGCACACACATCAAAACACGATGTGCATTTGGTGATATATGCTTAGCATTTTCATGATTTTTTGGCAACACCAAACTCACGCCCATAAGTCACGTCGGCCTTGGGAGCCATTTGTGTGCGAGATACACATCCAATGTGTTATACACCAAGAACTAGGGGCGGGCAAACCGCGGTTTAGTGGTGAAAATCATCAAACCGCCACCAAACTTAAAGTTCGCGGTTTGGCCATTTTGCAAACCACCACCAAACTGTGAAACCTCAAAACCACAACCAAATCGAGCGCGGTTTGTGCGGTTTGGTCGGTTAATTAGTTTTGCAATTTTTTTGTGACACATTTTCAGCAAAAAGAAGTCTCACGTTCCATACAATCTCATCAACAAAATATATGTTCATATATGACCATCCACCAAAAACACAATAATGCACATGAACTCAATCAAAATTATGAGTCTAAGATCACTTTGAAAGTTAAAACAACAAAAAAATGCTTCAACTTTATTTCAATACATTCCATATTTAGAGGTGGTTTTTGCGGTTTGGTGAACCGCTGTTTTTTGTAAATAAAAACCACCACCAAATCGTGGAATTGCGATTTTCAAGTTTTCTAAACCGTCCCCAAACCGCAAGTTAAAAAAACAAGACCAAACCATGCGGTTTGCACTGGGCGGTTTTGTGGAGGCCAATGCCCACCCCTACCAAGAACTATGAGGGCACTCATCTCAAGAGACACAAGACAACTCAAAAAGCCGATGTAGTTTAAGTTTGGTAATGTCAATGTAGCACTTCCCAAAATGGAGAAAAGTGAAGCTACACAATAAACTCCACATTTTGGCCGAACTCAGGGTTCAAATTTCAAAATGGCTAGAGAAGCTGAAGCAGCAAAAGGTGGAGATCACAGACAGGCTTTACACTCCACTCCACATATGATTTTCACTAAAACAGCGTTAATAATTTCAAAGCAATCAGAGATTGCACCAAAAGATTGCTTAAGTTAACCTCGTAAGTAGTAAGCATAAAAGCAGATAGTGATCCCAAAACCCAATGTGAGAATGACCTCACAACACAAACCATCAGAGCACATTTATATGTAGCTGAAATACGACATGGGAATCAGAGGCATTTGCTTCTTAGCTGACTGTGGAAACCGAACAAAGGAGGACAAAAGGTACAGGAAATAATGAGACTATGCATGTTCTTTCTCTATCTTTGCGACAGAGAGGGACGGTTCAAAGTGGTGCACAGAGAAGCTTTCTTGTTTTGGAGTACCAAGTAAAAAGTTTTAAAGTAAATGCGTCATCAAGTCAAAGATACAAATGTACACATGGTTTCTGTCTATGTTCTTCAAATAGAGATCACAGTGACCTTGATCTGCTAATTTTCTATGCCAAAGCTGAATCATGTATAAGTTTATGCAACAGGAGTTTTATTATTTGTACACAAAGGTCACTCAGCTCTATGTAACTGAAAGCACATTAAACTGTGAGCCTATACTGGTTTTGAGATTTACCTAAAGCATGCTTATGAGAAACGTCAACTATTTTCAACACTGAAACTACTGCCAACTACAGGCAAGACTTTGTTTCATGCAGTCATCAAACTCAAAATATATAAGATGGATACAGAGTTCTTTTTTTTTTTTCTTTGAGAGTCCATCTATCCAAGCCGTATCAATGTAACTTAGTTTTGATTTGAGGAAAAACGAACTCTTATGCAAGCATTTGTTCTTTCCTACTTACAAGTCATCATACTCTAGAAACAAACTTAGTTCCAGCCATGCGGAAGAAAGGAGATATGGTTGAGGTACTTAGAGTGGTGATGATGTTTCAGCAAGGTCAAGAGTAGTAGCACGACCACGGCGTTATCTTTCCTGAGCTTTTTCCTGCCTTCCATGGTGTATCGGCATCTTTTTGAGTTTTTCTTGACCTTGCAAGCCCGGAAAACTACAGTGCTGAAGGGTTATCACTGTCCACAGACTTTGGCAGCAATTAAATACAAGGTTCAGATGCTTTGCTTGTGGAAGCCCCTTTCTCCCCTCTATCCCTCCTGAGCTGCCCTTGTTACCGTAAGCTAACTATTTTCTTTTTCCTTGTTTCTGTCCGTTCAAGTCTGGGTGTTCTTTAAATAGAATTAACCTGACTTCGAGTTCTTGCATTGTCCTTGTGTAATGTAGACAGCAAGAAATGAGCATATACTTCAACACCTTTGTTCTTCTACAAAATCTTAACAGTATTGTTAAAGAGAAGAAATTGGCAAGTCGAATAAAAAATGACAAGGCAATAATGTATAGAAGAGCAAAAACTTGAATAAAAACAATTCTGCCTAATTCTGAAAACGAAAAAACAAGAAAAAAAAAAAATTTAAAAGAAAGAAATGTCATGTGTGCTACATCATCATCAAACCATAAGAGAATTTGCGTACAACTAATGTACAGTCACAAAAGATAGCAGAGTTTGATATCCACAATTACTTATTTATTTACTGTATAATTCAAGGAATTTGATTCACATTCATTAAATATGCTATATCAATTCTTCTTCAAGGTTCCATGTTACAGAAACAGAACTGGGAAGCCAAAAAAACAAATAAATAGTGGAAGCGGAACTACACCCTTCCCGTGTCTTCGGCTGTCCCTGCGTTCTGACATTTCAAAATCACTCTACAATGCTAATTTTCCTATTTCCAAACTTTTTCTTTTTCATTTATATGTATGCGATGACTTAAGCCGCAAGGACGAGAACTTTGATGGTTCCTTGACTATTGGCAGTTAACATGGTCGGGCTATCACTCTTCCAACAAACCGCACTAATGAAGTATGATCCTGCATCATCATCTGTATCATCCATATCAGAAGAACTAAATTTATGCCAAGCTGCAGGTTTTGAGATAGCCTGCACGCAAGTCCCACACCAGGGTAAATTTTAGCACAAAAAGAATAAAAGTAGAATGCAAGAACTAACATGCGGATGTATGCTCGTATCGGCTTCTCTCCAAAATACTTACTTTGTGGTATACGAATACTTCATTTGTCTCACTGCCACAGGCAATGTACTCGCTGTTCACTGAAAGACCTACAAAGTTCTTCTCATTTGTGTGCCCCCTAAATGTCCGCAACTGAAAATCGATTACAAAAAAATGGAGAAGAATTAGTCATAGTTTTGAAAGAAATCATCATTGATAATAGCATTTTCATCATACATGCATTTACGATGAGGAAAAGATACAATACAAAATACTGCAAATATCAAGGAAGAATGTCTACATTTTTTTTTTAAAAAAAGAGAGTTTCTCAAAACCAAACCAGACTCAATATTGTTCAATAATAGTATCGTCTAATGCTAAATATTCTTAATCAGGAAGAGTTTTCAAGGTCCAAGACCATGTTTACTGCAACTCCAAGACACTTAAATTACATGGAGTATCACTTGTATTAGAGAGTCAATTGAAGCATTCCTAGAAGGTTTTCAAGTTGAAATATCAACAGAAACTTCCCATGGTGATTCACAATTCTAAACCTTTTTTAACACCCAACTCTCCACATTCCATCCCATCTGTGAAGCTAATTCTTGATGACAAAGATCATTCAAAATGGATATTCAACATAAACCAGGAAAACTAGAAGATGATTCATTTTGTCATTTATGCCGAAAATGAAAGGGCTATGGACCAGTGATGTTAATATTAAGGAGAAGATTTAGTTGATAGAGATGGAAATAATGAATATATTGAACATCCCATAACTCAAAAAATCCTCACAGATGGAGCAAAAACTTACAGGCAAGTTATCCTTTACATCCCACAACTGCAGTGTACTGTCAGTTGATGCAGACGCAAGTTCATTGTTGGACAGGAATTTCACATAAGACACAGTTTTTCGGTGTCCACTGAACACGTGGAGTGGCGTGCTTATGTTCCTTAGGTCATAATAGTGAATGTGATGATCAGCAGAACCAACCTGCAAATGCCAAACAAGTTCATATCCAAGCAAAAATTAAATACCAGAGTGTGTGTGAGTAAAGATAAACTCTTTGAATATAAAAAATATTTATACTGCCAAAGGAAGAACTGAAAAGTAGTTAAAAATGAAAATTAATGGTTTTTCTAGTTTTAATTTCAATCCCAAAAAATCAACTGAATAATAAGTTTCAAACTTAATAAGGAAAAATATCAACTGCCAAAGAGAGCATACCGCTACATGAACACTAGAACCGGGATTATATTTGACGCAACATATGTTTGCTTTCATGTCAATGTTGAGTACACTAGCCTCTTGTCTTGTACTCCAAACTTTGACCTGTTTGTTTCATTCAAAAGCATCAATTCAATAAGAGATCAGCTTAAGACAAAGAACATTCAAAGAAATAATTCAAAATTTCTAAGGCTTCCAAAACCAAGACAAACAGGCTTTTTTGGTGAACAATCAGGCTATTCCTACATATAAGCAGTGGCACTTTCTTGTAACCTCCCATGCTCAGAAGGGACCAACCATTTCTATGGCAGCCGAAGATGGCATGGAAAAAAACTGCATACGACTATCTAGATTCCTTCCGTGAAATGGTTGGTCTCATGACTTCCCAATCGTGCAGTTTCTTTATACACATTTAATGTCACAAATGGCTGGTTTCATGAATTCTCAATCATGCAAAGTTTTAAATTTTAGTTAGGGTTAACTTTTACAGTACCTTGCAATCATCACTACCAGAAACAAGCATCGAAGGGTCTGTACATGAAAAGTCAACACTCCAGGCTCTTTTTTCATGCTCTTCATATTCCATTACGCTCTAAAAAAAATAAGAACAGAGAAGAATAAAGAAAAAAATCAATTTTTCTGCAAGAATAAAAAGAATTGCTTCCATCAAGAGTGCTTCAAGTCATAGAATCATAGATTAAAAATAAATTAAATAATAATAAAAAATATCATGACAATTACCTGCCGAGTTGTTACGTCCCAAACAGTTACTATTCCTTCATAGTCACTACTAGCTATGTGATTTTTGGTGTACTTGTTCCAACTCAAGCAACTAAGTTTTGATCGAGTGGACATCTCAACCAGGGGGCAATGCATATCTGCAGGATCATTTACGACCTAAAAAAGTGAATAGAAGCAGTCATTCAACCAACTGAAGTAACTACTGAAATATACCATATCACTAAAACTCGAACTGATGAGTCCACATTAGGCAGTGATGGAAGAAAATTGATACTGAATAGTGAATACTCAAACATCAAAAGATGGAACCACCAAGCAAAGCAAAGCGAGAACATGGGACCCACGAGCTACTGGTCATCCAAACACCAAAGTGTACCATGGACATGGAATAATAGATACATGCTTCCAGCATTTTATATTTCCAGAGTAAGATAATAACTCATCACTTCATTTCATTTCACAAAGAGTAACAAATATTTCTCCTGAACTAGCATGGCAGCACAAGCAGTTTGGATATACAACCAACATAAGTTACACTCGAGACAATGATGGAATGACAACCCACATGAAATGATATAGCAGGTCCCCTAAATTTTGTTAGCTACCAGATTTCATATAATGCAATAATAAAAAAGTGAGAGACATCGAAAAGAAAGAAAATAGCATACTGATGAAAATTCAAAAACTTTAATGCGCCTAGAAACTCCAGCAGTAGCAAACAGCCTGTCATCCCGATCAAACTCGATACTGCAAAGAAAAACATATTCAAAATTGGAAAGATACAAAGAATAGAGCCTAATCTAAAAACTAAGAATACATAAAGGTTATTTAGCAACAGAATGCCCAATATAAAGGCTATGTCTAGGTATCATAAATAATAAATATAACCTACAAAACTAAGTAAAAAAGCAATATAAATCTGACACTATCATTCATTCATGGATTCATATCAAGGGAAAGAACTACTTTCGCATATTCGATGTCAATAATCAACTTATTAATAATTGTATAACTATATATGCAAACATTGAGAACATTAAGGTCAAAACAGTCAAATGATAATGCCAATACAGAGTGATATTTAAATATTAGAAGTCAACTAACCCGAGTTACTCGACTAAAGTTCTCAAAAGCAACGGTCATTGACCCAATAAACGAATACAATAATTCTAGCCTCACCTTGACACTATATTAGCCGAGTGAAATAGATCCCCATGTCTAAGTTCTGCAATTACCCTCAAACGACTGATAAAAGACAGAAACAAGGAGACCATAAGCACACTTCTACAACAAATCCCACTTTAAAAATATTCCAGTAAGAGCCATAAAATGAAAGAGGTGGAGATTTTTTTTGGCAATGTAGGACCTGTATCTTGTAAAGGTGCTCAGCACAGATTGGAAGTCTTCAAGACCTGGATGGTAACCTTCTCTTTGAAAGCCACTTACATCCCTTTCTACTTGTTTTTGTGGATGGATGTTCAAATTACGACGCCTTTGCAAGTAACATTCTTGCAATTCATTGAACTGTTGCAAGACACCAACAAAAAAATGGGAATAAAAACTTGGATAAAAAAGAAACTCAAGCTCAAAATCTATATGTACAGGGCAAAATTGTTTACATAGCCCTCACATTAATCAGTAGAAGTAAAAAAGGCGGAAGGGTGCCATGGCCCATACATAAATCAATTGATGGGAACATCCAAAATTGAACAGCCACCATTATGAATCTTCCAACAGAAAAAGCAGAAGATCCCCCTAGCCAACCTGTCCCTTTAGTGTAAAGTATTCGATGTATCAATTTTGGAGCCAGTAGATCAATGGGATATATTTCTCAAGAAACCATTCACAAATGGAAACTGCATAATGCCTTTAAATGACCATCCATGTGATGTGATCCACCGTTTTCTTACAGTCATGTTTTCAAAAACTAAACAATCAGGGGCAACAACCTCAAAATATATACTTTAGCGTCACTGACCTGAGCATTAATTCGTCTCTTCCTAGCCACTGATAGTCCGGATTGGGCAACATTTTGAGGATCCATCCCACTGAATCCTTCCTTTCTAAGAAGTCCCTGAGAATTCGCTGGAGCTTTAATGTCAAGTTTCTTATTTTGAAAATTGCCTGAACTTATTGTTCCAGGTGAATTACGTGCACTAGAAAAAACACCACTGCTGTGTTTATCAATTGATGGAGAACGAACTTTTGATGCCATAGGATCATCTAGAAACATACGGAACTTCATTGAGTACCTCTCCCTTGTCTTATATAACTCCATCCGATACCTCTCAACAGAGTTTAAATCCTCTTTAATGTACTGGAGATCAGTTTGTATCTGCAAAAGAAACAAGCAATGTTATAACGAAATTGGCCAAATTTAACTTTAGCACTATGCTGCTTCAACTTATGAAAAGATGGAACTTTAAGAACATGAAAACAGCATAGATATGATAATGACCCAAAGACTTCATTCGAGTTTACTCCGTCCTCTCATAAATTCTACTCGTCCAGAAAAGGATACAAAACTAATTAACTTTTTTGTATTGAATAGGTTGTATTTAGTATTTTGCACTTAATCGAACACAATGAAAAAGTTTGATCCATGTAGCCGACCTCAATTAATTTGGGACTGAGGCTATGTTGTTGTTTGTTGTTTAGATTGTATTTAGTATTAGAAATTTTGAATTGTAACAAACAACAAATGAAGAACAAAAGCTATCCAATACAAAAAGGATAGAAAATAGTGTTGTGAAAAGCAGATCAATATCATAGAAACCAACCTCATTTAACTCTTCAAGCTTTTGCTTTCGAAGGCAGTGCAAGAAGTCGAGCAAAATCAACATATTTGACTCTGCTTCTTCTTGTTCCATTTTTCTCTTCTTCTCTGCAAGGAGAGACAATAGGCTATCTAGCTCCTTAACTGGCACATCATAACCCTAGAGATCAAAAGAATGAGACACATTGAAATGCCCAGCAGATGTCATATTCATACAAAGCACTGCAATGACCTTAGCGTGGACATGCATGTGGCTTACCATACCTTACATATAATTAAATAGTCTCCACATAACATTCTCAGTAGTAAATACTACTTAAAACAAATGACATCATGTTTTGGTTAAATTGACACCGTATAATGAAAATTCTGAATGTTAAATCAAGCTCCAAAGGACAATATTTTTACATTAATGCATCAAAGAAGTAGATTGATAAATAGATAGATAAACAAGCAGACAGACATGGAACTAATTCGTCAATCATGTGCACCACTCGATAGTGGACTACACGCCCCATACAGAGCGTGTAGTTTACTTCCTGTTCAATCGCAGCAAAACGCTGCGATTGAACGATTGAGTGCGTGGGTCCCAAGTGCTTTATTGCACGTGGGGCCACAAAAATCATACTTATTTATTTATTTTTTTTAAATCAAATAACAAACTCGTACATTTTCAAAAAAAAATAATAATAATAACAAACTCCAACGGTATTTGATTATTTTTTTTTGTTTTTTCAAGACTTGTGTAAAATATTTTGATTTTATTATATGATGTAATTGTAGGTCCCCTAAAGTGTATAGTGAAGTGTTTAATGATAGTAGAAGAGAAGTGCGGTAGAGGAAAGCGTAGTGGAATGCTGAGGTGGCACTCCACTTAACCCAAAATGGGTGTAACGATTGTGGATACCCTAACAAGATGTACAACTTGAAGGAGATAACATCAAGAGACTTATATTGGTCGGGCTTGAGCGGATACTTTCAAAGAAAAGCCGGCCCAAGCCCGGTTATACTTGCTTTAAATTAGGTTGGGCTTGACCCATCTCATAAAGCCCAAACCCAAATGTAAACTATAACTAAGTTTCTTAAAATAAATAATGATGAAAGTGGGGTTTGATCCTAAGATCTTATGAATAACTTGCATGTTAACTTACCATTTGAATTATATCTTTTTCTTGTACAATAATGTATATAAAATATATACATAGAAATATAAATGATGTTGAAAAAACTAAATAAAAATTAATACTATGAAATTAGTCATTTATTTATTTGTTATATATTTTAATAAAAATATATATGGGCTTGTTGGGCCGAGCTTAGGTTTTATATTTTTCACATAGGCTAGGCTTGGACCAATGCATAGGCTTGAGCCGACCCGTAAATAGGTATAGGCGGTGGTCGCTCCCTCCCCTAAGACCCCCTATAGTACATATATATATATATATATATATATATATTTGTGAGGCCCCCGCTTCCCCCACCCCCTCCTGCCCCCTACAGTTGACATACCCTTCATATTGACAATAAGTGTAGCTTGTGTAAGTGCTAATATGATGCATTAGGAGTGTCTTGACTCTTGAGTGGATATCTTATCATGTCAACTATGCATATATAGTGAACTCCAAGAAAATAAGTTTCTTTATTGAGAAACATATTTAAGTGACAACTTGTAAAAATTATTTTTAAACAAATTCAACTCTAAATGGGTCATATGAGTACTTATTGGAAAGGTCTTGAAGTTTAGTTCAGCAAAATTTTACAGAACTCAATCCTGAGTTGCAGTTATAAAGTTATGGCCAAAATACTCGTTTAGAGTCGAAAATTGTATTTGATTACGGAATACCCTGTGAAAATAAAAGTTAAAGAGGAAAAGACTGAGTTACATACTTATAATTCATACATTTGCTACACAATGGTTAAGATCTTTTCAACATACATTGAGACGTGAGTGTGTGCATGTGTGCCTTGATGTATGTTGAGAAGATCACATCCACTGGGTAGCAAATGTTCAAAAGTATGTTACTCAATCACTTTCCAAGTTAGAAAGTTCTCAAACCTCATTTTGTTCTATTGTTTCAAGCCTTTAAAATATTGAGAGAAAGCTTGGAAAAGGGGGAAAATCATTGAAAAGTGATCTAATACTTTTTTATTTGACGAAATTGCAAAATTCGAACCCCTTCTGATAGAATTTAGCAATAGCTTATTTATATAGCAAACCATAATTATGATTATTAGTTTATTACACTATCTTGAACTTTTACTAATATAATTTCTTTTATTTGACAAAAAAATTACTCTATGTGGCCCGCCGAAGCCCGATAGTGCTCAGGCTTAGGTGAGCCTAGGTAGGGTTAACTCAAACCTTGCTTTCGATAACTCCTTTAAGCCAAAAACTCCTTTTTATTTTATAAATTTCAAGTGGGCACAACTTGGGCTAGAAAATAAAAACCTAGGCATGCCTGTCCAATGATTGAGCTTTAGTGTTCTTGGGTATGGTCGAATATATAGTACTTTTGGAACCTAAACCCGACCTGCGTTGGAAGGGCCAGGTGGGTACAATTTGGTCTCTAACTAATTTTTTTGGTTCCACCACTACAATGACTACAAGTTTCAAAAAGGGCACAAGAGAAAAACAAAGAGTAGTGATGCTAGAAAAGAAGCAAACAAGCATGTTTCTAAGAAGACATCAGAATGCGAGAAAAACAAAGTGACCTGTTGTAAAGCTTGACGAAGATGCTCCACGGGGGATGCATTTCTGGCTATCTGATGAGCTGAAGCTTTTTTTAATATCTGCAAATTTGGAAAAGAGACATACAAGTACAGTTAGTAGCATGTCCATCAACTGATTGCATGAAAAGGCTCGAATCCCAAATAATTTAATGCACACCTTTAAATGAGCAGACCCACACATACAAAAGATAAAGCACATAAAATCTTCTCAAAGTAGAAACAAACTGCTAATTTAAATAAGAATATATATGCATTTTGAATATATGAAAATTGAGAGATGTTTGAGAGTAACACGAGGACAAAGATAGTATATAGGAGAACAAACATTGAGTTACTAAATCTTATGGTTTTGTCTAAATCTTTTGATTTTGTTCTCTTGGACAAGTGAAGAAGTAGGTGATATTGAAGTTAGAGTTTGGCTATCTAGCACAAAAAATTTTAATGGGAGATTTGAGTAGTTTTTTTATTGCAAGTCCATATTATGTTCTTGCGCTCGCAAACTCTCTTATTGGGTAATGATCTAGCTTTAGTATTTAGGGTTGGTCCTTTGATGCACTTAAACATTGATAGTGGAATTTTGTTCTCACCCCTATTTGTTTTTCCCGAGTTTAGCGTTTTCCAATTAACTTTTGCGTTGAAACTTGAAACTTGAGTTTACTTATGTCTCCTTAACCTGTGAGACTTAGATCTTGTTGGAATATGTCACAAGGCTCGCAATAAGCTGCATTTGTTCTAACTAGCTGTTTCTATGGACCTAGATGTTGAGGTTGATTTTGTAGGAATTGGCATGACCGCCAAGGAGACCGCCACGACGATCTCCCTGGCGATGGTCATGAGCTATTTGCTCAAAGACCGCCCGACAACCACCATGGTGGTCATCTTGGCGGTCGGGCGAAAAGACACGACTTTTGGGTGTTTTGGAGCCGTTTTTCATCGTTCTCTCACACCAATTGTGAATGGGTTTCACTCTGCCATATATTTGAACCTCTAGCACATTCTACGATTATCTCAAAGTGGTCAAACAGATTTACAAACATTGAAATCACCAAGGTTTTGAATCAAAGAGAAAATCAAAGTGTGTTCTTGAGTTTTAGCATCATTCTATATAAGTTCTTCAAAGAGTGTTCTAGGTTAAAATTGGGTTACACACTCAATATATAACCATTAAAGATTTGACTATATCCTAAAGGCAAGATTTCAGTAATCCCATTGTGTATTTGAGGTTTCAACCGGAAGGGAGAAATCTAGTCTAAAAGAAAGCGATTACGCGCCTCTAAGTCTTTGCTTGGTGATCATTTTCCATTCTTGTTTTCCATTCCGAAGAAATTTCTGTTCCAACAAATTTGGGCCGTAGATCTCCGACAATTAAGAGAATTTGGTGGTTTTCATGTTGGAGCTGAGATGAATTTCATTGTTGTTTTATATTTGTGCAGTGAGTAACAATATATCAGTGCTAAATTATACTTCAATAACTAGGTCTTCCTCGTTGAACATGTTTCCTCTATCTTCTTCAAGTATGACCTAGAATGTGCAACTATGCTACCTAAATGTAGCATTCTTCTATTCCTTATGATATAACTTAACTAATCAAGGAGCGCCCAGAATAAGGTTTAGTACCAACAACTTCAAACTCAAAAGTACTAATTTCGCAAAACTGTCACTCTTGCCACTCAAGAGTGTACCTTCACCGTCATACAAACTCACAGAGATCAAAAGAGCATTCAAATATCCATCAACAATTCACACATTCGAAACACAACTGTGAAATGTTAAACCTTTCTATTTGCGAAGTCATGCACAAAACCACAACGATTTCATCACAATCACATGATCAACAACACGATTCAACAAATTCCAACACCAGAAGAGCAGAACCGAACCTTATTGAGCAAAAAATTGGGGAAAAGCTGAGTGTTGGTGAGAAATTGACCACAACTCGGACAATCGCTCTTGTTGTTGAGATGAGTCATGATGCACATGTAGCAGAAGCTGTGTCCGCACGCCGTCAGAAACGCGTCCTTGATCGTCTGCATGCATATCGGACACAATAGATCCTTGTCCGCGGCGTCCACTCCGCCTCCTCCGCCGCCTCTGTGCACCATCGCCGCCGCAGAAGAAGGTTCTAGAATCTCCGTGGAAGCTTCCGGATCCGGCGCCGGCGAAGCTTCCGCGGCGGAGGAGGACTTCGCTTCCGCCTTCACCGACGGCACCAGAGCGCCGGCAGAGCCCTCGACGATCATCTCTCTCTCTCTCTCCCTCTCTCCTCTCTCGATAGGTCAATTCGCAGAGAAGAAGTGACGAAGAAGAGTTGAAGTCAGTGAAGAAGAAATGAAGAAGACTGAAGTGAGCGAGAGGTGGTTCGTGGTCGTTTTTGTAAGAGCGTTTGTTTGTGAGGGCAGAAACGGCCCACGTCGAAAAATGGTCTCATACGGTACTTTTTTTATTGAACCGGGTTTGGGGTGACGTGGAGGGTTTTTGATTGAAAGGCGTGTGGGTCCCGCGCTGACGCATAGGTCTTTGGTAAATCGCGACCCTCGGTTTTAGATTAGCTTTGGTTGATTAACACATTTGAAAAAAAAATATTTATTAATCTAAAACATCCACTAAAATATATAACAAACCAACTCAATAAACACCATATCACTGCCACATCACTTAAAAAATATTTTAAAATTTAATATTTATGGATGAGGTGGCACATCCTTTTTTTTGCACCTATTTCAAATGCACCACCTCTCTCAAACCAATGACCACCATGGCCTGTTGATATTGCCCGCCATTTGTGGCGTTCTGCTCGCCACCCTCTGTCGTCAGCTACTGCCTCTCCGTCGTCGACCTCCCTTTCTCTCTCTTTTCTTTTCTTCCCTCCTCCTCCCTCTTCATTGACCTCCAGCCGATAGATTCGGTTAACTTAAATTTCGTCGATTCTCGCTGCCGGAGTTTAATGAGGGAAGAGGAAGAGAAGGAAATGAAGAAAAAAAAAAGGAATGGGAGGTTAGTGGAGGTGACAGGAGGCATCGACGGGCAACAGTGGCACGACAGCGGCGAACATTAGCAGCGAGCGACAGTGGCACAGCAGCGAACACCAAAAGCCGATGGCGGCGGACACCAAGGGGCGGGTAGCAATGGCACGGCGGCGCGGCAGCGACGACGTTGTTGGGTGGAGGTGTCTACATGACTTCCCACTTCAGATATTAAGTATTTAAATATTTTCTTAAGTGATGTGGCAGTGATGTGACATTGAATGACTTCATTTGTTATATATTTTAGTGGGTGTGTTAAATTGATAAATATTTTTCCTAATTGTGTTAATCAAGCAAAAACTCTCGCGTTTAAGTAAACCTTTAACATGATTGACACACTTTAGAGAAATATTTCTTAATCTGACACATCGATAAAAATATTTGAAAATTTACATATATGGTCGAGGTATCAAGCTAAGTAGGCATGAGAAGCAGCCTATTGGATTTGCTAATCACACACACTTGTCTTGCACACACCACAAACCAACAAATAACCAAAATGCCCTTAACTCTTTCATACCTACCACCTCATTGTCGCCGACCACCGGTGGCTGCCACCGACCACGGTGGCCGCCACAGCCTCTCGTCACAGCCAGTCGTCGTCCGCCACTGCTCACCGTCGCCCACTCATCTCATCGTCGTTGTCGTCATCCACCCTTCCCTCCGTCGACCTCCATTTTTCTTTTTCCTTTCTTTTCTTCCTCTTTCCTATACCTCATCCACCCCCAGCCGGCAAGGTCCGACCAAATTTGATCATATCTAAGTCTGGTTGGAGGTTAAGGAAGGAGGAGGAGTAGGAAAGAGGAAGAAAAGAAAGGACAGAGAAAGAGGGAGGTCAGTGGTGGGAAGGGTGGATGACGATGACAATCGCGATGGGAGGGGCAGATGAGGGTGGAGATCGACGGTGGCAATGAGCAGTATCGGACGGCGACTGGCTGCGGCAGGAGGCGGCGGTGGCCGGTGGTGGTCGGTGGCAGTGAGGTTGAGAAGGTGGTGGGTGTGAAAAGGTAAGGGCATTTTGATCATTTGTTGGCTTATGGTGTGTGCAAGACAAGTGTGTGTTTAGCAAATTCGATAGGCTTGTCATACCTACTTGGCTTGCCACCTCAGCCATATATACTAGTTTTCAAATACTTCTATTAGTGTGTTAGATCGGGAAATATTTCTCTAAAATGTGCCAATCTTGTCAAAGGTTCGTGAAATGTATACCTATGTCGTTTGACAAAGAAAAAAATGAAAATGCAACGCACATTTCTAATGGAATATGGATGGAATGTGGATGGAATATCCATATGAACAAAACAATTTCTCGAATAGAATGTGTATGTTGAATGTCTAGCTGACGTGGATAGACATTGCCTATTTTGAATGTTTACTTCTAAACATTCAAATTGACAGCGTGTAGGATAATAAGTCTTTTTAAAATATTTACTTACTTAAAATTTTTATTTTCATTTTTATTAACAAAACTCAAAAAAATAAATAAATGGCACCTCATTAATTGAGGTGCAATCCACATCTATCATTGGAGACATATTTTGAAGTTTACTGTCTATTTGAGCCACATAGGATATACATCTTCTCCACGTTGAGAATCCACACCCACAAATCCATATTTACCATTGGAGATGCTCTTAGAGCGCACGAAACTACACCCTTTTTGAATCTTGGGATGCATAAATGCAAAACTCACATGTAACATCTATGTGTCAAAGTGTAACGACCTAATATTTATTAATCACGTTTATTCAGAAATCTCGAACTAGGATGCCTGCTCAGATCCATGCAGACATTGTGAATAGGACTAAGACACATCTGACTAGACATAATTAGTTATTCGTGTGTGATGGTTGAGTTAATTACGATGTTTAACTTGTTTATTATATCATATTACATCGCACGTTTGTATGTACCTTATATGTCGAGTGAGATTGTGTGTTACTGGAGTTCTCCTCGAAAAGCATGTCGACGCAAGTATCGAGTAAGCAAAACACGAGAACACTAACGCTAAACAATGCCAAAATATAATGGCATGGCATAGAAGAACAACATTAGAGGTCATATGCCACGAGATTGGAATTGAACATATATTGACCTTCAATGTTTGTGATAGGTTATCGAACACCAGGAAATATCGAATGACCCGAAAACTTAGAAAATTGGAAATGAAGCCTAACTGAGGGTAGTATGGATTGTATGGATTCGTTTAATCATCAATTTTACCTGGCTGTGTAGTATATTTAGTTCATATAGTTTATGGACTTGAATGGGAGCTATGTACACTGTGATATGTTTTTAATAAATGGAAAACAATGTTTAATGTGGCCCACGAGAGTAACTCCTGGTTTTGAGAATAAGTTTATAGGAGATGAGTTACCTTCTCGGCCTATATATAACTGCTGCTCAATTCGATAGGTTGGTGGATTAAATACTCATTAAGAGGGTTTCGAATGGAACCATTTGGACAGTGACAAGTGGTCAGATAACGCATACGTGCAATGTGCTGGTCAGGTTATGGTGTCACTATAGCTGATGGGTAATCGACCCTAATTTTATAAAAATGAAAAAAAATCACAATGTTATAGCGATTGACTGTATGCCTTGCATTTGTTTATCTATTGGATTATATGATTGCTCATATACCCTGCTAGTTATGATTGGTTCATATTGTTACTGCATTTCATTTATGATTATTATATGGATTGTTGATAGTTATGTGAATCCGTACTTAATGAGCAAGTTGGGACACACACCCCAATTAACATTTTAGGAATACTGACGAGCGCTACAACCATTGGACAGAGAAGATTTAGGTGTCTTGATCTTCTATTTGATGTAATGATTTTCCTTTGTTTATATATTGTATTGAATTACAGTTTTGTAATATCACAAGGAGTGGGAAGTTTTGTGTAATCGAGGTTTATTTCGCTTTGATGTGGTGTTGTATATCGTGTTTAATATCGCGAAAAGTTTTTAATTTCCGCTGCATTTATTATTTGTTTTATTTTCGATATTCAATATAAAATTATTTTTATCAGATGTGGATGGTGAGGCTGCTGGCTTTAGTCTAGATGGTGTACTGGGGCTTAATTAAGGCCGAGCGATTCCTTAATTAGGATAAGGGTCATTATAGTTGGTATCAGAGCATGGTCATAACCTAAGTCTTATCACTTTCGAATGAGTTCGAAATAAAAAAACTTTTATACAGTTTGGTATCGAAGTTTAAGGTTTTTGAATCTGATATACTTTGATACCTAATTTTACTAACTTTGAGAGTTGTCTCGAGTTACGAAGAAGCTTAAGATGTAATAAACGATTTTTATCGTAATTTTGAGGGTAGCCAAAAGATAAAGATTGAGATATATTATTTGTTGTGTGTTATTATATCTACGAGGTAGATATAAATGTTATGTCTTTCCTAAATAATAGTAAGATGGTTGAAGTCTATCGATTTCTCACGATATGAGAAAGTATTGAAAGTAAGAGCTTAAGAGAGTTTTAACCTCAAGGAACGTGAAAAAAGAAAGACATAAGAAAAACTTACAAAGATAATAAAAAATTAAATTCATTATTCGAGTAACTATTTTTTGTGGTCTTTGTTCTCGAGATATTATTAGAATAATAATAGTCAGTGAAGAAGTATCTATTGGATCTAGACCTTGAAACATGTTTTAAGAGAATCGAATTTATGAAATAATGAGATACTGAATGACTTTATATGGTAAATCACTTTGAGATTAGACTTGATACTAGTATTGAGACTAGTTAAGCAATAATGAAAGTTATTCAATAAATAAATTAGTGGTTACTGATAAGAACCTATTTGAGGTTAGAAAATCACTACTGTATTTATACTTGATTATTTGTTATGAAGTAGAAGTTCCAAATTTGGTATTGGAATGACAAAAAGTTTGTTGGAAAGTGAAAGGTGAAGTTGAAATTCAAAATTGAGAAAGTTTGATGATAGTTCAATCTCGAACATAGCAGTGAGCCAGTAAGATATCTTAGCTTGATCTATTAGACTGGTACAATCTAAGTTAGGGAGAATAAGTGGTAAATGAAATAGAGGATTCAAAGAATTCAAAGAATAATATACGGTAATGGGAATGAATATTCATTGCCTAGGAATGAATATTCATTGCCTATGATCGACAACTCATTTTGATAATAAGATGAAATCAGCCGTTCTCAAGAGTTAGCTGAGATCCGATTGTTATCGTAATATGATCAGAGATAAGGATATATAAAGATGATTTCAAACGATTGTTGGATTGTTAAATTTTGAAATCTTTAAATCAATAATTACGGTTAATCCGGGATTAAGAAAACTTAATTATGGTTTTAGCCACGAGTTGAGAATTAAAACCGCTGAATTTGTGATTTACAAATAAATTTTATTAATCTGTGAAGTTTGCCTAGTGTTGTGTATTATATATTATTTTATTTTGCGAAATTCGACCGTTTGAGTAAATTTGAGATTCATAGGGTTTTGTCTAGATATACGTGTCGAAATGGGTACCGAGATAGTCGAAATATTGACATAAATAATAGTTTTGAATTTCGTGACATATAATTAAACTTAAATTAAAAATTTGAAATTTGGACCTTAAATGGACTTAACAAGCTGACGTGGGGATTTGCCTCTGTTTGCGTGCAAGTCGGGATTGGAGGTAGTGTGAAATGAGATGAATTTGTTTGAGATCTTGTTTCGAGTTTGGTGTCGGTTGACAGTAGTTGAGGTTAAGATTTGGTCCAAACTAGTGCAAATTTGGATAAGGGTAAGAGGACTAGTCCATAAGGATTCCATATGTCGTGGACAAAGTTACGATTTTTGGGGTTTTGGTGTGACTAAAACCAGTGTTATGGACATTTCATAAAGATGGACTGTTTTGTCGAGAGTCTTGTTCAATTTGGTAAAAAGTCAGATAGAAAATGGGTGTCTGAAGTCAAAACACGTCAAAATAGGGATTTTTGGGATTAATAAATAAAAAGAGATTAAGATACTGACAAGCAGCTGAGGGTTTATATATAAATAAAGAAAAAATAAAAAATAAAAAAATAATCAATCGATTCCTTTTATATTCAACATAATGTTTTCTCCTAACCCTCTCAATTCGATCTTTAACTTCGCATGCTCTCGACATTCGATTTTCGCTCGGTTTCTTTCCGCAAAATCGTAGAGCATTGCGAAAGGGTCGGTTCAAGCTAAGTTTTTGCGGTAGAAACAAGGTATTCGACCTGCAATGTGGTAAATTCTTAATGTCAAATATTTTTCCTCAATTCAATTTGAATTATCGTGATCTTTCGATTTTCTTTGCTGGGTTTTGATAGAAATTGGTAGGAATTATTGTTAATTGGTATATTGGATTGATTTGCATCAATTTGGGATAAATTTCACTTATGTGGGTTAGGGTTTCGATATGGTGAACTAATGCAATTATGTTTATAACTATTTTGGAGATGTTTTAATAGTTGATATTGATAATTGGTTTTAATTCAATTTGACTCTAGGGGCTGTGAAAATATTTTATTGTTGGTATCGGGTGGTTTCGTGGCGTTTATTGTCGAGTTTTAAGGATTTAATTGTGAAAATATTGATTTGGAGAAGTTTTTTTTTTAATTCAAAATATATAAAGTTGTCAAGTCGACAGGCTATATGGGAAAATTCATACTTCTCCGTCAGTGATCCGATTCAGGTGTTCTTGGAATCTATGGAAAGTAGTACATGAGTACTATAAGTTCCTTTAAGGTCATCATGACAAATATTGAGGTTTTTAAGGTTAAAAAGTTATCCCAAATTGGCTAGTGAAAGCTAGTTGAAATAGTTATATAAATTAATATTTTTGGAAACTGTTATCAAGCGTACTTTGATCTCATTTTTCATTGGGTTTCGTGATATTGTTTCACTTGAAGCTTAACCCTTAATAGAATTGGGTATACGTGAAAGCTATTAGAATCATTTTCAAGGTGATCTAACGCTCCAAGAGCCTCGAAAATTAAGCTTGAAGTTAGGTTGTTCGTAAGGTTAAGTAAATCACAAGGTAACCTTTACATTGCATGATTATATTTCGTATAAATTGCATTGATCATTGAATTGCATTTTTGTTGTACATGCATACACGGTTTGAGAGGGTAAGGCATTACGAGTCTCTTTATAGTGTATATATCAGGGTTATTGACTACTATATTATGCTTAAGGGGTTGGAGTCACTGATACTTTGCATCATGTAGTTATCATGAGATTACGTTGAATCAGATCATAATCATGTAGTCTAGAGGAACGAGACTCGTTTAGATATTTTCCCCGCGTACGAGTCCTTATTACTGTTTACTTACCATTTTCGGATACTAGTCGTCTGATAATAGAAACGAGATTGATTCATAGTTGTATTTAAATTCTTTGGATTATATTGTTCGTTTAAATTCCTTTGATTATTATGCATTCGATTACTACAGGTGTACTGGATAGTGAGGGATTTACTTATCTGACATTATCGAATTTTTATAATTGGATAATGACAGGTTTTAGCGGCGACAAAAGGAAAGGAAAAGCTTTTCGATTATTGTTGAAAAGCTTTCTTTTATTTTGTTGACTTTTGAATATAAAATATTGTAAATGTTGGGTTCTTTATGATATCTTTTGAAAGTGTTTGTGTTACTTTTTTAATATTTTAGATGGAAATGCCCGAGATAGGTTAGAATGAATTAATAATCATTATTAATGCGATATATTTTGTTAAGGGGTGGTTTGTGAGTCATTCGGCATTTTCACGAAGCTGAGCAGGTTTGTTAAAGATTTATGAAGGCAGAGTTTTCCGGTGTAGGCTTAGAAATGGAGAAGATGTTGGCAATTTTTTTTTCGAATAAGGATTATATAATTAATCTTTATTAATTTTGAGGTACAAGATTCGTTTTAGAATTCCTATATGGTTTATTTAGAATCATATTTGATAATTACTTTGATAGATATTTATTTATTTATTGGATGAGAGGTTAATGCTAGTAGGTTATCAGGACATTAAGGTAATCTAGGTCAGTTGATGCCTAACTAGATGGGGTTTGATAATGTTGGTATCAAAGCTTAGGATTCTAAAACAATATTGTTGATTGAGGCTTAGCGAGTGATTGGTTGGGAAGTAATGCGATGAACGGGTTAAAAAGTTTAAAAACTTTATGATTGTGTTATTTGTGTTTTATATTGTGGCGGCCCCAGCCGCCCTAGGGTGACGTGTCTCCGTGTACTCCGCCCAACTACACGTGTCCGACACCTGCCCGTCCTCTTTATGTTTCTTAACTCGTGTCCACAAATGTAGTATTAGATAAACTAGTAAATCATCCTTATATTCTTTGTCTCATACCAACTGTGGCATTCTAACTATTTCAACTGTTACCTAGTTGACAATTTATTGAGATTTTAACCATACTAATGAGTTGTGTTTTACGGTTAACATATTTAGTGGAAGGCTCACTTAATACGATTTAAACAAAATAATCTAGCATGATAAACATTGTTTAAAGGCAAAACCTCATGTGGAAAACTCTGGAAAGTACTCTGTATATAAGCGATATCACCACAACAGGTATATATACATGTACCATGTTATCTCAAGTCTCTCAATACCCAAAATATAAAAAATATAAAAAATAAACACGTACAAGTAGGTCCTCGACACTGGGCAATCAAATGTAGTCGCCTAGGATCCCCTTGCCCCTACTGGTACTGTGATCTGCACTCAATCATCACAAAAGACAGATGACGAGTATAGTAAGTAAAATCCCAAGGAACTCCTATGAGCATTCATATAATAAAATAAAGGAAATACAAGGAATGTCGTCAAATGAACATGCAGAATGTAAAATAGGCAACTGTAAATGGCTCATCGCATGAATAAACAACAGATAAGCTAATAAATGTATGTGCTCGCTCTAGAGGGACTAGACTGTACTTCGGATCACCAAGTTCCCACCAGTGGTCGCATCTAACTCGCTCGACACTTGGTCCCTCGCGACGCTAGCCAAATCCACTAAGTCATCGACACGTGCACCAAGGCAAACTCAGGTCGCCATTCACTGAGGGCTGGGTCACACGTGCTACAGTCCAGTGCCTTATAAACACATAACAAGGAAATATGGGGGAGTAACCTCACCCACGTCTAAATATTCGAATAAAAAGATGAACAACAAGGAATAATAAAAACAACATATAAACAAAATAAATACTTAGTTTCTTAGTTGAGTTTTACAAACCTCACAACGCTCTCTCCGACCTCCCGGGCTCCCGTACCCGACCCGTCAAGCTCCCTGGCACTAAGCTTTGGTCCACTAAGTCCCTGAAGTCCATTTTCACCGGTTTAGTTTGTTTACAAAGGTGTAGATATGTATTAGGTGGAAAATCTCTAAAACATTCCTAAATTCCCATTTTCATCTGTCATTAGCGCACTAATTTGTCTACTTAGTGCGCTAGTTTTGAGTTGGTGCGCTATATGAAATTAGCGCACTATTGTTCTTCGTTGCAAAGAACAACGGAACACTCAGGACAGTTAGCGCGCTAATAGTTCAATTAGCGCGTTAATTGCTTTCTGGGACAGAATTCTCAATTCGAGAATTCTGTCCTAGCCCTCTCAATTAGCTATTCTAATTAGTCTATTACCCCCTCCTATCAAAACAACCTCAATCCATGAATCAGAACATTTCAAACATCAATGCACATCAATTTTCCAGAAATCATGCATTTACCACCATATCCACCAATTTCATTAAAAACTAATTAAACCGGTGATAAATTCTCCTTATATATGATCTAATGACATGAAATGCATCATATTTACCCAGCAAACTAGAGGCTAAACCATCAACTCGAATTTCACTAAACGTACCCAAAAAATAGGTTCATTTGCAATCTTAGAAGGTGGAGAAAGTGATTACTTAGGTTAGATCACTTGGTCTGATGCCTAGGTTGTTGAATTCTCAGCTGGAAGTCTCTTATCCCTCTTCAAATTCTTCTCTGTTTGCATGAGAGACCGGTAGTGGTTCTGATCAAACATTCCACTAACTCTCCTATATATGTGTTTTATTAGAATCAATTATGTGTACGTATCCTAAGGCATATCTTGTGGTTCATAAGCATGCTGTCCTATACCTCCTGGTGACTCCAATAGCACACTCCTCATCTAGTAGTACTCACTATGTAAATCTAAATGTCCATCTCATGGCCCCTTTTTATTTAATGAAACTATACGCTCCCCTTTATTTTATTAAATGTCACATTACATTAAGCCTTATCCAACCATATGGCTAATGTTTTATTTATCAAATTAAACCAACTCATCATCACACAAACCCTCGGCTACCTGTACTCGGTGCTCCACGTCTCGACATGCATTTCGAGGTGCGCTATAACCTATTGTTCAAGTTAATTTAATAAGCTTTTGGTTACATTAATCATCTCAATTTGACAACTTATGGTTACATTCATTATGCCAAATTGATAACCTTAACATTGTTTATGTAAATTTATTTAGTTTTCTCTAGTGTTCCCGTATCTCACCTCTCGATACCCGCGTTAGCACACACTTTGAGGTAGCTACCCGTCACATAAACTTGCACGCTCTCATGATTCAACATACACACATGCGATGTATTTAACCAATAATTGAATAAATTGCACCGCAATTAAGCCATCCAACATATAATTAAACCAGTGTACCTAGGTCGACGTGTGTCCTAGCCTACCTACGGCGTCCACGTGGATCTGAGCTGGCGTCCATGTCTGCGATTTCGAGATAATTAACGACATCATTAAAATATGTCGTTACAGTTCTTCCCAACTAAATAAAAATATCGTCCGAAATTTAACCGTAATTTAAGTCTCATACTATAAAATAGCTAAGGGTATCATTATCTCATCATCGACTCGAGCTCCCAGGTGAGTCCCTCTGTCATATAATGCTGCCAACGAACTAAGACCTTAGAGAGTTCCTTGTTCCAAAAAATTTCTACTCTGTGGTCAAAGATCTCTATCGACCTCTCATCGTAAGTCACGTCAGGCTGAACCTCAATATGTCCCAACTCAATAGTCGGTCTCGGTCGTGCCCTAACTAGTCTCAGCATCGAAATGTGAAATGTAGGATGAACCCCAGCTAACTCAACAGGTAACTCTAATCGATACACAACATTGCCCACTCGCTGTGCAATCCTATATGGCCCAATGAACCTCGACGCTAGTTTCCCTTTAATACTAAACCTCTGTGGACCTTTCTGAGGGGAAACATTCAAATACACCATGTCGCCCTCCTCATAGCTCAGTCCCTCGTGATAACGATCCAAATATTTCTTCTGTCTATCTTGTGCGGCTCATAACCTTTGTCGAATCTGTCTGATCTTCTCTGCGTGATCAACAACTATCTCAGACCCAATTGTCATTATATCTTTTAGCTCTACCCAATAGGCATGTCATCTACAAGGCCTCCCATACGGTGCCTCAGACGGTGGCATGTCAATGCTCGCCTGATAGCTGTTATTATATGCAAACTCACACAAAGGCAGATAGTCTTCCCATGAACCCCCAAATTGTAATATATAAGCCCTGAGCATATCTTCTGAGATGTGTATCAGTTGCTCTGACTGTCCGTCGGTCTAAGGATGATAAGTCGTACTAAACTACAACCTGGTGCCAAACTGCTCCTGCATAGCCTCCCAAAGTTTCGATGTCAACCTGGGATCTCTGTCCGATACGATGGAAACCTGCACTTCATGCAATCTAATAATCTCCCACTCAAACAATATGCTCAGCTAAGGAAATGTGTATCTCATGGAAATCGGAATGAAATGAGGCGATTTCGTTAGTCTATCAATCACTACCCAAACGTATCGTGACGCCTCGATGTTTGTAGTAGTCTACTAACGAAACCCATGGTGATGTGCTTCCATTTCCATTATGGAATGAGCAATGGCTGTAACAATCCACCGAGTTTCATGTGCTCAGCCTTCACTTGCTGACAAATGTGATACGCCTACATCAGCCTTCATATCTGGCCACCAGAATAATCGTCTCAAATCATGTTACATCTTGGTCCGACTAGGATGAACTGTGCATCAAGACCGGTGTGCATCTTCCAGAATCCCGTTTCGTATATCTTGATCCGCAGGTATCCACAATCTTCTTCGGTGTCTCAAACATTGATATGTGGTCTCTGCCCAATTAGTGCACTTCGGATATTGAGCCAAACCACTAAACCGCTCATAAAGCCCATTAGTCCTATAACACTTGACAACCTCTCAATCGGTACGGTTGGAACCCTCATCTGACCACAAATGTGTTGCTCAGTTGTAATGGATACCTTTGTCATGCACATAATTGATGCCACTTGTAACAGACTATGCTCGTGTGCCATAGCTCGTAAACCAGTATGACTGTCAATCCCACTTTGACTCAATGCATCCGCTACGACATTCACCTTTCCAGGGTGGTACTCAATAACGAAGTCATAGTTCTTCAGCAACTCCAGCCATCTCCGCTGGCGCATGTTTAGATCCCTTTGAGTAAAAATATAACGTAAACTCTGATGATCTATATACAAAACAAATTTCTCTTCGTAGAGATAGTGCCTCCTAAGCCTTAAGTGCAAAGACGATCGCTGCAAGCTCCAAGTCATACACAGGGTAATTTCCCTCATGTCTCAATCGTTTGGAGAGATGGCAACTGGTCTACCATTTTGCATCAACACGCATCCAAGACCAATGCCCGACGCATCTGTATAAACTGTCAAAGTCTTGCCCAGTTCCAGCAATGTCAATACTAGTGCGGAGGTCAACCTCTTCTTCAGCTCACAAAGGCATCCTCACACTCCTCTAACCAATCAAAACTAACATTTTTCTTGGTCAGTCTCGTCATCGGCGTAACAATCGAAGAAAATTATGTACAAATCACTAGTAATATCCTGCGAGTCCGAGGAAACTCCGTATATCAGCAACAAACTTAGATGTCCTCCAATCAATGATAGCCTGCATGTCCCAAAAACCTCACTGCACTAAGCCAGAAGTCACACTTACTGAACTTTGTGTACAATATGTGCTATCTCAGTGTCGTTAAAACCGCCTTGAGATGTCCCTCGTGATCCTCACGAGTCCTACTGTAGATTAAGATGTCGTCGATGAACACTATGACGAATCTATCTAGATATGGTCTTAAGACCCAATACATCAAATCCATGAAGATCGCTTAGGTGTTAGTCAGCCCAAATGGCATGATTGTGAACTCAAATAGCCCGTATCTCATGCTGAAAGCAGTTTTCTGGATATCCTTTTCTCAAATCCTCAACTGATGATAACCCGAGCGAAGGTCAATCTTCGAGAAGAAACCAGAACCTGCTAACTGATTGAAAAGATCATCTATCCTAGGAAGTAGGTAACGGTTCCTAACTGTCACCTTATTCAACTTCATATAGTCTATGAACATCCTCATCAACCCATCATTCTTCTTCACAAACAATACTGGAGCTCCCCAAGATGACATACTAGGGTAAATAAAACCCTTCTCCAGTAATCCATCTAATTGTCATCTAACTTCCTCCTGCTCCGCTGATGACATCCTATATGGTCTACTGGCAATAGGTGCGTCCCTGGTATTAATTCGATGATAAAATCGACAGCTCGTGGTAGTGGCAATCCGGGTAGGTCATCTAGAAATACATCGACAAAATCTCTCACTACCAGTACATCCTCAATCTTGACCTCCTTCCTAATCTCTGGCTCAATTATCGCTGCAAACGCCTTCATCTCTGTGTTGTAACTAGTCTGCCTCTAGTGATAGGTAAGTCAGTCACACGTCCAACCAGTGCAAACTTTGGTATCCCAGGAATACAAAACTCTATCATTTTACCATAACAATCTATCTGTGCATGATAGGATGACAACCAATCCATCCCAAGAAGCGCATCAAACTCTAGGTACTCTAATACTCGAATATTGGCTGGTAACTGATGTTTTGTCAACCTCTATCATCACCTCTACATATCCGGTTAGGGTATATCTTGTCCCCAACGCCCGTACTAAGGACAAAGTGTGTGTATGTGTCTATGTTTCAAACCCTAACACTCCTACAACACATCCAACAATAACTGATAAAGTACTACCATAATCAAACATAACATGTATAGGTCGTCCAAAAATATGCAACGTACCTTCGATGAGCTGTCTGGTCGCTCCACCATCAGGTCGTGCTATCGTATGAGCTTTCTCTGGCCTGCCTAGCTTTCGACGTAGTGATGGTGGCATCCTGCGGTTGACCATCAAGTGTCCCCTTTGACTACGCCTGTGGCATCCGCGGTTATCCTGCCTCCCAGTTTGTCCATCTCCAGATCTCGGACCCTGACCCTCCTCTAACCCTTGTCATGTCCCCCTAATCTCGGCCCTAATAGTGCATCTGCGGCTGTAGCCTATGCTGATCTACTGGTCCTGATGTGAGGGCATGAACTGGTTGTCTCTCCTCATATTGGAACTGACTGTCCTGATGATCATCCATACGGCCTTTGTCCTGTCTATCATCCCTTCGGCCTCTATCATGACGATCCATTTGTATTTTCGACCTTCGATCCGATCGAGAACTCTGCCCTGTCTGTACTCCAGTACAAGTTATACACCTGCCATCTCTCTACAATAGATATGTCTCATATGTTAATGCTCTATCAAAGATGTCCTACAGAGTAGATGCCCCAGATGATACAACCACTGAAGCTATCCTGTCATCAACCCCTTTGGTGAAATAATAGATCTGCAGGCGCTCCATCCCGACGACATCCATCGAGAACTGAAGTAAATGTCGGGACCTCTCCATGTACTACATCAAGGTCCGGTTACCCTATCTTAAGGTTAAGAACTTCTCCCTCAGTCTCAGTCTAACCTCCATAGGTATGTACTGGTCGTTGAATAGCTCTCTAAACTCAGCCCATGTCGTTGACTTTGGATGCGTATCCCGATACGTGCGTGACTTCTTAAGCATGCACTCGATAGTCACACTTGGATACTCTCATCATTTCTTATCAGCTTATGGAATCGTTAATGAGATACAATCCATTTCCTCACAGCCTCGGGGTCACCACCTTTGTAAATGAAACGTGGGTGAAACTTTAGAAATTCCCTCAACAGCTTTGCCTTTAGAGCTAAAACGAACCCCGATGTAGTAACAGTAGTAGTGATAGTAGTCGTATGACCAGTAGCCATAGGCGGAGGCGTAGGAGTCGGCGTCTCCAAGGGAATGACAACAGCTATGGCTTTTTCTGTCTGTGCACCCTCTACTACTCTCTCGACTGATGTTTGGGGTGTAACCAATATGACAACCGTCCATGTAGGTGACGTAACTGCTCCTGGCTATCTAAATGTAGCAACAACTGTAGATAATGCTGTCAATGCAACAGTCTGATCCTATAGCAAACGAAACACCTTAGCCATCTGCCTCTCCTGAGCCGAGAGTCGGTCCTCCACATTAGGTTCAACTGGGGAGTCTCTAGTTGTACCACTAGGATGACCAATATCCTGAGGTGTCATTGACTGTCCATCCATGATATGCATCGAGAAGCATGTTTCGGATCGGTCTTGGTATTTATATGTATATCATATATATAATGAAAAAATAACACGTATATAGATTCTAACTCAACCTACCCCACATCACTTCCCAACTAAAGTTCTAAGGCAATAACATAGGGTTTACCATTACTAAAGTTTATTTATTACGTCTTATGCTCTTTCATTGTGAATTTTCCTAAGTTCCACAAACTCGGGCTCTGATACCAACTATGGCGGCCCCAGCCGCCCCTAGGTGACATGTCTCCATGTATTCCTTGTCGGCCAGCCCAACTACAAGTGTCTGATACCTGCCCGTCCTCTTTATGTCTCTTAACTCATGTCCACAAATGTAATATTAGATAAACTAGTAAATCATCCTTATATTCTTTGTCCCATACCAACTGTGCTTCTAACTGTTTCAACTGTTACCTAGTTGACATTTTATTGAGATCCTAACCATACTAATAGGTTGTATTTTAAGGTTAACATATTCAACTGAAGGCTCACTTAATACCATTTAAAAAAGATAATTTAGCATGATAAACATTATTTAAAGGCAAAACCTATTGTGGAAAACCATGGAAAGTACTCTGTATATAAGCGACATCACCACAAAAGGTATATATACATGTACCGTATTATCTCAAGTCTCCCAATACCCAAAATATACAAAATATAAAAAATAAACACGTAAAAGTAAGTCCTCGATAATGGGCAATCAGATGTAGTCGCCTAGGATCCCCTTGCCCCTACCGGTACTAGGATCTACACTCAATCATCACAAAAAGACAGATGACGAGTACAGTAAGTAAAATCCCAAGGAACTCCTCTTAGCATTCGTATAATAAAATAAAGGAAATACAAGGAATGCTATCAAGTAAACATGCGGAATGTAAAACATGCAACTGTAAATGGCTCATCACATGAATAAACAACAGACAAGCTAACAAATGTGTGTGCTCGCTTCAGAGGGACTAGACTGTACTTCGGCTCATTAAGTTCCCACTAGTGGTTGCGTCCAACTAGCCCAACACTTAGTCCCTCGCGGCGCAGGCCAAATCCGCTGAGTCACCGACACGTGCACCAAGGCAAGCCCAGGTCACCATTCATAAAGGGTCGGGTCACATGTGCTACAGTGTAGTGCCTCATGAACACACAACAAGGAAATTTGGGGGAGTAACCTCAACCCACATCCAAATATCCGAATAAAAAGATGAACAACAAGGAATAATAGAAACATGTAAACATAATAAATACTCAGAGTTTTTCAGTTGGGTTTTACAAACCTCACACCGCTCTCCGACCTCCCCAAACTCCCGTACCCGACCCATCAAGCTTCCCAACACTGAGCTTCGGTTCACTAAGTCCCTGAAGTCCATTTTTACCAGTATAGTTTGTTTACAAAGGTGTAGATATGTATTAGGTGAAAAATCTCTAAAACAGTCCTAAATTCCCATTTTCATTTGTTATTAGCGCGCTAATTTGTCTACGTAGTGCACTAGTTTTAAGTTAGTCCGCTAAGGGGGTGTACCTAGAGCGCTAGATGGAATTAGCACGCTAGAAATTTTAATTAGCATGCTATTGTTCTTCGTTGCGAAGAACAACGGCACACCCAGGACAGTTAGCGTGCTAATTGCCTTTTGGGACATAATTCTCAATTCGAGAATTCTATCATAGCCTTCTCAATTAGCTATTCTAACTGGTCTATTACCCTCTCCTCATCAAAATAACCTCAATCCATGAATCAGAACACTCCAAACATCAATGTATATCAATTTTTCACAAATCATGCATTTACCACCATCTCCATTAACAACCAATTTCATCAAAAACTAACTAAACTAGTGATTAATTCTCCTTATATATGATCTAATGATATGAAATGGATCATATTTACCCAGCAAACCAGAGGCTAAACCATCAACTCAAATTTCACTAAACACGCCCCAAAAATGGGTTCATTTGCAAGCTTAGAAGGTGGAGAAGGTGATTACCTAGGTTAGATCACTTGGTTTGATGCCTAGGTTGTTGAATTCTCTGCTAGAAGTCTTTTCTCCCTCTTCAAATTCTTCTCTATTTGCATGAGAGATTGGTAGTGGTTCTGATCAAACATTCCACTAACTCTCATATATATATATATATATATATGTTTTATTGGAATCAATTATGTGTACGTATCCCGAGGCATATTTTGTGGTTCACAAGCACGCTGTCTTATACCTTCTGGTGACTCCAGTAGCATACTCCTCATCTAGTACTACTCACTATGTAGATTTAGTTGTCCATCTCATGGCCCCCTTTTTATTTAATGAAACTATAGGCTTCCCTTTATTTTATTAAATGTCACATTACATTAAGCCTTATCCAACCATATTGCTAGTGTTTTATTTATCAAATTAAACCAACTCATCATCACACTAACCCTCGGCTAATCGTATCCAATGCTCCACATCTCAACACACATTTCGAGGTGCGCCATAGCCTATTGTTCGAGTTAATTTAATAAGCCTATGGTTACATTAATCATCTCAATTTGATAACTTATGGTTACATTTATTATGCCAAATCGATAACCTTGACATTGTTTATGTAAATTTATTGAGTTTTCTCTAGTGTACTCGTATCTCGCATCTCGATACCTGCTTTAACACATACTTCGAGGCAGCTATCCGTCATAGAACCTCGCACGTTTCGTGACTCAACATACACACATGCAATGTATTTAACCAATAATTGAATAAACTGCACCGCAATTAAGCCATCCAACACACAATTAAACCAATGTACCTAGGTCGACGTGTGTCTTAGCCTACCCGCAACGTCTACATGGACCTGAGCTGGCGTCCATGTCTGCAATTTCAAGATAATTAATGACATTATTTAAATGGGTTATTACATATATTATTAAGATATCGATGGAGATGGGCTTGCTAAACCACTTTTCTTGCAATTTTTGTTGTGAAAACTTATAAGTGGACAACAAGAGTTGGGTTAAGGATTTAGTGAGAGTAATAAGGCTCCACAACGTGTGATTCAAATATGTTTGAGAACTTATGTTAGAGTTAATAAATACCTGAGCTACTAACCCATGTATTTGTGATTGTATGGCCCAAGAAGTTCTTAATGCCCGAGAGTTGAACCAGTTGTTGTAGTTTTTGGTTCAGACTGATACATTCGTCGATAGCGGAATGTCACGGAAGGAAAAGTAGGAAGAATTTGGTACCATTATACTAAGGATTACATTGAACATTCCACGAAAGGTTCAAGATAGGGCCAATACCTCTGTGATTATGCAAGTTTTCAACATGAATCACTATGATATTAGGGTGTCATGGAGTCAGGACAAGAATCAAGTTTTGTGGGTAAGAAAAAAATTTCTTTCCGGTTTGACCCTTAGTTCCGAGACAAAATGAAAGATTTGAAGATTAGTTGAGATGACATAAACATACTTTTTAATCTTCAGGTAGAAAAGTATACCTTAGTTACAAAAGAATGAAGGCAAGGGTCGAGGATCTCAGGGGGGTACGCGTCGAATCAGAGATCGACACCTATTCAATAATCTTTTGTAAGTAATAAACCTACAATGACATGTTTTAGGTATGAAAAAGATGGTCACATCAGCCGAGACTGTTCTTGAAATCTGAGTGTGATTACGTGGTTTAGGTGTGGAAAGAAAAGACATTATAAGAGCGTGTCCATAACTTTTAAGAGCATCATTTTATGTATCACATACTTAACAACATATCAGGGAATGTGTTCAGGTGGTGACTGAACGAGACTTAAGTACAAATCATAATCTTATTAAAGGTTCAATTTTAGTTTGTGGTCGTGTAGTGATTAAGTTAGGTTAACTCCAGTGTGAGTCCATATTCATCTTGTACTTAACATAGTAATTGGGGATATGGTACATCCTCATTTTATGTATGAGAAATATGTTGTTGAGATCTTCGAACACAAGATGGTTGTTGATTATGTGTGTTATAGTTATTGAAGTTTGACGTGTTGTTGATAATGGATTAGCTAGTCATTATGAAGAAATTGAGATTTTTATTGAAACTATAGTACAAAAGCAAGATTTAAAATTAAACTGGGTAGCTCCATGTATTTTCATGAATTAAGAGAGTTCCAATTTTAATTTTGTGATTGATTTGGTTTTGGAACGAGACCAATAACTATGATGTCCAATAGGGTATCTCTGAAGGAATTGCAAGTGTTGCAGTATCAGTTAGAGGAGTTGATGGATGGAAAAAGTTTATTCATCGAGTTAAGTCGCAGTGGGGCGCAGTAGTCATTTTTGTGAAAAAGAAGAATGGTAATTCGAGTCTTTACATTGATTATAAATAGTGAAACATAGTAAATGTTCAGAATAAATATCTATTGCCTCAAATTAATGATTTGTTTGATCAACTAAATAGATCAAAACTCTTTTCAAAGATTTATTTTCGTTAATGTTACTATCAGTCGAGAGTTTGGGAAGATGATATCCAGAAAACCGCGTTTGGTATCAGATATAGTTTGTTTGAGTTTATTTTTATGTCATTTGGGTTGGATGATGTTCCAACAATAGTTGTAGATTTGATGCAGAGAATGTTGAGGCTATATTTAGGTCACTTTGTGATAGTGCTCATAATGATATCGAGATATACTTTAAGACTCGCGAGGATCATGAATAATATCTTAGAGTTAATCTCTAAAATTTGAGAAATCATAAACTACATGCTAAATTTAGCTAATGCGAGTTTTGGTTATCTGAGGTGAAGTTTTTGGGTGATGTGGTTTGTATGCAATAAGTTTTGGTAGATACGACCAAGAATGAGGCTATCATTGGTTAGTCGAAACCTATCAAATTGACGGAGACACGAAGTTTTCTGGGTTTTGGCTGGTGATTATTGTTAATTTGTGAAAAATCTTCAAAGATAGTTGCGTCAGTTACTGAGTTAACTTAGAAAAATATTCCAATTGTTTGGTCAAACAAATGCAATGTTGTATTTTGAGAAATTGAAGAAGCGTTTGATTTTAACACCAGTTCTTGTATTGCCTAAAACGAGAAAAAGACTTACATTTTAGACTGATGCATTGAAAGTAGGTTTGAGTTGTGCGTTAATGCAAAATGGAAGGGTGATTGTTTAAGATTCTTGTCAATTAAACATTCACGAGAAGAATTATTCTGTTTATGATTTGAAATTAGCAGCGATTGTGTTTGTTTGGAAGCTGTGGAGATATGGGCAAAGTTTTACGCTATTTTCAAGTCATAAGAGTTTGAATTATTTGTTCTCTTAAATAAAATTGAATGTGAGACAATAATAGTAGTTGAACTTTAGAAATACTTTAATTTTAGTCTTAAATACCATTCGGGTGAAGTTAATGTTATTGTTGACACATTGAGCATGAAGACTACTGAAACATTATGTGCAATTAGTCGATTGATTTACGAGTATGAGTTGCTTGAAAAAGTTATTGTTATGATTTTGTCGGAGGTTCTTAAGGTTGATGATGAACCGACTTGTGCTCAATCTAGAGTACAACTCATTTCTATTTAGGAAGTGATAAAGTTTCAGCAAAGTTATGTGGATTATGAAAAGTTTAAGGGGTTTGCTGATAATAATAATAATCTTGATTGAGTTGAGTTTGCGATTAAAGTTTGAGGTTTAAAGCTAGACTGTGGATTCCATCAATGGTCGAGATTCGAAATGAGATATTGAGAGAATCTCATCGGTTTAGATTTAACATTCATCCTAGAAGAACTAGAATATGTTATGATATGAGGTCATTGTATTGGTGGCCAGGGATAAAAGCTGATGTAGGTGATTATGTAAGGAAATGTGAGATTTGTCAACAGGTTAAGGCTGATAGGGGCAAACCTGGAGATACATTGCGGCTATTTCCCATATTGCAATTAAAATGAGAATATATCATGATAGAACTTGTTATTCATTTGCCTATTTTTTGGGAAAAACATGATGTGGTGTGAATTATTATTTATGGACTGGCGAAATATGCTCATGTTCTTTCTATGTACATTTCAGATACTTTTATATAGCTGGGCTTGTTGTGTGGGTGAGATGTGGCTCACTTGTTTGGAGTGTCGCTGATGATATTTTCTTATCTTGATGCTTGATACACATCAGGGTTATGGCAGAGCATACAAGAATTATTTTGACATTCAGTTTATTTCAGTTATGTATTTCATCCTCAGGTGGATGGTCAGATCGAAAGGTGAATTTAAGTGTTGGAGGACATACTCAAGGCTTGTGTACTGGTATATGGAGGTTTATGAGAAGAATACATACTTTTGTGTGAGTTCTTTTATAATAACTATTATTAATTGTGCATTGAAATGATTCCGTTTTAGGCATGGAATGAGATACCTTATCGATCTCTTGGCGGTAGGGTTGAACCAGAGGATTGGGTGGAGTTAGAGTTATAGATGGTTGGATATCACACTGAGGTTGTGCAGTAGATTCATTTACGATTGAAAACGTTTTAGAAAAGATACAAAAGTTATTATGGTCTATATTACAGGTTTGTGATATATAGTGAAAGAAATTAGGTGTATCTGAAAGTCTCCCCTTGCAAAAGGTCATTACAGGTTTGGACTGAAAGGAAAGCTCTCTTTTTTATGGTCGTATGAGATTGTGAAATTGGTTGAAAAGTTTGTGTATAAATTGGAAGTACGACCTCAGTGAGTCGAAATTGATGAAGCATTTCATGTGTTTATGCTCAGGCGGAAAGAATCTGATTCGCATCATATGGTTGAATGGAATCATTTTGATTTGTAGAGTAACGTGTTGTATAAATAGCTAACATGAAAACGAGAGGTGTGTATGAGAGGGCATTTTTCGAATCTCTTTGTGTTCTTGGTTAAATTTTAATTTCGATAACAAAATTCTTATTAGTCGGGAAGATTGTCAAATCCCAAAATTTTTAAATTGGTAATTACAGTTAATCAAGGATTAAGGAAGCTTAATTATGGTTTTGGTCGCGAGTTAGAATTAAACACCATTGAATTTCAGATTTATGATTAATTTTATTAATCTTTGATGTTCGCCTAGTGTTATGTATTATATATTATTGTATTTTGTGAAATTCTGGTGATTGAGTAAATTTGAGATTCGCGAGGTTTTGTCTCGAGATATGTGTCGAGGTCGGTGCTGAGATTGTCAAAATATTGATATAAATATTAGTTTCAAATTTCGGGACGAATAATTGAATTTAAATTCAAAATTCAAAATCTGGATCTTAAATGGTCTTAATGAGCTGATGTGGGGATTTGCCTCGGTTTGCATGTAAGTCGAGATTTGAGGTAGTGTGAAATGAGACGAAGTTGTGTGAGATCTTGTTTCGAGTTTGGTGTCGGTTGACGGTAGTGGAGGTTCTGATTTGGTCCAAAATGGTGCAAGTTTGGATAAGTATGACAAGATGATTGGTCTATAAGGGTTTTGTATGTTATAGACAAAGTCATGATTTTCAGGGTTTTGGTGTAACCAAAACCAACGTTATGGACATTTCATGAAGATGGAATGTTTTGTCAAAAGTTTTGCTCAATTTGGAGAAAAGTCGTATAGAAAATGGGTGTTGGAAGTCAAAACACGTCAAAATAGGGATTTCTGAAATTAATAAATAAAAAGAAATTAAGCTGCTTAGCTGCTGACAAGCAGCTTAAGGTTTATATATAAATAAAGAAAAAAATCAAAAATAAAAAATCAATCGATTCATTTTATATTCAACATAACTTTTTCTCCTATCCTTCTCAATTTGATTTTTCGCTCCTCGAGCTCCCGACATTCGATTTTCGCTTAGTTTTTTTTCCGCAAAACCATAGAGCATCGTGAGACGGTCAGTTCGAGCTAAGTTTCCGCAGTAGAAACGAGGTATTCGGCCTACAATTTGGTAAATTATTAATGTCAGACATATTTTTCCTCAATTCAATTTGAATTCTCGCGATTTTTCAATTTCTATCTCGGGGTTTTGATAGAAATTGGTTGGAATTATTGTTAATTAGTATATTGAATTGATTTGCGTCAATTTGGGATCAACTATTTTTGAAAGGTGAACTAATGCAATTCAATTTATATCTATCTTGGCGATGCTGTAATAGTTGATATTGATAATTGGTTTTAATCTAATTTGATTCCATGAGCTGTGAAAATATTTTGTTCTTGGTATCGGATGGTTTTGTGGCATTTATTATTTAGTCTTGAGGATTTAATTGCGAAAATATTAATTTGGAGAAGTTTTTTTTAATTCAAAATATATAAAATTGCCAAGTCGACAGGCCATATAGGAAAATTCATTACTTTTCTGTCGGTGATTCGATTTGGGTGTTCTTAGAGTCTATGGAAAGTAGGACATGAGTACTACATGTTCCTTTATGGTCATCATAACAAATATTGAGGTTTTCTAGGTTGAAAAGTTATCCAAAATTGGCTAGTTGAAAGCTAGTTGAAATAGTTACATAAATTAATATTTTTGGTAATTGTTCTCAAGCATATCTTGATCGCGGTTTTCATTGGGCTTCATGATATCGTTTCACTTGAAGCTTGACCCATAATATAATTAGATATGCAGGGAAGCTATTGAAACCATTTTCAAGGTCATTCGACACTCTTGGAACCTCAAAAATAAAGCTTGAAGTTGGCTATTTGTAAGGTTAAGTAAATCACATGGTAACCTTTACATTGTATGATTTTATTTCGTATAAATTGCATTGATCATTGAATTACATTTTTGTTGTACACACATACACGATTTGGGAGGGTAAGGCGTTACGAGTCTCCTTATAGTGTCTATATCAGGGTTATTGAACACTATATTATGCTTGAGGGGCTAAAGTCACTGATAATTTGCATCACGTGGTTATTATGAGATCACGTTGAATCATATCATACTCCTATAGTCTAAAGGAACGAAACTCGTTTGGTTATTCTCCCCATGCGTGAGTCCTTATTATTGTTTACTTACCACTTTCGGATGTCGGTAGTCTAATTGTGTTCGGATAACAGAAACGAGATGGATTCAAGGTTGTATTTAAATTCCTTGGATTATATTGTTCGTTTAAATTCTTTTCATTATTATGCATTTGATTACTACATGTGTACTGGATAGTGTGAGATTTACTTATCTGACATTATCAGATTTTTATAATTAGATAATGACAAGTTTTAGCGGCAACAAAGGAAATGAAAAGCTTTCCGACTGTTGATGACTTGCTCAGTTTCTTTCTCTCTATGTTTGTATTACTTTTGAATATAAACTATTGTATAAATGAGTTTTTGGGTTCGTATGAGGTTATGATATATTTTGAAAGTGTTGAAATGGTTTTGAGAATGATTGGAATTGTTTTAATAGTTTTAGGATGGATTGAGATGCTGAGAAGTTAAGGTATTAATGATTTAATAATGTTGAAAGTCTGAGATAGTTTAGAATGAATAAATAATCATCATAAATGCGATATATTTTGTTATGGGGTGGTTTGTGAGTCCTTAAGCATTTCCATCAAGCTGAGTAGGTTTGTTGAAGATTTATGAAGGCCGAGATTTTCGGTGTAGGCTTACAAATAGTGAAGATGCAGGCGAAAACTTTTTACGAATATTTGAAGATTATATAATTAATCTTTATTGATTTTAAAGTACAAGATTTGTTTTAGAATCCTTTTGTGGTTGATTTAGAATCATATTTGATAATTACTATAATATATTTTTATTTATTTATTGGAGGAGAGGTTAGGGCTGGTAGGTTATTAGGAGATTAAGGTAATTTAGGCCGGTCAGATGCCCTAACTAAGTGGGGTCTGACATGGATCCTTTTAAGTGGATGGTGAAAATCATTAGAACTTACTAGAACGTATGATATGTTCATGAATGAAAGTTATAGAGTTTTGAACTCCATCTTAATCGAGTTGTTATCTTGTTATCGATAACAAGATGAAATCTTTAAAGATTTAGGACGTGCACGAGCATTACCGCAAAGAGTTGTAAATTGTGACGGTAAATTTGTTCATGCCAGATTTTGCAAATACCAATACTAAGTTTCAAAGATAAATTACTTTTATAAGTATTGAATATTAACTGCAAATCGACATATTTGAATGTGACTGAGACAATTTGAGATTGTCGAATATTCCACATAAAGGCGAAAGAAAACAAATCTTGAAATAATTGAATGATATAAACAATTGATCAAGAGATCTTTGACATCGTTGTGTAATTTATTCAATTAACTCAAGTATGAGTATTGTTGTAAGTTAAAAATAGATACGAGGATACCTTGGAGGGAAGTTGAAAATATAGTTTGACTACAATATTTGCTTGATTTGTACCTGAATTGTAGAAGAAATTAGAGGATTATCTTAAGACTTTTTATTCAGGTAAATATGTGTGTTGATATAATAAAGCAAAATTGTAGTTTATACTTCTAGCTATATCATGAAATCCGAGAATTTCATAAGCTTGATTGGGCAGTCTAATTAAGCGATTTCGATTTTTATTGGAATTAAAGTATCCGAAGTGAGACCCACGCTTTACGGAACAAAGATCATAAGTTTAAATATTATTTTTGTATGACGTATGAGTAATTAGAGTAATATACTGTATTCGTCGTGAAACGAGTTGGATTAGTGTTTAGACGTGATGTTCGCTTGTTTCAGAGAGCATGGGTGTTTTTCCCAATTTTTGACGAAATTGGGGTATTTTATGGGGTTTAATTTGGTTCAAAAATTGAGATAAACATGAAATTTAAGAAGAAAAATGCAAAATTACCCAAAAGGGCAATAACATTGTTACATTGGGTTTATTTAAGCAAGGGCAAAGGTGTAATTCTCCACTATATCCCAAGTTATCAAGTGTGAAAACAAGAAATGGGTTGAAAACCCAAAATCACTGTCAAATCTGAATTTTTAAATCGGTAATTATGGCTAAACAAGGATTAAAGGAGACTAATTATAGTTTTGGCCACGAGTTAAGAGTTAAACACTAGTAAAATTGAGATTTTTAATTAATTTTATTTTTTTGTGATGTGTGCCTAGTGTTGTGTATTATATATTATGTTATTTTACGTAATTCTAGTCGATTGAGTGAATTCATGTTTCGCGGTGTTTTGTCCCGAGATAAGTGTCGAGATGGGTGTCGAGATAATTAAAATATTGACATGAATATTTGTTTCGAATTTCATGACAAATAATTAAATTTAAGTTTAAAATTTGAATTTTAGACTTTTAATGGATTTATATGGGCCCCACATCTCGATTTGTGTGCAAGACAAGTTTTTCGAGGGTATTGGAGTGCTTTGATAAATTCTCTAATTTTTTTTTATCAAAGTAAGGTATTTTTCGAAGTTTAACTTGAAAAAAACCGAAGAGATAAATACGAAATAAATATAAAAATAGAAAAATGACAAAAGAGCAATAAGGGTATTGTTTTGTTAAGTTGAGGATAGGATTAGAAGGGTGATTTGGTCATTTGGTGACCTTCCTTTTTAATCAAAATCGATTCAGTGGGGATTGTTATCCACTGTTCATCGTCCCTTTCATTCGGTCATTCATTGTCCTTCATTTTCATCTTCGTCCTCTCTCCTCACTGTCTCTCTATCTCTCTCTCATCACTGTTGTTGTTGATCGAATAGAGAAGCCGTGACAGGAGCGGCGTTGAAGAACAGTGGAAAGTAAGCTATGGAAATATGATTTTAGTTCGAATTGGAAGAGGTTGTTGTTGGTTGTTGGTTTTGATCAGATTGAGGGACAGAGAGGAGGAGTTGTGGTTCGAAATTGATAAAAAAAAGCGTGGACTGTAAAACCGAGAGGGAAGGAGGAGGAAGAAGGCGAGGGAGGTGACCAAAAAGGGGGAACTGTTGAAGAAGACAATGAGGAGGGGGTGAGATCCCAACTCTCAAAAGTTTTTTTTTTTTTTAAAATCAGTTGGGATCTGTTTCGTCCTAACGAGGAAGATGGGGGTTTGAACCCCCCACATCGGACCGGACCAGGTCCGGTTTGGGGGGTCAAACCCTCCTAATAAAAAAAATGTTTTAAAAATGGTTTTGAAAATTGGAAAAAAACAAAATAAAATCCCTGAAAAATAGAGAAAATAGGATTTTTGGACAAATTGACGAAAATTGAAGAATTTTATGAAAAATATGGATTTTGGGATTTTCTCGAGGATTTATATCGGGTTTTTTTCTCATAATGCGTGTTACGATACCCGAAAATATCCAAAATTTGAAAAATTATTTTATAGCATAGTCTAGGTAAATTTTCTATTTTGAATCACAATTTGAAGTCAAAATTGAGATTCAGACATCCGAGGAGTTGATTTGGAGGGATTCCAGGGATTTTTGAGTTGAGACATGCCTAATTAAAATATAATAAATTGAAAAAACTATGTTTAAACCTAGACAACGTAATTCTTGATGTCGAACAATAATTTTGAGTTGAAAATGAAATTCGAACATTGGATAATATATTTGGGAAACATTTTAAGGGTTTCGAGACTTGATTGGGTTAGTTTAAGTGCAACAAGTTGAAAAATAATTGTAGAATTGTTATGGAATCTTATAGGACTTACAAATTAATTTTAGGACCGCAATTGGAACCCTATATGGAAAAGTTGACCGACTCGAGCGCAAGGGAAACGTTGGTATCGTGTTTGTATGGTTAAGTAAATCTCATAGTAACCTTTAAATTGTATGAGTATTTATCAATTATAATTGCATGCATTGTTTATTGCTGCATATTTATTGATCATGCATTCACGGACACGAGAGGAAGGAGGCCTTTGGGGATCCCATACCATTGTGTTCATTGGCTATATGTGTGGTAGGATGAACACCGTGGTGCTCTGCAATCGGGGTCACTTATCATTATAAACATTTGTTTAGGATGTGATGTTTTTGTGATGCTGGTCAGGATCATACTCCACAAAGAGTCGAGTGCATGGCTTCCTGAGGGATTTCCTCTCTCAACCTCACGAATATTTATTACTGCTTACTCACCACTTTTGAAAAGACGTCTTCTGATTGTGGTCAGTCAACAAAAATGAGATAGATTGCATACTTTCTATATTTATGTTTCCTTGCGATATTATTGTTTGTTTAAATTCTTGGAATATAATGCATTTGATTATTATTGGTATACTGGATAGTGTGTGATTTACTTCTCTGACATTATCAAATTTCTATAATTAGGTAATGACAAGTGCGAGCAATGACAATGGAAAGGGAAAGCTATCAGATTAACTATGACTTGATTAGTTCCTTTCTCTCTATGTATGTATTATTTTTAATATAATATATTGTATAAATGGGTTTTTGGGTCCGTGTGTAGTTAGGATCTACTTTGGAATGGTTGTAACAGTTTCGAGACGGATTGAGATTATTTTGAGCTAAGGTAATGTTAGTTTAAGGATTTTGATACTTTAAAATTAGGTTAGAATAAATATAAATTCAATCAATGCAATATATACTATTATGAGGTGGATTGTGAGTCCTTCGATATTTCTACTAAAGCTGAGCAGGTTTTGTTGAAGGTTTTTAAAGGCCGAGATTTCTGGCATAAGCTTAGAAATAAATGAGGTGTCGTCGAAATTTTTTTACGAATTTTTATGGATAATGTAGCTAATCTAAATGAACTTTGAGGATTATATAATTAATTTTTACCGAACTTTGAGGTTTAAGATCACTTTAAAAATCTTTGTGGTTGGTAAAGTTTTATAATTGATGATTACGAGATCTAAATTTATTTATTTATTGATGGATAGGTTAAGAGGCTGCTAGATTATCAGGGGTTTAAGGTAATCTAGGCTAGTCAAATGCCTTTATTAAGTGGGGTCTGACAATGTTGGTATCAAAGCCTAGAATTCTAAAGGAATCTTGTTGAGTGAGGTTTAGTGAGTGACTTGTTATGAAATAACGTGACGAAATGAGGCTAAAAGTTTTAATTTTTTTATTTGAGTTATATTAGTTTTATAATATTGAGATATTGATGGATATATTGATGGATATAGTTATGCAATCCATTCATTGTATAGCAAGAGTCGGATCAGGGATCTAGCGAGGAAATAGGGATTTGCAATGTGTAGATTTAAATATGTTTCAGAACATGGCTGAATAGAGTTGAATATCTTATGAGCATATGTGGTAGCTCAAGCACTTGGGGTTTGTGTTGCTCACGAGGAGCAAGCTACCTTTACAGTTCATCCCGAAGTTGAGCCGGTTGTTGCAGTTTCGACTTGGGCTAATTCAACGGCGCTTAGTGGAATGTCAAAGGAGGAAAGGCAGAGGAGAGAGTTTAGGAAGTACAACCCTATGTACTTCTATGGTGAATTAGACTTGAGGGTTGTTAAGACTTGGGTTCTCAATCACAAGAAGCTTCATAATATGTTGGGTATTGATTAACGTTTAAGATCTTCAATATCTCATGCTATTTGTAAGCCGATGTTGAGATTTGGTGGAGATAACTGAGCAATACTTTGATGAGAGTTTGGTTTTGCAAAAAAAAAAAAAAAACTAGAATTTGATCATCTAGTTCAGGGAGACATGTTATTGGCTCATTACGATGCTCAGTTTAATTATCTTTTAAGGTTTACTGGGGAGTTGAGAATGATAGAGAAAGAGAAGATGTAAGTATATGTATGGGTTGCAAGAAGAAATTGGTACCATTATATCGACGACTAAACCGAACACTCTACGAGAGGTTCGAAATAGGGCCATAACTTATATGACCACACAAACTTTTAGCACGAATTACAACGATATCAATGGGTTGTTCTTGAGGGAAAGAAAAGATTTCCAGGAGGTTTAACTCGAGTTTCTAAAAGTAAGGAAAGAGTGGAGAGCTACCATTTACACCGACGATACCTATTGTCCCATCATACGTGCATTGCAATCATTTTCCAAACACAACCAATAGACCCTCGGAGTTGACATAAACAGGGTCAGGACATACATGATCACATTCCTTTCAGCTTGTAGCTCAGAGAGTACATTTCAATCGCATGAGTGGAGATAAGGTCGAGGATCTCAAAGACAGGCTACGAGTAAAGATCGACGACTAGCCATGAATCTTATGTAGGTAGTAAACCTACGGTTACATGTTTTGGGTATGGAAAACATGGTCACATCATCCAAGATTGTCCTCAAAATTTGAGTGTAGTTGTGTATTTGGACTTGGAAAAAAGGACATTATAGAAGTATATGTCTACAACTTTTGAGAGCATTCTTTAGTGTGTTACAACCTCAACAACAAATTAAGGAACGTGTTCAGGTGGTGACCGAACCAAATTTGGAGGCAAATCAAAATCTTATTGAAATTACGATTTCAATTTGTGGTTAATATATGCATGCTTTAATTGATTCTGGTTTTACGATTTGTTTTATATAAGGTAATGTGATAATTGAGTTAGGGTTAACTCTGTTTCAAGTCCTTCATATTGTTCTCAACCTAGTAATTGGGGATAAGGTGTGTTCTCACTTTGTGTGTGCTCAGGATGAGATATTGAGAGAATCTCATTTGGTTAGATATAACATTCATCCCGGCATGACCAAAATATATCACGATGTGGAGCGATTGTATTGGTGGCTAGGGATGAAAACTGATATGGTTGACTATGTTAGGAGTTTTGAGATTTGCTAACAGGTTAAAACCAATTAACAGAAACCTTAAGGTATGTTTTGATGTATTTTTTTACTAATCATCTGCCTACTTTACGGAGAAAACATAAAACAATCTAGATTATTGTTGATGGACGAACAAAGCCATTTTCTTCTTATCCCAATTTTCGATACCTTTAAACATTCGAGTTTGTTGTATGGACGAGATGTGGTTTGTTCGTTAGGAGTGTTATTGATGATAGTTTTTGATCTTATTGTTCTCTTGCCGATTGGGTTGAATTAGAGGATTTGGTGAAGTTTGTAGCCACAGATGGTTTGAGATCATATCGAGGTTGTTCTGCAGATTCGTCTAAGATTAAAAGCGGCTCGAGAAAGACACAAGACTTATCATAATCTCTATCACCGATTATGGAATATAGTGAAGGGTATTGAGTTTAATTGAAAGTCTCCCCTTGCAAAGACCATTATTGGTTTGGATTGAAAAGAAAATTCTCTTTGATTAACATGACCTTTTTAGATTGTGAAACAGTTTGGGAAGGTTGCGTATGAACTTGCATTATCACCTTAGTCAGTCGGAGTTTATGATGTATTTTACGTGTTTATGCTCAAGTGAAAGAAATCTGATTCACATCACATAGTAGAAATAGAATCAGTTTGATTTGTAGGATGATGTGTCATTTGAAGAACAACCTATTTTGATTGTGAAAGGAATGTACAAAAGTTTGAAATAAAGAAATTCCACTTATTTTGGTTAAATGGGAATTTCATGGTGATTTGGACTTAACATGGGAATGTGTGATACATAAGAGAGCATTTTTCATATCTCTTTTAATTCAGTTAAATTTGGTTCAATTTTAATTTTGAGAACGAAATTCATATTAGTTGGGAATATTGCCAAATCTCAAAATTTTTAAATCGGTAATTATAGCTAAACAAGGATTAAGTGTAACGGCTTGAATTTAATTCATCGTTATTTCTGACGTGGTTGCAAACGTGGCTGACAGCTTAGACGCTCGTGGGACCCGCAACTAGGCTGTGCGGGCCTGGAGTTAGGTAAATAGTAATTTTTGTGTGCTGAATTGTTAATTTGCGATGTTTATATTGAAATAGTGTAAATGGCATCGAAAAGTGTTATTATATTCCATTCGATGTGCGAGACTCTGTGTAATGTATTTGCCTCGATATGCATGTCGACGCGAGTACCGGGTAGTTTAGCTGACTTAACACTAGGTCGAGGAAACTAAAACACACAAAAATGAATAAAATTGGTTATATAATTAATATGGGTGGTTAGGGACATGGTAGTACGCGTATGTCGCGATTCGGGATGTGAAACCGGCGCGGAACACCCGAAAATGGACTTTTCGTGCTAAGAACAAGAGTAAGTGAGTTAATGGTGTCACAATTATAGTCACTAGTGGTTGGAAAGGGAGCAAAAGAAGGTCATTGATTGCCTAGTGATTCACGTGTGAGTGGAGATGATCTATGACATTTATAAGTCAAGCATACTCATTTTCCACCACCTTTTCTTTCTCTTCATCATCTTGTCCGAGATTAAGAGGAGGAACCCATGGTTTTGGAGGCTCAGATGTGGTGAATCAAGGAGTTTGGAGGTGTGAAACATCAAGTCCAAGGTGAGAATCACAACTATCTTCACTTTCTCTATCTTTTGATCATAATATTAGAGGTGTTGGTGATGGTTTTGGTGATTGTTGAGCTGTTGTTATGATGAGTTTCTAGTGTGTTGAAGTGTTGTTATTGGTATTGTGGTTGTTGTTGGGTGTGTGAAAAACCCAAAAAGCTTTAGCAGTTTTGCTGCCCATAACCCGATTAGCGTGCTAGGCTAGAAAATTAGCGCGCTAATGTTCTTTTGGGTAATGAACGTATAACTGTTTGGGCATCTAGCGCGCTAATGCTCATACCTAGCACACTAATAGAAACATGTTTTGAAATAATTAGTGTGAAATGACTTAACACACATACAAATGACTAAATATCACTTATACATGGAAATAGGTTAGTACGAGCTATAATTTGGGATATCCGGGACTAGGCGGAGTCGGACCGGGGGTTAGTGACGGTACATAAAGTGCGGTGTGAGGTGTGTAATATCCAATTGCAATTTCATAAGTAGTATTCACTTATGCTTTTGAATTCATTTTTTGTGTTTCATTATTATATTCCTAGTATGGTTATAATGGACGAACTTTGAGGCTCTCCTCGTGCCATTTTTTATGTACGTCCATTTGGCCATAATATGTGTGCCATCTCGGTGAATAGGGCTACCCAAGAGAGTGACAAGCACGTGTGGGTGCGTTGTAGGTTTCACGTCGACCACTTAGCGGATCCAGATACTGGCCTTGCTTGAGTGCTACTTGCCGCCATTAGTCTGTGAGAGTTCGAAGTATGGCGCTAGTCAGACCCTAGGGGCTAGGAACACATACTTTGAGCTTTCACTATTACATTTGCATGCGATGAGCACAGTTGCCTGTATTTTATTTTCGCATCTTTATTTAATAGTTTTGTTTCAATTCCAATACTTACTTTCCGTATCGCTAACTTAATTTCCTTGGGAATACTTACTCTGTGCTCGTCATCTATTTTTTGTGATAACTTGAGTGGGCAAGGGCAAGCTACCGGAACATAGAGACGTTTAGCCAGGCTTGTATGTTTGTATATACTTATTTTGTTTTATTTTGGGATTTAGGATTTTTGTGAGACACTAGACTCTGTACTGTTGATATTTTGATACATTGAGGTACATATGATATATGGGTTTTCCACACTAGGTATTAGAGTTAATTGCATGACTTCTGCTGTGATTTATTTGGGTTGAAAATGATCATAATAGATGACTTGAGTTCAGTAACAATTTAAACAATAAATTGTTGTCTTTTGAGGTTAATAATGATTAAATGGTGGATGAGTTGGCATGTGGGACACAACTAGTGCTGGTAGGCCAGGTTGTGGGCCCGTATCGGCCCTAGTGGCGATCCATTTGGAAAATGAGCCATTACATTTTGGTATCAGAGCAAGGTTAGTGAACCTCGAGGAATTGGAAGTTAACTCTGATACGATTACATTTGTGGGATAATTTGAGAATAAATCTTAATGAATAAACTTTAGATGTGGAAACCCAAAGGAATTGCTTAAAGTCCTAGTTGGGAAAGAGTGAGATACGTAGAATTAAGAGATATACATGTTATATTTTGAGTGTATTATATATATAATAACATTGATATTAAGGCTAATTAAGTGCACATTCTTCCATGCAGATATTGATGGACAAATAACCATCAGATACCCAGCCCGAGGTCAGAGATACCAGTGATCTGACGAGATCGACCCTAACATCGGAGTCGTTGGCACGGACGATGGATGATCAGTTCGCGATGCTTATGGATATGTTGAGAGCTCGAGAGGTTACTATTCCTCCTACTACTGTTGCTACATCGACGATTACGCAGGCAGTCGTAGCGCCTACTTTAGCCGAGGTTCAAGCGTAGGCGACAATATCAGAGACAGAGAGGGGACTACACCAGCCGTAGGACTAGTGGATGCTGCGGTGGTGGTTACACTTGCTACGACCAAGCAGCCAGTAGTGGCATCGACTTCTGGGGATTAGATGACAGTAGAGGCTAAAAAGATGAGGAGCTTTTTTAAGTCCTCTATAAGGTATTTTTATGGAGCCGGATATCCAAAGGTAGCTAGGATGTCGCTATTATCCCATGAGCGGCTACATGACTTGCTGCAAGTTGAGGAGATCGATCGGCCGCGATTATCGAGTTTCTATTTGAGAGTCGATGCAGCGATCTGGTGGACTACTTACACTGCGACTCATCTTGTTGTGTCTACGTGGGCAGAGTTCCAGACATTGTTCATGAATGAGTATAAACCGATGGAGGTCAGGGTTTGCTTGATAGAGGAGTTTTTGTCCTTAGTGTAGGGTGATATGTCGGTCACTGTCTACATGAAGAGGTTTCGATATCTGCTTTCGTACTCTATGGACATAGCAGGTACTGACGGACTATAAATATATTATTTTATCTGATGTCTTGGGAGGATAGCAAAAACAGTGGTATCTAGCGGAGCTCGTACACTGACTAAGGTCTACGATAGGTGCCTCGCACATGAGACCTACATGGTTCAGATAGCCAGTCGACAAGCTAATCAAGCTACGCACTGCAGGGTTAGTAAAGTAAGCCAGTATCAGGATCTCGGTCAGATCAGAGGCCGAAGAGACAGAGGGATCAAGGCCAACAAAGACGGAGCTATAAACCTCGCCTAGGAGATTGGCAGACTGGTTAAGGTAGTGGAGGTGACAAATATCGTTGTGATGATCGTCAGATGACATATTTAAGTCTTATGCACCCGTTAAGCAGTCTAGGCAACAAAGGCGGGATAGAGGTTCGAAAGGCCCGAGTCGAGGCCGAGCCAAATGCCGAATCAACAGAGTTCTAGCAGATCGGAGACCTCGCACATGTTACTGTGGTGGTCAGGTGGGGCATATTGTGGCGGACTATACTAGACTTGCACCCTTAGCACCAGAGATAGAGCAGCCAAAGATAGGGCGCATATAACAACATTTAGGGTAGCGCAGCTAGACTGGGAGGCGACCAGACAACTAGTTGTACATTATTTGTTTATGGTACTCATATGCATGTTATGATGGATTCTGGTAATACTTTGTCTTTTATTTCTAGACGCATGGTAGGAAAGTTATGGTTATCTACACATACCTTAGATACATATCTTGTTCTCTGCATGACTATTGGGGATAAGACTTGCCTTAACCGGATATGGCATAATTGTATTGTGGATATTGAAGGACATCAACTACCGGCTGATTTGAGGGTGTTATAGTACTTGAAGTTCAACGCGATGTTCGAATGGATTATTTATCATCCTATCACTCACAGATCGACTATTTCAGTAAGACTGTGACGTTTGACATCGAGGGGATTCAACGGTTTACATTCGTTGGAGTTGCGGCTGCATTACCCATCACTTGGGGCTAATTAGCTACGTCGCAGAAGATGGAGGCGTACGCGTTTATGATTGAGCCGGAACGTAAGAAGATGCTGAAGGTTGAGAATGTCCCTATTATCTATGAGTTTCTAGACGTGTTTCCGGATGATTTGCCTAGTTTACCACCACCACGAGCTGTGGAGTTTATTAATGAATTAATTATGGGGACTCAGCTAATCTACAACTGACCATATTAGATGTCAGGAACGGAGCATGAGGAGTTGAGGATCCAGTTAGTGGACTTACTGTAGAAAGGTTTCATTCACCTTAGCATGTCGCCTTGGGGAGCTCCAGTTCTGTTAGTGAAGAAGAAGGACAACTCTATGCGTGTTTATGGACAATCATAAGCTAAATCAGGTGACGATTCAGAATCATTGTCCACTTTCGAGAATCGACAACTTATTCGATCATTTGGTTGGGGCCAAGTTCTTCTCGAAGATCGATTTACGATCAGGATACCATCAATTTAGGATTTGAGAAGAGGATGTAGAGAAGACCGCATTTAGGACGCATTATGGCCTGTCCGAGTTCACGCTCATGCCATTTGGGCTGACTAATGCACCGACGATCTTCATGGATCTTATGCATAGGGTGTTGAGGCCATACCTTGATCGATACGTCATTGTTTTTATTGACGACATCGTGATTTACAATAAGACTCATGTGGAGCACGAGAGGCATCTTAGAGATATATCGTCGACAAGAGAGCACAGACTGTATGCCAAGTTAAGCAAATGTGCATTTTGGCTGAGTGAGGTGAAGTTCTTGGGCTATTTCATCAGTGGTCAGGGCATATCAATTGATGGTGAAAAGACTCGAGCGATTATTAACTAGAAGACACTCGAATCTGTATCTGACACCTAGAGTTTCCTGAGTTTGGCAGGATATTACAGGCTTTGTGCAAGACTTCTCGATGATTGCAGCGCCATTGACGAAGCTGAAAAGAAGGATGTTAGATTTGAATGGTCACATGAATGTGAGGATGCTTTCTGGGGAAGAAGAAATTGACTTCGACACTAGTTTTAGCTTTACTGGTGGTAGGTAAAGGTTTTTTAATCTATATTAATGCATTAGACACTGGGTTGGGTGGCCTGGTGATGCAGAATGGACACCCAGTGGCCTATTTATCCCGACTGTTGAGACCTCACGAGGTCAATTATCTAGTGCACGACTTGGAGCTTGCGACATTTATGTTTGCACTGAAGGCATGAGGCATTACTTGTATGGAGAGAGGTTTGTGTTGTTCACATGCCACCAGAGCTTGAGATATTTGTTTACTTAGAGGGAGTTGAACATGCGACAGCGATGATGGCTCGAGTTAATAAAGGACTATGACTTTGCTTGTGACGACCCCTTCTCCAAATAAAGACACGCGCTCGGCCTAATCCCTTAATTGAGCCCTAATATCCCATATAGGACCTAACAATGAACTAGTCAACTTTAGTTAAACACCTAAACATCTATAATTTATTATACCACATGCAGTTAACGAGATTGTTCTAGTGACTAACCTATGGTTGTCTATAAATCAGAGTTCATTTATATTTTTGTCTAACAAATTATTCAGCGGAAGTCTTCTTAAGTTACTGGTGGACATAAGGCCTAACGTATTATGGAAAAATCAAGAAATAGAGATGACATGCATATATAAACAAAAGTGGTGATAGATACAACATGTGTCTGGTCATATATTCCTATTACTCAACCCAAAAGTAAAAAAACATCATGTATATAAAAAAATGTCATACAAAGAATGCAAAACGTATAAAAAATATGTTGTAGTAGTCCTTCACTGGCTCAGAGGTAGTCACCAATCTTCTCTTTTCCTGGTCTGCTACTCACCGTCACAAACTAGATGGTGAGTACATGAAGGACATAATTTAAATAGTAAATATGCTGAAAGAAACATCATGCAAAGAGATACTTGAGTTAACCAAATATGAAACTGAGTCAAGGCTAAGTAGTAATGGATTAAGGTTGGTTGACCATGATCTTCATCACATCGGCCTTTCCATTACAATTTGAGCTCTGCTCTATAGCATTTCCTTTCAAATTGAGCTCTATCTTATAATGTCAAAAGGTCGTACTTACGATTACGCCTTTTCTATTCCAAGTGAATTACTCATCACTGGAATGTATACTTGCAAACATACCCGAGTTTTAAAACTCATCATGTTCATCCAAGTTATTCTTGCGCCACCAAACCCCAAGGTATGGTTACCCCGTTCAGGCACGTTACCCGTGTGTCATGTAAGGGAGTGAAAAATTCCCTAACATCCCGAAAAGTCTAGAACCCCGTATGAAAGCTGAATTTCTATCATCAAATGACCCTAACCACAAGAACCACTTTCATATTAAAAAATGACACTGTATTGGAATCGAAGAGATGTAACTGCAAAGTAATGCACAAAGGATTAGATTCAAAAGAAACAAACTAACCTAATAGCATGCTGTATCACTGACTTCCACACACAACAATCAACGCGACAGAGGGTGGGAATTGGAATCAATGATATACACAACAGAGTATGCTATGAACAACATCATAAAATGAGAACTGAACAAGTCATAGCATATGTATTTCAAAGGCAATTCAGTTCGAGTAACTAAGAATAAATAAAGAAATGGAATGAAATGTAAATAAATGTCTCAATCAGTTTACTTACATACACACATCAATTCCTATGCTATCCGACTTTTCGTCGTGTCGATGTACGCACCCAAACCTCGTAATAGCTTTTTACGGTCCTATCATTTAAGATTTATCAATTTAAAGTCTCTATTAAAATTGGACGAAATCGGTATAAATCGAATTCGAGACCAATTTGTTAATTTTGCGCTTATCGAGGTAAAAATCCCGTAAAAGTCGCATCCGATAGTTCAAATATTTTTTTTCATAGAAATTTATCAATTTCTATTCATTTTGTCGTAATAGAATTCTTCGAAATTTTTCCTAATTTTTCTGTAATTTTCTTGAATTGTTTTCTATTTTTTGGAATTTCTTTTATTAAAAATCAGTTTTATTTAATTAAATAATTAAATATATATTATTTTATTGGGATGGGTCCGGGTGAACCCGACCCGGTCCATCCGGACCCGGGTCAGTCTGACCCGTTCCCCATCGGGTCATGGTCGGCCCGACCCGGCCCATATGAGGTAGCTCGACCCGTGCTACCCATCTTCTTCTTCACCAAAGCACGACGTGCTCTGGTTAACATTTTTTTTGTACTGGGGTTGGGAGTCCATCCCCAACCCCAAGTTGGGTTCGTGCGGGGAGATAACTCCCCTGCCGTCCCTTGAGTTCGACGACGAACTTGCCATGGGAGTTCGTCCGAGTCTCCCACCTCGGACTAACAACCACAACAAATAAAACAACAACGACAACACAACAACAACCGAAATCAACAACTCACCTTGATCACCTTCGTCGAGCTCTCGGTCTCTCTCTCTCTCTCATGGTCTCTCTCTCCCGGTGTCTCTCATTCTTCTTCCTTTTGGTTTCTCTTCTCCTCTGTGCGTTTTTTTTTTTTTTTTTATTTTGAGAAATCAAAATAGGATAAGTCTTTTTGACTTTGGGGTGCAATTGACCCATATATACATATATATATTTGGTTTTAATTGATGTGGCCACTTATGGATCACTAGCTTCTAGCATTTTTGTAACTAATTACACTTACCCCACGAGCTGCTACCTCGGGCCTACGTCGACACGTGACTCGAGGTGCGTCCCCGCTATCTCGGTATCTGCATGCCCGTAAATGACTTAGTAGTCTACACATGTACAATACACTAGAAAAACAACATACAAATATAACATTTACCTCGACCACCGTGCCTCATAGTGATACGTATATCGCTGCTGGGTCCCACGTTATGGGTCATTTTGTCATGATTAACGAGTTAAACGTGTATTAATTATTGGGTCGTGACAATACTTCCCGACTAATAGGAAGTTCGTCTTCAAACTTAATTTAAATGAATTTTAACATATACCTGACTCGAAGAGTTATGGAAATCTGTCTCGCATATAGTCTTCCTATTCCCAAGTCAGTTTTGAATCTCCATGAAACTGCCACTTGAATAATACTTTTGGGATGGACTTGCTTCTTAACTGCTGTACCTTTCGGTCAATAATTTGAATTGGTTCCTCTTCATATGAGATACCTTCACTCAAATCAATCTGACTTAAATCCACTCTCGGTCTTTCGCCTACCTTTGATTTAGCTAGTCGAAGCATCGAAATATAAAACACCGGATGGATTCCCGACATATGTGGAGATAATTCTAACTCGTATGCAACCTTTCCAACCTGTTTCTTGATCTTGAAAGACCCGATGAATCTCGGTGCTAATTTGCATTTCAAACCAAATCGATGATGACTCTTACAAGGAAAAACTTTTAAATACACTAAAGCTCCCTCATCATATGTGAGATTGATGCGATACATGTCTGCATAATTCTTTTGCCTCTCTTGGGCTCGTTTAAGCTTATGGCGAATCTGCCTTACTTTTTTTGTGTGATCGACAACAATTTCAGGCCCTAACAAGTTTCGGTCTTATGGTTCAGCCCAACAAGATAGTCAACGACACGGTCTGCCATATAACGCCTCAAATGGCGTCATTTCAATACTCGCCTGATAATTGTTGTTGTATGCAAATTCACACAGTGGTAAATACTCTTCCAACGATCTGCCAAACTCAAGTACACACACCTTGAGCATATATTCGATTGTTTGAATCAACCTTCAGTCTGCCCATTAGTCTAAGGTGAAAGGCTGTGCTAAACTGTAAGCGCGTACTATATTGCTCCCGCATACTCTACCACATCTTAGACATATACATAACATCTATGTCTAACGTAATAGTCAAAGGTACTCCTTGCAGCCAGGTAATCTCTCTCGAATAATACACTCAACTGCAGGTCAAATCTGAAATAAGCTACAACTAGTATGAAATGAGTAGATTTCATCAATCTGTCTACAATCACCTAGATGGAATCATGTCGATGAACAATCATTGGCTGTCCTCGAACAAAATCTATGGCTACGTCTTCCGGTTCCATCATGGACTGGGAAGTGGCTGTAGTAATCCTCCAGGTTTACGATGCTCTACCTTCACCTGTTGGCAGATCCTACAGTTCTTGATAAACTCTTATATGTCCGCTTTCATCCCAGGCCACCAAAAATGTCTCTTCATATCATGGTATATTTTGGTCTTTCCTAGATGAATAGTGAACCAAGAACGATATGAATCTTTAAGAATTTCATCTCTCAGCTCTTCTACTGCCGGTATCTCACAATCTGCCTCAAAATCTAAGATATATATATATATATGTTGTTTAGTCCAATCTATACACTCGAGACTATGGGCTAACTCACTGAATATCTTGCATACATAATGTCAGCTTTCTAAGCCTCTGACACTCTTTGAGTCGACATTGTCCGAAGTCTCATCCGAGCACAAGTCAATACCTCTGTGTCATTAGAAATATCTGATTGACTTAGCCTCACCGTCGCCTCGAGTAAATCATACTCGTGCATCATATGACAACATAAAATCTCGGCATCTCCAGTTGGAATCCTACTCGGTGCATCAAACAACATTGGCTTTTCTTGGATGATATTCCAGAGAAAAGTCATAGTCTTTTAGAAACTCTAACCATCTTCATTGTCTCATATTCAACTTTTTCTGTATGAAGAGATATTTCAAACTCTTATAGTCAGTATAGAGTGTGAACTTCTCTCCATACGGATAATGTCTCCATATCTTAAGAGCAAACACTACCGCTGCCAACTCTAAATCATGAGTTGGGTATTTTTTCTCATGTATCTTCAGTTGTCTTGATGCATATGCCACCATACCCTTCTCTTGCATCAACACACAACCTAAACCTATATGCGAAGCAACTGTATACACCATGAAACTCTTTCCAGCCTTTGGCAATATCAGCATAGTGCGGTAGTCAACAATTACTTCAATTGAGCAAATGCCTCATCGCATTCGTCAGACCACATAAACTTCACGTCTTTTTGGGTCAAATTTGTCATTGGTGAAGCGATCTTCGAATAATCATTCACGAACCTCTTGTAATAGCCTGCTAACCCTAGAAAACTCCTAATCTCAGTCACTGACATCGGCGCTGGCCAATCCAAAATCGCCTGAATCTTTGCTGGATCTACAACAATACTTGCAGCTCCAACAACATGACCCAAAAATTTGACCTCAAACAACCAAAATTCACACTTAGGCTGTGTTTGATAGCAAAGAGAATTTTCAATGAGAAAAAAGTATTTACTTTGGTAAATTTTATGTAGAAAATTTTTTTAAAAGAATTTTCTCATTGTTGTTTGATTGCACGTGAGAATTTTTTTTTTCAATTTTCTGCTGTTTGATAACTAATGTAAATTTTTTTTTCATTTTTTGCAATACCACGAATTGACCATTATATTCGACCTAGTTTCGATAATCAAAATAATAACCCCGTTCAAATCCGACCATACACCACAACAAACACATACCAACCACTATATCTACCAATAAAAAATACAAATTTGAACGAAAACCAAACTAAATCTTTCCTTACAAACTCGACTTAAGTGAAGATAAAGCTGGCTGTGACGAACTTCGACAACACAAACACCTCAAACCCCCGCCTAGAAGGAAAATCTAGGGGGAGAGGAGAGAACAAAATACATTATAATGACAAAAAAATAGTGGGTTTTACTAAAAATTGCTTGATATTAACGATTTCATCGAGACTTTGTATCCAAATGCAAGATTTAACCCCAAAATGGAAGCCCTAAACTCAACAACAAAATCACAAACAATACCGATTCAAAAAATAAAAATAAAAAACTCTAAAAAAACCTCGAAATCAACACTAATAGAGATGATGAAAACACTCATGGTGTCGAATCGATGTAGTTTTGATCGGGTTTCGTGGAATAGCTTGGGCCTTTAATTAAATTGGGACCCACACTTTCTTCCCCAAAAATCATTCATTCCCTTGAAACCAAAATCGGCGTGCGCCTCCCGTTTCCTCCCGGCGCCCCCCCCCAGATCCGCTAGTCCCTCTTGCTCCACCGCCGACCTAGCCCCCCACCATTCCTCCGCTCTCCTCCGCCTCCCAGGACCTCCACCGCTCTCCTCCATCTCCTACTTCAACACTCCCCCTCATCCCACCAAAACCACATATTCTTGGGGCTTCTAACTAATTGCCACAAATTCGATCATGAAATTGAGGATGATGAGGAAAATGAGATGAGGGCGAAGTTTCACGAGAGAGGCGAGGTTGATGTCGCCGGCGAGAAGAATGAGAGATGGATTGGATGTTAGAGAGGTGGGGGAGAGTGAGGAGGAAGATATGGATTTGTTTTTGTGATGACTAATGGGGTTGAGGTTCGAAAGTGCGGATGAAGAGGGTTTGATGGGTTCGACAAGTTATTTGTTGAAGGAGTCGAGTTTGGGTGGAAACGAAGTCCTTGGAGAGAAAATCTAGAATTTCTATCTCAAAATAAGAGAAAATAAACGAGGAAAATTAGGAAGTGTGTTTTTTTTCTTTATGCGATTACAAGTGTATCAAACACTGAAAAAAACGGTTATACTAAAAAATAAAACAATTTTCTATGATTTTTTTCATTTTCTCTCCTATCAAACACACCCTTAGTGAATTTGGCATATAGTCTGTGCTCATGAAAGTCTGCAACGTCTCCCTGAGGTGTCGCTCGTGATCTTCTCAAGTCTTCGAGTATACCAATATATCATTAATAAACACGATCACAAAGCGGTCAAGAAATGGTCTCATCACTCGGTGCATCAAATCCATAAACATGGCAGGAGCATTAGTCAAATCAAATGGCATGACTATAAATTGATAGTGTCCATACCTCATACTAAACGCAGTTATGTATCTGTCATCCTCCTTGATCCTCAACTGATGATATCCTTATCGTAGATCTATCTTGGAGAAAAAATGCGCTCTTCTCGAGTTGATCAAATAAATCGTCAATACGTGGTAATGGATATTTGTTCTTGACCGTAACCTTATTCAATTGTCTGTAATCAACACATAGTCTCAACGTACCGTCCTTCTTCTTCATAAATAGGAATGGTGCTCCTCATGGTGATATCAAAGGTGTGATGAATCCCTTCTTGCTCAATTCTTGCAACTATTTCCTTAATTCTTCCAATTCTCGTGGAGCCATGCCGTATGTTAGTATGGATATCAATTTCGTACCTGACACCAACTTAATAATGAAATCGATCTCCCTCGGTGGTGGTAATTTAGGTAAGTCTTTCGGAAACACGTCCGAAAACTCACACATAACCGGGGTCTCTTCAAGTTTCGGTTCATGACTTTCCTTAACGGTATATATCGATAGCAGAGTCTCCATCTCCCCACTAGTCGCAAGCCGACCTTGAGTGCCCTCGGCTCTTTGTGTACTACCATTATAAACAAACACTGGCCACCTTGGAATCTCAAATATCACTATTTTTGCAAAATAGTCGATATGAGCATGATATGATGCTAGCCAATCCATCCCTAGCAAAACATCAAATTCCAAAAATTCTAGCACCTTGAAGTCTATAGGTAATTCGACCTCGTCGATCTCTACTGGACATATCTCAACAAGTGCATTAGGGTACACTTTATCTCTAACTGCTGTACTCAAAATCAAATGGACTCCGACACCAACTGGTTTCAACCATAACATGCTTACCATGCGACCGAAAATAAATGAAATGGTAGAACCCGAATCAAACAAAACATAAGCTCGATGACCACAAATGGAAACCATACCCTCAATGAGTTTTCGTGTAGCATCGACGTCTGGCTGTGTAATCGTATGGAGGACCTCTCGATGCTGTGGTGGAATCACAGTTACTGGTTGCGAACACTCTCGACTGATATGTCCCACATGACCACATCGATAACAAGTGATTGTTCTAGGCTAACCCTGCGTCCGATCCTAGGCTTGTGCAGATGCCTGTCTCTGCCTTGGTCTGGAACTATCTCATCTTCGTCTTCTACCTCTACCTCTACCTCTGCCTCTACCACCGTGCTGTTAACGTGGAGCTGGTGGTGCTAGTAAAGCTAGTAAAGTAGACATAGCAGGAGCTGGCAATGCATGTTTGACTGGTGGTGGTACGGGAGGTCTACCCATAATAGTCTACAAAGGTGTAGGAGATGTTATATAAGACACGATTTCCCCCTGAACACCTCTATCCCATCTCTTCAGTCCTTTGCCATTCTGTCTCCTTTGCTCGTACTCCGCTATCTGATCAGGTGTCATTGCGGGTACTAAGGGTGTCCCGTTAGTAACTCGGCTCATATAATACGTCCTATGAGCGAGTGTACGTTGAAAATCTCTCCCAGTGTCCTGTCACTTGAACTAACCACATAAAAACCAATATCCGACCTCAGTCCGTCGCCAAAATGATATACATCATCCGCATCCTCCTTCACAAGATATACGTCAAACTGCCTCAAATAACCGTATTTGTCTCAAGTAGGTCATCACTATCTCATCAGCTCCCTATTTGAGATTCATGAATTCCTTCATCAACCTCTTCATCACCGCATGTGGGAAGTATTGCTGATAGAACTTAGTCTTGAAAGCATCATAAGACTCAAACTTTCCCTCGGTAGCTATCGTCGCACGCCACCATACATCGGCGTCTTGCTGCAATGTGTACGAAAATATCTCAGCTCTGAGTCTATCCTAATCTGCAAAACTTTATGTAGCTTCTCCTGCGACATGACACCACTTCTCGATCTTCTATAAATCTCTTTAACCGTCGAAATATATTGGTCTCAGTCTGATGAAATCTTTCACCAACTGAACTACCGTTGTGGAACTAGATGATGGGGGTATGGACGATGGTATAGACACAATCTTTACTGCTATAGCAGCTATCATCGGTGTTGCAGGTACGACCGACACTACGATCGATATTGTAGTCGCAATAGGACTAGATGTCTGAGGTGGCTGTGCTGGTGGAGCAAATCGGAAGTCATCAATACGATGAGCTCCGCCAACTCCTTACTCCCTGAGCAGCTACTCAATCTGACAACCTTTGAAATCCTCCGCTGAAGGTATTAAAGGCTAGCTACCGCTCACACCGGCATCATCGCTATCGTGTGAATTCGCCATCTTCGACTGCAAATGGAGAACGAACACGAATCAACTACTATGTGGATAATGCATATATACACATAATAAAAGTAACATGTATATCACAATATATCAAATCCATAACTCATTTCACTCACTTCCCAACTAATAGTTTCTAGGCGAGGATCATCTGGTTTTCCATATCTAACTATGATATTCTAGCTTCTACAATTTCTTACATCTTTTAATTATTTTTGGCTGAATAAGGTAGGTCGTTCACTACATATTATAGTTGTGGTATCACATTGTAGAATCTCCAGTTTCTACAATCTTACATTTATCAAGCTTCGGTAAGCCATGTTTTCTCAAAATCATGGCTCTGATACCAAGTGTGTTGGTATCATATCAACTTAAGCCTTAAGCCATATAATTCTCTAAAGTTGGCTCTGATACCACCTGTGACAACCCCTTCTCCAAATAAGGGCACCACTTGGCCTAATCCCTTAATTAAGCCCTAATCTCCCCTATAAGACATAATAAGGAACTAGTCAGCCTTAGTTAAACACCTAAACATCAATCATTTATGATACCACCTACAATGTCTTATCTTGGAATCCTTAATGCGAGTTTTCCTTAAAATTATAAAGTAGTGGTAGAATTTAGGGTCCATTGCATGATGATGAGATTCACGGCACAAAGGGTCACTAGGCTAATGGTGATGTCGACACTCACCACTACACTCGCGCATCACATAGGGTATGAGACCCATGTTAGTCGAGAAGTATGTATATATAAATGATTTATTTATGCATAAAGCTCAGCTCCGCCTTTAACTATTGAGGTATGAATGATTATAGTCGTAGAGCTTAGCTCCGACCTTTGATAGAGGTGTAGAGCACAACTCCACCTGTGATAATGGGATAAAGGCCTTTGTGATAGAACTCATGACCGACCTAACCTAATTATTACTACTTAGCCTATGTCAGTCTCATTTTGCTTAACTGTGGTATTTTCTAGCAAATTCCCATTTCGGCACTTCTTGGCTATATTTATGCTTTTAAATATTAATCAATTATGTTTGGAAATGTACATAAGAATATTGAGGAATTACTTTATTACTTATTGGACTCACCATCCTTTTTATGAGTGTAGGTGCAGATCCATCGAGTTGCAGGCCGAGCAAGGAGAAGATCATCGACTATATTTGATCGTTCGACAATTTTATATTTCCTATCTTGTAGGTCTTGACATTTGATGTATTACTTATTTTATGTCATTTCTATACAATTTAAGTTGTATATTGGGTCGAACATTAGTTCCTCGACTTGAGATTTGACTATTACATTATTTATCATTTTTTATGTTTATATACATGTGATGTTGTTTCCTAGTTTCCACACTTAAGATTTATTATATTGCTTCCGCATAACTATTACGACTTCCGCTAGTTATTATTAACTGAAAGAAAAAGTTTTAATTTGCTCTAAAAACTTGACATGTGTATTACTTATCTTGAATGCTTTTAACGAGGAGAATACGACAAAAGGTTGACTAATACATAGTTAATTCATACGTGACTAAGATTAGGGCTTAATTATGAAATTAGGCCGGGCAGTGCCTTATTTTAAAGAAGACACCGTCACATGGATGTCTAGTAACATGCGAGGTCGAGGTGACATGCGTGGGACATGCAGTAGTATGCACGCGTGAGGGTGCTCATTGGCGCACATGGTGAGTTTTTAGGTGATAAAATATATAGGTATATATATATATATATAATTATATATAATTATATATATATATATATATATATATAACTATAATTTGAAAAGATGTTTAAATTATTGGATTCGCCTTGAGATACAAGTAACATGGGCATCGAGGAGGTTAATGGACTGGACGATGATTTAGAGAGAAACTTATGCCTCGAAATGCGTGTGACTTCATCTCGAGAGTAATCAATGGGCATTTAATATGAAATTGTCACTTTTGTTCCTATACCCTTACATCATCCTCAAGATTCATGCTTGCAAATCTCGAGAAATGTGTGTATCTGATCATAAATGAGTCAGTCACGAGGGATGGATTCATCAATAGCCATCAAGATCGACCTCTAAATATGCAACATGCATTTCAAGAAAGATCAAAATATAAATTAAAAGGAGTGAAACTTGAGATTTACCTCGAGATCCGCCGATATGAATCTCAAATAAATCTTAATATTTTCTTCAAAAACCAAACATCGCCTTGCCTCAATAGTTTTGATTTACCAAGGTATCAAATTAGTGGGAGAGAAAGAGGGAGCTCGAGACCGAGGCAAGGAAATGGATAGGTGATGGAGACGAAATCAAAGGTGTGGTTATGCGTTGTTGTGTTGTTGAGTTACTATTGTTGTCGTTGATGGTTGTTGTTGTGATGTTGAAGATGATCATGGGAATTGAAACTTGGTTTTTCAAGGAAGGAAATGACCAAAGGGTCATCTCCCTTGTCCAAAGGGCCCTGGGTTGGGCTAAACCAACTATAATGAACCAATCAACAAAAAAAAGAATATAAGGACTGGTTTTGATGAACATGGGAGAGAGGGGGAAGAAAAATGTTTGATCTCCCAAATTGGCTTGAACCGGGTCTAGTTCAGGGGTCAAACCCCTTTTCTCAAATAAAAAATAAGAAAATGCTGGAATTTAGTAAAAACTCCAAAAATTTAATAAGAAACTGAAAAATTTTTTTATTTTTAACTAAATAAATAGAAATTAGATATTTCTATAAAAAGTAGAGAATTCAGAAGTTTGTTGAGACTTCATACCGGGTTTTACCTAAAAATGTGAAATGGTCATATTGACCTAAAAGTTAGTAAATTGGTTTCAAATTCAATTAGGACCAGTTCAGGGATTTAAATGTGAGGTATGGGACTTGTGATGACCTCAAATGGTTTTTGATAGGTTATTAAAAACTAGGAAAGGTTGGGTGACCTGAAAAGTTAAGAAATTGGAAATGGAACCTAGCTGAGGTAAGTATGGATTTGTTTGATTATCAACTTTGTCTGGCTATGTAGTATATTTAGTTCATATAGTTTATGGACTTGAATGGGAGCTATGTACGCTGTGATATGTTTTCATGAAAAAGGAAAATAATGTTTATTATGATTCGCGAGAGTAACTCATAGAATTAAGATTAGGTTATATATGAGATGGGTTGACTTCTGACCTATATCTAACTCCTACTCAGTTAGATAGGTTGCTTGGATTGCATATTCACTAAAAGGGTTTAAAATATAACCATTTGGACTGTGATAGTGTTCAGACAACATATACGCGCAATGTGCTGGTCAGGTTATGGTGTCACTGTAGTTGATAGGTAATCAATCCTAATTTTATAAAAATGGGAAAATTATAGTGTAATAGCGGTTGACTGTATGATTTGCATTTGTTTATCTATTGGATTATTTAATTTTCATATACCCTGCTAGTTATGATTGGTTGATATTGTTACTACATTTCATTCTTGATTATTATATGGATTATTGATAGTTATGTGAATATGTACTTACTAAGCAAGTTGGAGCGCTTACCACTATTAACATTTTGGGAATATTGACGACCACTACAACTATTCGATAGAGAAGGTTTAGGAGTCTTGATCTTCTCTTCAATGTAATGACTCTTTCCTTGTATATATATGTATTGAACTATAGTTTTGTAATGTCACAAGGGTTGGGAGGTTTTTCATAACCGAGGTTTATCCCAATTTGATTTGGTTTTATATATCGTGTTTAATATCGCAAAAAGTTTTTAATTTTTACTGCAATTATTATTTATTTTATTGTCGATATTTGATATACAATTGTATTTATCATGTGCTGAAGGTGAGGCTTCTGATTCTAGTTAAGTCTGGATAGTGTATCGGGGCTTATTTAGGGTTTGTGGCTGAACGATTCCTTAATAAGTATAAGGGTCGTTACAATTGGTATCAAAGCCCGATCAGAGCCTAAATTTTATCACTTTTGATTTTTCTTCGAAATACGAAATAACTTGATATAGTGTGGTATCAAAGTTTAAGGTTATTGGCTTTGATGTACTTTGGTATTGAAACCTAAGTTCACTAACTCTGAAAGTTGTCTCGAGTACAAAGAAGCTTAGGATGTGATAAGTGGTTTTATCATGATTTTGAGGGGTAATCAAAAAATAAAAAAGACCAAGATATATTATTTGTTGTGTTTTATTATATCTATGTGTTAGATGTAATAGTTATGTCTTTCATAAATGATAATAAGATAGTTTAAATCCATCGATTCTCACGATATGAGAAGATTTTGAAGGTAAGAGTTCAAGAGGGTTTGAACTTCAATGAACATGAAGAAGGAAAGATATAAGAAAAACATTAAAAAGATTAAAACTCATTCTCCTATTAATTGTCTTCAGTGGTCTTTGTTTACACTAATATTATTAGATAAATGATAGTCAGTGAAAAGTATCTATTGGATCTGGACCTTGAGATGTCTATTAGGAATAATTGAATTTATGAAGCAATGATATACTGAATGATTTTAGGTGGAACTCAAAGATGGTAAATCACTTTGAGATGGGATTTGATATTAGTACAAAGACTTGTTGAGCAGTAATGAAAGTTATTAAGTAAATAAATTAATGGTTAATGATAAGAGTCTATTTGAAGTTAGGAAACCACTAGTGTATTTATACTTCATAATTTTTTGTAAAGTACAAGTTTCAGATATAGTGTTAATCCATATTGGAATGACAAGAAATTCATTGGAAAATGAAGGGTGAGGTTGAGAATCCAAACTGGTAAAAATCGAAGATAGTTCAATCCAAAATATAAAGTGATTTGGTAAGATATCCTAGTCAGCTATTTTAGATTGGCATAGTCTAAGTTGGGGATAATGAGTTGACAATAAATATTAGGATTCAAGAAGTTCAAAAAATTATATATAGTAGTGGGTATGAATATTCATTCCCATTATTCACAACTCATTATGATAATAAGATGAAACCAGATGTCCTAGCTAAGATCCGGTTGTCATTGTAATATGATCAGAGTTTAGGATATATAAAAAGATGGTCTCAGATGATTGCTGGATCATTTTAAGTGGATAGGTGGAAACCATTAGAACTTACTAAAACTTATGCTATGTTCTTTAATGAAGGGTGTAAGTTTTTGGACTTTATCTTAATCAAGTTGTTATTATGTTATTGATAACAAGATGAAATCTTTGAAGACTTAGAAGGTGCATGAGGATTAATGTAAAGAGTTACAAATCATGACGGTAAATTGGTTCATGCCAGATTCTGCAAATGTAATTACTAAGTTTCAAAGGTAAATTACTTGTATGTATGTTGAATATTAACTACAAATCAAGGGATTAGACTATAATTTAGACAAATTAGGATTGTCATATATTCAACATAAAAGCAAATGAGTTAACTAATATTAAATTAATTGATAATACAAATGATTGATCCAAAGATCTTTAATATCATTATGTAATTTATTCAATTAACTCAAGTATCAGATTAGTGTAAGTTAAAAATAGATACAAGGATGCCTTGAAGGAAAGTTTAAGTATAGTTTAACTACAATGTTTGCTTGATTATATTTGAATTGTAGAAGAAGTTAGAGGCTCATCCTAAGACTTCTTATTGAGTTAAGAATGTATGTTGACACAATAAAGCAAAATTATAACTTATACTTCTATATATAGTTCAAAACTTATGAGGATAACTATTAGAGGTTGATAATCTCAAGATAGTTATTTTAGTAGTTGTACCAAATATAGAAAGGCATCACTTATAAAACCAATCAATTGGTGTAAGGTTAAAGTAGTGAATTTCAACCTACGAAAGTTTGAAAATTGTAATTGTCAGGGTGAAAGAAATGGAAGGTGAGATAAATAACTTGGATATCTCAAATGTAGGATTTCATCTGAAATATCACTCAATAAGGTGATTGTCTTAACAATAACTTGAATAGGAAAATGATGGGGGACGTAGTTACAATAAAAACTTCTCAGTAATATCTCTTGAGTGAGATATATAATAGTGATCAATTGAAGTCCTGCGCAGGCACATCATCAGTTAAGTTGTTTGGATTAGTAATTACAAGTCTGTTCTTTATAGCTCAGATGGGAGCTGAGCTAATGAAAATTGATTTAATGGTGTATTATTAGAGAAATCGATTTAGATTATCTATAGGTAAACATTTGACTACTAGTTATTGATATTTCGTGGATAATCTCAAACCATAACAATGAGCATGAAAAAAGTTTTTGGAACTTGAATCGAAAAATGAGGCAATAATGTTATGAGAATTTCATTGACTTTTTTAAAATATTCATCTAGGCAAAATCCAAAATCATTGTGATAAGAATGAGTTGTTAGTGATCTAGAATGAATGTTGACGGTGTCAAATTTATAAAGAAATATAAGATATATCAACAAGTAGAAGATGCATGTTATTGACCTTGAGGGTTATATTATTCTTTCCCTATATAAATGAGAAATCATGCTTAGAAATTTATGATGGATTAACCTAAGTTGTAATGACAACTGAGGTTGTAATGTTGTAGTTGTAAGACTGATAGAGTCTACATTTCTTGCCATTATCGTGGTTTAATTCTTATGGAGGAGTAATCGAGATATAAATATGTAGAGATAGTTGAGAGTTTATAGAAAACCAAGATTATCATTTCGGTGAGGAACCAAAAATCTACTTTCCGGTGAGGAAGAGATTTAAAATAGCTGGGGTGGACCTCAGTTACACCTCGATTTCTTGATACGCACACCTGATTTCAAGATGGTTGACCCACAAACGCCAAGGAATTTAGTATAACTCATAAATAGGAAAATCATTAGTTGTTTGACGACAAAATATCTATTTTGTTATATACAAGATAAAAATAATGCATTTTTACTATGTATAAACTTCTGTTCTCAAATCTCTCATGCCCATGATTGAACTTTTTTAGCCAAATACCTAAAATTGTTAATTTAATGAGCCAGCTGCCCAGTAATACTCAAACTACACACAATTAATGCAACACATATAACAAAATATCACAAATGCATCAAATTAAACTACGCTCGATGGCGGACCTCAATATGCTCGAAGCATAAACTACATCGGTGGACCCAAGGAGTCGTGTGCGCATTCCGTGTGCGTTGGCTCAAACCACACCATGGTCAAATAATAATATTAATGGTGCTCTTCAGCACTTGACCATATCCGTGAACCGATAATACCACATCGTGGACCAATAATACCACACCGGTGGACTTTAAAATGTCCGTCGACAAGAATCACACATAAGGACAAACATAGAGAAGTAATTAGCATAATAATAGTAATAAAGATGCAAAGATCTGAAGGCACATGCATAAAATTAATAATACATAAGAAAGATGATTACCTCAACAAGAATCACAATTCCTATTAGGTTTAGGACATTTTTCTTAAAGTTTCTCCAATAGAACGCATAAATGGAGAGAGATAGAAACTAAAACAAAATGTGAGAATGAATCGCATTTTCATTTCAATTTATAGAGGAAGAGCAGCTTGATAAAACAAAAATCATAAAGACAAGTCAGAATGGCTTTATAATGATAATCCGTTAAAAGTTGTTGTCAGGGAGAGCAGCTTAATAAAACAAAATTCATAATGACAAGATAAAGATAAGATTCGTTATTTATAATGGATTCATAAACGAAAAGATAAACCATCAAAGGTCATTATCGATCATTATGTTAATGAAACTTCTTAAACTTTTCATAATGATTAAAATGTCGTTTTCAATCATAATTTCAACATAAGAATTAAAAAAAATCTTCTTATTCTTTCCTTATGGAATAAGTTTAAGTGTCATTATCAATCGTAATGTAAAGATAGAATTTATAGAAGCTTCTTATTCTTTTCTTGATAACAACATCGACTTATCTTTTACAAATTTAATTTACTAATTAATTGACTTTATGATAATTACCTTTCTACCTCTGGTATTATTTTTATTATTTTTTACATTTTACTAAAATGTCTATTTTGCCCTTTAAGCTAATTACTTTTTACTTCTCACTGTATTTATTGAAAGGACTATTTTATCCATATCGTAATATTCTAATAATTCTCTATGATTAATCATGAAATGAAAATAAGCAAATGATGCAAATAATATATCAACAAAATGCATCACTTAATATTCATCTAAATACATTAATATAGTAAAATAAGCCAAAAGAATGTGCAATTGAATAAGTGTAACACGTATCTCGAGACATGTAAATGCATATCTTGAGACTCGTAACTTTTGGGGTGTTAAACCTTTCTCAATCTTAAAAAAATATATCTACAACTAATCTTAGTTCCAGAGAATATAATTTTTGAGCTTGTGACTTGGAATGTTGTAGTAACTGGAAGAAATATTTTACTATGCGAGTTATCTAGTATTGACATGATTAGGTTATAAATGTTGGGGTGTTTCCCTTAAAGTTTGTATACTTGAACTCGTCGTCAATTGGTGTGGGAAGAGAAGTAAATATATAAGTTAACTGGAGCCCGAGTAATTTAGAACTACACAAAAGGGTGTTAGCAAATTTTTAGTATGCAACTACAACTCAGATGAATGAGAAGAATGTGTTGATAAGCATCATAGGTAGAAATAATTAGAAGATGTATATATTCTTTTGAACTTCTCACTTATGAAAAAGCGATGTAGATTCGAAAACTTTAAGGTTAAGGAAAGCTTGGAAATGATTATATACACTATCTTTCATATCTTTAAGTTATAAGATCGAACATATAGTTAGATGATAGACTTAATTTCAAGGAAGAAATTCCTTACGTTGGGGAGAATGTATGACTCATATCTACAATCAGATGATTAATGTTAATCTAAAAGTTAATTAACCCAAATTAGACTTATGGTTAAGCTGGACTTGTCTCAATTAGTGTGCGAGTGCGATTGTTATGATGTATTGTGTTTGGTTGGTGTGTGAAATAATCAACGTAACTATAGGTGATTAATGTGAAGTAATATAAAACCTATAGTTGGAAAATTTATGATAAATATATTGACTGTACGCCTAGTGTAACACATGTGAATCATATGGGATCACATGGAGAGAATGTGTAAGCTCGTGCGTATGTATTGGCGTATGTGGCAAATGAATAAGTCTTAAAATATTTAGGTGTATATGTATTGATATATAAATATATAAATTAAACTTATAGTTGAAAAGAAAATAATTGAAAAATTATGGGAAACCTAATACTATGTGTGGGTCAAGGGTGACACACATGGGTTGTGAGGTAGCATGTACGCTCGAGTGCAGTCGTTGACACGCACAACAAAATTATAAACGCATGAGTATATGTGTATATATATATATTCTATGCATAAATATATATTCGAAATAATTAATAAATTGGTAGGCGTCTAGTAACGCGTGAGGTCGAGAGTGACACGCATAGTACATACAATAATGTGCACGCATGAGGGTGCTCGTTGGCGCACATGGTGAATTTGTTCTGAGGAATGAGATGACCGGGGGTCATCTCCCTTGTCTAAAGAGCCCTGAGGATGGTTTAGGCTTAACCCTAGTGAACCGATTAAAAAAATAAAAAAAGGAAAGAGGAGGAAGAAGGGTTGATCCCCCAAGCTGGCCTGAACTTGGTTTGTTTCAGGGGTTAAACCAATCTTCTCAAATAAAAAATAAAAAGAAAAATGTTGAGATTTAGTAAAAGTCTCAAAAAATTGATAAAGAATCTGGAAAAATATGTTTGTTGACCAAACAAATAGAAATTGGATATTTCTATAAAAGTTTGAGAATTCGAAAGTCTGTCGAGACTTGATAACGAGGTTTTACCTAAAAAAACATGAAATGGTCATATTGACCTAAGAATTGGTAAATTGGTTTCAAATTAAATTGGGACCTATTTAGGGATTTAAATGTGAGGTATTAGACTTGTAATGAATTTTAATGGTTTGTGATAGGTTATTGAAAACTGCGAAAGGTCAAGTGACCCAAAAAGTTAGGAAATTAGAAATGGAATCTAACCGAGGTAAGTATGGACTCATTTAGTTATCAATTTTGCTTAGCTATATAGTATATTTAGTTCATATAGTTTATGAACTTGAATAAGAGCTATGTACACTGTTATATATTCTCATGAAAAAGAAAAATTGTGTTTAATGTGATCAACGAGAGTAACTCATGGATTTGAAATTAAGTTATATAAGATATGGGTTGACTTTCTGGCCTATATGTAACTCTTACTCAGTTAGATAGGTTGCATGGATTACATATTCACAAAGAGGGTTTAGGATAGAACCATTTGGATAGTGATAAGTGGTCAGACAACATATATGCGCAATGTGCTGGTCAGGTTACGGTGTTATAGTAGCATATGTGTAATCAAAGTCGGCCTCCCAAACCCTCTCGAATTGTCAAGATGAATCTATAAGCTTGAGTTTTTATTTTTATATATGGACTTTTCTCGAGATATGCATCACGCTATCTTGAGACTAATCGCATGGTTGATGCATTAAAATGACACTCCTTAAAATGATATGAAATTTGACACATCAAGCACTTACGCTTCGTTCGAGAAGACCTGATAATCCATATATTTTTAATATTCTTTTATTTTCCAATATATATTTATATATTTAAAAATATATAAATATATTTATCGCGTATTATTCACCAATAAACTCACCGGACATGCGTACAAGTGTCCTTGAGTGTGCACACTCTTGCCATGACTCCCTCATCACACTTGGTGTCCTGGTAAACCTTAGTTTATTGGGTATTTTTTGTTTTATAGCCTTATGTATAATTTCCTTGTTATAGAACAATATATATAAATTGAATTAACAATCAAAACAAACACCATATATCATGCAAATGCAAGCACACGCTAATCGAGGTACGCCAAACTTTACCACAAGCCTAACCCGGGTAAATTGGGATTATGATTGGTACTAATCAACAGCTTAAGGTAATGGGTCATTACATATGCTACAAAGTATATGTTGAATTCGTAACCAATTGAATGTTGCTTCCGAAAATTGTCACAATAAGGAAAAAGAAGACACATGATTTTCGAACAAAGATTAGTTAAGGAAGACTTCGAGTTATCAAAAAATGATAAGAATTCGCAACATCCTTAGCTATATTTTCAAAAAAAAAAAAAAGATATAAAAAATTACCTTTCTAAGTCGAGATTGTGGATTTGTAATTGATTTAGGTATTGAACAAAAGTTGTGTGAGTATGTAAAGGGACTAAGAGCAAGATTAATGTGAGAATAGCTAATATTGACAAAAATGGAATATAATAGACTATGTGTATAAAATAAAATGAGGCGTAGATATAACTTGTGACTGCTGGAAGTGATACAAACAGACTCTTTTAATCAAGGTGATTCACTAGAATAGCTATGCATGACCAAAAGTGTAAGTAATTTCGTTTCATAATCATGATTCATTTATAGCATAAAAGAATAGTGTGAGGGCCCCACCTGTCTTTGAATAACCAAATGAATTGGTGACATATGTTAGAGTAAAAGAGTCTATGAAGACTCGTTGGAGTTCATTGGAGACTTAAGTATAGGTAAACAAATGGTCCATAAATTCCACATAAGTATGGAAAGTAGAAATGTAAGGCTGGACAATGACCTTGTTTATTATTTCTTGTCTTCATGGGGAACCCGAGATCATCAAAAATAACTCTAGGATGTCAAGCAAGTAAATTCCTACATTGACTTGTACTCCTGCAAATGTTAGCCTGAAATACATAGAGACATGTAACTATATTTTGAAATAAACAACAAATTTATATAACAACGCAAAAACCTTTTATTCATGTTCAAGGTTCACAAAAAAGTTGACCCGCCTAAAATTGAACTTGAAATATTAATAAAATTCCAATGCATGTTTCCCGGAATCAACATTGTCTCTTATAGATTTAATCGCATCTAGTTTATTTAATGGGATACCTAGTCTCGACTAGATTTACTCGCAACTAGTCTATTTCACATATGCAAGACACCGCATCGAGACCGAACCTGATAATGTGACACATATGTTATGTATGCATGACCAAGAATAATGCAAACTGCAATGTAGACTAAATTTACAAATGCTGATACAAGAATAAATCATTAAATAATAGATGTTACTTTCTATCAAACAAACTCTAAGTTGGGATTTAAGTCCCTAACCACTGGAATCTTCTCAGTTAAAACTTCTTGTCATTCTTCTCCCATAGAAGTCAAGCTCGCAATGGTCTCTATCTCAGCCAAACTTGCAACTTTACCACTAGTGGTAACACCAAACAATGTACAACCTCTGAAATCAAACAATGAAATGCCCAAAATTTGGAAGGTCACAGTCTTATGGAAACAATCTATTTTGGCGTGATATGCGACTAACCAGTCAATACCCAGCAGTGCATCGTACCATAGGCACTCTAAGACTCGTAAGTTGAATGACATCGTGTGATCCCCAGTTTTGAATGTGCACCCCTCACATATCATATTTGGATAAATTTGTTTAGTAGAAATTGTGCTCTAACTAGTGTCAACCCCAAAGCATAAACCCTGGTCCCCTATATGAGTGAAACAGTGGAACCAAAGTCAAATAATGTATGCACGTCTCGACCATTAACTGAAACCATACCTGTGAAGCTGTCGCGTGGATTATGATCCTGCTCAGCTATGGCATGGACTCTCCCTAGAGCAATTAAAGTGGCACTCCCCTTAGATTATGTTGGGTTAGGGCACCAGCTCTTATAATGCCCAGCAGTCCCATACCCGTAGCATATGATGTGCTGCTTCTGGTAGGTATGTGGTGGCTGCACTATAGTAGTTGATGCACTCGGCCTTGGCCCTGTTGGCCCTCTACCCATACTCTGTTACGATTATTGTGGTGGATGCGATGGCCTGAATGTCATATTTCGAGAAGCCGAAGGTGCTGTGGCATGTGAATATGTGGTCATCCCCGTCTGTGTGTGTGGTACTCTCGAAGTTCCACCAGATGATGCATGGTTACTCACTGATCCCATAAATCTTTGCTTCTTGAAGTTTCCTCTCTGACCTTTCTGATAACTACCAAAAATGCGCTTACCCTGAATATGTCGATTGGATCCTGCCTGAAACTATATATCATCCTCATTACGAAGTGATGCCTCATAATTGAGATCCTGATGGTAAACCTGTTGGTAATTCTCTAACCCTTATGCTGCCATTATAACACGTATTTCTTTCCTTAATCCCTAAATAAATCGTCTCATACGAGTCGTCTTAGATGGAACATGCCCATACGCGAACTCTGCTAGCTCATTGAACCTAAACGCATATTCAACCATGGTCATGTTTCCATGTACCAAGGCAAGGAACTCTCTGATCTTGTCTGCATTGACAATTTTTAGGAACCACTCATCATAGAATAAATGCTTGAACTGCGGCCAACTCATATTTGATCCCCGAGTTTAGTATCCAAGCTTCCGCCTCAATAGGGTTAGGGTCCTTATAGAAGTGTGGTACATCATACTTCATGAGTTCTTTCTGGATCCTGCCTCTCTGGTGTGCCTCATTCTCTCCAGCGGCTATGGGTACGGCCACTACCGTTGCAACCGTAATAGAATCAACACCTTCTTTTGCGAGGCGATACTCGTGTATCGGTGCTTATAGAGGATCTAGACCTGGCCCCACTGGTGCATATCCAACTACTCTATCATTCCACTGATTTTGTAGTAGTTCTAAGATCTATGCCATGTTCCTTTCCTGTGCGGTGTTCAAGTCATATATGACCTTCTGATAAGCCTCGGTCATAGCAGACATGCTGATATGCCTCGGTCATAGCAGACATGCGTCGTTCCATCTGACTACACCATTGCATTTCTTCTCTTTCCTAAGTTTCCCTCAAGTTGTAGGATATCCCTCCGTGGTTACTCATTGTGTACAGTGGAGCAAATAAAAAAAGAAATTAGTCCTACAAGTTAAGAGAGTATGCAAGAATATCTAAATGTTATAGATATTATATTACAAAGCAAATAACATTATATTAATGTTTTATTTCATGTTTTCAATCCCTCCCCATCCTAAGATTAGTCTTTTGTACACTTTAAGTCGACTTGAACCAATGTCTCATACCATTGAGTTGTTCGACTTAAACTCGACCTTTAAATTTAAAGGCTCTATATACTTAGGTTTCACTAACCTAATTGTTTTCCCTAGATTCTAATACATATGCTTTGGATTTACAACCTATAACTCACCTATGCATTCCAAATTAGAGTTTGTAACCAAATTGAAGTCCAAGTTAGAATTTTCACACATTTAACAAGTTTAGGCAAACTATTCCAATTCATTTACAATCAAACCACCACCACCACAACAACAACAACAATAACAATAATACCCAAGTACCATTATCAATGATCTCCAATAGCCCAAACCACTTCAAAACATCAAAATAAATTAGACTCCATAAAAATCACTAATTTCTTATCGATTCCCATCTAATTTTCACGATTTAGAGCCATAAAAACTCACACAAAAACATTAACAACTTTGCTCTAATGTCATCAACAATCTCTTCCCTCCTCCCCAATCAAGACCACTCTACATATCAACCCATACCAACAACACACGCCCATAGTAGCTTTGTTGCTCTTACCTTTCATGATCATCATCTCCATCAATTCTCAATTCAACCAACCACAATGAAAATAAATACGTATCAACAACAACAATAACCTAATAGTAGAATCGTTTGCCTTACTTCATCGTCACCCACTTTCCTTCATCAACAAAGTGACATCAACAACAACAAACCTGGACAACCAATAACTAATAAATTCATCAAATTAATAACTATAACTATAGTCCTTTTACAAGGATAAACATATACAACACAACAACCGCATCAACATCTCTACATTATTCCCTCACTAACAATACTATCTCAACCACAAATCCAAACAATGACACACACATACCAGGGTTCGTCATTCTCTTTATACAAGAGATTTCACCAATAACTTAATCAACAATAATCATACCCATTAAACAAAAACTCATTTTGGAATCCAAAACCTTACCTCAATCAGTGGGTTTGATCCACCTCTGCCTTCAGCGCCAAAACGATTGTGACGACTTCTCCCTTAATTTAAGGCACTACCCAACATAATCCCATCATTTAAGTCCTAATCTCAGTCACGTAGGACTTAACATAATAGTCAGCCTTTTGTTTCATTCAACTCGCTATATATGCTCGAGATAAGTCTTTTCATTTCTCGTTAATTGTGATTTTCAGAGAAAATTAAAACATTTACAACATTATAATATTATCAACAGAAGACTTAATAAAAACACCTATTAGTAAAACCAGGAAATAATGACCACATGTAAATAAACAATGGAATAACGATGATAGTATGATAAACATATGTCCGGTCGAGGAACTATCGCTCAACCCAAATATATACAACCCAATAGTACATAAAAAACATAAAGTAATTCATACAACAAAATATCAAAAACCTACAAAATCTGAAGAAGAAACATGTAAATAGTTTAAAGATAGTCGTCGATCTTCTCCTTGCCTGCCCTACTACTCAATGGATCTGCACCCACTTTCATAAAAAGGACGATAAGCACAGTAATGTTGAAAGTAACACTGAAAGACATTTATCCACATTTCCAAACACAACAAGAATACATGGAAAAACATATGTACAACACACACCAATATAGAAAACATGACATGGTACACAAAATCGCAGCTAAACTAAGTGATATCAACATTACTATTATCAAAGAACTAAATCCAGCCAACCGTACATCTAACACATTGGCCTAGATATTGCCTTTTTGATCATATAGACCTCAGGTAAAAACTTATTTAGCAGTGCACGTAGGTACTACCCTTATTAGTCGTGAAACACGGCATATTGGCCTCATGTAATAGGTCAGCACACATAGCACTTCAGTATTACCCTAATTGGTCGTTGCTTAATCATTTCATCAACCTCATATAATAGTTTTGTGTTACATACTAGTCAGAATACCAAGATCCCTAGGTCTCATACCACATGTGTCGCGTACACCCTAAACCACATCATAACCAAAGCACATGTTCTAACTTAAAAATAATCTTATAATAAGATAAAACACACATACCATGGCACTAAGAATACAACAAGATCAACAATACAAACAACTATAAACATGAAGCAATTAAAAGAAATGAAATGGAGAGATATATCTTAATCAGTTTACTTACAAGTCATGCAAATTTTCTAGCTTAAATCGCCCCCGACACCCCAAATCGCGTCCCCGAATTCTCGAAACTCTCCTCTAAGTTCTTGTAGGTAATTAGGGTTCTTTAGGACTTGTACAAGCTATTAGAATTGGTTTATGTAATTGTACATTCCAATTTTTAAAATCAGCTCCATAAATAACTTAGTGATGTATAAATCTACTTTAATAAAATAGAAACAGTTTTGGTGCAACAAATTGTGAGTTGATTTCAACTACCAAAACGTTACAATTATATATTGTAGCTCAAGAGAAGTTTTTAGAACTTTGTCTTAGCTTTACAGAACTATAAGGTTTTTGCAATTTCGATAAAAATTGAAGGAGATATGAAACTACTACCATAATGGCTCAAAATAGTTATAGTTTTTTACCAACAACTTTGAAAAATTCATAGCCTAAAAACTCATAATTCTTTTATTGATCTCTATTGACATATCCTAAAACATCATATTAAAAGATGAGCTTAATTTAATGAGAAATGAGAGAGTTATGCTCAAAACAACATGACATTTACAAAACTATAAACCCAGGAGTTTTAGATTCATCATCAAAGTTGCAAAAGATTTAAAACATGACAACGTTCGAATCTCAAAACCACTAAGTAGGCAAAAGGTTATTCCCCTTTGAGTTAACTTTCAAATGTAACTTAAATGGATCCATTTTGATTTAAAATGAGGAAGTTATAAATAAATTATAGAGGCTGATTCATAATACAACATGCAAAATGTCAATTTTGTTCTTATAGCTTCAAAAATCCAAAACTTTATGAAAATAAATCCAATTCCATAACTTCTTTATACTAGAGTTAGTGGAATTTCACTAGGAATCCAAATATGGAATTAGATTTTAATAATAAAGTCATTTGCCCAATGAAATAGACGAAAAACTAGAACAGAACCAAAACCTATGATTTTTATTTGAATTTTACAAAGTGTGGTGTAGATTGGTCTACCTAGTGGTGTGGCTTCCCTAGCTTGACCATCACCTTCCAAATTCTTTGAGTTTTTACTCCAAATGGTGGATCCGCCTCCCTAGAACTCTTTCCCTCCTTGGATTACAAATGAAGATAATTTGCACGGCAAATCCCATTTCATTCTCAAATATAATGGTAAGGTGAATTCTATACCATTGATCTTGTTTAAATCATTCATCTCTATGAATGTCCTTTGGCTCATATCTATCCTACAATTCATTAACCATCCACTAACTCATCTCTACTAACACACTTTAAATCACACTAAATAATTTAAGACTTTACATACCACTCTCTACCTCGGTCCTACGCTGGCATGCATATCGAGGTGTGTCTCGCTCGCGTCTCGTCGTCTATACACAAGTAGAAGTGACTTAATAAGCCTAAATATATACATTACACTACGCATCCACCACTCAAAAGTAATATATTTCTCGGTTCTCACGCTGAGTATTAAGACTGTGTACCTACTCTCGGGTCACCTCACAGGTCAGTAACCCTTAAATATGGACCAAATCATTTTTTTTAGAAATTTGGCCTATTACATTGACGTGCGCCGAACGCGTCAATAAAATAATGTTTCCTAAACCAATTATTTTGTAGAATAATGGCAAAGGGTCGATCTCACAGAGATTGGTGGTTTTTCCATGGTTAAAACAATGAAAATGAAAAATTGGGGATTTTAAAATAAATTAATTAACTAAACTAACTAAATAAAAAATAAAAATAACTTTCAAATTATTTCAAGAAAACACCTAAGTAACACCTAGGTCTACAATTCCACAAATCAGGATCAAGATTCAATGGCAATCATGGTCTTCAATCTTTCCCAAAGAGTAATTAATTTAAATTCTCCTAGATTAGCTATAGAAATAGACATCCGCCAGAAATTCCTCAATAGCCAAGACGTCCACTAACTACTTCCCTAATTAATGCATAACCCTAGACATCTGCCAGTCGGATTTAACACACTATCCGCAGTATTATGGATCTGTGGGAACACTAATCCTAAATAACCGGATCGCATCCGCTTCCGATTTAACCTAGATTCAATTATTACACACTCAAGAATTGAAAGGGTTTTACGGCAAACTGGTGAGTGTTCATCGCTTTATTGGTCCAAAAGTACTAATGGTCCAAATAACTATAGGTCGCCCCCCTAAAAATATGCATTGGCCACATGCATACCCTAGATCTAAATCATATACTTTAAAATCAACAACAACGAAATAGGAGAACTAAATTAAATTAAAAAATAAAATAAAATAAAAGATCTCACATAATATGCCATGAATCCATAATTTCGACTTGTTTCCCCGCCGACCTAGGCAACGTCGAGAGAAGTCGATAACAAAACAATAATAGTCGGTGTTTGGTAATAATAACCTAGTTTCCTAATATATAAAACTACTAAGAATTGGTCCCTGAAAGGTGAGAGAAATTAATTTTTTGGGTAGATCTCGTAACACGTGCGCCGAGGAGCATCTGGTGGTTGCTGGGCATTTTTTGCACTACTTGCGACACGTGTCAACAGCCGATTGGGCAAGCTGCTGAAACCAGCTGACATGGCATCGTTTGATTGGAGATGAAACATTGTGATGACGTGCTGGTGTGGTAGGAGGGCGTGATGGGTGGCAGCAAGAAGCTGTGAAGAAACTCGTGTGAATTCATCGAAGATCTGGGAGCTGGTGCTACATGCATCTAGAGGAGATCGAAGAGCAGCTGTGCGAGGAGAAATGGTGTACATGCTATGATGATGTGCTGGTGATGAGGTGACATCTGTTGATTAGTGGAGGAGATGATACTGCTAACGTGGCGCGTTCAGATTGGTGGAAGAAGTTGCTGTGACATGGTGGACACAGGAAATGAACTGGGCTAATGGATGACTAACATGTGGCACGTTGAGGTGAGCAGGACCAATAGTATGTTGCCACGTGTTAATTGGTCTGCTGATCCTTTATTCTACCCATCGCGCAGCACGTAACTCAAGGCAAATAGTTTGGCATCTGATCAATGCATGTAAATACTTCATTTTGAGTATTTTTCACCACAAATTCAATCGCGCACTCCGTTTCACCTGTAAATGATCAATAAATATAATTAAATATATATTTTAGAGACTTTCTATATTTAAATATACTAAAATAAAGTATTAAATATCTATAAATACAAACTTATCAAATACCCCAAAACTTAAGACTTTGCACGTCCCGAGCAAATGTGTAAATGAAAACAAAGACTGAGCTAGACTCCTAATATTATAATGCACTGACTCACTAATCCTACACCCAACTGAAGATTCATGGAGTTCCTTTGATTTACATAGCCACCAAGTTAACAAGCAACTCAAAAAGTTTCAGAGTTATGATATGTCAAGACTCGCAACCCAAACACAATTAAGATCTCACTTTCAAGACAAAGACTCTATCAAAACAAAGGCCATCAACTACTCATAAGTTTTACTGGTCTATACATTAAAGCACGCAAGTTTAAATCTCACTTAATCTAGTGAAAGCACTCGAGCAAAAATTTTTATTTGAGGAGTTTTCATAACTTCCGTCTTTATTCATTAAATATTTTCTTTTTAATATTTTTTTTCTCCAAATCTTTTTTTTCAATTAATACAGTCCCTACTCCATTTCTAATGAACCAATTTTCTCAATTTTTCCACCACAAGTTTCCCTGCTCCATTTCTTATGGAAACCAGTGGGACACTCTATATTAAGAAAAAAACTCTTGTTAGCCCTTCTCACTTCCACTATAATCAAGCAAATCCCCAAAAATGGGTTTAAATATTACCACTCGCACAATTTTGACCGTCTGCTCATTTTCGTTATCTAGCACAAAGTTTAACCAACAACTAAGGCCCTAATCATGAAATCATAAAAACGCAGAGCTACAAACTCGATTGAGTGTTTCTCCTAGTTTTTCCTAAGTTTTAAGTAAAAAAGGCAACTGTAATTTACTCATCCAAAACCAAAGGCATGAAACAAAGTATCAAGTGAGTCTATATGCAATAAAAAATTAAAAAAAAAACTATACTAAATACATGCATGAAAGTGTATCAACTACTAATGAAATGAGAAAGAAATATAAAGGGACAAGAAATGAAAGAAATGGAAGACATGATATAAACACCACCGTTACCATCCATCAATCGCATATAACCGCAGAAAGAAAATAAACGATCTCACATGCTGTCCTTCGCAAAGAATTCATCCAAATTAATCAACAATCCCTAAAATACCCCCAAACTTATTTCGAACCTTATCCTCAAGGTTCAAAACAAGTCAAGGCATCCATATATAACAAAAAGAAAAAAACAGTGGTAAAGAAGAACATGGATAAGAAGATGATACAAATGTATGCAAGACAAAAATGTCTCTAAAAACCAGTGAACGCACAAAATCTCTCATATATAGGTGACTAAGGAAACTATGAAAGAACAATCATAACAAGAGCAAGAACTAATAAACATATAAGTTAACTAAAAAGATTCCTACCAAATCTTGCGAGCCCAAAGTCTTTCAACTAAGGGCGAAATCAACAAGATAATGGAATAAAGTCTAGGTTTTTAAGTCTACTCAAAGACCCGCCACTAATGCGGCGACTTAAGTTGGATATGTCCCAACCAAGTCTCAAAATACCTAAAATCCCATAAAAATGTTAATTCCTAAAAAAAGTGCTCATGTTATGCTAAAAAATGTAATCCAAAGTCAAACCTAACAAAACTCACAAGGTGCACCAATTTATTAAAATAAATAAATAACGAAGAATAAATAATATTAATACACATATAAATAACAAAAATAAAAAAATATAAATATAAATAAAAATACGAAACAAAGAAAATAAAAAAAATTGATTTTGTAGAATAGTAGCAAAAGGTCGATCCTACAGAGTTTGGTGGTCTTTCTATAGTTAAAAACAACGAAAAGGAAAAACCATGGGTTTTAAAATAAATTAATTAACTAAACTAACTAAATAAAATAATAAAAATAACTTTCAAATAGTTTCAAGAAAACACCTAACTAACACCTAGGTCTACAGTTCCACAAATCACGATCAAGATTAAATGGCAATCATGGTCTTCAATTTTTCCCAAAAAGTTATTAATTTAAATTCTCCAATATTTGCTATAGAAAATCGGCATCTGCTTGAAATTCCTCGTTCCCTTAATCTCGATATCCAGGACGTCCGCCATTAACTACTTCCCTAATTAATGCATAACCCTAGACATCCGTCATTCGGGTTTAACACACTAACCGTAGTAATATGGATATGTGAGAACACTAATCCTAAATAACTGGATCGCATCCGCTTTCAGTTTAACTTAGATTCAATTGTTGCACACTCGAGAACTGAAAGGGTCTTACGACAAACGGGTGAGTGTTAGTCACTTTATTGGTCCAAAAGTACAATTACACAGATACTAATGGTCCAAATAACTATAGGTTGTCCCCCTAAGAGCATGCACTGGCCACATATGTGCACTGGCCACATATGTACCCTAGATCTAAACCACATACTTTAAAATCAACAACAATGAAATAAGAGAAGTAAATTAAGTTAAATAATAAAATAAAAGCTCTTACATAATATGACATGAATCTATAATCCCGACTTGTTTCCCCACCGATCTAGGCAATCGTCGAGAGAAGTCGATAACAAAACAATAATAGTCAATGTTCGGTGTTCGATAATAATACCCTAGGTTCCTAATATATAAAACTAGTAAAAATTGGTCCCGGGAGGTGAGAGAAACTAATTTTTGGGGTTAATCTCGTAACACGTACGCCGAGGAGCATCTGGTGGCAGTTGGGCATTTTATGCGCTACTTGCGACACTTGTCAACAGCCGATTGGGCGAGCTACTAGAACCAGCTAACATGGCGTCATCTGATTGGAGAAGAATCGTTGCGATGGCGTGCTAGTGTAGTGGGAGGGCGTGACATGTGGAGGCAAGAGGCGGTGAAGAAACTCACATGAATTCATCGAAGATCTGGGAGCTGGTGCTATATGCATCCTGAGGAAATCGAAGAGCAGCAGTGCGAGGAGAAATGGTGGACATGCTGTGATGATGTGCTGGTGTGGTGGTGACGTGGCATTTGGTGATTAGTAGAGGAGATGATACCGCTGACGTGGCATATTCGGATTGGTGAAAGAAGCTATTGTGATGTTGTGGACACAGGAAACGAGCTAGGCCAATGGACGACTGATATGTGGCATGTTGAGGCGTGCTGGACCAATAGTATGCTGCCACGTGTTCATTGGCCTATTGATCCTCTATTCTACCCACCGTGCAACACGTAACTCGATGCAAATAGTCTGGTGTCTAATCAATGCATGTCAATACTCTATTTTGAGTATTTTTTCACCATGAATTTAACCGCTCACTCCGTTTCACATGAAAAATATCAATAAGTATAATTGAATATATATTTTAGAGACTTTCTATATAGAAATATACTAAAATAAACTATTAAATACCTATAAATACTGAGTTATCATACATCGACCATGTTCACCAAAAGAAAGATTGACGATGAGCTTGGGGAGATGAACTAACTGAGGGAGAGACAAGAACGTGTACATTGAGAAATACGAGAGACATAGACAATTAGAGAGAGGTCGTAAAAGAGAGAGATCGAGAGATCAATTACCAGATAGTGTGTGGCGGCCCTCGCCGCCCCGGGGTGACGTATCTCAGTGTACTCCTTGCCAGCTGGCCCAACTACGTGTGTACGACTACTGCCCGTCCTTCATTTGTCTCGATATTCGCATCCACTTGTGTGTGTACGGTGTATAAATGACATATTCAGCGGAAGACGTATTTAAATGCAAAAAAATTTATGAATCAATTAAACAAATCCTAGTGTGGAAAAAACCCTGAAAAGTACGAGGTAACAATTGTACCATATAAAACTAAGCATGTACAAGGTCATGTCACTCCCCAGTTCTAAAAAAACAATCAAAATATATCTCACCACACTTAGCAAAAAGTCACACTTGCTAAACTTGGCGTACTGTCGGTGCTCCCTCAGTGTCATCAAAACTACCCTGATATGTCCCTCTTGATCCTCACGAGTCTTGCTATAGATCAAGATATCGTCGATGAATACGATGACGAACCTGTCCAAATGCGGCCTCATAACCCTGCGCATCAGATCCATGAAAATCGCTGGAGCGTTCGTCAGCCCAAATGGCATGACTGTGAACTCAAATAACTCATATCTCATGCTAAAAACAGTCTTCTGGATATCCTATTCTCGAATCCTCAACTGGTGATAACCTGAGCGAAGGTCAATCTTCGAGAAGAACTTGGCACCCGTCAGCTGATCAAACAGATCATCAATCCTAGGAAGTGGGTAACGATTCCTCACAGTTACCTGATTCAACTTCCTATAGTCGATGCACATCCTCATCGTACCATCCTTCTTCTTCACAAACAGTACTGGAGCTCCCCAAGGTGTCTTACTAGGGTGAATGAAACCTTTCTCCAATAGCTCATTCAACTATCGTCTCACCTCCTCCTGCTCCGTTGGTGCCATCCGTTAAGGTCGACTGGAAATCGATTACGTCCATGTTATCAGCTCGATCATGAACTCAACATCTCAGTGAGCAGGGTATCTTAGTGGATTCAGAAAAGATTAGGGCAATCATTGATCGGAAGACGCCTGAGTCTGTGGCTGATATACGGAGTTTCCTTGGGCTGGTCGGATACTGTCGACGATTTGTGCAGGAAGAGGGTGCACACGCGCACTCCTGGTTCGATCGGGAGCTAACACATTTTTTTTTCTCTGTTCTTACGGTAATGGGTTGGGGTGGCTCTCCACCCAACCCCGGTGGAACTGATGGCAGGGGAGACATCCCTGCCATCTCCACCTCGGTCGGCCATGGGGTTCGGCCTCCATGGCCGAACCCCATTCTCGGCCACCCCACAGCCAACCACACGAAACCCACAACCACAACGAGGACTCACCGCGCTTTTAACGTCTCCTTTCCTTCTCGGCGCGTCCCTGCTTCTCCTCCTCCTCTCATCTTCTTCTTCCTCGCTCTCGGCCTCCCTGTGTCTCTGTGTCACAGTGTGTGCGTGAGTGTGTTTGTGTGTGTGTGGTGTAAGTGGGTAGGTGGGGTGGTGGCCACGTGGTATGGGTTTTGACAAATGTTACTTAGGTTGGGACAAGTGTGTGGTGTTTGTGACACCTAACTGTGACACAACTACGACACTCACTCGTGTTTTCGGGCGTTTCGACGCCCGATTTCGCGTCCAAACCACGATATCCGCGTACCGCCGTGTCACTAGTCACTCAATATATATTCCATATTATTTACTTGACAAATTTTTATTCAATTTGTGTGTTTTTGTTTCCCCGACCTAATGTTCAGTCCCGTCGACTACCCGATACCCGAGTCGATACGTATATCGAGGCGAATACATTTCACACAATCTCATTATGTGTTACTTTCCCTTGTCTTAATATTCAATCCCGTCAACTACCTGACACCCGCGTCGACACGCATATCGAGGCGAATGCCATTCACACACCCTCACACGTATTATTTTACAACATACACACATGCGATGTATTTAAATAAATTACACTTCAAATAAGCGACCAACACACCATAAACATCCATACCTAAGTCTCCGTGTGTCTTAGCTTACCGCAGTGTCCACGTGGGTCCGAGCTGGCGTCCACGTCTGTAGATAAAAAAAATGGGTCGTTACAGAGTGCGCATGAAAAAGAAAGAGATGATGACAATGAACAAAGAAGATGGCTTGCGAGAAGGGAGATGATGCACGAGATGAGGCAAAAACACCGAAAGATATGGGAGATCACTATGAAAGAGACGATCATAAGGAGAGTGAGAGATCGAAATGGTGAGTGATTTAGTTGAGGAGGAAGAGAAGATTCAAGATGAAGATCGAAATGGGGGATGAGACCCACATTTCATTTTCACATTTAGAGATAAAAGGGTTGGGTTTGGTAATTGACTATTCTTCGTTTCAATATTTATTTATTCTTTTACTCTATCTCAATGCCCTTTTTAGTCATTTTGCTTTTTTTATTTTTCATGTTTATCACTTTAATATACCTATTTTAAACCTCATTAAATACCTTGATTTCACCAAAAATTGGAGGAAATATCAATGCTTTTCGAAATACGCGAACACTGTGTGTCGACCCTAACTTGACCTTGTTTCAATGCAAATATATTATAATACATCCACTAGTCACACAATGCACAATAATAATATTTTATAATGATCTCAGGTCCGTAAAGCATGGGTCCCACCTCGAATACCTAAACCTCAAATAAGATTTGAAAATACTTAATTAGTCGCCTAACCAAGTTCATGAAATTCTCGGATTTCACAAAACCTTGACGCGAGTTTTCTCTTAATCTCATATTGTTTATAACCCTTATGAGGTGAAACTCTTGGATAGCATAATCTTCCTTCTCGTACTCTATTTTATCTCGATGTTGATCCACATTTTCTTTTCTACATGTTTCTGCAGTCTTCAAAACTTTTTCGAAACCGCCTAATTCTTCCCTGTATGACCTCACATATTTTGATGCTCTACCCGAGTCAACTTTTCCGCCTCGTCTAATATCGTAGGAGTCTCGAATCCGATATTCACTATAAAGCATCATTAGTATGCTACTAATCTTACATTGGTAAACCATGTCGTTAGTGCATCACACAACAACTAGAGTCATTTCCAAAGACCTCTAAACTATGAAAAGGTGTTCTCGGCATATCCACCAACCTATGTATTCAAATCTGAAACACAGTCTTGTATTGAGATGTAGGTAAGTGCCAAAGTTGATATGCATATCAAACTTTTGTGGGAACACATCATTCATCGTCATTAGTCACTACACCTGATGGCGCTTTCCACGACCTACGACCTCAAGGCTCATATACATACCAACCAACCTGTTGAGTTCACAATAATAATGGAAATATCGATCAGACATTTATTGCCATTTTAGTCTCTTACCACATGAATGTTATACAAACTCTCCGGCTATTAAGGCAAGCACAGCTAATGCATCGTAATTTCACTCCAGTTCCTCAATGCTTGAGATAATATGTAGGTAAGTCTTAAATCATTGAACATGTTTCACAATGTTCACCCTCATCTCAAGCCACCAACATTGAGTTCTCCATCCGCGTTTCCACTAAATTATATCTAATTTAGTACTATACCATGCCTATAGTATCCCTGGAATGTCTCACTACACGAGTCATCCTCTGAAGGGACCAGTAGCTTGTCGCATGATCTCATCGTGGTTTTGATATACCTTTACTTCAAGTTATATGAACCTTGAGTCAACTCATTGGATCCCTTTCACAAGTATATGTTGCCGATTTCCACTTTCACATCAAATAAAGACAAATCGTGTTATCATCTGTTCACATGTCATGCCAAGGAGGTGGAAATACTTAACAAGTCTATGACCACGGATGTCATAAGTACTGCGTGCCCATGTATCTTAAGATAAGCTACAACACTGTCTAATTTTACCCCTCTTTCAGTGTGTTCAAAGTTAGTTGGACATTCCCTTTACCTGAACTTACCTTGCTTGTCTCATATTCGACCTTTCGATGAGTCATGTTTTTCGAGATACGCTGATCTACAAATTACATACTTTTCTCATCTTTACGAGGATACCTAATCAAGTCCTTACCATAAAATCATTCTCTACTAGCTCCAAGTTTGACTCTAGACACTTTTCCTCTTAGACTTTGGGAGTCAAACTACAACATCTATCATGAGTATGTAATTATAGTCCTTAACATTGAGATGCATCTAACTCTTTCCTCAATCTCGAAATTTTTTAAACCTTGAAGCTAGGTTTTACATTATTTTTACTTTGCGTAAGCATCCTTTTATCAGTTGGATTCAACTACATCCGATTATTTTATGGGACAGCTCGGTGGATCGTATACAGATCCTTCAAGCTTCCCACTAAGTTAGTTATTAACCACGTCCAATAGAAACCTAAAGAATATTTCATGCTGTGGCGAGCCTACACTAATTGTCAGGTAGTTGTTAGATTTGATAAATAGTTTATGCTGATGTTTTATTTTCTGATGGACATGAGTCATTTTAGGTGTTTGGACTACATTTTTCTTGATGATAAGTGCTTGTCATGAAAGCCATGAAATATTTTTGGTGTCTTTATGTTGGCAAATAGGGAGGTCGCGGGGCTTAAACTAGGCCTGGCAAAATGTGCTCGATCCCGTTTGGCCCGTTTTGTCTGGTGCCGTTTTAAACGGGACCGGCTAATATTTTTTTGACAAACATACGGGACTGGACTATTTTTTGTGTCCGTTTAAAAATACGGGACCGGCTACGGACAAAAATTTCAAAAAAATGGGTACCCGTTTGTGATTAATTTGAAGGGCATATAAGTAATTTCACAATGTATTTAAAGTTTTTAACTTTTATGAGATTTATGATTTATCATTTTATCTCATCTGTCGTCATCTCCCAGATTCTCCCTCAACGGCTCGTCCCGATCTCCTCACTCAACAAACAAACCCTAACGCCTCCGCCTCACTCCGCCTCTCACTGTCTCTCACCGCCTCACGGTCGTCTCTCATCGCCTCACGTTTCACGGCCACGCACCGCGGCTCACGACCACGCACGGCGCGCCTCTATCCGCCTCTCACTCTCTCTTCCTCACGCACGGCTCCGTCGACCGTCGTCTCTGCCTCTCAAAGTCGCACTCCCGAGTCTCACGCTTTTTGCCTCCGTCCGCCTCTCACTCTCTCTGCCTCACACACGGCTCCGTCGACCGTCGTCTCTGCCTCGAACAGTCGCACTCCCGAGTCTCACTCTCTCTGCCTCTGTCCGCCTCTCACTCTCTCTGCCTCACGCACGACTCTGTCGACCGTCGTCTTTGCCTCGCACAGTCGCACTCCCGAGTTTCACTCTCTCTGCCTCCGTCCGCCTCTCACTCTCTCTGCCTCACGCACGGCTTCGTCGACCGTCGTCTCTGCCTCGCACAGTCGCACTCCCGAGTTTCACTCTCTCTGCCTCCGTCCGCCTCTCACTTTCTCTGCCTCACGCACGGCTCCGGCTCCGCCTCTCACTCTCCTTGGTCTGGGATTAGAATTGGTCGAATTGGTAAGTGTTGAATGTCTCGAATGGAAAATCGTTTCACCCATATTGTTAACAGTAACTAGTAACTGACATTGTGTTCATTCATTTCAGAGGACGTGATCCCAATTCCCACCGACTCTCAGGACTCGCGGTCTCTCGATCTCTCCTCTCACTCCCGAGTCCCGACTCTCACGGTCTCTCCTATCTGGTACCACATACCTTCACCTTCCCTTTAAGCAAATAACATGCATCATTTGATTTAATTTATATTCAATTATCTATATATATTATGGCCTCTACTAATTATTAACTAGACATTATTTCTTTTTCGTTCACGTAATTGCCTTTATTTGATTAGGAAAAAAGAAAGAATGTAATGCGATTTTATTACTTTGTGTGCAACTGTGCATTTTTCATATTTTGTTAATGAGATTAATCCACTAGATTTAGATATGATTTTCATTTTATATTATTGCAGCGTCATGGGTGATAATATGTATAGCATTGCATCTAATCCTCCTCAAAAGAAGAGGAAAAATCAGTCTAAAGTTTGGGATGATTTTACAGTAATTCCTCCTGGCACTTCTGAGTATCCGAATAATAGGAAGAGAGGGAAATACAAACATTGTATAAGTGTTGTTTTGGCTGACGGTAATAAAGGTACAAATAGCATGAAACGACACTTATCTGGTTGTCCTAATTATAGTCGTTTTGGTAATCGTGATGTGGGATAAATGATATTAGAATCGTCAGTTACGGGGAATATGGGATTGAGGTCTATAAATTATGATTCCGGAGTTCATCGTGAAAATATGGCAATGATAGTTATCATGCATGAATTACCTTTCACCTTTGTGGACTATGAATATGTTAAGTACTCTTATACCTCTATTGTTCCTGAAATTAAGTGTGTTTCGAGAAACACAGTCAAGGAAGATATATTAAAAATCTACAAAAGGGAGAAGAGAAAACTTTTTAATTTGTTGCAATCTCTTCTAGGGAGAGTGTGTTTGACTTCTGATATGTGGACTTCCATTACATCTGATGGTTATATTACTTTGACTGCTCATTATATTGATGAGGATTGGGTGTTGCAGAAAATGATTTTTAATTTTTGTTTTATGCCACCTCCACATAGTGGTGTAGCAATTGCCGAGAAAATTTCTGCTTTGTTAGGTCTTGGAACTTAGATAAGAAGTTGTTTTCCATTACTTTAGACAATGCAAGCGCAAATGACACATTTGTTGGAATTTTTAAAAATACTTTGAGAATTAAGGATGCATTGCTAGTTGGTGGTGAATTCTTTCATATGCGATGTTGTGCACATATTTTAATTCTTATGGTCCAAGATGGTCTTAAAGAAATTGAAAAGATCTTTAACAAAGTTAGTAATAGTATCAAGTTTGTAAAAGGATCACAGTCTCGAAGGAAAAAGTTTTTGGATTGTGCTACACAATTGGCATTCAATTGCAAGAAAGGATTGGTGCAAGATGTGGTTACAAGATGGAATTCTACATACCTCATGATTGAATCTGCGTTATATTATCGTAATGCTTTTGCTCATCTTGCTTTGAGTGACACAAATTATGTATTTTGTTCCGAGTTGGAAGAGTGGAATCAAGTGGAATATGTTTTTAAGTTTTTGAAAATATTTTATGATCCAACTAATATATTTTCTGGTACAAAGTATCCGACAATAAATCTTTTCTTTCATGGAATGTGGAAAATCCAAGCTCAGTTGAATGATGAATTGAATAACCCGAATCATTTCATTCGATCCATGACATCAAAAATGCAATTAAAATTTGACAAGTATTGGAAGGATTGTAATGAAATATTGGCAATTGGTGTCGTTTTAGATCCTCGGTACAAACCAAAAGTGGTCGACTTTGCTTTTTCAAAGATTTATGGTGATGAAGGCAAGTTCAAGGTTGCTATAATTCGCGATAAACTTCAATTGTTGTTCGAGACATATTCTCATGAATTTAATCATTCAAGTGGAGATGTTTCATCCACTAGCAACCAAACGCCACAATTTGTTGAAGCAAATGATATAAGAGAAGATGATTTATATGCTATGGTACGTTCTACAATTATGATTATTTTTTTTAGTGTTTGATTTAGTTGTGGTTCTTACTTTATGATTATCTTATTGTTTATAATTGTGTGTTAGGGTTATGACTTTTTCCAAGGTGATGATGTTTCTAATGAACAACAATCGGAATTGGATATTTACTTGCATGAGCCATTGCTTGATAGAAAGAAGAATTTAGACATCATAGATTTTTGGAAATCTGTTCAATATCGATATCCAAAGTTGAGTATGATGGCACGTGATATTTTAGCCATTCCTTTAACTACTGTTGCTTCCGAGTCAGCTTTTAGTACAACAGGTAGAACACTTGACAAGTATAGAAATTCTCTTTTACCCGAAAATGTTGAAGCATTGATATGTTGTTGTGATAGGGTGAATGAAGCAAAGTTGAAGAACAAATCTGGTGAGCATTATATAATTAGTTATTTGATTGGTAAACTATAAGTCTAAATTGATTTGTTGTGTTTGATTTTTTATTTTTTTTATGTAGATGCTCGAAAGAAAGAGTTTGATGATATCAACGCAGAAATGTTGAAACCGAAAATAGATCTCAATCCCACAACTTCTGGGCAAACTTCAAATGATGTGGAGGTTGAAGATGTGGGTGACGAAGATGATGAAGTTGAAAGTTTAGGTACTGTTGCTTTATTTATTCTTATGTTTAAATGATCGAGCTTTTACAATTAATGAAAACATTTTTTTTCTAATGTCTTTCAGATGAATGACTTGAGGTTGAGGGTTAGAGACTGGAGTCACGGAGAGTTGAAGGATGTGGAATTGTGTGGGATGAGTTGAAGAACTACACTTAATTTTTTATTAAGTGTTTGTGTCATGAACTTTTTTATGTTGTTGTTGTTGATGCATGAGGTGAAGATATACTTTGATAATTTGGACTATTGAGAATTTGAGGTGATATCTCTTTTTTTTTAAAACTTTTGTGATGTTTATATTGGAAATTAAAAAAATGTGATATTATGTATTTATTTTTTGGTAATTGGTGACTTGTAGAGTAGTTGTAGACTTGTAGACTTGTAGTTGTAGACTTGTAGTTGAGGGTTTTTTTTAAATAATTGATAAATAAAATATTTAATCATATTTTAAAAAAAATCGGGCAAAACGGGTCCCGTATGGTTTACAAACATACGAGACTGGACAAAAAAAACAGTGCCCGTTTTAAAAACGGGATCGGGACCGAACACCAAATTTAATCATTTTCGAAATGGGTGTCCGGTCCCATTTTTGTTCGTTCTCGTATTTTTGCCGGCCCTAGCTTAAAGGATATGGGCATTTGCTTGTATTTTTATGTATTTTAGGTTTTCGACACACCCTATAATATGTATTTTCTATTTTATTTTTTATATACATTAATAAAAAAATATCGCCTCCATTAATAAAAAAAATTGTAACTTTGAATTTTATGGGTTTTTTTAACATGAACTTCTTCTTTTAGCTAGGGTTTTTTAAAATAAAAAAAAATTATTTCAGTTTCTTTATGCTTTATTTTTACACATTTGTTGGTTGTTCAATAAGATTCTCATTAATTTAATACTAACTATTTTGTCCTTAAACATTATCACCAAGGAAGTCATTGTGAGATGATATTTGCAATGATTGATATTCTTTTAGCTTATACTTTTTCCAATGGGTTGTCAAATTGGAGGCTTGAATCATGACGAAAAAGAAGTAAATAAAAATACCAATTTTATTCTAATTAATGTTAATTTCGTAGCTTAAGTTTATATGAATATTAGTATAATTCTAAATTTTGATTACCAAACCCTTTTTGGCTTTATTCGTATAACGCTTTTATATAGTTCAATGCACTGCAATAAATGAAAAATAGTAAAGTAAGTAAAACCAAATCCCAACACAAGAATTATTTATGCAATTCGGACCTCCCGTCCTACGTATACGGGGTCACGCTCAGATGTAAGATCCATTAAAAAAAAAGTGATGTACAGATTTACACAAAGTTCTTAACTAATGCTCCTTCATATAGCTAGTGATCCCTCACTGAACTTTGTTACACTACTCACTTCATTTATAATGAACCTACATTATTACTCAAGATTCCCTTGGTATACGAGATCCCAATGGCTTACAAGTCAAGTCTCCTTGACAAGTTTGTAAAAAAAAAAAGATAAAGATCGAACTAGTGTTCGACTATCTCAAGATCGAATTTTGGTCTCCGAAGAATAGACGATGTACGATTCTTGATTACACAATTTATAAAGAGAACACAATACAAGACTTTGAAAACTTTCCATATTGTGTCTTCAATCAATGAGTTGGCATATCTTCCTTTTCGTTCATTCTTCATATCGAGCAAGGAAAGATTGTCAAATCTTATAGGTTGACAACCAAAGTCATGGTTATATGATACCATCAACAAATAAATATTAGGGCAAACTTGTGTTTGGGGCACCTATGCGTGTGAAATTAGAAAAGGGTAGTGTTATTTAGACTCTTAAATCTGGACTCAAAACTTTTTTAATTTCAAATAAATCCTCTAGCAATTAATGAAACAATCATAATCACTTGTAAAATTACTTTAATACCCCTTAAATATTTATAAAAGTTTTAAAAACCTCCATGTGAGTCGGGACTCACGAGTCCAACTAGATTTATTAATTAGAAAATAGAGGTACTTTAGGGTGTCAAAAAGTTCCCTCTCATTTTTTGTTCAGGTGGGCATAGGTGAAATTGTATCCCCTCCCCGAGTGATTGTTGTTCTCCCAAAGTCGTCTTTGTTGATTCTCACAAAGTTGTCTACCATACAGATCTACCCATGTGTCCTGTAATCAAGAACATTCGGCAGTTCTCTTTAGGTATGGAATTTCTTTAGTGTGAGTAATAAAGAAGTTGTTTTCGGTTTCAATAAATGTATTCGGACTCATGAGTCCGGACTCATAGGGATGTTTTTAAAATCTTTGTAAATATTTAAGGGGTATAATAAGAATTTTACAAGTGATTAGGGTTGTTTCATTAATTGCTCGGGGATGTATTTGAAATAAATAAAAAACTTGAGTCCGGACTCAAGAGTCCAAATAGCACTACCCGGTTGATTTTTCTAAGTTATCATTAATTTCTTAGGTTGAAGTTATAAGGGTGGGTGGGTTTTGAGGATAGGGTAGTGCTAGATGGACTCAAAAAGTCCGGACTCAAACAACCAAAAAGACATAAAGACCCTTAATTTAAATTCATTATTGGTGTATGGGGGTAGAGGGTAATTATGTCTTTTACTTAAGTAGATATCTTAAATTCTTAACAAAAAAATCTTTGAGTCCGGACTTAAAGAGTCCAAATAGATTTTTTGTTGAGGATATACATTTATTTGATTATATCTGATTGCTTGTTAGAGTTTCAGTTTATATGTCTTCTGGTCAATTAGCTACGTACTTTGGGAACCTTTAAATTTCCCTGTAGTTTATTTGTCTCGTTTACGCGGGACTGTGAGTTTTCAGGTTTGAATGGAGACAAAGGAGGAAATGTTCGGGCTTATGCATAATTGTTCCTTAAGAAATGAGAAAGAGGATGAGGTAGTGATTACGGAGGAATATACAATAGGGAAAACAGAGCTTAGTGGTTCGTCTTGCTACAGCTCAAGATTTTAGTAGTGGTGTTATTAAGGATGTGTTGGTTTAAGCTTGGAATGTAAAGGAAGAGCAAGCCTAGTTTCTTGAAAGATCGAATAACATCTTCCAAGTAGGTTTTTCGTCTTTGCATGTTTTAAAACTCGTTCTGAACAATGAACCGTGGATGTTTAATGATTATATCTTCCTTACCGTCCCATGGAGCAGAGACATTTATCTTCCCTCACTTAACATCAATAAGTGTAAGATTTTGGTCCAATTACGCGTCCTCCCATGGGCTTGATGAGGTAGAGGGTGGTATACTTATAAGGGAAAATGTCAATAGGCTGAACTTTTTAGATAAGAGTGGGCCCTGCGGGTTTGGGTGAAAGGGGATTCCCTCCTAATTTTGAACTTGATCTCAAGTTCCGAGATCAAGCCTGAGGGGTGAAGAGATCCGAGACTTTTTAGCAAGACATAAAGGCAGCGGCATCTGGCCAAAACAGGGCCCAAAGGTCCCAATGACAAAAACCATGTTTTAGAATTGTAGAGGGGTAGGGAGTCCACTAACTCTGGTTGCATTGAAGGACTCGGTGAAGGAATTTAGGTACGACGTGCTTGTTTTAAGTGAAACTAAAAACCAAGACACAGTTTTGGATAAGGTCCGAAGGCAGCTGAAGTTTGATAATGTTTTGGTAGTCAATCCTAGAGGTACTGCAGGAGGGTTGGCAGTTCTCTACAACTCAAAAGCATTAGTACAAATTGCCAAGTATGGTTCTTTCATTGTTGAGCTCCAAGTTCGAAATTCTGTTAGGGACGGCCCCTTGAGTTTGTTTTGGCGTCTACTTGAGTACGGAAAAAAGTGAAAAGGAGTCACAATTACATAAATTTAGGGACAGTATTGGCTTGTGGAAAGCCCACCGTGGTCATCGGGAATTTTAATGCAATTACATTACAAAAGGAAGAAATAGGTGGACTTCCTTGGATTGTAGCGAAAAATTAAGAAACTAGTGGAGTTTATCAATAACATTCGAGGTACAGATTTAGACTTTGAAGGTTCTATAATGGTGTTTTTCCAAAAGTAGAGCACCTTTACAATTTATTTCACAAAATAAGGTGGTGTAGTTTGAAAATAAAATAAAATGCAATAATGCCTTTTGAAAAGGCGTCATTGCATTTGGTGTGTGTGACATGGCGGTGAGGTGACATTGACGTGGCGTTGCAATGGTATGGATAGCGCCTTTTGAAAAGACGCTATCCATACAATCGGCCCGCCACTTCACCGCGTCATCATCGCCACATCACACACACCCAATAACGCCTTTTGAAAAGGCATTATTGCCTATTTGTGCAGTTGGTGAGGTGGCGGTGACTTGTCGGGCCAATTGTATAGATAGCGCATTTTGAAAAGGCGCTATCTATACGATTGCGTCGCCACGTCACCGCCACCTCACCAACTGGACTCGCCGATATGTCCGCCACCGCTGTCGCATCGGTCCGTGATCTCCCAGGCGCGCTGTGCATTGGGCTGCTGCCGCGCTTGGCTTGTCACCATCACCGCGAGCTACTGGACCGCGTTGTCCTCGGTCGCTCCGTCCCTCGCCGGTGGCCGTCATCGTCGTAGTTGAGCGATCTCGACAACGACAACCGATTTCGAATATGCATAGGAGGAGTTTAATTTGTATTAAAAAGAAACCAACTTTTTTTTTTTATCAACCCTGTGTATCTAGATTTAAATAGTTGTATTTACCCCGAGATTGCCGAAGTAGACCATCAGGCCCAACAATTGGCAGCTGTGGGGAATCGAACTTAAGATTGTGCACCTAACCTACATAGTCCTTCCTTTACCTTACCACTAGATCAACTCGTCAGGGTTAGAAAGAAACGAACGTACCCACAATGACTCGAATTATTTGGATTTTACATAAGTGTTCATAGCAAATTAACCAATAAGTTAAACCAACTTTCGGACGGCTCATGTTCACGCGTCATACGTGGACAGTGTTTCACGGATAGCGCCCACGTCAACAGAAAAAATCTACGAAAGTAATAGCACCTGTTGGAAAGACGAGATAGCCTAGTTTTAGAGAAAAAGAAAAAAAAAAGAAAACCACACTTATTTTGTTGGGTTTAAACTAAAAGGTAAAGTACTTTTGCAATTTGTTCTCATAAATTAGTGACAAAAAATATCAACAATCTGAAGTTGACACTTCCAAGCTACGAAAAGGAAATTTGCACACAAGTAGTTGCAGTACTTCGAAATTTTTACTGCTAAATTGTAAAATAAAACAACTAACCTAACTAAACTAACTAACATTAACTAACGTAACTAAACTAACTAACATTAACTAACCTAACCAAACTAAATGGAACTAACCAACCTTAACTAACCTAAGTAAACTAACTAACCTTAACTAACCTAACTAAATGGAACTAACCAAACTAAACTAACTAACCGTAACTAACCTAACCACCTAAACAATACAAACTAACTAAACTAAAATAACTAACTTAACTAACCGAATAAACAACCCAAAAATGATTACCTAAACTACGAAACAAAACTACACAAACAACAAAAGATACACTAAATTAATTGCAAACTAAACATACTAAGTAAATGGAACTAACCAAAGTAAACTAACTAACCTAACCACCTAAACAATACAAACTAGCTAAACTAAAATAACCTAATTAAGTAAGTAAAGAAACAACCAAAAAACGATTACCTAAACTACCTAACGAAACTTTACTAACAACCAAGTAGCTCGAGAGTTACTTGTTAACAACCTAACGTAACGTAACTATGTGAAGTAAACTCAACTAATCTAACCTAACCTAACCTAACTATGTAAACTAAATTTACTAAACTAAACTCTACTAAACTACACTAACGAACATACCCTAACTCAAATTCATGAAGTCAAAACTAACCTCAACACCTAAACTAAACTAACTTCACCAACTAAGCTAATTAACCTAACCAAACTAAACTAATGTGAACAAACCTCCTACACCTAACTAACTAAGCTAACCACTTAAGTTAAATTAAACTTATAACATAAAATCACTTAACAAACTAAACAAATTACTTGGTAAAGCTCGGCCCTAGCCATACTCACATTGAAGTCCCTCAATTTATTTTCTTTCATATGATTCGACTTAAGAGTTTTCTTCAATTAAATGATTATAATATCAAAAAGATTGATTAAATTTATTGATTAAGCACCGAAATTGAAGTCAATCACTTCAAGAACTCATATACCGTACCCTAGACTATTCGTGATGTGCATGATACGTATCGTGAAGTACATCGCATGCATATCCAACACGAATTATGCCAGTTCCTGATATACGTATAGGACTCCTCCTTGAATGTGAGCATAACAAAAACAACATAAAAAAACACAAATCCTACCTATACGAAAGCACATGAGCGAAGCTAGACGCACCCCACCTTTTACTTAAGGCGCTCTAACAAAAAAATCAATCGTTAAAAAAAATTCAATTGTATTGGAAAATAACTCTTATACCTTTACTGCGATTAGTGCATCTCATAATCCGCATTTCTTTCATTTAATGCACCTCACCATCCTTTTTCTACTGCAAAATTACTCTTATAAGTTCGAATCACATTAGAGATATATATCTTTCACAGTGATGAGTTTCTGTTATGGAATATAGAAGAGTACTCACATATACGACATTCTAATAATATGGCAAACATGAGAAATAAGTTTATTCAATAAGAAGGTTGTATACACGTACTTCGTGAACCCAAAAAATAAGCTATATACAAATCAACATGACATCAAGAAAACTCATCATGCGAGTCTATTCCGACGGTTACGTTGACGTTGTTGCTCGGTGATGCAACCCAGACGTACTCTTTGTCTGGTTGGACGATGTGTTTGTACATCTGGTTGAGGTTGTTGAGGTAGCTGGTCTTGCATTGAATCACGTCGAGTAGATTGATACGTTTCCTCTGGTGCTTCACTAGACTCACCTCTGCTACTGATGCTCCAAAAAATAGGAGGTGGAACCATCCCAAAATACTGGCTTCCTGTATGGGATTGGGGGAAAGGAACATGAGGCTGCTGCATGGTCAACAAGCTCATGAATGAGGCATCTCCAGTATATGGCATATTGAAATTATAAGGAGTAGGAGTATATGGACTAGGCACGTATTGAGGCAGTGACGGATACATCTGACGATGAGGCATTCCATGGTCCACAAATGGAAACGATGGCCCAAGTGCGTAAGGATCAAAATGGTACGGAGGAAGATTCGCGATCAGCGGCCCGGCTACAGGAATGTTCCCTTGAGGAGAATGGGTTGGTGGGGATGATCGTTGGGACGTCTCGCCAACTGTCTCTGATGTAGACGTTCTCGAACGAGATGAACGTGCTAGAGGTGAACGTCTGCTACTCTCTGCAACAATCTCAGACTGAGTAGATGGACGTGGTGGACGAGGACGTCTAGTGCGTTCCCGCACAGTCTATGGTCGTGTTCGTCTTCTTCTCACCTCTATGTTTGCTTCGCCCTAATCGTCTTCTTCATCTTCCTGTTCATTATCATCATTTATGTCTTGTTGGACGTCTATTCCGTCATGCGATAAAGTAGACCTTTGCCTTTCATCTTCGTCTAAAATTTTAATCCCTTCATCAAGTGCAGCAAGAACTTGCTCGTACCCATCCTCAATAAACACTCGCCTCCGTCGATGCACCAAATTACGCTGATATACAAAAAATAAGAGCTCAAAGCATGCAATATAAGATATTAGATGTTCGAGGAAAAGTAAGAGTTAGAAGATTACCGAGTAGTCACGTAACGCCCCGTCGTGTCCAATGAACCTCCTAGTGATCGAGCGATACCACGTCGTGTAGTCTTGATGATCGTGCCCTTCACTAAGTGTCGCTGTCGCAATGGTGTCCCCACGATTTTCCCACATGTGTATGTAGCTTGCGTGAAAAGTCACCCAATTTTCATGATGTCCCTCTGAACGACAAAGACCACACCGGTTCTTCCTAGTTGGGACTCGTTCACGGTCTCTATTTGGACATGTTGTTCTTCTATGTCCTTCTTAATGACATATCCCACATCGCAAAGGCCTTGGGACATTAGGCAGATCCATCTCGGTATGTCTTCGCGATCCCTTAGGTCTCCCTCGGCCACGTCTGCACCTGGGGTCGGGTATGATATTCGTCCCAAAAGTCGTCCAATACTTCTCATCTGGGATGACCTTGAACTTGTAGGAATAGCATTGTGCGTACACATCTATCCTATAGTATGGCTCGATGAACTGCGCATAGCTCACCCGAATAAACGCACATGCTGCTAACACGTGTGAGCGAGGGAAACCAAACGACTGCCATTTATTACAACTGCACACCCAGTCCTTTAAGATAACAACTTTTTTGTTGTTGCCTTTATGCATGCAATCTCCATGTCTCCCAGTCCGCACTTCGAACTCACCAATATCTCGATTGATCAACGTGACGTGATGCCTCCTTGCGGATTTTTCGTACTTCGTGAGTTTGTCCTTGACATATTTTGTGTACGCATGTCCGTTTGAGACTGCTTCATTGATTTCCTGATTGCGTTCATCGTGATATGTCACCAATGTGTAGTATATCATCTGGGTCAACGCCGTTATTGGCAGAAATCGAGCCCCCTTCAAGACCCCGTTAAAACACTCTGCAATTGCCGATGAAACTCGAGTCAGTAATAATGGTTCGTCCAATATTTACGCGAATTTGAGTTCAAAACATAAATTGTATTTCGTACATACCAACACCATTAAAATTCATCCATCCGTACCGCATGTCGCCGTTGTGCGATTGAGTCCAAAGTGCTTTGGGGATGGCATTGACATATTGCAGGCATTGAGGCGTTCGTGAAGATAAGTATGTGAAACGCTCCATGCACGCATTAAATTTTCGTTCTTGATGTTGAACAACTGCTCGACCAAGGAGTACTTTTAAGGGGTCATTTTTGAAGTGGGTACCGAAATTACTAAGCAAGTGTCGCAAGCAATAACGGTGGTACCCTTTAGGGGGACAAAAGCCATTTATTGGGGTGTTGGCCGCCTCCAAAATGCTAGGGTGACGATCGGAAATAACGCAAATGCCTTCTCTATCTCTCACGTGTTTGCGCAACATCCGCAAAAACCACCCCCACGAATCAGTTGATTCGGTTTCTGCAACGGCAAATGCAACTGGTAATATGTGCATTTCCATCAACAGAGCTCGCAATCATTAGCTTCCCACTGTATTTGCCATATAGGAATGTCGCGTAAATTTGAAGCAAAGGCCTGCAAAACTTGAAAGCATCTATTGAAGCTTCAAATGCAAAAAACACACGACGAAATTGAGGAGACGCAGTTCTTATTTCATCAGCATGCCATTGTCTGTATGACCACTCGATCCTTGTCCCCGGACTCTTACTCCTCACAGCCGCCATCCATCTTGGTAATTGAGCGTACGACTCATCCCAATCTCCAAAAGCCCATGCAATTGCTTTCCTTTTGGCATCCCACATTCGCTTATAGCCGACTTCATGTCCGTATTTTCCCTTAATTATTTCTACTAATGCTTTGATCGTGATACCTTGATCGCTCTTGACGACGCTTTGGATCTCTCGCGCAATCATGTTGGCGGTCGCGTTCTACATCGGGATTAATACACGTGTGCGGTACGTCTAACTGTGTTATCTCCCATAATAGTGTTTTCTTTCGCAAACAAGCGCGAAGACGCCACATACACCCGTGTTGTGGAAATCTGCACTTAATCGCCCACGTAGTTGTAGTCGATTCCATCGCATGGTATTGACAATGTATATTAACATGCCACACTTTAACGGCATGTTGTAAGTCATTTTTATTGTCAAAACACATCCCTATCTCCAAATCGAAGTTAGACATGTTCCCCCAAGTTTGCTTATGGGAATGTTGGGTCGAAGTTGAATTAGCCACCTCCCAATCGATTTCGTTATATCCTGGTATTGGTTGGTGAACTTCATCGTCACTAGCTTCCTCCAACAAAATCTCTTCATCGATAGCAAATTGCTCATCATCTTCGACATTCTTCGCACCCGGAGGTTCATATCGTGGATCATCCGTGCAAACATTTACGTCATCCCAAACGACTGATGCTGGTGCATCTGCGTTGATCTGTATGTCCTCATCAGTTTCATTATTGGCCTCGTCGTTATCTTCATCGTCATCATCCGCATTAATATCTTCTGAGAATTGAGTAACAAACCCCTCTTCCACGACGTCACCCTCAATGCTGGGATTGCATATGCGACCTTTCCATCATGAAGGATGCGTCTTTGCGTCTTTGTCACGTTCATCAACAACTTGCGAATGAATCGTACGATCGTGAAATGAGTCGACTGACTCAAATGTCAAATAGATATCAACCGTAGCAGTAATAGGTAAATTGGCCATTGTCTCCCACATCAGGTCGAAGTGTGTCGTATCATGCAACAACACAGGAACGAAATGATGTGAGCCTCCAGGGAGGATTATCATGTGCCGATAAGTCATCTGAACTATAGTCTCCGTAGATGAGATAGTGACGCGTTACACACCGCATTCATCATTTCACGTCCACTCGACCTAAACTTAACCATCAACACTTGTGATGGGGGTGAGCTGTACGCGATGCCATTTAACCCATTAACAATTTCACCGTTCGCATATAATAGAAAATGGATGTTTCTTTGTGACATGACCTACATAAGTTTGCGAACTTTGATGTAAAATGAATGCATAGAAATGCAAGAATATATTAAATGCAATAGTTCATAAAGAGCACGTTATTCGATTACAAATTTATGCCAGAATTTATATTCTTCCATCCAACACTTTAAACTCAAATGGAACTTTCTGATGTAGAAGATCGCATCAATAGCGCAACCATAGAGCATACTCATTCAGTTGAGTTTGAGTTACTGAATATTTGAAGCTCTGCCCATACCATTAAATAAACATAGCAACCATTTTGATAACCCACAACACCTATGTCACTAAATATCATGTAAAACATAACAAACAATTATTAGAAATAATGGAAAAAACCAAATTCGTGAACTTACTATTTTTCTCCGCTTGTTGTCTTCAACGTAAGAATCCTGCAGTGACATTTTATTTTTGTTAGTCCCATGTCAACAAATGATATTCTGATAAAATTACACTTGAAGTACTAGTACTACAATAATGCTAACAAACATAAAAAGTAAACACTGCATTTGTCAAACAAAAGTCAAAGTGGAAACTGGTTCGCGAAACTGTTCCATTGTTAATTTCAACTAAAATGCACTTCTAACAAAAATTAACGAAAAAATTATTTACATAACTAAGCAAGCTAAATAACCTAACCTAACATAACCTAACTATGTGAACTAAACTAACGAACCCATCCGAACTATGTGAACTAAACTAACGAACCCAACAAACCTAAATTATAGTTAACGCAAATTGTCGAACAACAAAACAAAAGTAATGTACTCACACATTAATAACCTAACTAACGAAATTAACTAAACTAACTAACTAAACTAAACTAACTAAACTAAACTAAACTAACCAAACTATACCAACTAACCTAAATACCTCTACTATACTAAACACTTACCGCAAATTGTCGAACAACAAAACAAAAGTAAAGTAATCTAACATTAATAACCTAACTAACGAAATTAACTAAAGAAACTAACTAAACTAAACTAACTAACTAAAGTAATCTAACCAAACTAAACTAACTAACCTTAACTAACCAAAATACCTATTCTAAACTAAATTAACTAAACTAAACAAACTTAACTAACTAAACAAACTACCTAAAAACGATTAACAACACTACTAAACGAAACTAAACTAACTTACCCGTCTTAATAAAGTAAACAAACTACTTTAACTATACTAACTAACCTAAATACCAAATATAAAGTAACTTAATTGACTTAACTCACTCAACAAATTGTCTAAACTAATTGTCAAAATCGTTAGCGCACGAAGAGATGATATTTTTTTACTACAACATTTTGTTATGAAAAATTTACAAAAGTACAAGTGTATTTACTGTAAAAAAGGGAAATTAGGGGAAATTTTATTTATTTATCACACTACGCAATAACGCCTAATCTAAAGGCGCTATCACAATGGACCACAAATTGTCACTGAACTAGCAATACTAACCTAAAATTGCCGAACAACAGAACTGAAGTAAACTAATCATAGTTAACTAACCTAAGTAACCGTACCAAACATTTACTCAAATAATGAGTCGATGAACTTAACTAACTACCTTAACTAACCTAACCTACCTTAACTAACTAAACTAACTACCTCAACTAACTCAACTACACTTACCCACTCCTTCCACTCCACTGCTTTGCGCTTCCTACCTTGACCGCTGCCAGGACGCCTCCTTCCTCCGCTGCCACCACCAGAGATCCCTCCTCCGCTGCCTATTTGAAGCTCTTCCTCCACGTAACACTGCCATGCAAGTCGCCTCCACGTACCACTGTCGCTACTGCTGCTGAGAGCCGCCACTCCTTGCTCCAGTGCCCCCGCCGCAGGTCCTCTCCTCCATCTCCGCCACGCGTGTGCACCGCCGCCTGCCTCTCCCCGCACTTAATCGTCCCCTCATTCTTCCTCCCTCCTCGGTCTCTCTCTCCACGAATCGCTCCCCCCGACCCTCTTTAAATAACCGACCCACCCCACTCGCCATAGTGATCTCGTGACTTACCACCCCTACCCCTAAACCCTACCCTCACATGAAAGCCGAAACCGACGCAGAAAATAGTCTCTGCGTCGATTTCGGGAAGACAAACATAGGGGCGCAGATAGCGCCTTCTCAAAAGGCGCTATCTGCGCCCCTATGTCACTAGTATTCCCGGTCCACGTGGATCCACGTGGACCGGGAATTAGCTATCACGACCACATGGCCATTGATAGCGCCTTCCGCGAAGGCGCTATCAATGAAATCGGTCCACGTCGGTCCACGTGGACACGTCGACGTGGACCTGATTACACTGATAGCGCATTCTGTGAAGGCGCTATCGGTGTACTCATGTCCACGTGGGGTCGAATACACAGATAGCGCCTTTTGAAAAGGCGCTATCTGTGTATTCGACGACACGTTGCCTAGACACATCGATAGCGCCTTTTCAAAAGGCGCTATCCATGTGTCCACATCGGAAAAAAAAGCCTACGTAGACCACGCCTTCACAATAGGCGTTATTGCCTACTTCCCAGAAAAAAAAATTTTCACCCCTATTTTCCTCTTTAAAAGTATAAACATGAGTACTTTAGTGATTTTTCCATTTCACATAGTCTAACAAACGAGATGAAATTTAGAACATTATAGCTAGACTTGTCATGGGTATCGCTAATCAAGCTTAAACTGAAATATCTCCATTTACTACAGTTAAGACATTTATATTTACCAGGTTCTTATCATATCACGATGCTCCTTAACATTGAGAAGAAGATTCTCCGCAAGTTATTAAGGTTTTTGTTTGATAATAGGTGGTTGAACAATGAAGGATTCTAAGCACTTATTGATAAAACTTTGAGGGGGAATGCGCAAGGAGGAATGTATAGAGCCCTTTTTATGGGAGAAATTAAAAAGACTTGCTAACTAGGTATGGTATGGAGAAGGAAAAATCCCTTAATGAATTCAAAGAAGCTAATTGAGGTTACACAACTTAAGTTGAAGGAAATGTATGAGAGGAAATTATCTAATATGGCAAAAGTGAAAGATCTCGAAAGTGAGTTGAAGAAAGCCAAGACACAGGAGGAGGAATATTGGCACATACGTTCACATATTGCTTGGCTTAAAGGGGGAGATTGCAACACGTCCCACTTCCACTCCATTATTAAAGGTTGGCAATAGAGAAGTCTAATTTCTTGAATCTGCAATAGGGAGGGACAAATGGTCCATAACCGGGAATGAGTTGTTAACATTGTTGAAGACTACTTTGTGGAGCTTTATCAGTTAGATAACGAGAGGGACTTCTCAACACTAGAAGGTATGAACTCTAGGATTAGTATTGAGAAGAGGGAGATGCTTGATCATTCATTTGATGAGGAGGAGATCTATGATGCATTAATGGGGATGAATCCAAATAAAACTCTGGGGCCTGATGGGATCACTAACAAATTGTTGCAGGCAAAGTGGGGGACTGTTTAACAAAGATATTATGCATGTGTTTTGGAAACTTTATTCCACTGGCAACTTCGAACGACATCTCAATGAAACTCACATTGTCTTAATTCCTAAAGTCTCGTCCCCTCAATTGGTAAATCATTTTAGACCAATAGGTCTCTATAATTCCTCGTATAAACTCATTGCTAAAGTACTTTCAAACCAGTTGAAAATTATTTTATGTCAACTAATTTCCCCAAATCAGAATGTTTTTGTTGCAGGACTACAAATAGCATATAATATCATTCTTGTTCATGAAACTCCTCACTCTATGGTACACAATAGTAGGAGTTCTCAGGAGATAGTGCTCAAGCTTGATATAAACAAAGCTTACGACAAACTGGAATAGCCCTTGGTGAAGGAGATATTGCAACAATTGGGGTTCTTAGACAAATGGATTAGGTGGATTTAGCAGCGTATCTCAACCATAACGTACAAGGTGATGGTTAATGATTAATGCTTTTATAATGACCCCAAATTTCTAACTCATGCCACTTGTCAATGCAGGACTCTTATAGGGACTTGTGATGACGTGGCGTACTTGGTCAACCCTTAAGAGTCGACACTGAGGTACTTTATATTTTTCGTGAAGCGTGTATTACTTATCTATACCCAAAATATACAAATTCAAACTAATCTATCTTGATATATAGGCATCGAGACACGAGCAAAAACACGCATCAAGATGTGTACAAATGTCGGAACGGGGTAGCTAAGTTAGGTAAGGACTTAGTCTAATCTGGAGTTTAATTATTTACAAACACTAGACTGAGTTGCCTGGAATCAAATATTAAGGTTATGATATCAAATTTTAGCCTAAGTTGAAAATTTAAATAAGTGTTCATGTATATATACATACCTTATTAAGATACATACATATATACTTCACTAGTGGAAATGAAGGCCATGCATAGCCTAAATAAATACCTTTGATGATATTAGAATCTTGTGTAATGGAAAGATGAAGGAATGTTATGACTTAAAGGATAGAATATAAAAAGACTCATTAGCTGAATTTCATTTCACGCTCAAAACACTCCAACTTTAAAAGAGAAGAGAAAATGAGAAAGCTAGCAAACATTTTTGTAAAGTGAGGAAATTGGCGAGGATTTGGTGGCATTCAAGGGTCAGTGGGGGCTTAGAAATCAAGCTAAGACAAAGAACAACCCTAAGTAAGCATTTCCTTCTCTCGTTGACTAGGTTTTTTAGTATAAATTGAGACTTTTGCTAGATGTAATGAAATTCTGAGTTGATTTTGTGTTTCCTCTTCATACAAGGTTATTCCACTATGATTTTCAAGGACTCATTTGGGTTGTCATTTTTTTTGAGATTTTCAGTTTTGATTTTAAATTTGTGTCCTTGATCATGCAAGTTTTGATCTTAGCTTCGATGTTAAATTATGATGGGTTAATGTTGTTTTTTATTTTGTTAAGGATGATATACCCCATTATGAAGGTTTTGGATGATGGAGATGGCATAGGTGGGATTTGGGGGCAAAAACCCCAAATACCACCTGCAAAAATGCAGTCTATAGCGGGCTAGTCATTCTGCAGATAGGACGGATTTACCTATTTTCACAAAATGATCATAATTTTCTCGTTTTAAGTCGGATTTTGACACTTTGCATATCGTTAGAAAGCCAATACAAAGAGGAAAAACCTAGGATCATAAGATTTCAAAAATAAATTCATTTAATTTGAAAAAATAGCTTAAAATTTAGAGTTAATCTGCGGGAACAGTCTTTTATAACTTTTTGAGCTGATTTTGGGTATTTGATATTTTGAAGCCTTCCACTAATCGAATTTAGGTTATCTTTTCCAGATTTTATGTTTTCATTAAAAAGAAGTTTTCTATCAATTTTCACACGATTTTGACTTTTCTAACTTGGTTTTCGGACTAAATTTTTGAACCGTGTTTCTATTGAACTTAAAATGAGCTGATTTTTTATATGGCCATTCTGAGGGTCAAACGACCTCGAAACCCAACAAATGTCCATATCAGAGTTCTATGTAATGAAATAAGTGCTCAGCGATTTTCAAGACATTCAGAACTTTCTAACCCACATATCTAATTGCCTTTTATTTAGCTAAGTTACGTTTTCAAACATGTCCATATTGGACTGAATTTTTGTAAATGGAGTATCAAACCACATGAATGATTTCTAAATAAGTTTAATCGTTAGTAAACTCTTATAAACACCAGAGTTGGAATTGAGGCCCTTCGGGATCGATTCTGGGTATATTCAAGTCCACTTTTAATAAGTAAAAATTGAGAATAATGGAAAATAAATTACAACGAGGACTTGTATTAACATAGAACTTGTGTTTGAATAAGTCCATGAGAATGAGACTTAAAAGCCATTCATTCAAGTTGTGTTAGGCATTTTATCGCCAAACAAATCTAATAATGTCGGATAAGTGACAACTCCTTTCTGAGTTGTTCAAGGATATACTTAAGCTAACAAGAGTCATTTTAAGAATCAATGAATTAGGATAAAATACTAGAAAATCAATTGTAGATTAATGTGAATGCATAGATAGGAAATGAATGAACAAGACACTAACACACTTAAAACTTATCTGAAATGGATGTCAGGGACTTAGCAAGCTAGAGTCAGACATCAGGGGATTAGTTTAGGGACGTGTTGGAGCTAAGAGAGAGCGTATTAGCATGGATCCGATGTAAATAAACTAGTAAGAGCATTAACATGATTTTTTCAACTTCTTATTGTTAATCTCTTGAAAAGCACGTCATGCTTGTATTCCCTTCTTGTTTCAACTGGCATATGGTCTAGGTAGTCCACCGGTTGCATCATCTTGTGGTTTAATCATCTCGAGTCACTGTGGCTTCTCATTGAGGACTATTCAAGGGATAAAACATACAGGGTCACTATGGCTTACCTTGATACTTAAGAGGCTGTTGGAAGTGACTTGATGAGTTCGTAGTGCCTGAAGAATTATGTCGAGGAAGTTAGAAATGGTATGTGTCAACTTTAAGTTGTGTTATGGTCTAAAGACCCGTAGTTTGGACCGGATTACCTATTCGCCTATTTTTTGCTTCCATGGCACTTGACTTTCACTACTTTACTTGATTAGTCTATTTATCATGCACTTTATCATTCACTTATAGCTTTCTTTAAATACACGCATGATTTAGAGACTATTGTCATTTATTATTAAGAAATACTGTTGAATCTCTTCTGGCTTTACTCACTGGAATGGTCTTTGTTGTTGGTGACAATTGTAGGTCCCTCGAGCAATAAAGGGAAGGAGCCTATACTTGGTGATTTCCTCTAAATGACCCTCAGAGTCATCTCCATTACTCGTTCTTTGTTGGCCTTTTTATCATTTTGTTATATATATGACTATGTATTCATGATGTTTTGATGCTTTGGGTATTTGTGGATGTGAGATACACTCACTACAAAAAATAGAGATTTAGTAACGGATTAGAAAGGGAATAGCAACGGAATATGAACGGATTAGCAACGGAATGCCAATGAAAATACTATCAGAAATGGATTAGCAACAGAATACTAATGGAAATACTATCATAAATGGATTAGCAACATAATCAATTTCGTTTGTAAAATCGTCGTTGCTAAATATTTACCAACGAAAATTTATTTCCGTTTCTATTTAGAGATGGAACAGAAACATATTAGAGATTAAGATAATATTAAAAAAATCGTTTATGAGGTGAGTTTCGTTGCTATAGAAACTGAACTCATGTTTTCGTTTCAATTCCATTGCTAATTAGCAATGGAATTAACACTTCCGTTTCTATTCCGTTTCTAATTAGCAACGAAATAGAAACATAATTCATCTTATCAACTCAAAACATGTACTACTCATTTGAGTTTCATTTCTAATTTAGGAATGGATTAGCAACGGAATGGATGTATTCCATTGCTAATCCGTTGCTATTCTGTTTGTAAGTCCATGATTTTTTTTAATTAGCAATTTGTTCCAGCACGATTCTTCTAAGCAACAAAACCTACAATTAGCCTTCTCCAACGCCCTACACCCCTTCAAACGAATCCTTGAGGGTGCTATAACATCCTCCAAAACCAAATTTCAAGACATTTCATTCACACAAAATATCAAATATTATATACTTCATTAAAAAAAAGAATTCAATCTCAATATATACAAAATGTTGTTTCAAATTTGTTAACATACCCAAAAGCTGTACAAAACCAAATAAAATACCTAACTTTCGTCACTAAGGTGCTCCTCGTCCACCCAATTCGAGTTGTCTCTATCGTCATTTTCGTGCTGCTGTTATGGTGAACAAGCCAAATCCTTCCCAACCTGCTGATGATACTCCTTAAGTGGTGGCGATGGTGGTGCCTGAGAGGTGTTCCCACCAAAGTCCATGCGCATTCTGAATTGACTCTGCACGAAAGCGACAAAGTGTGCAAGCCTCTGAACAACTGCATCAAACTCTGAAGGTCGCACCATCGGCTCCTCGGACGTGCTAGCACCGAGATCTGCATATTTCCTCGTCTTCCTGGCAAGTGATCCGAGCCCATAAACATGCCCCTTTGGACATACCCTCGTCGTATCGTAGTAGAGCTGCTCCTCATCAATCGGCTGGTTCGGTGTTGCCCGAGTGTGTTCCTCACGCCTCCTCACGAGCTTCACCTGCACAAAAACAAAGTCATCTAAGGAAAACTTAAAAAATGAAAATAAATCATTGAAAAAATTAAAAAAAAAAACTGAATTACCCCAAAATCATTTATAGTGCTTAAAAGTAGCAAAAGTCATGTAAGAAAAGAAGCAAGTAATAGTAAGTGGTACTGGAAATAGCAAAAGTCATAATCAACAACTCCAACTTAATAGTTGTTTCCAATTGGGTGTAGCGAAGAATTCCTCTAAAAATGGGACCGAGATTGGTAGATTTCCATCCAATAAAATATTTTCAAATTGTGTACACAACTTTCATAAAATAAATCTGTTTTCAACTTTAAGTTATAGTAAGTTTCTTCCTAAAAAAATGCAAAATTGGTGGGATTTATTTTGCAACCGACGCATGTTTACAAAACTGTGCAAACCCGAAGTCTATATTAGTTTCCAAACTTGAAAGAACAATTAAGTCAAATCAATCATGGCTGTAGAAGGGAACATGAAGAGAGAGATGCCATTGTGGGTACAAGATTAAAAGATGGGGTGATTAATTCATATCAAGTTTATGTTCCTTTTTCTTTAATTGTTTGAACTTATTTCGGTTTTGTTTGATTGAAAAAAACCTTATTGGTTGTCTTTTTGAGACTATATTTCTTTGGTTCACTACATGTACAACATTTTAATTAAAAGGTAATTTACGCACCCACTGTGGGTATTGCTAAAAAAGAGCATATCAAAGACTTTAGCTTTTAAAAAGCAATGCAGACTTCTTCAAAAAAATAAAATATAGGAAACTCAAATTAAGTTTTTGTTATTTATATGCTTGGTTACTTTTTGTCTATTTTGTATGCCGCATTGCTCTGGCTAATTTTTTGAGACACTTCAGTTATTTCTTATTTTTTGTGCATATATTTTCATTGAATTACTTTACCCATGTTCTCAATAACTTCATATTTACTATTTAGAGCAATGAAACCACCACATACAAAGAAAAAAATGACAATTAGATCTGAATAGAAGAAAACAAAATATCGAGAAACAAAGAAACTATTTAGAGCAAGAATTTATCTCCATGTGGTATTTACCCAACTCATCTATTTAGTTTTTCTATAAAGAGTAAATTAACTCTCAGTTTACATAGTCTTTTTTTTACTCATATGCATACAAGCAATGCCTTGGTTGTTATATTGTGCTTGAATTATGTTTCAAAATGTAAAAGAAAAAAATGCAGATACTTATATGAGGCTTCTTGTAACAATTAAGTCATACATATTGTTCATAAATTGTTAATTGATTCCTAAAATTAAGGCATGTCTACATACATAGCACCAATTAATGAATTCAATAGGTTTTGCCTAGGTTGTTATATTGTGCTTGCTAATTAATTTCAATTGTCCTTATCTATCTAGAAAAATAAAACAACAGTGGGAGAGTGTTTGGTAAACATAGTCAATAAAAGATTTAAAACAAGCAAAAATCATGCCGAAGTGATGATGGAAGATATCTCATTATATGCATAATCATAGCATTTTTATAAGCAATTATAAATTTTATATTAACAAAATACTTACATGAAACTACGTTGATCTGCCATCAATGAATGTCACCCCATCATGATCTTTCGCATGGACATGAAGGAAGACATCATTAGGAGTAACCTCATCGTTTTCATCCTTATCTAGAGCCTATACACAAAATATTAAAGTTTACAACATATTAGTCGCGATAAACTTATAAGTTCTAAAGAAACGTCAAATAACCATGACACTTACCAATATATCTTCATAGGTCCAAAAAGGTCGTGTGCCACCGGTGTGCTTTGAAGGGCATGTACCAAGGCTGCCCTTTTCATTTTTTCTGTTATGTGAAGCCTTCTCAGACCTAGCCCTAAAATCTGCACTCGCCTAATAGTCACGGTATCTATTCCATGCCTCATCAATGACAAAGTCCGGTCTCACTCCAAGGGTGCGAAACTCATGCATCAATGCGTCGTACCTAAGGCAGGCCTTTGCATCATAGGTGGCTCTCACAATAACCTTATCAATCGATGGGTCCCATCTGAAGTATGACTGAAAAATATGAATATAGTTAAATATGGTTTTTTTTTTCAAATAAATAATGTATTTAATCAAAATCTTCAATCGTTTAGTGTCATTTACTTACATTCCATCTCTCTCATTATATTTCCTTTTAATGATCAGGTACTGACTTCCAACAATACCCCTCAGTAATTATCCCTCGCTTGAAGATTTTAGTCATTCTCCGAGCACAAACTTCTGAAGGATGTAAAACCCAACGATTTTTCCTATTCATTTTCAACTTGATGAACTTAGTAAAATGATCTCCTTACTCTACTTATAGTTAGGTTACGTATAATTAATTTGTCATTTGTAATGGTATGATAGTTTACCCGACAGACTCAATAGTAATGGGGAATCTAACAATATGAGGTATGCCTCCTCGTCCCTCTTGAGGTGTTGCTGAGGGAGATGATGAAAGGGGGTTGCTGAGGAGGCTGCGGGGAACTTCATTGCACTTTTGAGGCACTCTAGCGGGGGCTCTCATGGCTTCGTGGGACCCGCCAGATGGTGCGAGCGATGCAGCGGAAGGTGGAACAGATATAATAGGCGACGGAGTGCCATGTCGAGACGAATTACCAGATTGATTAGAATGCGACGATGGGGTATGATGACGTGCCCGTCGGTGAAATAGTGGGAATATGTGTCATCGAAGTCGGTCTCGACGACGATGAAATAATGTTAAGTCCTCGGTAGGACGACCGTGCACCAAAAATGATGGGTCATGTCAGACCCTCTCGTAGTGATCCTCTATCTCCTGATGAAACTGGACCCTTCTAGATTGGCCTCGACCTCTCGATAATCCTTTACCTCGCGTTGCGGGAGTTCGTCCTCTACCACCTCCTATCTGGGGCTGACTGTCAAGGTCACCGTTTATCGGGATCCGGTTCGGAGGTCTTCGTGCCATGCCTGCTAAAATATGTCACTTATAATCATATAAGTAATCTGAGTTAAGAAAGGAATCAACGTAAACGTCAAAATACAAGTAAATAAACATACGTCACTATCGGTAAAATACAAAAAAATAAACATACGTCACTCGCTATTGTTTGTTTCAAATTCATTTTCACTACTAGAATCTGACACCTGATATTCCTCATCATTGTCACTATCCTTGGGTACACCGATCACATTGGGACTTGTTGGATTAACTAGCAGTCAAATGTCATTTATCGAATCAGTGACATCATTCGAAGTTGGTTCGTCTGATTGGAATACAATCTCATCATCGACTATGGTTCCCTCATCGGTGAACTTTGGCTTACAACAACAAACAGCTAACCACTCTTGTCGTTCATGCTTCATAGAAGGGTATGGAACAGAGAAGACCTTACAGGCTTGCATTGCCAAAATGAAAGGCTCGTACTTGTTATACCATTGAGTTCAATGAACCTCGACCAACTTGAGTGAAGGGTGAGTCCTTAGACCAGCAAGTTGTGTGGGGTCAAAATATTCACATTCAAACAACACAATGCACTTAAAGTCACTATATTCAATCTGGATAACCTTTATAGTCTTCCGTAGAAATCGTGGGACACATCAGCGTAGTTGGAGCCTTTCACACAAACCCCGCTGTTATGTGTAGCTTTATTAGTACCATACATCATGTTGTGAAATTTGTATCCATTAATAATATATCCCAGGTAGACGACAGAAGAACGTAGAGGGCCGATTGGAAAATGACGAAGTGGCTCATCTATGATGTTATGTCGTGCCTAGTCACAAATACATAACGATTATAACAGAAGGTTATGAGATAAATGATCATCTTTCTAAATAACAGAATTGACATTACATATGTTTGAAACCACTTAGCAAAGTTATGCTCTACATTATAATCAACGTTCTTTTCTTCCCCGTCTGGCATATGTAATCGGTTGATGAAAATGCTACATTTCACACTCGTCCGTTAGAAGAAAAAAAGGACAAGATATGTTAAACTATAAACATAAACAACAGATTAACTTTTTAGAGTGACTTACGATATGTATGGCATGACTTCAAGATAATTAAGCAAGATGAAAGTGTGAGCAACATCATACTTTTGTTCTGTCAGGAATCTTTCTTTTTCGGTACCAACGGTACGTCCTGGGTGAGTAAAATTGGAGAAGTCGTTAACGAAATGAGGATTCGGACTGACGCTATCATTTTCATTGCGTTGAGCTCGGTTGTGCAAGGTGGGAATGTGTTCTTCAAAATAATAAGAACAAAACGAGGTTGTTTCCTCTACCAAATATTCATTACATATCGATCCTTCGACTTTCGCTTTGTTTCGGACATTATTTTTCAAGTGATTAAGGTACCTTAGTAATTCATGTTGATGATAAACAATAGTTTGATTACTGATGAATGACATAATCGGTTAATTTGTAATCAAGCATGAGCGAACTTACCTCTCAAACAGGTACATCCAGTGAAATTGTATTGGGCCAGCAAGTCAACCCTCGTAAGGCAAGTGGATTGACAAGTGTTCCATTTAGTCAAAAAACCTTGGAGGAAATATTTTCTCCAGTATACAAATTATTATAGGTATTTCAGACTTTAAATGAGCCATATCCTGAACTGTTACACTTTTAGTCGTCAGTGGTCGAAAGAATAGACTAAGCTCGCTAATGGCAACCCAAACAGTGTCTGGAAGAAGTTCTCGAAATGCAATTGAAAATATTATTTGCATGAAATAATGACAATCGCGACTCTTCATCCTGAACAACTTTCGACCCTTTTGGTCTACGCAACGCTCGAAATTAGAAGCATATCCGTCGGGAAAAAGCAAATATCGTATCAACTCGCATAATTTCTGTATTTTAGGGTTATAAAGAGCGTAGCATTCTAGCATATACTTCTTTGACACTTCATCCATATGTAGAGAAGGTCGGTCACAAAGTTCGCGAACATCATGTCTCGACTTCACATTATCCTTAGTTTTCCCCGGCACACTCATAATAGTATTGAATATATTGTCAAACACATTTTTCTCTATGTGCATTACATCCAAGTTGTGTTTAATCAAGTTTGTCTTCCAATACGGCAAGTCCCAGAATATGCTCCGTTTCCTCCATCCTGAACCCTTAGCAATCTTTCAATTTTTGGCATAGGCGCCGATTTTCGTCACTTTCATTAATCCCAAAGCCTTGATTTCCATCAAAATCTTTTCGCCTGATCGTATCAATGGAGGTTTTTTATTTATTATTGTTTTCCCTCTCATAAAGCCTTTTTTTGTCTTTCCTAAGATTAGAATTATGAGGCAAAAATCAGCGATGACAGTCAAATCATGAAGTTGTCCTACCGTGGCGAAGTTGAAATGCTTATGTATCGTCCATGCAGTGCGAACAAGCCATTTTGCCATGTGTGCTCCAACCTGACAACACGCTATATGTGGGGAAGTCACTTACTGTCCATAATAGAGCTGCTCGCATTCGATTTTGTGGAAACATCGTATGTCATTAAACCATTGTGCCATAAATTTTGTAGCACTCTCACGAGCGATTGCAAGAAAACATATATTTTTTGGCTAGGGTTAGTCGGTCCGGGAATGATACCAGTCAAGAACCTAAATTCTTCTTTCATGCACATCGACGGTGGAAGGTTGTATGGAGTCAAAATCATGGGCCACGAAGAGTAAGGCCTTCCATCATAGGTGCAGAGCCCCAAACGAACATTTCGAATCTCTGGGCTGAACACTTTATTCACTTCGTTGAAATGTCACCATGTCATCGAATCTGAACAATGTTGCATAACATCGTTTGGGGACAGGTGTTCGCCATGCCAGCGCATATGTCTAGTTGTTGATTCGGAAGTGAACAAACGTTGCAATTGAGGGCTTAAGGGAAAGTAATACATTTGTTTGCAAGGCCGTGTTTTTATGTTCCTAGCACGACTACGTCGTTGTGGCATGTACCATGAATGGCCACAAATCTTGCAAGATGCTAACTCAGAGTCATCTCCCCAATAAATCATACATTAATTTTCACAGCAATCTATCTTCTCGATAGGTAGACTCAATCCTCGCATAAGTTGTTTTGTTGAGTATAAACTGTTAACTAATGTGTTGTTGTTAGGCAACACTTCTTTGATGAATTGCATGAACCCATTGTAACAACGTTCAGAGACATGGTGCGTCGATTTCAAAGAAAGCAATCTAGCCATGGCAAACAATTTCATCATGTTCTACTACCCGGCCACAATTGCTTGTTACTAGCGTCAATCATGTCGTAGAGTTGTTGTGTTTGGGGATTAGGCTCCTCTTCCATGTGATTCCAGTTAAAACTAGGCCCCATAGCGTTGTGCAGCATCTCTTGGTAAGTCAACGTCGGTTGACCATAGTCGATGTCGATTTGTGTGTCATGATTTTTTTCAAAATCGTTAAAAGTGGACGTCGTATCCTGACCTTCTTTCTCACCATGTTCGTACCAACAATAGTATCTAGGAACAAACACGTACCTACATATATGGTACTCAACAGTCTAAACGTCGAAGTAGGGTAGGAACCGACATTTATTGCGATTACATATGCACCTAATCCTACCCTCATTGTGATAAGTGGTACAATTCGTCTTTGCAAACTCTTTGAATTCTTGTACCCTTACAACAAATTCCCTTCTAATAAACCCGTTATCAAGGCGATTATACATCCACTCTCTATTCGCGATCGACATTCTCTACAAAATACAATGACTTATAATTTAGATGCAAATGTCAACAATTCCATTTTTATTTCGTAATTGTTAGATTAATCAATGTATTAGGATACATTATAAAATGTTTGTGTAAAGTCTATTGCAAAGCCTTTAGCTAGACCATGAATATATGTTACTTCTACAAAAAATTTGACAGAGCTTCCTCTATAATATAGACTTTAAAAATTTTTAGAACTTAATAAACATAAATGGGAGAATGCCTAGAAGGTCTCACATCTGCCCAACATTTCATAATATCATATTAACATGAATTAAACAACTTTTTTCAATGAAAACTTTGACATCTCTAGGCTTGCATGGTGACGATGCAACTTGACAACAAGTTAATATACTACAAACTAAATGACAGTAGATCACTAATTAGGAATAGTTGACAATGCCAACATGCATTTCATGCCACAATGAATAGACAAGCAGAAGAAAAGAATTACATGTCAAAAATAATTTAATGTTAAGAAATTGTAATGCACCAGTTGAAGTTCAACGTGAATTGAACTCATGTCATCCCATTGATGCATGACTTTTATAAGTAGGTAAGATTGAAAGGCATGAAGCAAATCAAAATTATTATAAGTAATCAATCCATTTTTTTATATCCCTCAAGGTATTAAACTAGATAGCTAAAGATAATGTGTTTTGAAAAGTAGGTAAACCTAGTTAAGATTGGAAAGGGTGAAGTCAACCGAATATGAGGTCTAAGGTTGTATATTTTTATGTAAAGCAAACAAGAATCATTAATTTACTTTTGGTATCATTGTTGGATGTCAAACAGTATTGGTAGAGTAGTTCATAGAAAAGCTCACTAGACCATAGCCGAGAGCTAAGGTTGTATATTTTTATGAATGCTATCGATATAAGAGATTATGTTTTTCATTCTACCCAAAATACAAGCATAAACCAATAATAGCTTCAATTTATTTACTTTTTTGTAACTTCCATAGCTCGGATCTTGTTCTTTCATCCAATTTACATTCTTGTTTGCTACTTCAAATCCTTCTTTTGTCCCATTAACATCATACCACTAGTTTTGCATATTCTACAAAAAATTCGGCAGAGTTTCCCTAATAAAATAAACTACAAAAAAATTTATAACCTAATAAACAACAGTGGAAGAATGCCTATAAATTCTCATATCTCCCCAACATTTCACAATATCATGTAAGCATGAATTAAAAGGCTAAATCCAAGACATATTAACATTTCAAGAAATTCATAAAATGATTCAAATCATAATTTCTAATCAAAATTAATGCATTGACCATTTACAAAATTTACCAGAATTTCCCTCATTATAGGGAATACAGGAGAGAAGGAATGGGGTTTGAGTCCAACTAAGATGATGAATATGGCACTCCCAATAACCAATGATTTCAAAGAGTCAGGATGATCACCTCCACTCACTAAAAAATAGCAAAACCTAGTTTAAGAATCATATGAAAACAAACCTTTAATAGTCAAAAAAATGAGACACTACTTTTAAAATTTACCCTTTCAATTTAAAACTAAGAATTTGTGATCAGAGTAGTGATTTTTTTCTCTCTTAGATGCCATAAAAAATGATTATTTATATCATGATACTAAGTCATTTATCAATAATAAAGAAAGGTTCAGGTAGTTTTAGGGCTTTGAATTAAAGTAGCTCTTCTTTTTTTTACATTGTGTAACAATGCATTCAAAAGTTGGTGAGGGCTGAGATAAATATAATATCATACTAAAAGAAAGATAGATATGTTGAAAATACAGTGCATAGCAACATTACTATGATAAAGCTCTTTATTCAAATTAAAAATGTAGTCTTAAACTCAATAAAAGTTTTCGTGATGCCAAACAAAAAACTCCTCTCAGTTATCTCAACATCTTTATTCGTAACTTATTAAATGAGGAATCCATGGACTTATAATAGCTAAGGCTGAGTCATTAAAAAATCATTAGTTTTTTTTCCATAATACTTAACCCAACCTCTACACTCGATTCCCGATTTCTTATAGTACTCCATCTATACTTATTTTTCCATATTATGATAAGCATATGGAATTAACAAAATAAAAACTTATGTACATAGGCATTAACAACTCATTCACTTGTATGTATATATGCATTAACAAAATAAAAACTTATGTATATATTTATGTATGGCAAGGACAAGTGAAGAAGAGAATAATGTACGAGGAATGAATTCAGTTTGAACTAATTCAATTGTATGTATATATGCATTAACACAACAAGCCAACAAAACAACATAAATAGACATAAATATATATACATATAGAGAAAGATGGTAGTACTAGTTATATAACCAAATCTGACTAGGTGGCTTTAACATTCTTTTTATCAAATAGGTATCTTTATTTAACACTGTGATAGTGATTCAAAAGCATACACATGCAGTTGTATAATTACACTAGTCTTTTGGATACACTTAATTTGTTATTTGTGAACACATTTCTCAAATACACATGCGGTTGTATAATAGGTGACTTTATTTAACATTTCAAATACTAATTGAATAATTCATCTTATGTATATATTATTCTTTCTTTATTGTCGTACCAAGTTGACAACCATAGATTGCACCATCATACATTTATTACTAATTAGCACAAATTAAATTAGAGGATTACAAATGGAACTCGGCATGTGCACTATATATATCACAAACATATATACGTACGTAGTGTTAGATGAAGACTAACTTAGGGAGCCATCAAACTGGGGATTCAATTGGAATCAATATCATGAAATTCTCTTAAAGAATACCAAGAATTAAGAGGTTGAGAAGTTATAGAGAAGAACACCAAATGACCAACACAACAACAACACAAACTCAGAAATTCAAACAATTATAACAAAATCAATACATTCAATCATTCATTCTCAAAAGATCAACAAAACTCAGATCAACAATCAAAAGGGGTTCTAATGAATAGAACCAAATCACAAGAACTTGACATTGTAACAGAATCAAACAAGAAAACTCACCTCATCTTCTCTTCACCACTCAATTCAATGGAAAAAGAAAATTGAGACTCAAACGGCGGCGACGTCAGGATGAACGCTGCAGATGGCAGCGATCTCATCGAGGTGAGTGCGAGCGATGGCGAGCTGAGTACAGACGGTGGTGATCTCGTCGTAGGTTGAGATCTGGGCGATCTAAGGGAGCATCGGCAGATCCGATAGAGAAGGTGGAGGGGAAGGTGGCGGGGCGAAGAGCCAAAGAGGAGAGGCAATCAATGCAGAGAGAGGAGGACAGAGAAGATAGTGCACCTAACAACGGAAATGGACGATGAAGATCTCCAAGTCGGCATTGGAGGCTAGGGTGGTGAAGAGGGAGTCAAAACCGGCGGAGGAAGGGAGGTGTTCGGTGCAGAGGAGAAAGATGAGGATGGGAATAGCGAGAGGAAGGGAGAGGTCATCGATGTAAAGAGATGAAGATGGAAAAAATCTCCAACTCGGTGCTAGCGGTGAGGAAGGAGTCAAACCGGCGAAGGAGGGGAGGTCGTCGGTGCGAGAGGAGAGAGAGGGAGGATGGGAGCAGAGAGAGGAGGGGGGAGGCGGTCGGTGGAGAGAGAGAGGAAGATGGAGAAAATCTCCAACTCACTACTAGCGGGGAGGAGGGAGTTGAAACCAGCGGATGAGGGGAGGCGGTCAGTGCAAAGGAGAGAGATGAGGATGGGAGCAAAGAGATCAAGGGAGGTGGCCGGTGCAGAGAGAGAGAAGAATTTGGAGAAAATCTCTACAAGTCGGTAGTGGCGGTGAGGAGGGAGTCGGAACCAGTGGATGAGGGGACGCAATTGGTGCAGAGGTGGTGTGTGGCTTGCGCAGAGGTGATCGGTGTGTGGCGTGCAGAGGTGTGTGTTGTCTGTGTGTATGTGAGTTTGTGTGTATTGATACATGTTTTCTTATCTCACTTTTTAATTTAGCAACAGAATACCAACAGATCTCATTTAGAAACAGATTAGCAACGAAATCCGTTACTAATCAGTTGGTAATCCGTTGCAATTTAGTTTAGCAACAGATTAGCAACGGATTAGGCAAACTCTGTTGCTAATCTGTTGGTAATTTGGAATTCGTTCCTAATCTGTTGCTCAAATTAAATTGCAATGGATTAGCAAGGGGATTTTAGGTAGTAAATTTTTGCAAGTTTTATTTACCAACCAAATTAATCTGTTGCTAAATTCGGTTGCTAATCAATTGGTATTCCGTTTCTAGATTGAAAAACATATTCCCCTCCATTTTCATTGCTATTTCGTTGCTAATTAGCAACGAAAACTTATTCTGTTGCTAATTTTGTTTTTAATTTGTTATTTTTTGTAATGACTTGATGGTACATGTATACGCATATTGTCCTCCTTATCACCAATTATATGCATGATATCACACCATTTGTAGGATTTCCACCCCTAAGACTTGTCTCGAATTCAATGAACTTTTATTTGTTGCTTTAAATTACTTTCCACTGCGTAATGAATATTAAGGCTTGTTAAATTAATTAACGAACTTAATAAGCAACCAATGGATGAATAAATTGAAATAAAGGTTGATTAGGCATGCGTTGACCTGATGGGAGTTTGTTGGGGGTTCCACGTAGGTCTAGTGCTAAAAGGGGCCCAATTTGCGAGGACTAGGGCAGTCACAATATTTTGGAGTTCAATTTGACAATGGGCAGACGAGAAGGAAAATATGCGACTGTGTTATGGAAAAGTTGAATAATAGGGTCCTTAGCGGGAAAAACTTCTTTCCCCGCTAGGAAAAGAAACCCCTCTTAGAGTTTCCGCGTAGGTAATTCCTTATCACCATATGGCTGTTTTTCTCCTACCTAAGAGTATTATAGGAGCTCTGTCTCAAGCGATGGCTAGGTATTGGTGGGCGAGTTCTAATAAAGAGGGGTGTACATTGGTGTGCATGGGACATAATGAGTCAATCGAGATATAGTGGAGGATTGGGATTTCAAGATTTGGAATTGTTTAACATGATTTTATTGGCTAAACAAGCTTGTAGAATCAAAAATGGAGAAAATCACATGTCGTGCTATTTTGTAAGAAGTAAGTATTATATGGAGGGTGACTTTATGGTAGCTTCTAATGGATCAAATTTCCAAATGTTGGGATCAGACTGTTATTCGAAGAGTTTCAATAGTAGAGAAGCAAAATATATTTTGAGTACTCTTATTAGGGTTGTGAGGACAAGGAAGTTTGGCATTTTAAAAAATCTGGGGAGCATACAGGATGATCCAGCTAGATGACGAAGGCCTAAATGGGGGTTTACTAAATGGTGAATCAAGTGCAATGGACAACAAGTCGAGGACATGGAAGGAACTATGGCGCCTCAAAGTCCCAAGGAAGTTTTTATTCTTTATTTGGCGAAGCTTGCAAAATGTCCTACCCACTGAGTTATCTCTGTGAAAGTGTAGAATGACTCACGACCCTCTTTGCCCAGTCTGTGGTAAGTACGATGAAACCTCCCCCCTCCATATTTTAGTTTCTTGTGAGTATGCACAAGCATTTTGATTTGGGACTCCTTGGGGCTATCGGTTTGATAGTTCAAAGATTTCTAATTTTGCTCAGTTCTAGGAGGATATCTGCAAAATATGTCACAAAAAGGAAGGAGGAGACAAGATTTTATAGTCGTGCACTTTTGCAGTTTGGCACATGGAAGAATCATAATAATGCAGTATCTAGAGGTCAGATGGAGACTCTTTCCTCCATTTTTTCCCTCAAAGAGGCTTATTGGTCGAATTATATAAGTTTTAAGGAATCTAATATGCAAAATTATAGGGGCTGGGTTTTGGGGAAAACTCCTAATACGTAGAGTGTTCTATTTTTCGACGCGACTAGAAGCAGTGATTCGAGAGATATTGAAATTGGATGGGTCCTTGTCACACACTCAAACAGATTCACCAAGGCAAGTTTTTCTTTGTTGGCACATCTCCTTCGGTGGAGGTAGCTGAATATTTAGCTATTCTTTCAGGCATTCAGAATTGCAGCGAGTTTTCAAATATGTCAAAGGTATTCCCGACCGAGTAGAAATATACTGTGGAAGAACAAAACCAGACTTGAACTGATGTCTAACCAAGTGACAATCAATTTCAAAATGCTTGGTTCGTTCATAAAAAATAGGATTGGCAGAGAGATGTATCGCAGCTTGATTATCACACCAAAGAGGTATTGGAAGAGGAGTAGGAATATCTAAGTCTTTAAGGATATAGGAAATCCATAACAATTCACAAACTGTGGAAGATAAACTACGATATTCGGCTTCAGCAGAGGACTTAGAGACAGTAGCTTGTTTCTTAGTTTTCCAAGAGATCAAAGATGATCCCATGAACACACAATAACCAGTAAGAGATTTCCGAGAAAGAGGGCGAGCTGCCCAATCTGAATCACAGTAAGCAACAACAGAGAGATCAATCTGAACAGGGAAAAACAGACCCTGTGAAGGAGTACCCTTAAGGTATCTTAAAACATGAAGTGTACCAGACTAGTGTTGCTCTGTAGGGGCCTGAACAAACTGACTTAATTGCTGTGTAGCATAAGTAATATCAGGACGAGTGAATCCCAGGTAAAGAAGACGACCAATAAGTCGTCTATATCTATCAGCTTCAAGGAACAAAGGGGAATCAACGTCAGTAAACTTGCTGTCACGAGGAAGGGGAGTAGCACCTGGTTTAGCCATGGTAAGACCAGCATCATTAAGTAAGTCAAGAACATACTTGCGTTGATGAACATAAAGACCTGAGGAAGATCGAACCAATTCTAAACCCAAGAAGTAACGAGCTTGACCAAGATCCTTGATGGTGAATAATGTATCTAAGAATGTCTTGACTCGATTAATTAACTCAAGTGAAGTACCAGTAAGGAGGACATCATCAACATAAACCAGCAACACTAAAAATTGACCATCAGTGTTGTAAGTGAACAAGCAGGGATCATGAGCAGATTGAACAAAACCAAAAAGTTGAAGTTGAGATGTAAGCTCATGATTCCATTATCGAGAAGCTTGCTTTAAACCATACAAGGATCTCTGAAGTTTACAAACTTGATCAGGTGAAGCCAAACTATAACCATCAGGAGGCTTCATGTAAACATCTTCATCTATATATCCATGTAAGAAGGCATTGTTAACATCCAATTGATGTAAAGTCCAATCTCGAGCAGCTGCTAAGGATAAAACAATCTTAACAGTGACATTCTTGGCAACTAGAGAGAAAGAATTAGTATAATCAACACCTTCAATTTGGTTAAAACCCTTTGCAACCAAACGAGCCTTACATCTATCCAAGGAACCATCAGGATGAAGTTTAACCTTGTAAACCTACTTAGAACCAATGGCCTTTTTACCAGGTGGTAGAGTAGTAAGACTCCAAGTACCATTTGTTTCCAAAGCCTGTAATTCCTTATTCATAGCTTCAACCTAAACAGGATCATTCTTAGCTTGAACATAACAAGTAGGCTCCTTTATGTTTGAAACAACAGCCAAGAAGCACTTGTAATCATCAGTGATGTTTGGAGAGTGAATAAAAGGAAATGTAGGAGGGGTACCAGTAGACAAAGGAATCGTTGCAGGAGGGAAAACAGATGTGTGTACATTGTTTAGAACAAAATCATTTATCCAAAGAGGCTTGTGAACAGCACGATTACTTTTCCTAGTAATAACAGTAGTAGGAGGCAGGACAACATCACGTAAGCCATCATTAGTACGAGATACTAATGTATCAATAAGAGGCATAGATGAGACAGCTTCAGGAGCATCAAAAAATGTTTCATCAATAGGTAATTCTTGAGAATGAGGCACAATAGCTGATGTAGGAGCAATATTTGGAGAAGGTACAGCAAGAGGAGCTGGAATATCTCTTAAGTAATCAGAGTTATCATCACAAGAGATTGGCACATGACACTTTGAACTTGCAGTATCTTTATGAAAAGGAAATTGATCTTTAAAGAAAATCACATCTCTTGAAACAAAACAAGTATGTGTGGCCATGTTGTACAATCGATAAGCCTTTTGTCCAGGAGAATAACCAAGGAAGATACACTTAATAGCTCGTGAATCCAACTTGGTTTTGCTTGGTGAAACATTAGTAGCAAAGCACAAATAACCAAAAGTCTTTAAAGATGTATAATTTGGTATCCTTCCAAATAAAAGATGATAATGGGACTTCCATTTCAGTAACTGAGAAGGTAATCTGTTAATGATGTATGTGGCAGTAAGAACAACATCACCCCATAATTTTGTGGACAAATTGGACTGAAAAACCAAGGCTCTTGTAACTTGCAACAAATGTCTATGCTTTCTTTCAACCACACCATTTTGCTGAGGTGTATATGGTGTTGATCTTTGATGAACAATTCCCAAACCAGAGAACAAAGCATGAAAATCTTTATTACAAAACTCAGTACCATTATCAGTCCTAATGGTTTGAACTGAGACCTTGAAATGAGTTTGAATAAAAACTAGAAACTGTTTGATGATGTTGCCTGTCAAGGACTTATGTTTCATCAAAAACGTCCATGTGAATCGACTAAAATCATCCATAATAGTCAAAAAATAATGAGCTCCTTGAATAGAAGACTGCTTATATGGTCCCCAGATATTCATATGTAGCAACTGGAAGGATAAGAAGTTTGAATAGAGCTTAATGGAAAAACCATTCTGCATTGTTTGGACATTTGACAAACATCACAAGGTACATTGTGTCTTACATTTGAATGACTATTAAGTAACAAATCAAGTTGTTTTGTTACACTAACAGAGGGGTGCCCCAATCGACGGTGCCATGAAAAATTACCAGTAGCATTATTACAGTAGGCTAGTGATAATTCTGTAGGAGATACAAAAGAAGCAATGACATCTTTATGAAAAGAACTGGAATTCGGTATGTAGAGTCCTCCAATCATCCTTCCTACAGCTAGAACTTGAGAATTCTCAATGTTCTGTATAGCACAAAACGATGGATAAAACTCAATTGTCAATTTAGTATATGAGAGTAACTTACTAACGGACAAAAGATTATACTTGAATGTGTTTATACGTAAACAGGAAGAAAGAACTAAGTCTGAACTCAGCTTCACATCCCCAATGCAATTAACTTCTTTAGTATGTCCATCAAGCAAACAAACCACAACAAGTTTAGCTAAGACAGTAACATTAGCAAGCAAATCATAGCTAGTACACATATGATTTGTTGCTCCACTATCCACAATCCAAGCATCTGAATTAAAGGAAGAATAAGAACTAGAAAGCCTTTTATCTACCTGTAAAATCAGATATAGCTGAATTCACATGTGTAGAAGCTCCTTCGGCTGAAACAGACTTTCCTTTCATGAAATTCTCAATCCCTTGATGTATCATTGCTGCAATATTAGACTAAAAATCTTCAAACTGAGGAGATCCTGCATCTTGCATATCCAGAGGGGATTCCATCAAATTCACAAAAGATTTTGAACTATTTCACATCTGCTTCTTGTCAAGTTCTTTCTTATACCAATCTGGAAATCCATGAAGTTTGAAACAAGTCTCTTTTGTGTGCCTTTTTGCCTTACAATGATCACAAAACAGATCATCTTTATTGACAAATTTCTTTTGATTTCCTTTTCCAGCAAACCTATGAACATTGGTTGAACCATATGAACCTGAATTCACCTTGGTAGTTTTCATCATCATGGTTGTATCTATCATAGGTGAATAGCTAACATGTACCTCCTTTTGCTTTTCGACTCTAAGAACCATAAAGTAAGCTTCATTTATACTTGGCAATGGATCCATCACCAATATTTGATTACGAATATGATCATACATATCACTTAATCCCATCAAAAACTTCATCAGCCTATCGTTAGACTCCAGAACAGCCAATGCTGCTGAAGCTCCACATTCACAGACAGATAAAGGGACTAAACAGCTTAGTTCATCCCAAAGCTTCTTAAGTTTTGTATAATACTGTGAAAGTGATAGATCTCCTTGACTTATAGAAGCAATATCTCGTTTCAATTGATACAAGAGAGGACCATTACATTCTCCAAACCTTTCTTTCAATTCATTCCATAGATCAAAAGAAGAAGTTGTATAAAGGAAAGCTTCAACAATATCCTTTGAAATAGAATTCAAGATCCAAGAAGTGACCATATAATCCACTTTGATCCATCGATCCAGATTAGGATCAGTGGAATCTGGCTTTAAACATCTGCCATTGATGAAACCAATCTTTGTTTTTGCACCTAACGCAATCATCATAGCTCGACTCCAAGACAAGTAATTTGAACCAGTATGAGAATTTGAGACAAGTATCATACCAGGATGATCAGATCCTCGAAGGAGATAAGGACTTTCAATTCCAAGATCACTCGCATCGAGCTCTTCCCCGCTCCATTTCGAATTGAAGAACTTGAAGAACCATGAACAGATGCCATGATTAGACACTCAATTCAACCAAAAATCAACACAAATCAAGAACAGTAGAACCTGCTCTGATACCATGAACAAACTCATACACCAACAATGGATCAATGACCAAAAGATCAGTTGATCGATGTAACAGTACACATTGAAACAATGAATCAATGAAGTACAAAGAAGAACTTTCAATCTCTTATTCAATACAGTCGAAATTACATTGTACATTGCTTATATACAAACTAATATGGTGTACATTGTACACCCCAGTTACAACTGCCTAAAAAAAGCTAATATAAACTTGTGCTACATTACACCATAATAGATGATCCAATACACATACATCAGATTACATAAACAGCTCTGTTACATAAGAAATCCTGTTACATTATATAACTCTACAATTCCGATGCAAAGACAGATGTAGAGGTAGTTAACTAGTCCTCTTCATTTCGATGTGATTTAGATCCCATTATATTCGATATTTGATGTTTGATTAGGGATAAGGAGCCATTAGATTTCTATTACGTCTTCAGATCTTGTAATGCCAAAGCAGATTTGCTTGCAAAGCTCGCCTTAAGTGAGTCTAAGTATTATATTTAGGTTAATCCCCCCTTTGACTTGTTTTTGATTGATATATAACTATGCTTCTTGAAAAAAATAGTTCTCTCAAGAAAAAACCCTGTTTGATTTGGCGTGAATGGGCCCGAGTCACAATTAGTTTCGAAATCGACCCAATTTCTTAAATTCACAATCATTTTTGGCCTTAAACTTAGTTTCTTTTAAATATTATACTCCAAATATATAAGTTAAAAGCTTATGAGAAAATCAATAGCAAATATTAAGAAAGAAAGAAAAGTGAACTTACGCATCAAATTCAATGGTTTAACTTAGGGTTGTCAGTGGAGTGGTGCGGGGATGGGGATGGGGAGTGGGTCCTCGACCTCATCTCCATTCAAAATTTGAATCCTCATCGTCATAGGGGGATAAGTTTTCATCCTCATCCCCATCCTCGTCTAATTCACGCAAGGATGGAGGATTCCCATGGAGATTTATTATTCTCATTTAATCATTCAAATCACCTAAAAAATCATCATATCACCTAAAAAATATTGTACTTAAAAGTAAACTAACTAAAAAAGTAAGGTCTGAAATACATACATCACAATTTATTCAAGTCCCAACCAAAACAAAATAATAACATTTCATTCAATGAAAGTTTTAAGTTCTAACCTTGTAATTAAGTCTCATAAAATCATTACGTATTTTCTAATACTATATATACATATAGTATCAAAGTTGATGTGCAAACAGTGCACACCAAGAATAATCAATGGCTACTATATCGTATTTATGACATGGGAACTTGTAGAATTACTCCATGCATAATATATCTTTTTTAAGAAACATAAATACTTTATATTTTAGATTAATTATCATATGTTTATATTTTACATAGGTATACTGCAATACGTTTCTTGCTGTGCATTTGATTATATATTTATATTTTTATGGTAATATATAAAACCTTATATAATGTTTATATACACCTACATATTACATGATATTTTATTTGCTATATACAAAACGCAAGATATATTTATTCATGAAAAATAAGCATTCCCCGCGATCGTACCCATTGGGGGTCCTCACGGGGATTCCTATAGTGGTATTTTCCTTCTCATCCCCATCCCCATCCCTATCCCTATCTCTATGAGAGGAACCAATTTCTTCCCCATCCCAATTCTCATACTCATTTAAATTCTCCATCTCCATCCCGTCGCGGGAATCTCCATTCTTTGGGGGTATTCCTCGCCCCATTGACACCCGTAGTTTAACTATTCATTGAAAAAAGGCCCTGAAACTTAGTTTCGAAATCGACCCTAATTTCTAAATTCACAAACATCTTTGGCCCTGAAACTTATAGGGGTGTATTCAATTAAGATTTTAATGGACTTTTAGTTACTTTTAATGACTAAAAAAGTTTAGGTCTATTCAATCAAAACTTTTAGGGATTTTATAAAAGTAAGGTGTATTCAATGTGAACTTTTATAGACTTTTAAAAATTCTATAAAAGTCTTAGGGTATTCAATTTAAACTTTTAGAGAGTTTATAAAAGTAAGGTATATTCAGTTTTTCGGTGGACTTTTATGGATTGGTTATAAATATCGACTTTTATAAACTTTTTATATAAAAATACACATAAAGAAATCTTCAACTTCTCCTCACCTCAACGTAGAAACTTTTAGAGACTTTCTAATTTTTATTGGTTCCATTCTTCAAAAAGGACTTGATTGTTCAGAAGGAATTTTCTTATCAATAGTTTTTATCAACTTTCTCATTCTTGCATTACTATACATTTTTATGAGGTTTTTTTACAATGAAGTTTTATTTATTAGTGTATTATTATAATCTCAAAAAGTTTTTTTTTTTAAATATTATTAATCTTCAAAAACTTAAACTATCATTCTTAAGGAAAAAATATAATGTTTTTTTTCTTAAAGTGCAAAGTTTTTGCACTAACATTTGTTATAATCTTATGTGATTCTTTTCTGCCACTATAACATGATTTACTTACCTATTTATTCTGTTGATATTCAGTTACTTATGTTTTTATCCTACTACCTTGATTGTAATTCATTAATATATCTATATGAATTTTTTTATTGAAAAAATTATTAATAGTTCTTAAGAAAAAAAATATAATTTTTTATCTAATTTTTTATAATAAAGTGCAAAATATTTGTTTCATTATAAAAATCAAAAAAATTTACCAATATCAATCAAAATCATGTTTAATAAGTTCACAAAAGTCACTGAAAATCTTAAATGTTAATAAAAGTCATCAAAATGAAGTCTGCATTAAAGTTTATCAAAGTCTATAAAAGTCTACCAAAATTTATAAACTTCATAAAAGTCATCCACTTATAAAAGTAACTAAAAGTTTATTAAAATCTCAATTGAATACACCCTCATTAGTTTCTTTTAAATATTATACTCCAAATATAAATGTCAACCATTCAAGGCAAAGCGAACAAACCGTTCATTGAGATTATGAGTTATAGAATCTCAAGGCCTAGATTTAACATACCTAAGCAATGATTGTTAGTAGAGGTGGGCTAGACTATTTTGAATATTTTATTGGGTGGGCTGTATATTACAAGTTTTTTTCTAAATAGACTAAATTGAACAATGTATGTACATGATTTCTCCAACTTGCCTCGAGCTACAGTCCAGAGACAAGCTGAACCTAGGTCCGCCACTTACCCATACTTTAGTAGTGTATATATATAAATTAACTATTTTGTGAGAAGGTATCACGACGTGACACGTGAATTTTGAGAAGTTCTCCTAACATGACACATGGCATGATGATGTCATAATTAAGATTTATAACAAAAAACATAAGCCGCTGATCTTTCTCGCACTTAAGTGAGGGGTAAGATGGTAAAACAAAAAATAGGATTTTGACTATGGCACGATGACATCATTAATTAAAGTTTTTTTTTGTTATTTTTTAGGTTATGTTTTTTTTTTATATATAACTTGACAAGGCAAGATTGCATCATACGCTAATAAAACAGAAATACTACATGGAGAGATATAGAATACCCTATCTAAACCACTAACTAGAGCATCCCTAGCTAATGTGTCCGAGTACGTATTACATTCACAAAATGCATGATGGACCGAAAAACCTCTTTCACGATTCAAAATACTTCAGATATCGAGAATAACAGGGTCAAAAGACTGAGCCGATGAAGAAGAATGCAGGTAAGAAACTAGTTCATGAGAATCAAATTCCATAAGAAGGTTGGAGTAACCTTGTTGTATAGCCATATCCAAACCTAGTTTAACACCCAAAAGCTCTGCATTCAGAGGAGATCAACAACCAATAACCTCATGATAACCAGCCACAAATTGTTCCTTGTGATCACGGAACAGACCAGCAGCAGCTGCATAGCCAACGTCCAAATTAACAGCTCTATCACAATTTAGTTTCAGAAAGCCAGGGCCTAGAGGCTTCCACGAACAATCAGTCTTTTGTCGAGGTGAAATATGGGCATTCCTTAACAACAAAGATGAACGTTGTATATCCTCAACTCTTACTCTGATATATCTGATAGGATTAAATGGAATCCCTTTCGTAGAACCAAATAGTTTATCATTCCTCCAAAACCAGAAGTACCAACATGAGACCACAAAGATAGTATGCTAATTTTTGTTCTTATGGTTAAGATTGGTATCTATCCATTGATCAAGTGAATTAGTAAAAATGGTTCCATCCTGACGAACTTCCATAAATTGATTCCATATCTCCTTAACATGAATATAGTTTCGTCTAACATGTAGAACTGTCTCAGAATGACTGTTACACAACCGACTGTTATCTGAAGCTGTCGTTATACAACGCTTGAGACATTCACCTCTCTTGAGCAACTTATCATGTCTAGCCAACCACAGGAATGAACGAATCTGTTGAGGACCATCCCATTTCCAAACGTTACTCTAACCTCTAATTCTACTGGTACCATCATCACCAACCACAAACTGATGAGTCTTCTTTAAAAAAAAACTCCACTTCTCTTGTTAAACAACCAGCTTATCCTATCCTCCCCCACGAAAAAAGGAGGAAATGGAATAAGCTTGATTCTATTACACACGAAAGCTGGTAAAGACCTTCTAATTCTCACAAAGTCCCAACTCCCATATGGAAGAACAAAATCACAAACCTTTTGTCCCATATCCAGTTCAAAAAGCTCATGAGTGGTATACACACATAATTGAGGTAAACCTTCAATCCATCTATCCATCTAAAAGGAAACCGTAATACCATCCCTAATACATTTTGTAAGACCTTCCTGAAACACAGTCCAATTACTACACATACTTTTCCACACTACTGATGCTGGCTTAGTACCCCAAGGAACAGGACTAGTAATTTCTCTATTATAGTACTTAGACTTCATAACTTGAACCTATAATGAGTCAGGTTTGGTTTGTAATTTCCAACTAAGCTTTAGTATAAAAGCTAAGTTATTTGTTTCAATGTGGCGTAAACCAAGACCCCCTGAATCCTTACTATGGCACAGAGTTTCCTAATTCATAAGATGGACTTTCATCTTCTCCCTCGCCGAACACCAAATGAAGCACCTAACCATATTATCAATATCGTTACATATATGAACCTGAAGCTTAGTATACTATATCTGAAACATGGGAATAGACTACAACACAGATTTAGCCAATGTAATACGACATGCCAATAAGAGAGTAGCAACCTTCCACCCTGACAACTTACTACGAACCTTCTCCAAAATTGAAGCATAAGTATCCTTTCTTATTCTGCCATGTATAATAGGAGAGCCCAAATACCTTCCCAGATCTTGTGTAATCCCATAACCAAATTCTCGACTAATCTGATACTGTAGTTGATGTCCAACATTCTTCGAAAAGAAAGTTTTAGTTTTACTCGCATTCACCCTCTGGCCTGAGACACCACCAAAGGCATTCAAAGTAGACTTAATTACATTCACTTGTTGTCCGCTAGCTTCAGCAAAGAGAAATAAATCATCAACAAAAAACACATGGGAAATGATTGGAGAATCTTTTCCCAGTTTAATACCTTTCCACACATTTCTCTCAACAGCATCAACTATACCATGAGCCAATTATTCCATACAAATAACAAATAAATAGGGAGATAAAGAATCCCCTTTTCATACCCCCTCGAAGGAACAAACTTCTCACTCAAGCCCCCATTCCACAGAATTTATATATAGGATGTTGAAACACAAGTCATTATTTTGTCAACCATCTAAGCATTCATGCCAATTGATTTTAAAGAATTGTGAATGAAGTCTCATCTCAAACAGTCATAAGCCTTTTCAAGATCAATCTTAATGGACATCTAACCTTTCTTGTCAGTATTTCTTCTCATATAATGAATTACTTCTTGAACCAGTATGGCATTATCAATAATCTTCCTCCCTAGAACAAAACTAGTTTGAATTCTGGCCACCAAATATTCCATTGCTGGCTAAAGACTATTAGCAAAAACCTTAGTAATAACCTTGTATACTACATTACAAAGACTGATAGGTCTGAACTCCACTAGAGTTAGAGGAAATTTGATTTTAGGAATAAGAACAACTTAAGTGTCATTTATATTATTTGGCAAACTACCAGTAATGAAGAAACCCTGAACACAATGAATCACTGATTCCCCTGCCCATTGAGAGTGGAAAAAATATAGGACTCCATCTATCCGAACTATGAGCCTTTTATGCTCCCATACCAAAAATAGCTCTCCTAACTTCCTCATGGGAAATGGCAGACGCCAAAGAGAAACATGTGGTTCAGATAATTAAGGAAACCGATGAGCCCAAGGTAAATTGACCTAATCCAGATGCCTCCTCAGTATACAAGGATTGATAGAACTGAATCACCATTCTTTGAAAAGTTAATGGATCTGACACCAAATTACTATTAATGTCATTCAGACTCTCAGTCTTATTTCTTTTTCTCCTACTAAGAGTGGTAAGGTGAAAGAATTTAGTATTTTTACCCCCACACTCCACCCATTTTACATGAGATTTCTGATACCATGAAAGTTATTTTCGCAAAAGTCCATCCTCCAACTCTTTTTGTACATAACATTTTTGTCAAATAGTAATGGATCAAAGTTCCTTTCCAGCTTCTTATCCAATGCATTAAGCCAGTTAGATAGCTTTCGCTTCCTCACGAAAATATTACCTAAGATTTTTGAATTCTACTTCAATAAGCTATCAGCCATCTTAGAGGATTCCACAGTGAACGGTGATGAGGGACCAATTGTCCTTCATAAACTATGGAAGACTATCATGAACAATCCAACAAGCCTGAAATCTGAAAGGTATATCGGACTTGAAGCCTCCATCCTCCAACCTAAGAAAAATAGGATGATGATCTGACTTAAATCTAGTTAGATGTAGGATGGAATAATCAGGAAACTGAAAACATCATTCCCCATTACAGAGGGCATAGTCTAATCTTTCTTCTAGTCTCCCCTAGTACCACGTGAATTTAGGACCTTTAAACCTCATATCTATTAACTGACAACTAGACAAAATATTATGAAACTCCCTACATTTCAACTGATTAGCGCTTGCCCCTCCTTTCCTCTCATCCAAGTTCAAATAAACATTAAAGTCCCCTATGACTGCCCAGGGAGTAGTAACAAGAATATGAAGACTTAAGAGTTTAGACCATAATGATTGACGAGCTTGATGTATTGGTGAAGCATGAACCACCTATATTTGCCTTTTAATCTTACATTTAACCCATTCAAAGTGAATCATCTAAGTATGAGAATCCTGGACAAAAAGCTGAATATTTTGTTCTGACCAGAGCACCCAAATACAACTAGAAAACCCACAGCATTAACTTTTCAAAAATTAGTAAATCCTAAGCTCTTGATTACACAATCAGCTTTATGACCACTAATTCTAGGTTGAAGAATAGCTACTATCAGGTCTATGTAGCCTGATTAGTTCTTTTATAGCTGAATATTATGTTCTCGCTAGAGCAACCTTCTCTTTAAACTTTGAAGAAGATACATATTGATCAGCATCCCTGCTATCAATAGCTTTCCCAGTACTTTTAGGAGGATGATAATCATGACTAAGCTGAACCCTTCGGGCCAATCTAGGTGACAAAAAATAATACCTGGTTTAGTAAATACTTCCTTAACTTTCAGAGAAACATTTGGTAACTATTCCTTATCAGATAACTGCTCATTTGAATCCAAAGAAGCAAAAGGTTATGCAGAGAATCAAGGGACTTAACTGTCAAGTTACGACCACCCTAAACAACTTTACGAGAACCCTCACCAAAACTCGATTTAATCAGGCGACGACCTTTCCTTTTAGCAATCTTCTAAGGTCCAAACTCATATATACCTTGTTTCTGATTTGATTGTAACTCAGATGATTTAAGAGGATGATACTCCATATTCTGAACTTCCTTCTCGACAGCATTAATCTTCAAAGGACAAGCAATCAAACTATGTCCAAGTTTTCCATAATGAAAATAAATAAAAGGAATCCCATCATAATCAACATTTTGCCAAAAACTGGCAATTCAAAAATGGGAAAATAAAGGCTTAGTAAAATCCATTTCTACTGCAACTCTGGCGAACTGACTACGGTTACAACTAGAATTTTTTTGGTTTTTAAGTTTTCTTTGTAATTTTAATTTTAGATTTTTTATGTTTTAAATTGTTATACAACTAGAATTTTTTGGTTTTTAAGTTTTCTTTGTAATTTTGATTATTTTTTTTTTTTTTTTTTTTTTTTTTTTTGCTATTTTTAAGTTATGTTTTTAATTGTTATACAAATAGGATATTAGGATTTTAAATTTAAGTTTTCTAATTTTTTATTTTTACTATTTTTAGAACATGTTTTTAATTGTTATACAAATAGGATTTTTGGTTTTTAAATTTAATTTTTAAATTTTCTGTTTTTTGCTATTTTTAAATTATGTTTTTAATTGCTATACAAATAGGATTTTTTATTTTTAAATTTTAAATTTTAAATTTTCATTTCTTTTGCTATTTTTTAGGTTATGTTTTTAATTCTTATACAAATAAGATTTTTGGTTTTAAAGTTTTAATTTTCTAATTTTTTTTGCTTATTTTAGATTATTTTTTAATTGTTATACAAATAAGTTTTTTAGTTTTTAAGTGTTTTTTTCGAATTTTTTATATTTATATATATATACTACATAAATGATATATTAAATTATTTAAAAAGAAATTAAGCTATACATATTTTTAGGTTATATTTTTAATTGTTACACAAATAAGATTTTTGGTTTTATTTTTTTTTTCAAAAATTTTTATGTGATAAGCTCTCATAACGCGACATGTGGCGTGTGAGAAGCTCTCCCACAACGTGACATGTGGCATGATGATATCATAATTAATTGGGTGACTAAATAGTATGATATTAGATTTAAAAGTAAGTGATCATGGGTTCAAACCGGCTATTTATATGTAATATTGTTAATATTTAATGTTTTGTATATATTTAAAAATATGCATAGTATTTACAAGTATTTTTTTTTATTAATTGTTGAGGAATTAAAAGGAGCGACTTTGAGTTCATATTAGAGATTACATATAATTCTTTTTTACATTTTTTTCAACGTTTTTATATAATATTTTGATACTTAGTCTTGTCAACACGCGAGCTCGGGATGCCGACTAATTTGTGATGTTCGTAATGTTTACTAATAGTAAAGCGCATGTGTATTATACATAATGTGCTTTTACATTTTAACCTTTCATTTTTATTTTTTTTTGTATACGTGGCATTTTTTTATTAGTCTACATTACAAACATCATACTTAGCTCCACCAAGTCCCCTCTTTGAGTTGGGTAACAAATACGTACCGAGCTGTCAATCGTGTATTGTTGGACAAAAACATAGTCTTATATATTTCATGGAAATATGTGTTGGGTCAGGCCAAACAATTCCATTCGTCGGACAAGTAGCTGATCATTTTCCTCAAAAAAAAAAAAAAAAAAAATAGTAATATTTGAATTTGAACTCATGAAAAAAAAATTTTTAAAAAATAATAACAATTAATGAAAAAACAATTAAAAAAAAATTTGATACCCCTTAAGTTTTTGTAAAAATTTTAAAAATACATCTATGAGTGCGGATTTTGTTTATTGGACAAGCTATTTTGCAGTGGACAAAGGGTGATTTTCTCGAGGAATCAAAGTGACAAAGTCTCAGAAAATCAATGCTATGTATGAGTATTGTGGTCATTTGGGTTTGAGGTACTGCAAGTGACAAAGTCTCAGGAAATTAATGCTATAAGTATTGTGGTCATTTGGGTTTGAGGTACTGCAAGTGACAAAGTCTCAGGAAATTAATGCTATAAGTATTGCGGTCATTTGGGTTTGAGGTACTGCAAGTGACAAAGTCTCAGGAAATTAATGCTATGTATAAGTATTCATTTGGGTTTGAGGTACTGCAAGTGACAAAGTCTCAGGAAATTAATGTTATGTATAAGTATTGCGGTCATTTGGGTTTGAGGTACTGCAAGTGACTAAGTCTCAATTGGCTTAGAAATTTAAGTCTTGATTCCTCCTGTAACCGCGTATGTACATAAAACTCTAGAAAGTAATTAAAGTCGGCAAAGAGTGATGAGTTTTAACTTTTATCGAGAAAATAATTGCCACAAGATTTGAATTGGAATGTAAAGTGGTAACATTTGAAATCAATATTTGTATAGATACGTAAGTGTCATCAATCTTATGGTGCATGATGAATTTTTGATTGAGAAAAAGTGCCTGAAGAATTTAATTCAGAGATAATGTTTGAATTTTAGTTACGATTGCAAATATTTTGGTTTTACATTAGTGGCCCGGTCATTTAGGTTAGATTAGAAATCTAAGGCTGGGTTGGAAATCAACGCTTGGATTGATAATTAACTTCTCGTGACAGTGACGAAGAAGTAGACCGATCCATCACTAGGTAGAGCTAATTTTCTATATATTTAGTAAATAAAATCAAAGAAAGGAATGCATAATAAAAATCCATCATACTAGTCTTTGATCAAAAAAAGTCACCAAAGATTGTTTGTTGAGAGGGTTAGAATGACAACGGGAGGTCACAGTAAGAGTCACATCGGGCCTTCGAGTCTTTAGCACACCTCAGGATGTGGCACACATAGATCTCAGTGTATAATATGCACGTCGAGGCCACGTGGATAGCTTCTATGGACTAATGTATCTTGGGGTGTGAGTTGTCATCCTAGTATTTTCCTTGCTTCAATTACATCACTAAAACTAACTTCATATATCTACCAAAAGAATAAATTGATATTGCATCCTTAATTAGGAGGGCCGCTAAGGGCACCCCACCATTTAATGAAGGCACCCAGTTAATGTGGGCACAAACCGATTTACCTGGGGCACCCAAAAATTAGACCCGAAATACCTAAACTACCCCTCGTGGAAATCCATCTGCACCCCACCACCCCCAGCACCATCTTCACCGCCTGGACTCCAAGAACCCGTTTTGTGTGAATCGTCCAGTGGGAGGAATCTCCGAAATCGTTTCTCCCGTGTCTGGCCTTGTGTTTCTCCTCCGTTTGACGGTTTTTTTGCATTTCGTAGGGTCGTGGTGTGAGCCGATTTCTTCTCGAAATTAGGGTTCCGCTGAACATCTTCGAACACACAGTTTTTGCGCGAAATCGGTCGTTTGAAGGTACGTTTTTAGTGTAATTAAGTTACATTTGGTAGAGTAGTTGTGATTTACAGTGGTGGTTTGTTCATTAGTGTAAGAACTGGGAATTCGCGGTTCTCGGCCACACAGGAAAGAGAATGTGCTTATTTCTGGACAAACATGTCCGAGAGAAAGCTACATTTTGGGGAAGTCGAACTCTCTACCACAAAGGCCGACAAATATCACGAGTCTCGCTATGCAAGGCCGAGAGGACTCTAGGTATCGCGGCCGAGACGTGACGAGAGATAGAATTACCGCTAGGTAATGTGGTGGCGGTGGTGTACAACCGAGAATTTGGTCATAGTCTAGGTTGTACCATGGCGTGAGTGTTAGAGTGGGCTCTGGCCGTGATTGGCCGAGAGCAAGGCGAATTGAAATGGTCAACACATCTCGGTGGCGGACAACCAAGACATTTTCATTGGACTCGGTTGTACAACGACGACGATATATTAGAGGAATTGTCGGTCATGGGTGACCGAGAATATGTGTTGTTTCACAAACCTGCTTGACCGAGACATAAGAAATGGATGATTTGGACATTTTTGTTTTGTAAATTTAATTAGGGATCTGTTCCATGCGCTTGTATGTTGTAATTTATTCGGCATGGCTCGTCCGGCTCCCGGTGACTAGGGAAGAGGGCCGGAGCCGAGGTCCCGAGGCCTAACCGGGGCGAGATGGCCGAGACCCCGACAAAGATCGTACTCTGGAAAGAGAAAGAGAAGGAGAATGAGGATGGTAAGGGCAAGGCGAAGGTAGATGGCACTCGTGGAAGGTTACATTTGCACGATGAGGGTTCGACCCTCAATGCCGGCGACCCGAGGATGTCCGTTGTTGCCACGGAGGAGAAGAGAGGGGCATGCATCGGAGTCCGAGTGCGGCGACTCTTCGAGAGGCGGGGAACATGATAGAAACGGATCGTAATGTGGGGGAGCGGTAGAGGTGGAGTTGGCCATGATGAAGGAGAGCCTGAAGTGGGTGTCAAGTCGCGCGTGCTCCATTCCCGGTGGTCCTATAGACGGGCGTTGTCAAGAGCTTCAAGGATCATGTGGCTTTATCGATATGGAGGAATGAGGTAAATTCAATTTCATCGAATGATAAACTTAACACTCATGGTCTTCACATAATGACGAGATGTTTTTACATTTGCAGAGCGCCCGTTCTTAAGTGTATCAATCACGGAGCTCAAATAGCGGAATGGGATTTACAATCGTGTCACCCTGGACACGGCGGGACTTCAAAGATTATTCGCGTTCGTGGTTGAATACGCTCGATAGATCGCTATTACCTAAGGCCAACAAGGAGCTAATCTCTCGCATTTTTGGAGCGGTGGCGCCTGAGACGAACACATTTCACCTACCTTTTGGTGAAATGTCTATCTCATTGAGGATGTCGCTTCCTCCTAAAGATCCCCGTGACGGGCAAAGTTGTTGAAGTGGAGAACTTTGCTAGGTACACGGAGGAATCTCGCTCGGACGTTATCAAGATGGTTTCGAACCTACTTGGGGTTAGCGTAGAGGAGGCCGAGGAGGAGGTGAATATCGCCAAGGGGCTCACAAAGGCGCAAACATTGGTTGAAGAGTCGATGGTGCCCCAAAGCCGGTTCAAGACCCGTAAATTATCCTCCCGTGGAATGCACGGCTCGAGCGCACCGCTTGTACTTGTTGTCGTGCACTCTTTTTGCCGATAAGAGTGGGTCTCGGTGTCTATCGCGCCGTCTGCTACTTGAGGACTCGACGACGTAGGGAACTACGCATGGGGAGCGGCTGCGTTGGCCTACTTGTATCGACACTTGGGTCCGCAACGAGAGTGCTAGTGTCTCGACATTGGCTATCCGACATTGCTTGAGGTTTGTTACAAAATAGAATTAATTATCATTCTGTTTTTCAATGAGGCCAACTTGCAATTGTGGACTAACTAACATTGTACGTATTTGTAGGGATGGGTGTACGACCATTTCAAACTTGGTCTGGCCACGCCCAATGCGAAGTACTTGGAATACGTGCACCCTCGTGTCTCCAGATGGATTCAAAAGCACGAGACGGTTGCGAATGTTGACAAGCTCGGGGCCATTAGGAGAACCTTGGATAGGTTGCGACCAAGTGAGGTGAGCTGCTTATCCATGTCCTCTAATGAATGATTTTGTTTGGTAATTTATTTTACACACACTTGTTGTTGAATAATGTTTAGGTCACTTGGGACCCATATGTAAATTTAAGGGAAAATGGCGTTGTGCAAGCGATGGCCTTTTACAGTGGGAAGATCAAGTACATGGATGTGGTGGAGCCCTACCACCCGGAGAGGATACTGAGACACTTTGGCCATGTGCAATCTATACCAGACCCTCCGTACCGTCCATTGGAAGCACACAAAGGCCCATTTACGAACAAGTACTCCGTCAAGTATGAGTTCGAACAAGACAATTGGGAGCGATGGAGGAACCATGTGTTGGCTCCTGAAGTTCGGGGCGAGAAGGCATTATTTGAGTTTTTGGCAACACCAGAGTACCTCCCTTGGTTCGTCGAAGTGTCTCATCCTGTTATCACGAATCCGAGCTTCGAGGACCTTGTAATGGTGGCCTCAACCATCGCAGACAACGAGATACTAGAGGTATTGGAATGGTTATACGTATTATGCATTTATAAGTAATGATGAAATGTTGAGTATTTGACAGTAACCCGATATTTTCCATCAGCGTAATAGGCGAGCGTTGGACGCGGCGTTGCGATGGATGGACCTCCCCCAAAGATGTCTACGTTTGACTCGGCGAGGATGACTCTGACTGACATGGTCAACCTCTATTCGGGAAGGACTTTAATTCCCACCCCCACGAGTACATTTCCCGCGACCGCGAACCGACAACCACGACAACCGCCCACCGAACAAGGCCCGAGGCACTCCCAAAGATGGTAGCACTTCGACACCCTCAACCCAGCCACGCCTCGGCTGTCGAGGCCGATGTCCGGGCCTCGAAGAGAATGCATGGGAAGGAGTATCGAAGGAAGAATATGAAAAAACCCAAGCAATGATCAGCCGATAACGGAGGGATAGACATTTGTACTACATTTTTATGACATTTTTAAATGTTTTATGTGTTCTTGTTGCCTGTTTAATACATTTGCATGACAGTTTATAATGTTTCAGTGCCCATTTTTTTGTTGGAATTTGTGTTTGTATCCATCTGATATCTCGGTCAAGCAGGGCCGACACCCATTTATAATTGTCGGTACTGATCAGCGGAGACGATAAGTGGCGTTATCGGTATTGCGTGTCTGAGATTTGTCGTGAAGGCTCGGAGGCGTACGTCCGACACTTCACCATTCGTCTCGGTCATCCATGACAGAAACAAGTGTCCAAGTAACCAGTTCCAACTGCAAATACAAATAACTTTAACGCATGACCGAAACGAATGAAACTGCACAACAATACCCTCAAGATCGTGTAAATTCATTCATTCTATATCCACGCAAGTTGAAAGCTAACTTTCAAAATAACTACATGTACAACCGCCCAAATTTAGAGGTATTAGTTGTAACACTACGATGTACTTAAATCTACAACGGATATGGTGGCATCAAGTAGAGTTGCAATGGGCGCGATGTCACGGAATACGAATCTATCTCGCCAACCTTTCGCAAAATCCTGAACATACCGTACCCATGACGGGTATAAGGATGGCAATGGTGCATTCGTGCTCAAGAACACTCGTCAATTTGAACAAGATGACATGACCATATTGTCGGAAACAACAAAACAATTCAACCAAATTCACATCACTTACCCTAAGCCAATGTATATTCCTCGTCATTAATCATGGCAATGACATGTCTGTATGCCCGGTGGATGGTGGTGCACTACGTAGAGGTAGAAATGTGGAGGCACTCCCACGCGAAAGGTTGACGAGAACCACATTGAACGCAATGGCTACCAACAATCCCATGTCTGGAAGTGTCAACCATTCTTGGAAAGTTGCACCAACTTGATTCTCTCGGCAATGCACCGCAATCTTGACACTCTCGTAACCCGAGCCTAGCACTTCGCGCCAAAGGTTTTCATGCCCAATAATCTCATCGTACATCCTTCTACGGACGATCCTCCACCCGTCGACATCGGCTAGTCCAAGCCCAGACGCAACACACCTATATCCACAATTCCCATCGGCAAGCACATCCATGATCCCCTCAACATGTAGCAACCAATCCGGTTCTACGCAATGACCGTAAGCCATGTTAGTTGCACTTTGCTTGCGTCGACTACCACGACGCAGTTTAGGAACAACTTTACTTTTCTTCTGCCTAGAACTTGAGGCCTCCTGAGTCGATAGCACGTACTCAAACTGACTCGGCAACCGTCTCGTAGATGAATCGTCACAGTCATGTTTTCTCTTCGAAGACCCCGGTGTCCTCCCTTTTGTCTTAATTTTTGCCTACGGCGGCACAACACCCGGTGTAGACGAAGGTCGACTAATCTCCCCGAGCCGCTTTGAATAATCCCGAGTCGATCGTCCTCATTACTACAAGCATGAAACTTTTCCAACACCCTTTCAATCTCATCTTGCACGTTGTACCCAGACGAGTCCACCGACTCTCGTATCATACTCAACTTTCGCCAAGAACATGAATGTCCTCGAGAGGATGGGCGACCCAAAGAAATATATGATGGTTCAGCTCATGTGCACAAGGAAGGCCATGTGTGGTGCGTATCGCGCAACCACAACAAGTGGAATCGTGACCAACATCCTCTCCACGTGTCAATTCATCTCTAATTAGCCTAAGCGCCCGTTGAGAGACATAACCGCGCAATCGTCGATACAACTCAGCAACGTACTCATGTTGGACGACATTCAAACTTAGCTCAAACGATGCCTTGATATTGTTGTGTTGGATTCTAAGGAGTCCATCAACCACATGCCATAGAGTCTCAAAATTGGCCTGACTGTTCCCAAGGTGTACCTTCAGAGTAGAATGCGCAGACTCCACCCTCTGCGTTGTCGTTTCCCCAAAGTGCATAAGTCTATTTGTCCAAGCCGAGACAAATTTCTCCTTGTAGTTCTTTAACCATGTGTTGTCCAAGTACTCCGTAAGACCCTTTACATGCCCAAACTCACAACGCAGGTCATTCACCCTAACTTCGAATAAGGCCTCCGAGTTGGCATACATCACGCTCGTCCACCTATCCATAAAACGCACAAAACCATCGTTCTCCCCAAACATCTTCTTAGTCTTAGACAATACTACTTTGTTGATGTGCCAAGAGCAAAGGAGGTGAGACGAGGCCGGAAAAACTTCTTCTATGGCACTAATAAGGGCTAAGTCCCTATCGGTAACAAACATGTCAAAGCTTAGGCCACCCATCCAATATGGATCTCAACTTCTCCAAGTGTCCAAACATAATGCCCATGATTCTCCGATGATAAGAATGCGAACCCAACGAGAACGTCAAGTGCGTACAAGTGATGCCAACAATCTCCAACAAAGGCATTCGGTACCTATTTGTCTTATACGTGCAATCCAACAAAATAACCGATGGAAGACGCCTGACCAACTTTATTGAGTCGGGATGTGAGCAAAATAACTCCGTGACAACATTCGTAACGGGGATCCTTCCTATGCCATGACAAACCACTTATTTTCTCCAATATGTGCAACAGCTTGTTGCATTTGAGTCCTCCCACCCGCATCCTCATTTCGGGCTTTTTGTCTTGCATTATATATAGTCCTCATTGTCGATACGTTACTAATGTCTCTTTGCTTCAACGTATTTAGGATGTCTCTTGGCTTCACATTCCCCTTTGTCATTTGCACTACAACTTCCTGCTCCGCCTTATCCAATCTCCCGGCGAAAGAATGGTCGTCCAAGTTTTTTACGGGCTCGTGATTGTGCCTCCCACATATAACAGTGATATACCACAACGAGTCAGCATTTTCCTTTACGTTGATAAGGAAAGGGCATCCACATTTCTTGGTACCAGTTTGAGTCCTCGCCGTTTCCTCTTCTTCAGTCTCATTTCTTGGTTTCAAAGCAATTTTTGCTGCTTTACCTATCCCAACTCTTTGTGACATTCCCCTATAAGTCCCTGACCTCTCACAGTCAATTTTCACCCTTCCCCTGCGCTTAATGCCCCCGGCGTCAGAGTGCTATGTCACTAGCACGAACATGTTCTCACGGCCTATCATTTGAAGCCATGAAATTGCCGCTTCTCTAGTTGTGAATGGCCTACAAGGTGTAAACGTGTCCGTGTAGTCTGGAAATAGGGCAGAAACCGGCATTACTTGCAATACAAACAGTGTAACATTATAAACAACGGAAATGTACAAAGACAATCACAATAACATCCAAAAAAACTGGTTATCGGTAGTACAGGTCAGCAACTTGCTTCACATTCTCGCTCACGAACGACCGAGAGTTCATGAATACTCTCGATTTTACCGTTCCGTGAGAGACGAATACCAATCGGTCCTCTACGCCCGAGACATTACAATACCTCTCGGTCCTGCGAGGCCGAAACAATCGCGCACCCAGACAGAAACTTCGGATAACCGCAATAAATGCACAATAAATTTGCAAAATTACCTCAAGTACGACCTCCTCTACCACCGAAGCCGTACAATCCTCCATTATATAGTGGAGGCAAGTTCGGATTTGAAGAAATTACCAAACCCTACGTTGACAAACAAATCATCATTTTCACAGTTATACACAACTCAACAGTTCATCGAAGCTTCATATGGTTGTCAAACATTGTTACCTCGCTGTCGGATGATGACAATCCGCAATAATCGATCAACGCTCGCCAAATTCAATGTGGCTTTGGGGTTCAACCTTGTGGTGGGGTGCCTTTTTTTCTTTGTCAAAATGATTTATGGGGTTTGAATCACTATATATACAAGGGCAAAATAGTCTTTTCCCCTTTTGCAGAATTTTTTACAAAAACTTTGGGTGCCTTCATTAAATGGTGGGGTGCCCTTAGCGGCCCTCTTAATTAGGGGTGTCAATTTTTTTTTCGACCAGCTTTTGTTCGGCCTAAAAAAAGATTTTGAACAAATTTTTTTCTAAATCCAGCTCGAGTCTAAGCAAGGCTTTAACATCCGAAATGAAATCTGAGTCGGGTCCATACAAGACCTTCGACATGTAGAAATGTTTATTTTAATCTTGAGACTTACCTAGAATGTTTGAGATAACATTATTTGTTTCGACTTTTCACAAAAAAAATATAACATCTTATAATTTAAAATAATATTAAATACATCTTGGACTTGCCTACATTGCTTGATGTAAAATGTGCTCTCTATTTATATAGAATGTTGTTGTGGGCACATACACTAGCACTGTATATATAAGTGTTGTGGGCATAGATATAGGTTGTTGTCTTGGCACAAAGTAAATAACAGGAAATAAATCAGCTTTGCAATAAGTTAATAACACAGAGATTTGTTTACGCAATTCAACTTTTATCCTACTTCTGCAGGGCCACGCCCAGGTGTAAACTTCACTTAGTAAGAAAGATGATTACAGATTTACATAAAACTCCTAACTTATGTTAACTCAATCCCTCGCCAAGTTTTACTACACTAATCACTCCCCTTTACACTTAGCACTTACAAAAAGTTCCCAAGTCTCCTTGGCGTCCGAGATCCCTTCGGAGTTTCAGCTAAGTTGCCTTAGTTTGGTGTGTGTAAAAACTAATGAGAATTGTGTTCTTTATCACAAGAATGCAAAGTATACTTGATGTGTGAAAAATCGATGTCTTTACATTTGTGATTACATTATTATTTTTAGAGAAGGTTCAAGATGTGTTTGATTTGGTATTCATTCATTCAATAAATCTGCCCAATATCTTTTTTTCCTTTTGTTCATTAGGAAAGAATTTTATTGCTTGAATCTCGAGTTTCCTTTTCTCTTATCTCGTTTGAAATACACAATCAAAGCATGGGCATGCTTTCCTTGTTTCATAGATGCTTGCCATTCTTTATGGATTCACGACATAATCTTCGTGATCTTCAATGATTTTGCATATATTCGTCGTGCTTATTTAGCATATCCTGGGCAAAGCTACATAAGGAAACAGTGATTGGACCATTAGTAATACAATGTACTTCATTAAAGAAATGTCGCATAAGGTGTGACACACAATGACAATGTCTAGGAACTTTATGTCTTAACAATCTCCCCCTTTATTATCTATATGCCACAGCTTAGTATATAGATTAGATGTGCAATGAGTGTGCAAAAGTAATGTTAGGTAAACACAAGTCATGCCATAACAAGAATGATAAGCATTCTTGTAAATATCAAACACAAATCTTGAATTTTGAGAATAAAATAATAGTGAAGTTCAAATAGGAAATATTCAATAATTAACCAAAATCTTTAAGCTAATGTTACTCCATATATCTAATCCTAGTCCTCCCCCTTTGTAAACATAGAAAAACGAAAGGGTGTTTATGGATAAGTTGGAGTAGGGCGGCCAGCTGACTGGAAGATATCACGAAGAGTAGTTGCCTGCTTTAGGTAATCTAAGTAGAGGTACAAGAGATTCGTGTATTGATCATCAGTCATGAGTAGTTTGGTTGGGGATGAAGGTAAGTCATCGTCAAGAGCAGATGTGCCTATAGGAGCACGGGGGCTAATGGGAGGAGTAAGAGATGGATCAGGTGGGAACTTAAGTGCAACAGCATAATCCTCAATATGTTGGAGTAGTTCATCAGGAACGGGCGGATCTGCCAAATGAGATGAAGAGTCCTTGAGGATGCTAGAGCGAATGTTGCGGATAGGGAACGTCTACGACAATGTCATATGGAACGCAAAAGATGTCCTCAGCAGTAAGAAGAGCAATAATGAGGCATGGAAAGAAGAGTTTCTTCCAAGGTTTATTTTGTTAGGACGAAGGCATATGGCTCGGAATAAGATGCACTACAAAAAAACAGCAAATCAGAAACGGAATTTTCCGTCTCTGATTTGCCTAAATTCCGTCTCTAATTTAAATCAGAAACGGAACAGAAACGGAATAAAATCCGTCTCTGAAATCGTCGTTGCTAATTCAATCAGAAACGGAATTTGATTCCGTTTCTAATCAGAAACGGATTAGAGACGGAATAAATTCTGTTTCTGATTAGAGACGGAAATTAGAAATGGAACAGAGACAGAACAGAAATGGAATTTTTTTTCAAAATTGTACATTTGTAATTGGATTCCGTCTCTGATTCCGTTTCTAATCAGAAACGGAATCAGAGACGGAAATAATAAATTCATGAATTCCGTCTCTAATTCCGTTGCTGATTAATGATATATTCCTGAAAAATTAGAGACGGAATAGCAACTGAATGTCTGAATTCCGTTGCTAATCCGTCTCTAATTTTCCTTTTTGTTTAATTTACAAACATAAATATAATCCAATTGGTGCTCCAACCTATAACTTGAAATTACAACCATAGAACCTACTCCATCGCCCGCACCCTCCAACAACTCCTTGGGGTGCTAACATCCCCCAAAAAAGCAAAACTTGACATTCATACATCGACAAAATATATCAACAAATATTCAAATGAGAGAAAAAAAAATGTAAAATTCAAAATTTGAAAAAGCTTTATATATCCACGAAAAAATTGTCTAGTATAACAAATGCTCCAAATTTCTAAGTATTTACAAAAACCACCAATCCTATTGTTCAACAACCACAAAAAAAACTTACAATCCTCTAAATATGCACAAAAAGAATTATCAATCTAAAAGTCATATAAACAACTATAAAGTTACAACATATGTTTTTATTTCCTCATATGTCACTTGGAAACCAGATTATGGCAGGTATTGTCACAGGGGATATGGGCAATCAATGGCACTAACTCCCACTCGATCGAAGAACCAAATCACCTATTGATAAGGTCACGCTCTCGCAAATATTGCAAAATAGATCAAACTCATGATAAAAAATACAAAACTGCAAAAAAACTATCTCCATTTACATAAGAATATGCATGCATAAACTTCAACATGTAATCTAATTTAATCCAAGTAACCCAATCTTCTAAACTGAATTTTTCTTACAATTAGTCAATCGCCTGGTCTTCAAGTTGCACAGTATGGCACATGCTTAATGCAGATGTGCGAGAATAATATTATATATATATATATAAGCCATGATTGTCATAGCTAGCCCATGTTGTCCAAGCAATAAATCCATGTTGATAAAGCATCGAAACTAGATATCATCACAAATGGAAAAGCAGTGTCCAATTGAGAGAGAAACCAAGTTATGAGTCATTACAAATTTACACTACAAATCATGCAGAGAACAAGTAATAGCATCATCTCTATGAGGGATGAAAGGATTATCATCCGCCGACAGGGATAGTTGACAGACACAAACAAATCAATAAAAACGAATGCAAGAGCATAATGCTAGTTTGAGAAAAGCTTATACTGCGTACTTGGGATAAGTATTTTTTTTTTTTTCGATTTAACAACAGCTCTAAGTTTATCTCTGCAGTTATTGCAAGTACTTCACAAGGACATAGCGATTGCTTTGGTAAGAAAAAGGAACAAAGTTTTAGACAAGAATTACCCCATAACTTGATCGAGTAGAGATGAGAAGTCTACCTCGCGAGCGCAAAAATCAAACTCGCAGAACACCCTCTCCAGATACATCTCTACTAATGTTCAAGCTCTCTGCCTGCACAAACAATTGAGGATATATAAGGTTATTATCATGAATCAAGTATAAGACCTTTGTTATCTTATCAACTTCATCGATGTAGACAATGCCTTGCACGAAGCACTTGCACATTGAACTCAAAGAACCTAAATGCCAACATAAAGGAGGAAACAAGACAAATGAGAAAATTGTACGTGCTAAATGAAAAAGGCAAAGGCTTTGTCGTTATAGAAGACTAAAATGTCATCCAGCTGTTACGATTGGCAAGCAAAATTCCAAGTTAAAGATCTATTCTTGAATTTTCCCATAGATTAGAAAAACAAAGCGAAAAAAAAAAAAAAAAAAAAAAAAAAAAAAAAAAAAACAAAAAAAAAAAACCAAAACAAAGATGATTCGATTATATAATTAAGTAATAACAAAGCAAAGGCTAGCATTTAGGTGAACAAATGGTGAAATTCAAGAAGTAACAAACATTTCATAAAGTCATCTTCATATATTTCGACTAATAACAATGATTTCAATAAAGATGATTAAGAAGGCCCTTCAAAGACGTAGGAGGTTTTCCAAAGGATTTGAAAGAAAAATATGGCAAAATAAAAAGACTTTCAAATAGATATATGATAGAATATGAAGAGGAGAAACATGAAAATGTATTCATTCAAAAACAAAATACGAAGTGCAAAAACAAAATGAAGATGGAATTCTTAAAAACAAACAACACAAAATAAAAAGACAATAACAACGACAACAACAACAATAGAATTTAATAATTTGTAGAAGATAGCGTATGAGAAGCTCTTTTCTTGATATTACTTGTCTCGTATGTTCTATTTATTCATTGGTGCAGTCTTCAAAGAAGCGGAAAGAATAGAAAAGGTAATGGACAAAAGAGGTTCAAATTACTTATTTCTTACCCGAAAGCACAACCTTATTTGAGGTTAAATTTTTCCGATAGACATCTAACTACGAGAATGGTACTCGAAACCTAGCTATGATGCCAAACAGGTCTTCCATGTTTACAGGCTTCACATCAACAATGTTGAAACTTTGGTTACTTGATTTATAGATTCCACAGATTTATTCGCAAGTCGTCTGCAGATATAAATGTCTCCCCATCACTCGTGGATTGTTTGAAAATACGTAAATCAGAAAACAAGAATGACAGCTGGATAAGAGTAAGTATAGGTAAAACATGATGAAAATACAAAAGTGTTTTTTGTCACTTAATTTATTTCACGAAAGAACTAAATCATTCCTTGTTTATGAGAGGAACCTATATATTCCACAAGATTCGCACTTTTGAAATTTCGAATTCCTCAAGATTTATTGCAAAGATGGACAATATTTCCATAAATATTAAATCAATATAATGTTTCAATAAAATATCAAATTAAAATGAGATTTCAATCATTTTTTCATATTAATATTACTTGGAGCTTAAACTATACAGCATGCAACATTATTTCAAATTTTCATGTACGTCAAAAGAAAGTTAAAAAAAAATGCAAGTTAATAGTTAAAAGATGACTTCTCCATATTGGCAATGTTTCTTATCCATGCTTTTCAAATTACTCATTTTGCAACATGTATAGAAGAAACGAATGGGATGGGATGAGTGACAAGTGATATAGAAAATAGAGTGACAAACAGACCTGTTGTTTGAAATGGAATTAATATGATAATCATGAGCATGAGCATACATTCTTCGACATCTTGGTACCAAGTTTGTATCATGGCTGACAATCTGCTTGAAAAAAAAATTAATGTAGAGTCATGGTCCATAGTAGTTTTCATGTCATTCTCACATTAAAAATTAATAATACTATTAAAAACTAAATTTACTTATTTATGAATGTAAATTGTTTCTACATAAATGTTCCTCCTTTGACAAAAAAAAATGTTCCTCCTTGAGTGCGCACAAGTATGCAAGATATCTAAAATGCGATATACATGCTAACTCTATATTTATACAAGTGTAATAAGTTCAATCAAATTTTATTTTGATTTGAATTGATCTATACACAAGTATTGATTCCACATGCATAAAAAGATTCAACAGATATGCCCCTTTGGTGATAGGTAAAAGCAAAATAAATTGTACAATCAATGAAAGGAAACGATGTGATTTCCAAGTACGCAATAAAAACAAAATAATTATAGACGTGTTACCTTTCCGCATTAACTAGGAGACTAGGACAACTTTTACAAGCCAAGGAAAAGAAATAGGTACAAACCTAAGGTGGCCAACTTGTACAACTCAGTTTCATAATAATGGCTCCAGATCTGCTGCTCCATCGCCCAATTGACGGTTGTGATTGAATCTTTTGAGGTCCCAATGATTTGTACTCGTACTTTGTGGGATCCGTAATGTCAATTTTTGTAATATATGAGACCGACAGATCAATGGTGGACCAAATCCAACAAGAACAAATCAAACTATAATTAATTAAGCTAAAAGCTCATCATGCAAATATGAAGAGAATCCCAAAGACTCGAATAAAGAAGCGTAAATCGAAGTGATAATACACATTTTCGAGATGCGTGTTCTTAAAAGAACTGTAATTAAACGCGCTTACCCTATTAAATAATGAGGTGTGCTCCGGATCACGCAAAAACGCATTCATGATTTAAGGCACACCTGACGACCCACAAGAAGCAAGTGCCTAATTACAGGCTTGCAAAGTTTGAGCCAATATATGAACTATAAAGAAGCATAAGATAGCATAGTGAGGTCGCCTGCATGAATCAAACTTTTCCACTCTGCTCAAATTAATGCAATTGAGAAAACATATAATACAAAAACAAAAAAAAAGAAAACAAAACAAAAAACAAAAAAACAAAACATAAAAAACAAAACAAGATGCAATGTGATTTAAACATAACTTCTCTCATTCTAGCTAACTCAAATCAGGGGGTTAGGTCACACACTTAGGCGAACCTACCGGGTGAAGACCGCACGATACACCTCGAGATGCAAGTCGCGCTCGCATCGAACTGCACCCAAGTCAAAGCCAAAAGTCGGTCAACCGATCATTTTCCTAACTAAAATCTATCAATTTGGTCTCGTAATAGTCAATGCCAGTAAGCATAAATGACATTTATTGAGCATTGAAGATCACAATAATGGACAAACTATAAACCTTTTCTTTTTGGGTAAGGCACTAACTGTTTAAAATAAACTAAAGTTGGTCGGCAAAAAGAGAAATAAGTTTGTAAAGCACATGGTTGGATCGCCAAAAATCGCCTCTCGCTTGAGAGACACTAGTGCAAATTATGCAACCTTTTTGCAAAATAGAAGGGATTAGGTGTAGAAGTCCTAATTAAGTTCATATAATGTCCCCATCTCAAATCAATACCATATTAAAACATTCAACTAGGATAGATAGCAACAATTATCTTACCAACTTTGCTTTGGCTTTTAATAGAAGAAGCAAGAATGGCCAACCCGAACAAAGAAAGCAAAGTACCCCTATCGGAAAAAACAAAAAACGAAGGAAAGAACAAAATCGGTTTACCCGCATCATGGGGAAAGAAAATTCATTAGCAAATACAAACTAAGTCATTCGTAGACATCACAAAAAAAAGTGTGCAATAGATCGTAGTAGGAACACATTCATCAAACATCTTGCAAGGATCCTTATATTTACAACTTCTAAATCACAGCCTTCTCCTTCGCTTGACAGTCACTCACATCAGGAACACATTCCTCGATTACTTTTCATGACAAATCCACATTTCCACAAATAATATACTATGAGCGGCGATCTGGAAAACCACAAAGGACCAACGATCTATAGCACTAAAAATAGGGATCCAGCTGTGATATTAGCAAGAAATCGCCTCCAAATAGATCTAGCTAGACAAAGGTGTGAGCAAAAGCACTATAGCATTGGGATATCATAGCCTAACAATCCAACAAGTCAACAAAGAAAGATCGAAGAAAACAAGACGAACTCCACGCGGACAACCTCTCAAATCATTCAAATCTCACATTTTTAGCAAACAAATGAAACAAATCTCATTTACCTAAAAGTAACACTGAATTCCCTAAGAAGATCAAAACAACCCAAAAACCGAACCTTTGAATGCGAATCTTTGCGGCGAGCTTGAGCTTGAGCTTGAGCCCCATCACCAAATTTCAAAACCGAAATCCTCTAAAGAGAAATACACATCATCGCCATGTAACCGCAAATCTGCAAAGCCAAAACACCTCACAAACTCACAAATCAAAAAACCCCCAAAACCAACCAAAACACACCAAAAAAAAAACCCTAAAAACCAGAAAACTCGTACATGCGGAATCGAGGTTCGAACCAGCAGAATCAATAGACGAAGACGAAGAAGATCGGAGAAAGAGAGAGACACTGGCCTTGTCGAAGAGCAGAGCTCGAACCCTAAGCTGGAGCCGAATCGATCCCTAGATTTGGAGTCGTCGGTCCCCATGAACGATCCCAAGACGATTGCGAGGGCAGGAAGGCCGCGAAGGCGGCGTAGCTGGAGTCGCCGAGCCACGCGCGCCACACTCCGCAGGTCTCGAGCCGGAGAGCAGAGAGCGAGACGAGAAGGGATTTGGGGGTTTTGGGGAGACTGAGAAATGTGGGATTTGGGGTTTTTTTTTTTTTGGGGGGTGGGTTGGGGTGGAGGGGATACTTATCAAATCTCGAGATTTGATGCACAAATCTCAAGATTTGATGAACGGTCAAAAGAAACGAGATTTTTGGTGGGAATGTTGGCGCCATTTTTTAGAGACGGAATTTAATTCCGTCTCTATTTCCGTTTCTGATCCGTCTCAATTCCGTCTCTAATTTAATCCGTCTCAATTCCGTCTCTAACTTTTTTTTTTAGCAACGGAACTTATTTCCCTTTCTAATTCCGTTTCTGATTTGCAACGGAAATTATTTCCCTTTCTAATTCCGTTTCTGATTTGCTGTTTTTTTGTAGTGATGTGTCCATAGTAAACTGCCACAACTTTGTCAATTGCGTAGAGAACAAGATATTCATCTAAAATGGTTGTTGCGTCATGCCCAACTGGAAAGAGGTAGCGAATGTCGTGGATAAACAAGGTAAAATATAAGGCAGTGAAATTCGAGGTTGTGATGTGTGCTCCCCAATGGACCTTCAGGGACCCGATTTCCAGTGAGAGTGGAGATGATTTCATGGATATCCAAATTGGCACGAGAACTAGGTAGATAGGAGTCTAGTGAGTCATTGTAGGTTGGACGGCCAAGTAATTTGCTAATAGTGAATGGGGAGAATCGAAAAACTTGGCCACGAATATAAACAAGATAGAAATGAGGAGAAAGTCGGATCAACAACTGATGGAGAAAAATTGGAATGGGATTCTCTAACGAGACTTTTAGTGTAAGATTGAGGGAAGGAAATGATTTGCAATATACCTCTAGCCTCCAAGAATTGAAAAAATTTGAAGTGCTTTTAAGATTTCTCATCAAGTCCTTGTTCACTGTGAAATTTGCTCTCCAATAGTTAATCGTAGATGGCCTCGGAATCCCTAGTGTAAAATTGAGAAGAGTGGCAGCAGAGGCCCTAATGTAGGAAGGTGGAAAGTTTATGGGCACGAACTCAGGATTGGAGGTCAGCACATCTGTGGGTATAGGCGCAAGGATGGAGGAGTTAAGATACGTAGTGCTGAAGAGGATCATGGCTAAATCGAGATCCCATCAAAGCGGACAAGACGTCGAAATTGTCAAGATCGAGATGGAGTGGAAGCCATTGTGGGCACAGGGCTTGTGGCCACATGGTGATTTTCCTCTTCAACAAGAGTTGGTGAACCAAAGCTTGGTCCAGTAAGGGAAGATGGACGAAGGGAATCCTTAAAGAAAGGAAATGGTGGTGGAGCCCCTTTGAGACGGCGAAGTAGATTTGAAGGGGGGGACGAGAGATGGATGTTGGGATGAAGGTGCTGGGATGACAGGTGGTCACCATCATGCAGACGGAATGCGATCTGAGAAGACGACAAGGAAAGAAAGGGTAGACAACTATAGATGAGATATGAATGGAGGCGGAGAAGATAAAGAATGTGAAGAAAAAAGAGAACCCAAAAAGTGTGAAAAGATGGCTCCATTTAATCTTACAACCACCCACTACTTTCCTAATAAAAAAAAAGAGATTTTGAAATCTGGGAGTTATGGAAACTTCCCTCCTAACAGAAGTGGAAATGGTTATGGTGTACAGAAAAAAAAACAGTTATGGAAACTAAATATATCCCTACCTATTTTTTATTTTTAATTTATCTTCTAATTATGGTATGATCAGGTAGTGGGGACTGACATAATCCTAATTCTCCTCGAAGGGATTCAAATTGAAATCCATCCAAGGCCTTAGTGAAGATATCGGCTAACTGTATCTTAGTACCAATATGCTCAAGAGTGACAACTTTTTAATCAACCAAGTCACAAAGAAAATGATACCTGAGATCGATGTGTTTAGCGCGAGAATGTTGTACCGAATTTTTTAATATGTCGATAGTGCTTTTGTTGTTACAGAAAACTATTAGTTGTGCCCACAGAACAACGTAGTCATCGAGCATTTGTTGCATCCAAATAATATGAATACAACATTGTCCTACAACAATGTATTCAACCTTTCCAGTAGAAAGAGAGATTTAATTCTATTTTTTATTGTACCAAGAAACTAGATTTATACCAACATAAAAACAACCACTTGAAGTGCTTTTCCGATCATCGACATTGTATGCCCAATCTGCATCACTAAAACTAGCTAAGTAGAGATTAGAATCGTTAGAGTACTTTAAACCATAAGATGAAGTAGATGCAACATAATGTATGATATGCTTTATTACAGTTAGGTGAGATTGATAGCGGGCATAAACGCCAACACTAAAGCAAAGATCAGGCCGACTAACTGTGACATAAAGTAGGCTGCCAATCATGCTTCGATATAGGCATGAACCCACCGTTATGCCCATATCATCATTAGTGTGCTTACCACTTGTACCCATCGGTGTACGAACATGACGGCCGTGGTTAAGACCAGATTTCTTAACAATGGCTTCAACATACTTACTTTGAGAGAGAAATGTTCCTTTTGGACTTTACTAAACTTGTACTCCAAGAAAAGACTTTAACTCACCTACCATACTCATTTCAAATTATAGCTGCATATTGGTGAAGAATTCTTGAACTAGGGATGAGGAAGTAGATCTAAACACTATGTCATCTACATAGATTTGTGCAATTAGGACAGTGGAAGACTTGGTCATGATGAATAATGTGGCGGCCCTGCCGCCCCGGGGTGACGTGTCTCCATGTACTCCTTGCTAGTTGGCCCAACTACACGTGTTTGACACCTGCCCGTTCTCTTCATGTCTCATAAATCATGTCCACCTGTGTATTATCGGATAAATTAGTAAATTACCCTTATATTATTTATCCATTTTATGTAAGAATCTAATTGTTTCAACTATTACTTAGTTGGCAATTTATTGAGATCCTAACCATACTAGTGGGTTGTATCTTACAAATTAACATATTTAGCGGAAGTCTTAGTTAATACCATTCAAACAAGGTAATTTGGCGTGATAAACATTGTTCAAAGACAAATCCTACTAGAAAACCCTAGAAAAGTACTATGTATATAAGCGACAGTACCCCAACAAGGCATATATACGTGTAAGGTGTCATCTCAAGTCTCCTAATACCCAAAATATACAAAATATCAAAATTAAACACGTACATGTAGGTCCTCGATAGCGGGCAATCAGATGTAGTCACCTATGATCCCTTTGCCCCTACTGGTACTAGGATCTGCACTCAATCATCACAAAAAGTCAGATGACGAGTACAGTAAGTAAAATCCCAAGGAACGCCTCTGAGCATTCATATAATAAAGTAAAGGAAATGCAAGGAATCTGGTCAAGTGAACATGCGGAATATAAAACATATAACTGTAAATGGCTCATCACATGAATAGGTAACAAACAAGCTAACAATATGTGTACTTGCTCCGGATAGACTAGACTGTACTTCGGGTCACCAAGTTCCCACCAGTAGCCGCGCCCAACAGGCCCAACACTTGGTCCCTCGCGGCGCTGGACAAATCTGCTGAGTCACCAACACGTGCACCAAGGCAAGCTCAGGTCGCCCATTCACTGAGGGTAGGGTCACACGTGCTACAGTCTAGTGCATCATGAACACACAAGTAGGAAATCTAGGGGAGTAACCTCAACCCATTTCCAAGTAACCGAATAGAATAATGAATAAGGAATGATAGAAATGAAATGTAAAACAGAATAAATACACAGAGTCTTTCAGTTGGGTTTTACGAATCTCACACAGCTCTTTGACCTCCCCGAACTCCCGTATCCGACCCGACAAGCTCCCCAACACCGAGCTACGACCCACTAAGTCTTTGAACTCTAATTTTAATAAGTTTAGGTTGTTTATAAGTGTTTAGACATTTATTAAGTTAAAAACCACCAAAACAACCCTTTATAATTCATATTCATGTCATTAGCGCACTAATGTGGTATACCTAGCGGGCTAGATTAAGTTAGTGCGCTAAGGGCGTGTACCTAGCACACTAGGAAATTTAACTAGCGCGCTATTGTTCTTCATTTCAAAGAACAGTTGCACACCCAGGGCGATCAGCGCGCTAATCGTTCCAATTAGGGCGCTATTTGCCTTTTGGGACAGAATTCTCAAGTCGAGATTTATGTGCTACCCCTTTCAATTAGCTACTCTAACCTGATTTGCATCCTCTTTATACATTATTTACTCCAAAGCAACAACTAGAACACTCCAGGAAATAAATTTTAACCCAAATTCTTCAAATTCATGCATTCACCACAACTTTCCAATTTCATCAAAATCATCAATTGGAACTAAACTAGTCGTAAATTCCCTATGAATATGATCTAATAACATGTAATACATCAATGTTTCACAAAAAATTGAAGGTTTAACCATCAAATCCGAATTCACTCAATTCAATAAAAAATAGGTTCATTGGAGAATAGAGGTGATGAAGATGATGATTGTTTTGGTTTGAGCTCTTGATTTTCTCTCTAATGTGTAATTTCCCAGCATGAATTATCTCTCACTCTCTCCTTGGTTTTCTCAGATTGCATGAGAAAAATTTGAGTGGATTTATCAAAAGCTCCACTAAGTCCCGTATATATGTATATATATATTTGATTAAGATCAAGTGTGTATGCGTATCTCGAGAATTATCTTGTGGTGTATAAATATGCTGGAACACATTCCTTAATAACTACAATATCACGCTCATATCCTAGTTCTACTCATTATGATCATTTAAATATTCATCTCATGGTCTTCATATTTAGTGTAAACTATAGGCTTAGCTTATTTAATTAATGTCCTTTTACATTAATCCTTACAAAATCATATGGTTAGTGTTTTATTTATCCAATTTACCCATCTTATGGTCTGACTAACCTTTTGCTACCCAGTATCCGGTGCCCCGCATCTCGATATGCATTTCGAGGTGCGCCATAGCCTTTTGTTCAAATTTAAATTTTGGCTAGCATATGGTTACATTACCCATTCCAATTTGATTCCATAACCATTTTTCATGAATTTATCAAGTTTATCTAGTGTACACGTACTAAGCCTCTCAATACCCTCGTTTACACGTACTTCATGGCAGCTACCCGTCACATAACCTCACACGCTCTCGTTATTCAAAACGCACACATACGATATATTTAATAAATAATTTTGTAAATTGCATCGCAAATAATCCATCTAACACACAATTTAACTAGTGTACCTAGGTCAGTGTGTGTACTAGCCTACCCGCGACATCTACGTGGATCTGAGCTAATGTCCATGTCTACAATTACAATATAAATAACGGCGTTAATAAAACGGGTCGTTACAAATAAGGTTTTGCCAACTCCCCCTCGACAATAGCCTTTGTGCAGGAGATAAGTAGTGAGGCATTCATACCAAGCTTGTAGAGCTTTTTTGAGTCCGTAAAGTGCCTAATTGAGGTGATAGACATTATCGGGATGATGAGGATCAATAAATCCTTTGGGCTGATCAACACAAGGTTCTTCTGTGAGAATCTCGTTGAGGAAGGCACTTTGACATCCATTTGATGAATAGTAATGTTCATGTTGCTGGCATAAGCCAAGAGGAGATGGATTGACTTTAGTCTAGCAACCAGAGCAAAGGTTTCATTATAGTCAATTCTTTCAACTTGATTGTATCCTTGAGCAACTAATCGAGCCTCGTTTCGAGTGATTGCTTCATTTTCATCCATTTCATTGCGGAAGACCCACTTTGTTCCAACTATATTTACATGAGTTCGGCACGGTACTAGTTTCCATACATCATTACATTGAAATTGTAGGAGTTCTTCGTGCATGATGTTAACCCAGAACTCTAATAGCAACGCCTCTTTAACATTCTTGGGTTCACGAGATGATGCCCAATAAATATATGCAGCGAGTTTCTTGTAGTCTTTCTTAGGCACATCGTGGATGGTAATTCCTTGAGAATTGTCCCTAATGATGGATGAAGAGGGATGATCCTTTTGAATTCGTGAACTAATGTGAACGGATGGTAATAGTTCTATTGTGGGCACATTCTGAGATGATGCAAATTGATCGGCGACACTGGCAGGACTAAAATCGACTGGATGTTCCATTACAATGGACTATATGGACACAATAGTTGTAGGTTCAGACGTTGTGGGCACATTAGTTGTGGGTACAGTAGTTGGAGGTGAAGATTATGTTCCTTTAACATCATTTTGAACACCTAGATCATCGTCTAATCTGCATTGAGGATGAGTTGATGGTGGAGTGTTCTCAATATAGTTCACCATGTCATTAACTACTATATTGATTGACACTACATTACGTTTTGTACACAGATTGTACACTCTAAAGGCTCTACTTGATGTGGAGTATCCGAGAAAGATGGGATCATCACTTTTTTTGTCGAACTTTCCCATCTATTCACTGTCTTTCAAAAAAAAGCATTTGTAGCAAAAAATATGAAAGTAACTTAAATTTGGTTTTTTACCTTTCCAAACCTCATATGGTGTTTGTTTTGTGCGGGGAAGAAATTATATCTGATTAATAATATAGCATGATGTGTGTACTACTTCTGCCCATAGACTTTTGGCTAGGTTCTTCGAGTTTAACATCACCTTTAACATTTCTTGGATGTGATTTTTGCACTTTACAACTCCTTTTTTGTTGAGGAGTAATTGGTGCTGAGTATTCAAGACGAATTCCTAAGGATCTGCAAAAATTAGCAATGTTATAATTCTCAAATTCTTTACCGTGGTCATTGCGAATACGGATAATGCGAGAGTATGCTTGCTCCTTTTTCATTTTGAAGCTTGATACATAGATCTCGAGATTCATTCAATGTTTCTAACTTCGAGTGAAGAAATAAAACCCATGTGAAGCGTGAGAAATCATCTACATACACAAGGATGTACTTCTTCCCTCCAAGGCTGGTTGTTCGAGTTGGTCCAACCAAGTCAATGTGAAGAAGTTCAAAGATATTTGTATTGCCACATTTATCCACCATCTTGTGAATTTCTTGATGTTGCTTTCCATATTGGCATAGGCCACATATGTTTTTGGAGGTAGCACAGATTGGAGGAAGTCTTCTGCCTGCACCTGAATCTGAAAGCTTATTTAGATGTTGATAGTTTATATGCCTAAGTTTTTAGTGCTAAAGTTCAGTCTGATCATGTGCACTGTGGACATAAACATTTTGGACAGAGCTTTGTCCATAGGGTTCAAAAACTTGCAGTAGGTAGCTTTTGTCAGATAACCGTAGTCCTTTCATGATGCATTGTTCTTGATGATCAAGAACTTTGCAGTCTTCTTTTGTAAACTTGACCCTTAGATTCTAATCGCAAAGTTGACTGATGCTTAGCTAGTTTGCCTTTAAATATTCAACATGAAGTACATTAGTTAGTTGAGTCAGCCCTGCAACATGTAAAGTCCCTTTCCCAACTACTTTGCTTCGAACTCCATCACTAAAGGTTACATATCCACCTGAAAAGGGTTGATAATTAGAGAGAAATGAGATATTACTCATCATGTGCTTGGAGCATCCACTATCGAAATACCAAAGTACTGATAAAGTAGATTTTAGAGAAACATGGGCTACATTACAGTGCATGCTATTTTTAGGCACCCAATTCTGCTTATAATAGGATCTCGTATCAATTTTTCTTGGAGACTCACTTCTTTTAGTAATTGAACTCTGTCGCCTTGCTAGGTCACGGTGTATTTTGAAACACCGTGGCCGTATATGCCCTTTTACTTCGGAGTAATAGCATATTGGTCTGAATCAACGTGGATGATTTTCAACCCTTTCTCTGAGGTCGTTTTCTTTTATGTAGGGAACTGTTATCCTTCATCGAGTTGATGTGGAAGCCTCATTGGTAAAGTCGATTCCTTTGTGATCTTTTCCCATCTTTAATATATCATCTAACTTGGCTTTACCTATGTTAAGTTGTTTTAGTGTATCTTCTGGAATTCCGAGTGTGCTTTGTACACTTTGCAACTCTTTTTCACTGGTATCAAGTTGTTGTTGGATATTAGTAACTTCTTTAGATAACAAGATGTTTTTGTCAACCGCCACCGACCATTTCTCATATATTTCCTTATATGTTTCCTTTATATTTGTAACATTGATGGAATTAGTAGAGTTTAAATCAGATTCATAGTTATGAAACATTACCTATTTTGTGAGCACATGTTAAATGTTTTCAGAGTTTATGGGCACAAGTACTGAATGGGTGATCTGAGCAGTATAAGCAATTAATTTAATAATTTAGTTCTCATTTGAAATACAGATATCTCATATGGAGCTGAATGCAATATGATTGATCTTATTGCTTTTATCCTCTAATTCAGAATCACTCAACATTGTGTTAAGAGACTTTCCCTTTTTCTTTATGAGATTTGGACATTCAGATTGATAGTGTCCAAAACCCTCACATTCTCGGCATTGAGTTATTTTTTTTCTTTCCTTCACCAGCGATGTTCTGTTTGGGGTTGTTGAACTTGTTGTCGTGTACATTCTTGAATAATTTGTTGTACTTTTATGAGTAAAGAAAACTCAATTTCCTTGATTTCATCTTCTTTGAGGTATTGTGCAGCAACTTTGAGAGCAATTTCATGATGTTTTCTACTTTGGCTCGGGTGTGTTTCATATGTTGTGAGAGACCCCATCAAATCATCGAACTACAAGCTCTTCGGTCCTTATGTTTCCTGAATTGCTGCCATTTTTACATCAAATTTTAGTGGTAATGATTTAATGACTTTTTCAATCAATTTGCGATTCGAAGATTTCTTGTCAAGCTGTAGGGCGCTATTAGATGTATCTTTGAGTTTTTTTTTGTATATTTTGCAATAGATTCGTTGTCAGTCATTCTTAAAGCTTCAAATTGAGAGGTAAGAATTACCTTTTCTAAATCTCTAACATCTTCGTTTCCCTCAAAGACACTTTGAATGATTTTCGAGGCGTCTTTGGCTATCTTACATAATGAGATTAGTTTTAAGTGATCTTGATTTACCCCACTGAAGATTGCATTCAAGGCTTTTGCATTAGCGAGAAGAAGTCATTTTTTAGCCTTAGTCCAATCATCTGTCCTTGGGTTTGTCATCAACTTCAGGGAATTTGTATCCTTTTTCTATTGCCCTCCATGCTTTCACCTCAAGTTATAACATCAAGCCCTCCATTTGTGACTTCCAGTAGGTGTAGTTTGAGTCATTGAGTAATGAAGGCTTACTGGTTGAGACTCTTTCAGGTTGGTCAGATTGGAGAGGATGAGACATTGCATCTGATAGGATATGCCTTCTTTGACACAACAAAGAGTATAAGCGTTAGGCTCTGATGCCAAATGTAAAATGTTCTCTATGTTTATACATAATGTTGATGTGGGCATAGATAGTAGCACTGTATATATAAGTGTTATGGGCACAGATACAGGGTGTTATCTTGGCACAAAGTAAATAACAGGAAATAAACTAGCTTTGCAATAAGTAAATAACACACAGAGTTGTTTACACAGTTCGGACTTTTATCTTACATATGTGGGGTCCACCTAGGTATAAACTTCACTAAGTAAGAAATATGAATACATATTTACATAGAACTCCTAAGTTGTGTTCACTCAAGTTGAGGATCCTTCACCAAGTTCTGCCACATTAATAACTCCCCCTTACACTTAGTACTTACACAAAGTTTCGAAGTCTCTTTGGTATCCGAGATCCCCTCGGAGTTTCAGGTAAGTTGCCTTAGCCTAATGTGTGTAAAAACTAATGAGAATCATGTTCTGTATCATAATAATGCACAGTGCACTTGGTGTGTGAAAATCGATTTCTTTACATTTCTAATTACATTATTATTTTTAGAGAAGGTTCAAAATGTGTTTGATTTGGTATTCCTTCAAGTCAATGAATTTGCCCAATATTTTTTTTCCTTTTGTTCATTTAGGAAAGAATTTGATTGCTTGAATCTCGAGTTTCCTTTTCTCTTATCTTGTTTGAAATACACAATCAAAGCATGGGTCTGCTTTCCTTATTTCATTGATGTTTGTCATTCTTTGTGGATTCACGAGATACTCTTTGTGATCTCCAATGATCTTGCATATATTCGTCGTGCTTATATGGCGATATCTTGAGCAAAGCTACATAAAGAAACAATTTATTGGACCATTAGTAATACAGCGTATTTCATTGAAGAAACATCACATAAGATGTGACACACAATGACAACGTCTAAGGACATTATGTCATAACACTTGAGATACATATAACAATTTTATTATTTAAAAGACTTTTAAACATTAAATAAATTTAAAAAAAAAAAAAACTCAGACAAATTTAGACAATTGGAAAACTTGATTTTGAGTAAATTAAGTTTGGAAAAGGAACAGAGTAGCCCAGATTTAAATTCGAGTAGAGTTTAAACAATGAATATACTCGTTAAATACGAAAGGCATCATAGACTGGACCTAGAAAATCAGCACCCCTATCCATAACTATTATAAAAGTATCTTAAATTAAGCTAAACTATTCATTTTGGTATTCATTTACTATTCATTAACTATTATAAAAGTGTCTTAAAGTTTAGGGAAACAAACGCACACTCGATCATAACAATTTTCACGCATGCTTACATGCCGCATCACCCAATGTTACTTTGGGGTGTCATTCTTACATTTTCCAATTAACTCATATTTTTTATGTATATAAGACTATTTATCTAGAACTCATGTGAGATCTGTGTTTGGTTCATAATTAAAAAAAAAAAAAAAAAAAAAAAAAAAAAAAAAAAGGAAATTTACACTTTGATGATCTAGATTTCATTGTTGCATCAATTTATATCCTCTGGTTTTAAAATAACTACAAATTAACTATAATATAAAATTTTAGTACAAGTTTAGGTGTTTGCATGGGTCGCCGACTAGTTCATGACAGTGGAAATGCATTTTTTTAACTTTATTGGAAATGCTATTATATCGAATTAAATGAAGAATCTATTTACTAACCAAAATATCTCTAGTGAGATAGATATGCATCACTTGTAAAAAAAAAAAATGATTTGGGGAGGTCGTGAGTTTGAAGTAGGAAAAAAAGGAAGAATGAATTTACTAGCGCAAGTTTAGGGAGGTGGTGAGTTGAACTCCCGCTTTTTAAGTCAAACAAAAATTCACTAGTGCATGATATAGATAGACTAGTTTGAGGCCCATACATTATCTCAAATATTATGAATCTATATTTATTTTCTTATAAATTTATATTCATTAACATCTAGGGACTTTATGTCTTAACACTTGAGATACATATAACGATTTTATTATTTAAAAACTTTTAAATATAAAATAAATTTTAAAAATCTCAGACAAATTTAGACAATTGGAAAACTTGATTTTGAGTAAATTGGGTTTGGAAAAGGCACACAGTAGCCTACATTTAAATTCGGGTTGAGTCTAGACAACAAATATACTTGCTAAATACCAAAGGCATCACGGACTGGACTCGAAAAATTGGCACCCCTATCCATAACTATTATAAAAGTATCTTAAATTAAGTTAAAATATTCATTTCGGTATTCATTTACTATTCATTAATTATTCTAAAAGTGCCTTAAAGTTTGGGGAAACGAACGCACACTCGATCATAACAATTTTCACGCAAGCCTACATGCCACATCACCCAATGTTACTTTGGGGTGTCATTCTAACATTTTCCAATTAACTCATATTTTTATGTATATACGGCTATTTATCTAGAACTCATGTGAAATTTGTGTTTTGTGCATAATTTAAAAAAAAAAGGAAATTTACACTTTGATGATCTAGATTTCATTGTTCCATCTATTTATATACTCTGGTTTTAAAATAACTATAAATTAACTATAGTATAAAATTTTAGTACAAGTTTAGGTCTTTGCATGGTCGTCGACTAGTTCATGACAGTGGAAATGCATTTTTTAACTTTATTGGAAAAGCAATTATATCGAATCAAAAGAAGAATCTCTTCACTAGCCAAAGTATATGTAGTGAGATGGATATGCATCACTAGCCAAAAAAAAAAGATTTGGGAGAGGTCGCGAGTTTGAAGTAGAAAAAAAAAAGAAGAATGAATTCACAAGCGCAAGTTTGGGAAAGTGATGAGTTGGACTCCCGCTTTTAAGTCGAAACAGAAATTCACTAGTGCATCGTATAGATAGACTAGTTTGAGACTTGGACATTGTCTTTTGAATCTATATTTATTTTCTTATAAATCTATATTTGTCAACGTTTAGGGACTTTATGGTTTAACACTTGAGATTTTATTATTTAAAAAACTTTTAAACATAAAATAAATTTAAAAAAAAAAACTTAGACAAATTTAGACAATTGGAAAACTTGATTTTGAGTAAATTGGGTTTAGAAAAGGCACACAGTAGCTCAGATTCAAATCAAGCTAGAGTTTAGACAACGAATATACTCGTTAAATACGAAAGGCATCACAGATTGGACCCGAAAAATTGGCACCCCTATCCATAACTATTATAAAAGAAATCTTAAATTAAGCTAAACTATTCATTTCAGTATTCATTTACTATTTATTAACTATTATAAAAGTGTCTTAAAGTTTGGGGAAACGAACGCACAATCTATCATAACAATTTTCGCGCGCCCAATGTTACTTTGGGTGTCATTCTAACATTTTCCAATAAACTCATATTTTTATGTATATATGACTATTTATCTAGAAATCATGTGAAATTTGTGTTTTGTGCATAATAAAAAAAGGGAATTTACACTTTGATGATCTAAATTTCACTGTTGCATCTATTTATATAATATGGTTTTAAAATAACTATAAATTAAATATAGCATAAAATTTTAGTACAAGTTTAGGTGTTTGCATGGGTCGCGGACTAGTTCATGATAGTGGAAATGCATTTTTTTAACTTTATTGGAAATGCAATTTTATCGAATAAAATGAAGAGTCTCTTTACTAGCTAAAGTTTCTCTAGTAAGATGGATATGCATTACTAGGTACAAAAAAAAAAAAAAAAAAAAAAAAAAAAAAAAAAAATTGGAGAGGTCGTGAGTTTGAAGTAGAAAAAAATTAAAGAATTCACTAGCGCAAGTTTGGGGAGGTTATGAGTTGGACTCCCGCTTTTAAGTCGAAACAGAAATTCACTAGTGCATCGTATTCGTATAGATAGACTATTTTGAGACTCAGACATTGTCTCGAACATTATGAATATATATTTATTTTCTTATAAATCTATATTTGTAAACATCTAGGGACTTTATGGCTTAACACTTTAGATGCATATAACGATTTTATTATTTTAAAAACTTGTAAACATAAAATAAATTTTTAAACAAAACTTAGACAAATTTAGACAATTGGAAAACTTGATTTTGAGTAAATTGGGTTTGGAAAAGGCACACAGTAGCCCAGATTTAAATTAAGCTAGGGTTTAGACAACAAATATACTCATTAAATACGAAAGGCATCACGGATTGGACCTGAAAAATTGACACCCCTATCCATAACTATTATAAAAGTATCTTAAATTATGCTAAACTATTCATTTCAGTATTCATTTACTATTCATTAACCATTATAAAAGTGTCTTAAAGTTTAGGGAAACGAACGTACACCCAATCATAACAATTTTCACGCATACCTACATGCCACATCACTCAATCTTACTTTTAGGTGTCATTCTAACATTTTTCAATTAACTCATATTTTTTTTATGTATATATGATTATTTATCTAGAACTCATGTGAGATTTGCATTTTGTGCATAATTAAAAAAAGGAAATTTACACTTCGGTGATCTAGATTTCATTGTTGCATCTATTTATATACTCCGGTTATAAAATAACTATAAATTAATTATAGTATAAAATTTTAGTACAAGTTTAACTGTTTGCAGGGGACGCGGTGTGGTGGCGTTGCTACCCACCACGTTGCATCACACGTCACCAAGTCTTGCCACGTCATGACCCGCTTATCCTTGATGTTCCGCGACCTACTTGGCTACTTGTACTTTTCTATTTAACCCTAACTTAGCTAATTAATTTCCATATAATTATTAATGATTTCATTAGCCAGTTAATTAATTTATCAAGTTATAGTGAAATTTTACTGCGGAAGTCTTAATTTAAATAAGTTATACAGTATTCAACAATGCTAAGTAGTGGAAAACCCGGCAAAAGATATCATGTATATATCAAGGCGAGTTAATTATAACAAAAGTTTCATATACATGTAATCAATGTTCTATGGTCCCCAAAACCCAACAAAAGTAAAATAAATACATACTGATATCACGCACGAGCTAGCTCCACAATCTCAGAGGTAGTCGTCCAGTACCTCCTTGCCCTTGCCCTTGGTCATTAAATGATCAGCACTCAGTCACCTAACAAATACAGTGACGAGTCCAATTAGTAAAATTGCAAGAGAAATTCACATAATATTCATGAAATAAAACTGATAAACTACGAGACATGCGAATATAACACCTAGCAACATTATGTCATATTCCCATATATGTAAGCGGCACACGACAAGCAAAAGTAGTAGCGTGAAATAAATAAACAACATATACCAATTAAACCAATTCAAAAATAAAGTATTAATCGGTAAACATCCGTATAATAATGAGTAAACCCTAACATACACTAACCAGTAATCGATAAATCGAATAGGAACCATGTATATATTTATAAGCTTACAGTGTCTAAATTCCAACTTCAATAAACGTCATGGTCCTTTTCCAACGTTGTTACACATCAAGACCACCTTAATCTCTCTTGAAAGTTGTAGATATATTCTACTGCCATCAACACGAGCACCATCACAAGTAACCCATGCATGTGATTTAGCCATAACCAATATATACGCACTCTGAAATAGGAGTGAAAACCCCAAGTGTGGCCACTAGCAATCACACTTGAAAAGCAAAATCGATAAACCAAATCATGAATTCTGTTAGGCATTCAAATGGGTTTACGCACCTCAACACGCACTTCGACTTCCCCGAACACCCAAATCTGACCTCAAAAGCTCCCCGATACCTGAGCTACGCTCTCCTAAGTCTTTGAAATTAGTTAAGTGTATTTATTATGTATTCAAATTGGTTGAATATGTTTCAAATTGATCTTACTAAATTAGCCCTAAATACTAAATTAAGTTTCAATTTCAGTCTTATGTTACAACACATTTTTAGGCATGAAATGGTCCAAATCTTAATATCTTCCACCGATACAAAGATATTAGGTCTCTATCTTAGCTTTCCGAAAAGGTTTAGTTTGCAAAATTCTGATTTAAAATGAAAGAGATATCATGATTCTACTAAACATAGCTCTAATTGGAACCTAATTCGACCAGCAGATTTAGAAAATATATTCCCCTTAATCTATATTTCCAAAAAAAAAGTGATTTTTGGTCACAAGGCTGCAGACATGTACAAATACAACATATTAAAATATCAGCTCATTTGGATAAGTAGTTTGGGAGTTATGTCTTTGACAAGTTTAGTTTCAAAACTTTTCTTCTGATTTCCAGCACCTATTTGTAGAGCACTTTTGGACATGAAAACAATTGAATTACAAAATCTGCACTTAAGCAAAGCTGTTACCCTTTGAGTAAGATTTTAAATGTCACTAGTTTGGGTTGATTTGGATCTAAAATGAGCAAGTTATGACCAGATTACATAGGCTAGTTCCTAATATAACATGCAAAATTCTAGTTTTAGTCTTGCAATTTCAAAAATTTATATCTTTACCATTTGAAATCCAAATTAAGAACCTCAATATAACTTGATTATCAGCTTCAAATGAGGAATCCAAATATATAAATCAATTGCAAATATTCAATCATCTACCCTCTAGAATTAGCCAAAAACCAGAAATGATTTCAATCTGACATATAGATGTGTACTTAGTTGATGTACCACCTAGCTTGAGAAATCTCACCAATCTTCCATGGATTCCTTCTCTCCATCAACCTCCTTGTTCTCCAGCAAGTTCTCTTAATTCATAAGTTAAAAATGAAAATGGTTTCCTTGCATCTGTAGATCTTATGTATTAAGGTAATATTGATTTCTATCCATTGATCTCTATATTTACGTATCTCAAAGCTCATCTAATGATCTGCACCTTGAGATGTATCCCACTAACTCTGACTAACCCAATCAAAGCGACACTAATTTGCTACTCATATGGTTCCTAGATGTGTCAACATATATCTCTAGGACAATCTCATGGTTTCTAATTTAAATAATCAAACTATAGGCATTGATTTATTTGATTCAATTACATTAGCTTAGGCCCATTATAATATACGTATATATGGTTATTGTTTTTATTTACAAAATTGACAAATTTTGTAATTCCATTAACCCTCAACTATCCAGCACTCGATGCCCCGCATCTCGGCACGCAATTCGAGGTACGTCGTAGCCCATTGTTTTAATTGAAGTTTACTTGGCATATGGTCATATTAACCATTTTAATTGATTGATTAGTCATCCTGACATAGATTAGTCTAGTTTCCCAGTGTACCCATAGTTCGCCTACTCACTACCCGTGTTGACACACCTTTCGAGGCGAACACCCGTTACACAAACTTGTCCGATAGCAACATACACACATGTGGTGTAATGTAAAAATAATAATTTTTTAAACACCACATATACACAACCATCATCCATAAATAATATATTTCCTCGGTTCTCGTGTCCGAGTCAACCGAGTTTTCTACGTAACGCTTGAATTATTATCGTTAATCTCTGAGATTAACGTTAATCCTAATTTAATTAATTTGGGTCGTTACACGCGGACTAGTTCATGACAGCGGAAATGCATTTTTTTCTACTTTTTTGAAATGCAATTATATCGAATCGAATGAAGAATCTATTCATTGGCCAAATTATCACTAGTGAGATGGATATCCATCACTAGCTTATGGCGGCCCCAAATTTCAGGTCGCCTTGCTACCCACCCCGTCACATCCCACGTCACCAAGCCTTGCCACGTCATGGCCCGATTATCCTTGATGTTCCGTGACTTACCTAGCTACTTACACTTTTTCGATTATTCCTAACTTAGCTAATTAATTTTCATATAATTATTAATGATTTCATTAGCCAGTTAATCAATTTATCAAGTTATAATGAGATTTTATAGCGGAAGTCTTAATGTAAGTATGTTATAAAGTATTCAACAATCATAAGTAGAGGAAAACCCGGCAAAAGATACCACGTATATATCAAGGCGAGTTAAGTATAGCAAAAGTTTCATATACATGTAATCAGTGTTCTATGGTCCCCAAAATCCAAAAAAAGTAAAATACATACATATTGATATCACACACGAGCCGGCTCTACAATCTCAAAGGTAGTCGCTCAGTACCTCCTTGCCCTTGTCCTTGCTCATCGAAGGATCTGCACTCAATCACCCAACAAATACAGTGACAAGTCTAGTGAGTAAAATCCCAAGAGAAGTCCACACAATATGCATGAAATAAAACTAATAAACTACGAGACATGTGAATATAACACATGACAACAGTATGTCATATTTACATGAATATAAGCAGCACACGACAAGCAAAAGTAGTAGCATGAAATAAATAAACAACATATACCAATTAAACTAGTTCAGAAATAAGGCATTAATCAGTAAACATTCTTATAATCACAAGAAAACCATGACCTACACATCCAATAATGGATAAATCAAATATGAACCACGCATATACTTATAGACTTATAGTGGCTAAACCTCAACTTCAATAAACGACATGGTCACTTCGCGACGCTATTACACATCAGGACCACCCTAATCTTCTCGACAGTCGTAGATATATTCTACTACCATTGACGATACGAGCACTATCACAAGTAACCGTGCATGCGATTTAGCCACAACCAATATATACGCATACTGAAATATGAGTAAAAATCACATGTGTGTCCATCAGCAGTCACAAATGAAAATCGAAGTCGATAAACCAAATCATAAATTCTGTGAGGCATTCCAATGAGTTTACGCACCTCAATATGTGCTCCGACTTCTCCGACTCCCGTATCCAACCGACTAACTCCCCGATACCCTAGCTACGGTCCCCTAAGCCCTACCTAAAGTGTGTTTATTGTGTATTCAAATTAGTTGAATATGTTTCAAATTGATCTTCCCAAATTAGCCCTACAAACTAAATTAAGTTTCAATTTTAGTCTTATGTTACAACGCATTTAAGGCATGAAATGGTCCAAATCTCAAAATCTTCCACCATAATACAAAGATCATCGTCCCCTATCTTAGCTTTTTGAAAAATTTTAGTTTACAAAATCTCGATTTAAAATGAAATAGATATCATGATTCTACTAAACATAGCTCTAATTGGAACCTAATCCGACCATCATACTTTAGAAAATCTATTCCTCCCAATCTATACATCCAAAAAAATTGATTTTTAGTCACAATGCAGCAAACATACCTAAATACAACATACCAAAAGATCAACTCATTTGGATAAGTAGTTAGGGAGTTATGCATTTAATAATTTTAGTTTCAAAACTTTTCTTCAGAATTCCAGCACTTATTTATACAACACTTTTTGGACATGAAAATAATTGAATTACAACATCTCCACTTAAAGAAAAGTTGTTACCCTTTAAGTAAGCTTTCAAATTCCACTAGTTTAATCCATTTGGATATAAAATGAGCAAGTTATGACTAAATTACATAGGCTAATTCCTAATATACCATGCAAATTCTAGTTTTAGTCTTGCAACTTCAAAATTTCATATCTTTATGATTTCAAATCTAAATTAAGAACTTCAATATAGCTGGATTATCAGCTTCAAATGAGGAATCAAATATATAAACCAATTACAAATATCAAATCATCTACCCTTTAAAATTAGCCAAAAACTAAAAATGATTTCAATCTGACATAAATAAATGTGTACCTAGTTGATGTACCACCTAGCTTGAGAAATTCTCACCAATCTTCCATGGATTTCTTCTCTCCATCAACCCCCTTCTTCTCTAGCAAGTTCTCTTGATTCATAAGTTGAAAATGAAAATGATGTTCTTGCATTTGTTGATTTTATATATTAAGTAATATTGATTCCTAGCCATTAATCTCCATGTATTTACGTATCTCAAAGCTCATCTAATGATCCACACCTTGACATGTATCCCACTAACTCCCACTAACCCAATCAAAGTGACACTAATTTGCTACTCACATGATTCTTAGATGTTTCAACACATATTTCTATGATAATCTCATGGTTTCTAATTTAAATAACCAAACTATATGCATTGATTTATTTAATTCAATTACATTATCTTAGACCCATTAATATATATATATATATATGGTTAGTGTTTTCATTCACCAAATTGACAAATTTTGTGGTTAGTGTTTTTATTCAAGAAATTGACAAATTTTGATCCTACTAACCCTTGACTATCCGAGCACTCGATGCCCCACATCTTGGCACGCGATTCGAGGTACATCATAGTCTATTGTTTTAATTGAAGTTTACTTGGCATATGATCACATTACCCATTTTAATTGATTAACTAGTCATTCTGACATGGATTAGTTTAGTTTTTCAGTGTATTCATAGTTTGCCTACTCACTACCCGCATTGACACGCCTTTCGAGGCGAACACCCGTTACACAAACTCGTCCGATAGCAACATACGCATATGCAATGTAATATAATAATAATTTTATAAACACCACATATACATAACCACCATCCATAAATAACATATTTCATCGGTTCTCGTTTTCGAGTCATTCGAGTTGTCCACGTAATGCTCGAATTATGACCGTTAATCTCTGAGATTAACACTAATCCTAGTTTAATTAATTTGGGTCGTTATAAGCCTAAAAAAAAGATTTGGGGAGGTCGTGAGTGTGAATTAAAAAAAAAAAAAAAAAGGAAGAATAATTCACTAGCGCAAATTTGTGGAGGTGATAGTTGGACTCACGCTTTTAAGTCGAAACAAAAATTCACTAGTGCATCGTATAGATAGACTAGTTTGAGGCCCATACATTGTCTCGAATATTATGAATCTATATTTATTTTCTTATATATTTTCTTATAAATAAAATTTGTTTAAAAATCAAATATAAAATATATAAAGAATGATGTAATAAAGTTGTTATTGTGTATATAAAAAGAACGAAAACAAAAGAAATTGAAAATAATGTACTTAGGATATTAATTAGGATATTGATATTAATTAAGCAATTAATTAGGTAAATATTAATTTGAAAGCTCCGTGGAGTTGACATGTGTCTACAAGATAGCTTTCTTATAAGATATATAGATACCATTAAAAAAAAAAAAAATTGAAGTGCCCAAGTAAACTAAATTACCCTCGGTTTGGTTTGTCTGAATAGTTTCTCATTCCAGTACCCAACCCTAAGATATATAGATATCTTTAAAATTGAGTGAGGGTCTGAATACTTTCTCATTCCAGTACTTGCCCCCAAAAAATACGTTAATTTTCAAGTCTTGTTTCATGTTTGATGCCTATATATACGAGTACGGCTTGGCCATCAAATTCACTAGAAACGGAGAAAAGAAATGGATGACTTCTCTCTATGCCTCATCGTTGTCTTAACTTCTCTCTTCTCTTCTCACTCCTTGATTCATGGTGCATACTCTGCCACCAACATAGATAAGGAAGCCTTGCTTCATTTCAAGTCCCTAACTGTTGATCATTCTAATGGCCTTGAAGGGTGGGATGAGACATCCTCTCATTGCAACTGGACTGGTGTCACTTGCAACCGAATCAACCAAAGAGTCGTCATCCTTGATCTTAGGGGCCTTGGACTGTCAGGCACCATTAGTCCTTATCTATCCAATATGTCATTCCTTGGTGCTCTTCATCTCCAAGAAAACCAATTCAGTGGAAAACTTCCTAACGAATTCGGTGCTCTTTCGAACTTGCGCATTCTAAATGTGAGTAACAATCAAATCCAAGGCACTCTCACTCCCAACATAAGTAGGTGCTTCAAGCTCCAAGTTCTTGATCTAATGAATAATGAAATCAATGGGAAGATCCCTCTGGAGCTTGATCGGCTTACAGCTCTTCGCGTCTTGAAGTTGAACCAAAACCAATTCAATGGTGGAATTCCATCCTCTATAGGGAACCTCACTTCTCTTACAGTCTTAAACTTAGGCACCAATTTTCTCAATGGAGCAATACCTGATAACTTTGGTCACTATCTTCCTAAATTGCAGCAGCTGGAACTCTCCCTCAACAACCTCACTGGTACAATTCCCTCATCCTTGTACAACACTTCATCTCTTATTTTTTTTGGTGTCGCATCCAACCAACTATTCGGCGAAGTGCCACAAGATGTTGGTGATAAGCTTCCCAATCTTCACGACTATCATATTTGCTTCAATAAATTCACTGGCTCATATCCGAAAACGCTGCACAATCTCACCCGAATCCAAAGTATCAGAATGTCGTGGAATCTTCTTGCAGGAGAAGTGCCAAGAGGACTTGGAAACCTTGCCGATCTCCTCATGTACAATATTGGGTATAATCGATTCATCAGTCCGCCAAATGACTTTGGCTTAAGCTTCATCGACTCTTTGACAAACAGCACTAGTCTTCGATTCCTCGCATTTGATGGCAACCTTTTCGAAGGTGTCATTCCTGATTCAATTGGAAATCTCTCAGCTGACCATCTTCAGAGGCTATACATGGGGGGGAACCGAATCGGAGGTAAAATTCCTCCATCAATCGGCCATCTCCAGAGCTTGACCTTGCTGAACTTAAGCCACAATTCAATTATTGGAGAGATTGCGCCAGAAATAAGTCGACTCAAAGGCCTTCAAATGCTATGTTTGTCAAACAACAGGCTATCTGGTGGAATTCCCACTTCTCTGGGTGATCTAACAAACCTGACAAAACTTGAGTTGTCTGGAAATCAGTTGGTAGGTACTATTCCAACTACCTTTGCTAACTTCAAAAGTCTACTTTCGTTAGATCTATCGAGTAACATGCTCGTCGGAAGCATTCCCTTCGAAATCTTCAAGTTGTCAAGTTTGAGTGTTGTTTTAAACCTATCCAAGAACGCCTTTAACGGGGTTTTGCCTCGTGAGATAGGGAACTTAGAGAACATTGTAACCATTGATATCTCTCAAAACAATTTGTTTGGCAATCTGCCGGAGACAATTAAGAATTGCAAGAGTCTAGAGAAACTCTTAGCGTTCGAAAACTCATTCCAAGGTCGAGTTCCTGATAGCCTAGGAAGTGTCAAAGGCTTAGAGATCCTGGACCTTTCTTCCAACAAATTCTCTGGTCCAATCCCAACCACTCTACAAAACCTCAATGCCCTTCATCTTCTAAACTTGTCTTTTAATGACTTGGAAGGAAATGTTCCCACTGATGGTGTGTTTAAAAATCTCTCTAGAACTTATCTAGAAGGTAATCCAAAGCTTTGCAATCCTAATTCATCAAATGTTTGTTACAATGGCGTCGTCGGTCGAAGGAAATCAATTAAAACAAATGTTATAATTCTGATATCGGTCATCTTTTTCTCCTTGTTATGTGCCATTGGCCTCCTCTTGCTTTGCTTCTCATCATCGTGGTACAAAAAAAGAGTGAATGATTCTAGGTCATCATCAACGTCCGACACCGTCTTGAAGGGGCAACATCCTATGATAAGTTACAACGAGCTTTGCAAAGCGACGACAGATTTCAACCAAGAAAATGTCATTGGAAGTGGGAGCTTTGGTACAGTTTACAAAGGACTGTTGAGAGAAGGAATGGAAATAGCCGTTAAGGTTATTAATCTAGCCCAAGTTGGTGCTTACAAGAGCTTCTTTGCTGAATGTGAGGCTCTGAGGAGCATACGACACCGAAATCTTGTCAAGCTAATCACTTCTTGCTCAAGTACTGATTTCAAAGGGGCAGAGTTCCTTGCTTTGGTGTACAAGTTGATGAAAAATGGGAGCTTAGATGATTGGCTTAGAGGAAAACGAAGAAAGCATGTTGAAGAGGAATCAATCGGATTTAAGTCATTGAACTTGAAGGATAGATTGAACATCGCTATTGACGTAGCATGCGCGTTGGAGTACTTGCACCACGAGTGTGAACCACCTGTGGTTCATTGTGACCTTAAGCCAAGCAATGTTTTCTTGGATGAGGACATGACTGCGAAGGTAGGAGACTTCGGGCTAGCAAGGTCGTTGATAGAAAGAAGCAATGATTCACAATATTCTACTACTTCCACTTGTGGCCTCATTGGTTCTATAGGGTACATACCTCCAGGTCAGTTAAATTTTCTACATTGATATATAATTTTATATACAATTGAACAATATAATAAAATTAGCTCTTCAATTATCGATTACATATGTTATACATGCCAGAAGGTTATAACAGAAGTTAATAATGAGATTATGAAATCACATTATGCATTATATGGAAACAGTATTTGAATTACGTACGTTGATTAAGCTAGCTGTTCATTGCATTATACTTTGACAATGACATTTTTTTGTAATTGTATTACTTTCTGCGCCCCAACACATGGAAAAGAAGATTAATTAACATGTATACTTTTTTGGGTTTCCCACCGGCACTGTCGAGCCCAAGGGCGAACCAACCCTGGGTGAGAGGGGGGACCAATTTGAAGATGAAATTTTATCAATTAATGATATTTATTTTAGTACTCATCAATTTTTTTTTTCTAAATCTCTCTCTCTCTCTCTCTCTCTCTTTCTATATATAAAAGCACTTTATTTTTTCTTCTCAAAAAATAACATCACTTAAACTGCATCAATCTATTATTCATTTGGGCTTTTGGACTAAATATTACTCTTTAGTAGGTATTTTTTACCAAATAATTTACCGCTCGGACTAACCATTGTTTATATATATATATATATATATATATACTTCTTACTTATTGTCAAGATAAATTTATTTCAGGAAAATAATATGGTCACCAGTTTGGGACACCCGAAATGAACAACTGGTTTTTTTTTTCTAAATCTCTCTCTCTCTCTCTCTCTCTCTCTCTCTCTCTCTCTATATATATATATATATATATATATATATATATATATATATATATATATATATATATATATATATATATATATATATAAGTACTTTATTTTTTCTTCTCAAAAAATAACATCACTTAAACTGCGTCAATCTATTATTCATTTAGGTTTTTGGATGAGATATTACTCTTTAGTAGGTATTTTTTACCAAATAACTTACCGCTCGGACTAACCATTGTTTATATATATATATGCTTCTTACTTATTGTCGAGATAAATTTATTTCAGGAAAATAATATGGACACCAATTTTGGGACACTCGAAATGACAACCGGTTGTTGGTGTCTATTGATTCCGCATCAATATTTGTGCGCATACAAACCGTATGTACTAATTGAAAGTACACCAACAACCGGATGTCCATTTTGGACGTTCGAAAAAGGTCACCCTAGCATTTCATTTGATTGAGAGGTAGCGGAGATGAAATTAATAAGTCGTTAATCATTGAATTGCAGAGTATGGAATGGGAGGGAAACCTTCAACAAATGGAGATGTGTACAGCTATGGTGTGATGTTGCTAGAATTATTTACTGGCATGAGCCCAACTCATGAAGCTTTTACTGGTGGTATGACCTTAGTCAAATGGGTGCAATCAACTGCAAAGAACAACATCATCAAAATTTTAGATCCGGAATTGCAAGTGATGGACCTTGTCGACGATGAACAACATTCCACTATCAACTACGATTATCATGAAAAAATTTTCGCATCAACAGTGAATGTAGGGTTGTCATGTGCTGTTGAATCTCCTGAAGCCCGGATCAACATGAGAGACGTTTACATCAAGCTGATGTCTTTGAGAGATGGTCTTCGAAAGGCAGCGCATGCATAGCTCGCAACAAATGATTTTGAATATGGTTTTTTAATCAATAAGAGTGCGATATTAGAAGTGTGGTTTGATGGGTTAATTTCTCTTGTAGTTGTTGGAGTTGTAACCTAAATTAGATTTGTGTTTGAGTTTGATTAGGACTTCGAGTTAGAGTATGAGTCTATTTAGGGTCTCCTAGTTGGATTAGGAGTATGCTTACGTGAGTCTATAAATTAGAGTTAAACTCATTGTAATAAACGAGTTTATTAGAGATTAATAAAGTGTGTCATTGCGGTGTCTCTAAACCTAACATAGTATCAGAGCAAAAGTGAGATCCTGAGATCTGTGAAAGTGAGACCGAGATTTTAGATCAACAGTGTGAGACTTTGTTCAAGATCGAACAAAGAATTTGGGCTTCGCATCTATTTAGAGAACGAAGCGTGCGTGTTTCTTGTTTTGGAGAAGAAACAAAGATTAAAATTATTGTGCTGTTCTGCAAACGCAAATTGCGTGGTTGAGCAGCAGATTCGTTGAAGAAGAAATTGGAATCTGCTTTGTTATAAAGCATTCATACATCAAATCAAATCCTTTTTTGTCTTCTTGTGACAAAGATAAGCAGGCAAGCAATTTTTATTACAATTTAAACAGTTAGGTTCAATAGATTATAATTTTGCAGTGGAAAATATTCATTGCCATAATTGGAAACGGTCAAGTTCAATCGACACTGCCAATGTTCGATGGGAAGAAGTTTGATAGATGGAGCACTCAGATGAGAGTCTTGTTTAGTTTTCAAGACTTGCTCACAGTAGTTGAAGATGGATTCGAAGACCCAGGGGCCACCGCTACCTCGACACAAAAGGAGCTTCCACTGCAAGGAAAATAAATTTAGAAACGGAATTAGCAACGGAAATAAGTTCCGTTGCTAAAAAAATTAGTTAGAGACGGAATTGAGACGGACTAATTCAGAGACGGAATTGAGACAAATCAGAGATGGAAATAGAGACGGAATTAATTCCGTCTCTAAAAAAAGGCGCCAACATTCCCACCAAAATTTTCATTTATTACAATCGGCCGTTACGTCTCGAGATTCGTGCGTGCTTCGATCTCAATGATTCAAAAATGGGGACCAAAACTCTCTCTCTCCCTAAAATCTCTCTCCCTCACGCTCTCTCTCTCTCTCTCTCAATGAAACCTCTCTCCCTCACCCTCACCGCTCTCTCACTCAACGAAACCTCTCACTGTCACCGCCGCTCTCTCTCACCGTCACCGCTGCTCTATCTCACCGTCACCGGCGCTCTCTCTCACCGTCACCGCCTTCTCCTCTCTCTCTCATCGTCACCGCTCTCTGCTCTCTCTGTCACCGTCACCGCTCTCTCTCTTTCACCGTCGCCGCTCTCTGCTCTCTCTCTCTCTCGCAGCTCTCTACTCTCATTCTCTCACCCTCTCTCTCACCGCTCTCTGCTCTCTCTTTCTCTCACCGATATCTCACCGAAATCTCACTGCTCTTTCTCACCGAAATCTCTCTCCCAAATCCTAAATCTTTGCCGGATGAGGCCGTCGAGTCTGCCGCCGCTGTCTGCCGGAGATTGGAGCCTCGGAAGCCCTAAGCCGTCGCCGCTGTTCGCCGTCTACCGGAGATTGGACAGTTGTGAATCTGATGAGAGTATGTGTGTATGAACAGGTACTACTTTCTGATTAGAGAAGCTTGTATTTGTTGGGGGTAGTTGTTTGGATTCATTGGTGAAAGGGTTGTAAATGAAAATGGTATCTGATTCTTGTGAAACAGGTGAGCAAAGATGGATGCCATTACATGAACCTGCAATGTTGAACTTGGGCATTGAAAACTTGAACGGTGGAGCTAGTTTCCTCGTCAAGTTTTCGTATTGGTGACGATCGGTGCCAATGACATGGAGTTGATCATCAAGGGAGTGCTCGCTTTGGAGGATGATACACGGATTGTTCTGTGTTGCATACATGTGAAGGAGGTAGTGGTCTTGTGCTAGTGAGTACCAAGCCTTGGAAACACACTTGAATTGCATGAGAGAAGTGATTGGTAGCCTTGTTACGATGTCTATAAGGATTTCATGGGGAAGACTCTCCATTTTCATTCACCTATGAAGACAGTTAGTGAAGGTGTTGAATCTGCTTTGCTGATCGAGGTATGTATGTATGATATGTACACAAGGATTTATATATATTGAACTTCAAGTGGAACTTCTCTTGATGCAATAACGTGTTGATCTGGTCACCACCTACTAACAAACTAGTTATTTCGATTTTCTACTAATTAACGACTTCAACTATAACTTCTCTTATGTTTATTTATTTATTTTAATCATTATGTTTTTCTTATTGGTTTCCGCCAAATAAGACTTATTTGAAATTTGATTGAATGAGTAAGTCAATGGAAGAGACAAGAGTTATTAGTTTTCTTTGAAGGAACCCTTCCCTTATCTTTGAATTAGTCATTTATATTGCTAATGCATTCTCTTGCTTGTCCCTTTTAAAATGGTCCAAATAATAACTAATCCACAAGTGGCATTTGGTAGAAACAAAATTTTAGAGAAGTCAACTCATCTTATACATAACTTGCCTAGAAAAAGCACAGAACTTTCACATACCCTTTACTTACATTCTATTGGACACATTCATCTTAGGAATGATGAACCTTTGCAGTTATGTATTGATGAGAGTATGTGTGTTTGAACTGGTGATCTCCCTCCTCATTTGAGGAATGATGAACCTTTGCAGTTATGTGTTGATTAAACCTTCGTCTCTGTCTTTCGAACTCTCTCGATCTCGTTGTCGAGGTATCGTGTTTTCTTCGATTACTCTTGCTTGCATTTCTGATTTAGGCTTTGTCGAGACCTCGACTAATTTGGGATCGATTGTGGACTTGTTTAGGGTTTTAGGGTTTATTCTTCGCAGCTGAAGATGTGCATATTACTCTCTTATACATGTATATTTTAATTATATATCGACATCATATATAAATATGGTGGACTTGGTTTAGTAATTGTTGTTTGAACTAGGCATCTTTATCTGTATTTCGATTGTAATCTTGCCGTCACTGTGAATCAGGAGTTAGATTTTAATCTTACTTTTATGAAGTTATTTTTCAATGTCGAAAAATGCCTGTTTGCAAATTTTCTTTAACTCTTTCTAGAAACATAAGGTGATTTTAGCTGGAAAGGTTCCTCAAACTCAATCAGTATCCTCTAATGAAGAAAATACAGGTTTAACTTGACTCGTTTCAAGCACTGTATGAAGTAATAGTTGTATGTTGCTTACCATTTGGTCTTCCTCCACAGGCCAACAGCTCTGGATTACTCAATGGATTGATCAAGGGCTTTAAAGGGGTGAAAAGTGCCAGAATTCTTGGTAAGATAGAACCATCAAACAATCTGGCCCATCTACTTGACCAATTCTAGAGGTTTGTATCAGAGGTGATCTTTGTGCTCCACCATTTGCTACTAAATAGGCAGGTTAAAATTTGATTACATTATGGAAAACCTTTTATCTTTTGTTGATGATTAAAATTAATGGTTGTACCTACGGGGATTTTATCAAATATGAGGGTGAGTTTATGTTTATATTTTTTTACGAAGATTTTTTTCCATCTTAACAAAATTATCTCGAGTCACTGGAAGGTAAATCTCTATTAGAAGAGCTTCAGTACTAGATCACAACTGTCGAGAACTATCTTTTCCTAATTAACAACCTATTTAGATATGGCAGCTAGGAAAGTTCCGTATGTACCATCACACCTAAAAGCTTTGAATATTCTAGGGCTACTATTAATGGATTGATTTGCTCACATGCACATTGAAAAAATTTCATTGTGATTGATTGTGAGTGCGTACCATGGGAGCAACTACCAACCATCCTATGCATAGCTTTAGCTTGGTTCAAATGTCACTGTCTAATTGTGCTTTTGGATGTGCCATGTTTTGACGTGATTCATTCACAAATTTTGATGCTCATTAAGGGATCCGTGCGTAACTGCGTATCATAGATGATTATTAACTTGATTACTATTGCTTCTGAAAATGAAATCATGTCTCTTACTTGATGTTTTAGAGTTTTAGGGTGCATGACAAATTCACTGTCATCACATGAATATCTTTCCTAGGTTTGTGTAATTAATTGTTTTCTCTGCATGGGAGATGATTCATGAATAAGTTGGTTGCGAATTTTTGTTTAAACATGTTTTTTTATGTTCTGATGTATTGGCATTAAGTGTTATCTGCTCACTCTATTTGACATCTTGAGTAAAAAGTAAAGTATCTTACTTCTCTGATTATTTAGGTTTCGGGTCTGAAATTTTTGAACCGCAATGCCATTAAGTCCGCCTCCATTTTTGTTTTGCATGTTTTTTGTTACTTCCTGGCTTACGGTTGATTAAAAATTTCAAATTTTGCAGATAGTAGTAGAGTATACAGATTGAGGAATTGTACTTCCACAAGGCCCCCAACAAAGAGGAATTGCACCACGAGACATGTCGCAAGGTATACATTTAGTATTAGTATGAATGCTGAAGATTTACTTTTATAGTGTCTGGTGCACCTTTGAATCTAGGAAAATCACATTGCAGTTTGACATGAATGTCCTTGATTGCTAGAGGTTAAGTTACTTCTAATTTGAAGTACCTGAATCATATAATTTCCTGTTTTATTTCTTCTCTTATTATATGTTGCCATTTACTAGTAAACCAGCTTCATTTTATATGTTGATTCGTTTTTTTATTCATTTTGTCAAAAAAAAAGTGAGAAAATAATTTGATACCTTAGTTGTTTTAGCTATTGTCAGTAAGGTTAAATTCATTTGCATTTAACAATCTACCCTATATTTTGTTTGTGCTACTGTTTTGGTGCTATTAAGCTTGGTTTTTATTTCAAATATTCGATTCCTTTATTTATTTCATGGTGTTCATGGTAAAGTAACATCATATACATGTATGTAAGTATGTACGATGAAGTTAAGAAACACTGCACCTACCACCATCTCGGATGATAATATGACGTTAAATTTTCTGAATATGATCGTGCAGGTCATAATTTGCAGTTCGCCTGTAATCTTTTCTTTGACACTGATTGTATGGTTAAATTTCCAAGTCCATTTAATTAATACGCGTGCTATTAGCTTGATTGAAATGTGCTTAATATAGCATCCCACAAGCATACTCTGTGTTATCTATTCTGCTTATTCAACTAATTATCAACATTTCCCTCTTTAAGCTCAAAAAAACTGCATAATAGTGGCAGATTCATCACGGTATTCTCTATATGTTCTCTTGACTGAAGTAGTTGTCTGTTCATCCAATAGTAACTTCTGTAGTTGTTCTTTGATGAATATTATATCATGAGTTGGTCGAGTAGTTGGGATTTGAACCTATGATATTAAGGCTTGCATGTTATGTGCTCTATTCAAACATACGTGATGTTACATAATTACATTGGAGTGCATTTGTGCATCTTATTTTCTTTCTGGATACTTCCTTTTTTCTTGTATTCTATACTAATGTTGTGTTCTCAGTTTCCATCTTCCTAGCAAGAAAGTAAAAAAAACTAAAACAACAAACTGTTTGACTGCCTTTTTAAACGCGAGTGAACAACTTAGGAGAAGTTGCATAGTTGAGTGTTTCTTATAATATTTACTTCCTTTTGTTCTCAGTTTCCATCTTCCATCTTCCTTTTGTTCTTGTATTCTATACTAATGTTGTGGTCAAAAATGTTCTAGTGTTTTTTATAATATTTACTTCCTTCTTTCTTTCTTTTGGCCTAGGTACTATTGATATCCATTATGGTTTTCTCTGTTGCTGCCAATGGTGGTCATATATGCATGTTCATATTACATTATCTCATTTCCGCTCTATACTTTTTGTATTTATCTGCCCATATGATGTGTGAGATAAACTGAATAAATGGTTTTGAAAGCTAGCCAATTATTCTTTTTTCTGATATTCTGTAGTTCTTACGTCTTATTACATCAATTCATTACTTATTCAGTTTAAATAAAGTGTGATTCAGATTGATTGTCTTTCACATGTTTTGCAATTCAGGTTGATTTAGGTTGGATCAAATCATGAAATTATAGGAGCCACCATTTTGATTAGAATTCTAATAATTTGGCGGTAATGGTTATTCATCTGAAAGGAATATCCTGAACTGTTCTTTGATTATGATTGCAACCTTTATTTTCTGATGGTATATTGTCTTTGCTAGTTTTGTTGATTTCCTTGCTTATGGATTTTTGACTTAACTTACCATTCGGGATTTTGAACAGTATTCAACAATCCAAGGCAATAAAGAAGGGCAATCAGGTATAGACTTATCTGACTGCTTGATTAAGTTCTCTAAATTTCCATCATAAATTCATTATATGCAATATATCTAGTGGAACTTGCTTTGTTAATGTTATCTTACCATCTTTGCGGTACAAAATGGTTTACTACGCCATTATATTACAATAATGTCCCAATAGAGATTAGTAGGATTCTTATTTGAAACTGGAATTTGTGGAAAAATAGGTCATAGAGGAAGTAAGACTGATAGTTATCTCTATGCTCGACTAATTGGTTACGTTCTTCAGTTTCGTTTTGTCTACTTACTACTGAATGTATAATTTTGAAAATGCAGATTTTAAAGCATGAGTGGTCGGTAAGGTGGCAAAGCTTTGTTCCTGAGTTGGTTTCAGCTGCAAAGACTAGTGAAACAATATGCAAAAATTTCATTTAGAACAATTTTTCCTTTTACTTTTGTAGAAAGATACGATATAGAAACTTTTTAGATTGTTTTTTTTGTTTCGTGTACAGTACATTGAGAAAAGATAATTTTATGGATATGCTAAGTTTATATAAACTGTGCAATATCAATATATTATTTAGCTATGATTTGTATTATATATTGGCAGGTTAAATGTGTTTGGATTGAGACCTATATATATATATAAGACTTTAAAAACTAAACAAAAATGAAAATTAGAGACGGAAATAGCAACGAAATCCAGAGATTCCGTTGCTATTTCCGTCTCTAATTTTTTAGGATTAGATACATGAATCAGAAACGGATCAAATTCCGTCTCTGATCCGTCTCTGATTAGCAACGGATCAGAGACGGAAATAATCAAAAACGGAATTTATTCCATCTCTAATCAGAAACGGAATTAGAGACGGAATAAATTCCGTCTCTGAAATAATCAGAAACGAAATTTATTCCGTCTCTAATCAGAAAGGAATTAGAGACGCAATAAATTCCGTCTCTGATTAGAAACGGAATTTATTCCGTCTCTGATGCGTTTCTAAATCAGAAACGGAATCACATTTCCGTTTCTGATTGAATCAGCGACGACGATTTTAGAGATGGAATATATTCCGTTTCTATTCCGTTGCTGATTTCAATTAGAGACGGAATTTATGCAAATCAGAGACAGAAATTTCCGTTTCTGATTTGTTGTTTTTTTGTAGTGTTCGCAAGAAAGATCAAAAGACACTTTATTTTATTTGACAAACGCTTGATGATGTGGCGTTTAAGAAAGCAAAACTGGCGAAGACATCAAAGGAAGCATGGGACACTTTAGAGACGTCCTACAAGGGTGTACAGAAAGCCAGGAAAGTTCGGTTACAAACTTTGAGGCGACAATTCGAGTCGATCGAGATGGATGACTCCAAAGATATATAGAAGTACACCAATCGTGTTCTGACAATCGTCAATCAGTTAAAGACGAATGGCGAAGATGTCGTCGATCTCGATGTGAACGAGAAGATTTTGCGCACCTTGACCACGAAGTTCAACTACGTAATAGTTGATATTATGGAGTCCGAGACAGATTATGAGACCAAGTCAGTTGAAGAAATTATTGGTTCATTACGAGCACATAAGAAACGAGTCAATTAAAAAAGTGAAAAAGTCAAGCCTATTGAGCAGGCATTGAAGACTACAGTTATCCCGAAGCTAAAAAAGAATTATGGGTTCAAAAGCCGTGATAAAGTCAACAACAATGGCAGATGTCAGAATAATAATCAGCAGTGGTGGGATAGAAATAAAGGTCGTGGACGAGACGAAGGTCGCGATCAACAGAGAAATCAGATTCAAAGTTACAACTATCGCAAATTTGGGCATATAGCTAGACAATGTAGGATAAAGCAATCATCAGAGTCAGAGTTCGAGTCGGAGTCTGAGGAGTAGACAGATCAAGATGAGGAATATGTCATCAGACACTAATGATGGTTTCAACAGCCCAGAAGAATACTCAGAGTAATATGTGGTATCTCGACAGTGCATGCTCTAACCACATGTGTGGCAATAGAGAATTTTTTGGTGAGTTGGATGAGTCAATGTTGACAGAGATCAAGTTTGCTGATGATAGGAAACTTCCAGTTAAGGGAAAAGGAAGAATTCTGATCCAGTCGGAGAATGGTGATCATCAGTATATTTCAGATGTGTTATATGTACCAACATTGATATGCAATTTGCTAAGTTTGGAGCAATTACTCGAGAAAGGGTACACAGTAGATTTCAAATATAGTCATCTCACTGTGTTTGACTCTAAAGGTATGATCATTTTTAAGTCTCCTTTGAAAAATAGGTTGTTTCATATTGAGATAAAGACTAGATATTATCCGTGTTTTAAATCCATTATTTCTGATGAGTCATGGTTATAGCATCTAAGATATGGTCATGCGAACTTCAAAAGTCCGAAGTTGCTGACTCATAAGAGCAATTTTGTGAGAGGTGTATTTTAGGGGAGCAACATAGACGAACGTTTGTTTCCGACACTCCAAGGAGTGCCAAATCTCTACTACAGTTGGTTCACTCAGATGTTTATGGTCCTCTGCATACTGCTTCACTAGGAGGAAGCAAATATTTTATGACTTTTATTGATGACTGCAGGAGGATGATTTAGGTGTATACTTTAAAGAACAAATCTGATGCATTTAGTTGCTTTTAGAAGTTCAAGGCAACTGTGGAGAAACAGAGTGGACGCTACATCAAAACTTTGAGGACAGATGGTGGTGAGTATACGTCATCTGCATTTTCAAAGTTTTGTGATCATCGTGGAATTAAGCATGCGATCATGCCACCACAGACACCGCAACAAAATGGTGTTGCAGAGAGAAAGAATACGACGATTATAGATATGGCTCATAGTATGTTGAAGGCCAAAGGTCTACCCGATTCTTTTTGGGCTGAAGTAGTTGCTCGTTCAATTTATTTACTAAATAGGTCTCCCATAAAAGGCGTGTCTCATATAACCCCAGAAGAGGCTTTGAGTGGTTACAAGCCAAGTGTCAAACATTTGAAGGTGTTTGGATCCACTACATATGTATATGTTCTTAATGCTAACATAAAAAAGTTAGATGACAAAGGAGTGAAAGTCATATTTATTGGCTATATTCCAAGGAGGATTGGAACGTACAAACTGCGCAATCCAGTTACCAATGCAGTCATTGTTAGCAGAGATGTCAAGTTTGATGAGAAGAGTGCATGGATTTGGGACATAAAAGGAAATAGTATTGCTCAACTATCAGCAATTAGATGTGAGAACGAAGCTTCCATTTTAGTTGGTATTGGCGCTAGACCCCAGGGTACTAGTTGCATACCACAAAAAAGTGTGGGACAACCAGCTCGACTTCAGGATTGTACGATCACTCATGATAATGTCGTTGATGACGAAGGCAATCGAGTGCATTGTGCACTATTTAGCAATGAGGAAGCTGTGCGAGATAGATGGCGGGTGAACGATAAAAGATGCCGTCGATGGAGTTCAAAATCTGCATTTCGAGAAAAGATCAAGTGGAAGATCGTGACAATCAGAATTATGGGGGGACGATGTTTTGTTTTTTTTTTTTAATTCAGATACGTAATTTAGATTATGAGGGGATGTTGGAGTTGTAATCTAAATTAGATTTGTGTTTGAGTTTGATTCGGACTTCGAGTTAGAGCATGAGTTTATTTTCTCTTAGTTGGATTAGGAGTATGCTTATGCGAGTTTATAAATTTGAATTAAGCCCCCGTATTGTAATAAACAAGTTTATTAGAGATTAATAAAGTGTGTCATTGTGGTATCTCTAAACCTAACAGCAGTCACTCAACTTCATAAATTATACCATTTTAGTTACAAAAGTTATATTTTTAACACAAAAATCACAAATCTTTTAAAAATCTTTCAAACTATGATCACTCAAGCTTTTTTTTAATTATTTTTTAGCAAAATTGCAAACATGACAATAATGTGGCGCGACATTGGCGATTAAAGGTCAAAAATACCCCTCACTCTAAATCAAACGACTAATTTTTTATTTCACGATCTCCACAATCTCAAAATATTATTCATTCCAAAAGAAAATTAAAGAACTCAAAAAAGACAACATTTTAGCTTTAATGTTGAAATATCTCTACACCATCCTAAACATTATTTTTCATTGCAAAGACTTAAAATAATAAAACACTTTTTTAAATGAAAACTCATATTACATTCACAATTTCTTCTTTGATGAACATTTAACATTCACAAATCACAAATGAGGCACTACAAATGGAGATAGTACAAAATGTTTTCTAATAGTCTTTTTGAATCATGATTTCAATGGTATTGTTTCGTCCCACTCGCATCACTTACCAAATGAGTGAATGACCAAACTGCCCCCTTCTCTTTCCCATCGACTCCACCGACGGAACCCTAGCGAACTACAAAGCATGCGCGAAAGCAGCTCTTCTTCTCTTATCTCTGAAAGGGCTCGGCAGTCGTCGACGCGTCATCTCTTCCTCCGCCGCCTCTCAAGAGGACTCTGTGAAAATCGTTTTTCAATTCTGTCTTGTATTCTGTATGAATTCTTCAAGTTTCGATACTGAATTGTGTCTATCGTGTTCTGATTGTTGAAATCGTGTCATTGTTGACAAGGGAAAAGATTTGAGAAGCTTAGAGAGGCGTCAATGGAAGCCAGTTTTTTATTCGGCGGGCGCTTCAACGAGGCCTCTGAAGAAGATCGATCGCTTCAAAAGCCTTTCAAATCCCAATTCCTCGCCACAAAATCACGAGGAAGGCGCGAAATTGATCTCCAGCCAAACCAGTTGAATGCTAGGATTTTCTTGATTTGGGGACGCAGAAATATAGGGACACTTTAGTTACTTCACCTATTGCAACCACTTTTAATGTAAAATTCGAGAATTTTACTAACTTAATTAGATGATTAATTAAGTACTTTCAGATTTTAATTAAAGTTTAGGTATCTGAGATAGGATTCACGCACTACGGATCAAAGATCATAAGGTAAAATATTATTTTTCGATGATGAATGCTTAGTGCGAGTATTATATAGTATTTTATCGTGAAGTCAGGGTGTGTTAAGGTGTATCCTCAAATTGTCAGAATCGGGGTTGTAAGTGTGTGTCTAAAGGGCACAAGTGTAATATAAATTATTAGTTGCTCAAAAATTAATTAACCAAGTGTTAATCCTCACGTAAAGATTTTGCCTCAATTTTCGTGCGAGTTAGGATCGGTGGCTTGTAAAATGAGAACGAAGTTGTTTTAAGACCTTACCTTTAGCTTCGTGTCAATTGGCGGTAGTCGAGTTTGAGTTTATGTTCAAATTGGTGTATGTTTGGCTAAGTATGGCAGCAGAATTGGTCCAAAAGGGATTTTATATGTTGTGGACAAAGTTAAGATTTTTGAGATTTTAGTGCGATTAAAATCAGTGTTATGGATGTTTTATGAAGATAGACTATTTTGTCGAGAGTTAGTTCAATTGTGTGAAAAATCAGATCGAAAATGAGGACGAGAAGTTAAAGCACGTCAAAATAAAAATTTTAAAAATTAATAAATAAAAAATTAAGCTGAATCAGCTAAGAGTTTTATATATAAATAAAAAAAATAAAAAAACCAAATGAAATGAAAGTTTCATTTCTAAACAACAGAAGGTTAAAACATTTGTTTCCACAACCTTCTCTGCACACTCTTTCGCTCTACGATCTCTCAACATCCGATTTTTGTTTAATTTCTTTCCACAAACTAGTAGAGCGTCGCGAGATGATCAGTTCGAGAGAAGTTTATATGGCAGAGATGAGGTATTCGACTCAAAATTTAGTAAATTGTCAATTCATGACATTTTCCCTCAATTCAATTTTAATTCTCGCGATTTTTCAAGTTCTTTCGCAGGATTTTGATAGGAATTAGTAAGAATTGTTGAGAATTGATGTATTGGGTTGATGTGCGCCAATTTGGAATAAATCCTATCAACGTGGGCTAGGATTTTGATGAATTGAACTAATGCGATTCAGTTGATAATTATTTTGGAGCTATTTTTATAGTTGACATTGATTTACATTGAGTTTTTGGATTAATTGATTATTTATTTTGATCTAATTTGACTCCACAAGCTGTGAAAATATTTTGATATTGATATCAAGTGGTTTTGTGGTGTTTTTTGTCGAGGTTTGAGGATTTAATTGCGAAAATATTGATTGGGAGAAGTTTTTCAGTTTACAATAAATAAAGTTTGCCTAGTTGACAGATCATATTGGAAAATTCATAACTTTTTCATCAGTGATTTGATTTGAGTGTTCTTGGAGTCTATGGAAATAAAATATGAGTACTACAAGTTCTTTTTAGGTCATCATGAAAAATATTGAAGGTTTTCAAGGTTAAAAAGTTACCCCAAGTTGGCTAGTTGAAACAGTTATACAAATTAATATTTTTAGAAATTGTTCTCAAATGTACTTTGGCTGCAGTTTTCATTAGGTTCTGTGATTTGGTCTCACTTGAAGCTTGACCAATAATATAATTAGGTATGCGGGGAAGCTATTGGAACCATTTGCAAGGTGATCTAACGCTCCTAAAACCCTAAGAATTTAGCTCAAATTTGGTTAGTTGTTAGTAAACTCTATAGTGGTCTTTAGTATTTATGGAATTCATTTTTGTACTTACATTTATGTTTAGTTTGCATTGCATTTCACATTATTCTTGGTCATGTATACTTGACATCCGGATAAAGTTGCTCATGCTTCGATCGTAAGAGTGGGAAGTGCTCCACTCCATACTAGACGTACTACGGGCATCTAAGGCGGGTAATGTCAACTCCGGGGTAGCATGCATTAAACTCATAGGACTGTTCTAAGTTCATCGTAAGTGGGCCCGCTTTTTATGAGCTTAGAATAGGAAATGAGGGATCGACATTGTTATATAAATCTGTTTTTATTTTAGGAAATGCAATTACGTGTCTCCATGTATTCGGACTAACATTTGCAGGAGTATGGAGCATTGTAAGAGTTTACTTACTTGACATCTTTGAGTTATTTTTGATAATGTCATGTAACGATTAATCATGATTAATTGGCTAATTACAGATTATGACTCTAAGCTCAGACCCATGTAGACGCCACGGAAAGGTCGAAGGCACGCTTGACGAGGTGAATTTCAGTTATTTTTGTGTGGCATATGTTAATTTATTTAATTATAAATTAATATTTGTGTTGCACTAGTGTTAGGACTCTGTTGATCGTGTTGTTTGCGTGCATTAACGAGTGCGTAAGACGTCTTGGGGTGCACGTTACTGTGACGGCCCAACTACAAATAATGGCACCGCCCGGCCTAATCCCTTAATTAAGTCATAATCTCCCCTATAGAACCTAACAAAAACTAGTCAGCCTTAGTTAAACATCTACCATTTATGATACCACATACAATTAACTTAATTGTTATAGTCACTAACCTATGGTTGTGTATAAATCAGAGTTAGTTAATTTTTTTTTCTAACAAATTATTCAGCATAAGTCTTATTAAGTTACTAGTGGAAATGAGATCCTAAGGCCTAACCTATTATGGAAAAATCAGGAAATAGTGATCACATGTAGATATAAACAAAAATAGTGATATATATAGCATGTGTCTAGTCCTATATTCTTATCACTCAACCCAAAAGGCAAAATAGCGTGTACATAAAGATGTAATACAAAAGAATATTAAACGTACAAAAGTATGTCGTAGCAGTCCTTCACTGGCTCAGAGGTTGTGATGGCCTCAGTTTCCCACAAACTAGGCCCGGCCCAGCCTAAGCCCACGTGGACCCCCGAGCCAGTCTCGCAAGGTCAACGCAGACTTAGTCAGCCTTCCAATCTCTTTCATTATACGTAAATTGACAAGTTTTAAGTTGAGTTATAAATGTTTTGCAAGTTTTAAAATTTAGCGGAAGCAATTACTACAAATAAATAACTCGACCGTAATGTCAAAAAAATTAGGCAACCTAATTGTGGAACCCAGCATAGATATATCATCATTGGAGGAAAGTAAATAAAAGATATACAAAAATCACCTAGCTATGGAGCTTTCCCCGCTACTCGTCTGCGGCTCTGCTCTCAGTCAAATATAAGAATGACGAGCACAGGTAAGTAAAGCCAGTAGGACATACAGCATTTCAAAATAACCAAAGCAGTCGAATTCATGCAATTTGAAAGAAATGAACAGGTAATGCATGAGTATAAAAGACCGTAAATAATCCATCGATGAGTGATGCCAAGTAACAAGGAGTCCCGACCAGAAGGTCGTTGAGTCGCGGCAAAAGCCCAGCAGACTCGGGTTTAGGACGATACACCCCTCCCAGCCCTAACCCTTGCGACTATGAGATATCCACGGACCCGGATAAGTGCCCCCAACGTACACTCAATTGGGAGATATCGACGGCGTTCGGATAAGAGCTCATATTGCAGATAAATAGTAACCATGACTCACTTGCCAATGGACCCCTCAACCGACAACGATTTCAAAGATAGCTATCACGAAGCAGCAATCAACAATAGTGAAAGGAAGCTATCACAAAGCAGTAAACAATAGCCAATGGACCACTCCACGCAATAGCACTTTCAAAGATACTGTCCAAGCAATGAATAACAATATCAAAGCAATGATCAACAATATCAAAGCAATGAAATTACGGTACAGTTCCTCATTTGTTTACTTACAGTTTCCGCGCACAAACCAATTCGTCCTTAAAACGTCCGCTCACACCTCGATTAGCGTACCCGACACCCAACTCCTAAGTCCCCAGTGTCCATTTATACTATTTATTAAAATTATTCAAATCACAACTAAATTTGGTGAAATAAAACTCACCATGGCCTTCAAAACCATTTGAATCCCTCGCGTCGTCGAACTCGTCGTAGTCAAACCTCCGATCGGTCGACAACGCGCCACCGCGCCGTTCATCGCGTCGCAGCCACACCGGCATCGTTGTCGCGCCACTTCCGCAATCGACGGCACACTGCTGCTGGCTGGCCGACCGCAATCGCTGCTGCCACCGGCGTTCTTCTGCGCCGCACTTCACCAGCTGCACCCGCTGGTGTTGCCTTGTCGCGTCGCGCCGTCGTCGCTGATCCGGTCGCCGCCGCTGCCGCTGTAGAGCTGCGCCACCTCCTGGCGCTGGACTCGCCGTCCGCGGCCTTCGCTCTCCCGCGAGCCGCGCTGCTCATCGTCGTCTCACAACCGCGCCACCTCACACGGCCTCCGCGTCGTCGTTGGCCTGTCGAGCTGCTCGTACCGTTGACGTCGATCGACGAAGCTGGCTGGTCGTCGCTGCCTCCGCTGCCTTGCCACTGCTGCAGCTCGCCCACGACCTTGCGGAGTCGCGCCGTCCCGCCATCTGCTACCGGTCGATGCGTCAGCCCGGGAGTCGCCACTGGTCCGCGTCGTCTCCGATCTGCCTTCGCCGTCCCTCGCCGGCCAGAGCTCCCTCACTCCTCTATTCATTTTCTCATTTTTTTTCCGCTTTCCTTTCTCCTTTCATTCTTATCCGAATCTCCCTTTCTCTTTCTTTTTGACTTTCAAATCAAAAGTGTCCTCAAGATTCACGCAGAACGGAACTCGAGCACATCAAAACATATTTATTTAATGTTTTCCTTATAAATTGAGCAGCGCGCATCTCGATGCACCAACCCGCCTCATTTCACCAATCTCGATACTCGCGCCACTCGCATCGCGAGGCGTATGCAATGTATATGATTTTAACGTGACCCCATTAAAATCACATAAATCCACTATAGCCACATTAAGCCACTATATCGGTCCCACGTCTGCACGCGACTCGAGGCGCGTCCATGTTTGTGTTTCGGCTCACCAAATTCCCCGCATATACGTTTCTCAACAATTAACATTAAAATCTCAAATTGGATATTACATAGTACCTCGGAGTCTCCACCCGAGATTCGGATATACGTATTTCAACGAGTGGATCCCATAAACGACCCTGGCCTTACAAGTGGCACAAGTCAAATTTTCGGGTCGTTACAGTCTTTCGAATGAATTAGAATTTCGTCCTCGAGATTGAAGCAAGTCTCAAAGGACAATGGTGTTTTATGAATGAATACCTAAGGCCATACTCGCCCAAGGCCATACCCCCATCTTACTCTGTAGGGCTGGGCTCCTCCGCGACAAGCTGGGCTCCTCCGTGACGGCTAAGCACGGAACACACCATCTGTCTCCTCTCATCAATATATGTCAGGGCAACATCCTCGCAACATATATTGGAATACAAATGAACATTTTAATCCAATAATCCACCGTCACTAAAGTATATCTGTTGTATGCCCGCGAGAATATAAATCAGTCTCTCTGATCGAGTGAGTCTCAACCAACTCGTACCCTCTATCGGGTTACGCTGAATAGTAGTCAGACCTGACGTGGCAATAACACGAATTTGTTCCTGGCTGTGATGTACATGTCTGGGCACTCGACTGGATCTCTAACCCAGTCTCTGCCCATTGTCTCCTTATGCTAGGGATCTGACGGTGCTAGCTGTCGTAATGTACTAGCGTAACTCTGCGCTGAACCATCTAACACTAGCGCCAAATACGCTGCATATGGTGGAAACGCAATATGCTCTGAGGTTGATCTCTTTGCCACGACCGTTTAACCCTCGTTTTTCCTCTGATCATCTCCAGACTCTCGCACTCAATGTGATGATACCAAGAATGCGACCCGTACTCCGATACGTGTGTTATAGGCCTCATATATTGTGCTCGATCTGTCGTCACTACTGTTGGGGCATGTGCCCAAGGTCAATCCATTAACCGTCTTTATGAATACTTTTAGTTAATAAAATAGAGGATTTCATTTGTTGTTTATTATAATTAATTTGCATGTTTACATTATAATAAGATCCATGGGTATTTACAGAAATATCCTAAATGTCCCTTGTCGATCATTATACTGGGAACTATAATGAATTAAGACTAGTGTGAGTCGTGATTGATGATCATATGATGATTATACGTATAGGGATACGAATCAAGATCACGAGTACTTGTTAGGGAACAAAATACTGGATTGACCCGCTATGAGGACATCACATGGATTAAGTCATAGTTGTTTCTCATGATAGGTATATTTTTCAGTCATCTGACTTGAGATTACCAGAGACTTCAACATTAGGAATACAGTGATTTGACACAATCAAACGTTGTCTTTAACCGGACGATTATAAAGGTTGTGAGTGGTTACTATGCGAGCAATGTGATGAAGTTGTGTAATCAAGATAGCATTTGTCCCTTTCATATAAAGAGAGATATCCAGTGGATCCCTTGATGTGTTAGACTGTTAAATAGCCTAGTCTAAGTGAATTGATATTGATCAATGTCACTTGGATGTTTTCAGTCTACCTAGAGATCGAGACTAGTACGATTGAACATGTTGGATGACTATTCCATGCCTTATGTTTGATCAAAAGGATATCGTGGGACAAAAGGATGTTATATACACTATTGATTAGGTTGTATCGATTTGATATTTGTACGACTTGGGTAGTCATAATGTCTTGCTAGAGACCGCTTATGTCTTGTATACCAAAATATGTTTTGGTACACTGGCAACATTGTATGAGCTATCGGGTCGCACACTAAGAATGGTTTTGCTAGATTTTAAGATGGTTCAGAAAAATAAATTTTATATGATAAAATTCATGACGGAAACGTCCTTGTGGTGTATTACACTTATACTTCTTTAAGTAGGGGTATATGCGTAATTTACTTAACCGTCTATATACAAGGGTTGTATAAATAGGCGCTTTAAGTTACAATACACAGACGAAATATTAAAAGGTCGAAACTCTATTTTCGTTTTAGAAACGACTTAGGGTTTTTGGTATGCTCTGGATCGTTTCGGAAAGAAACAAAAGGTTTGGTATTCTCTCGAAGCTAGCACTTCGAATCTCGGCCGCCGTTCGTGTGTGGACTACTGGTAGAGGGCGTTCGTCTCGATCAACCTTCAGAAAGGTATATTGCGACTGAGGTATGATTAATTTTTTCATGGTTTAAACGTTTTTAATGGAATTAGATTAGGATCCTGTTGGGGTTTTTGTCAAAATTGTTTTGTAATTTCTGCTGCGTATGAACCCCAAAACCCAACAACTACCCCAGAACCAATCGAGTCCACTAGACCGTGCGTAACTGACTCTCTGGTCCTCTGTCGAATGGTTTGAGAATCAGTTCTCTTCAGGTTACAAACTGTAGAAGGAAATATATTTCCCCATCCTTGAACTCAGCCCAAATCCTAAATCCTTGAGCGTCCACATCAACGCCACCATAGTGCGCAACCAGACATCGGCCTCGCCGAACCACGAAGCTGATAAGATGTTGTCCTCGTATGATGTGGTGTGGCCAAGACATCATGAATCTTTGCCGCTCCGTGATCCGTACCACCGTGAAACTTTTTTCGGGTGATGTCGCTGAAACTCGCGAGACTGCCTCGCCTTAGCCGTTACTCGTGTGCACTCATCATTGGGCGTGTTCGGTGTATCATCCGCTGGTGTATCAAGAGTAGATGATACTCTCTCAGCCTGAAACTATTCTCCCGCGGATCTAGTCGGCGCTGTTGGCGCACTTCCGCCCTGAGTACCCGGTGCTGCTGCTACAGATGTAGAAGTAGATGTTGTGCTTTCAAAAGTCGGAGAGTCCCCTAAAGTTGTTGGCCATGCGAAGTGACTAGCTGGGACATCGCATTTTAATCTCTTGAACGTCACCCGGACCGGTATCACTTATCTCGGCCCTATCGGCTATCGCAATATAACCCGTCAGACTGAAAAGCCATACCAATCCAATCATACTTACCCTCCCAACATCTCGCAAATCATGCTTCAACATGTCAATTAAGTTCACTTTCCCACAACATAATATTCTTGCTTGGTGTCCTTCCAAATCTTAGAGAAACCGAACCTTATCTATCTTCAAGTTTTCTCTCGAGCAACCCGTTCATTCGATTCGTAAGTGTTTGTCTTTTCCTATCATGATTTGTCAAGTGAGTTGTTCTTTGTTTAGCAACTTTAAACGCACTTGTTTACTTACGCATCTGAACGATCCGCGGACTCTACCTCTGCTAGTAACACTTAAGTCATTTATAAGTCCCTAAAGGTGGTGGTCGACTTCACCAACCCTGAGACGATAAATGCACAGTGTCACTAGAGTGGAGTTACTTGGGCTTCTGATCCAACACTACTACTCCAAAGCTTTCGTCAAAGCTAAGGAGTCCGTACATGATGTAATCGTTAGCTCTCAAGTCATCTCAACACTCTGCTCCCTTAGAGTCTGTTTATCTTACAAATCTTCGTTCCTTTTATATATTTAGTAACGGCCCGAAAATTCGACTCGTGACACGTGTCATTGGATACGTGTACATTGGATACGCCACGTGATGCGAGTAGCGCGAGTATCGAACTTTTGGAAATGAGGCGGGTTGGTGCCTCGAGATGCGTGTTGTTCGGTTTTCAATGACACTTGTGATTTTGAAAATCAAAAAGAAAAAAAAAAGAAAATGTATATTATATATATATATATATATATATATATAATATATAGGATATATATTTGAAGAGGAGAGAGAGAAAAAAAAAAAAAAAAAAAAGTCAAAGAGAGAGAGAGAGCTCGGGAGAGAGGAGAGAAAGAGAGGGAAGAGAGAGAGATGGAGACACCGGCTCGGAGATCGACGGCGCGGGAGCTCGTGGAGGGTGGCGATGGTGGCTTCCGGCGCGGATCCGCGGCCATGGCGGACAACCTCCCGGCGACTCTCGACGCGCAGGAGATCGGCAGCGGCGGCCAGCGCGCGTGGAAGGGCGGTGGCGGACTCGATGGCGGCTAGGGAGTGTCGGCAACAACGGCGCGAGCAGACGGCGGCAGTGGCTGGCGAGGAGGTGCGGTGGTGACGCAGGGGCGCGGCGGTGGGCTGCGCGGCGGACAGCGGCGGGCGCGAGCAGCGACGGCGGCGAGGCTGCTGGACAGCGGCGGCCAGCGGCATGGGCGGACCGGCTGGGAGCGCGCAGGCGCGCGGATTTTGCGGGCGCGGTGGAACAGCGAGCCAGCGACGATCGGCGCGGCGAGGAGATGGCGGAGCATGCGGTCGGCGGCGGTGGCCGGAGGTGGACGGCGGTGGCCGGCGGCGGCGCCGGCGAGCCGGCGGTGGTGCGACGGCGAAGCCGGCAGCGACGCGCGGGCGACAGCGGCGTCGGGCGAGCAGCGCGCGGCAAATGACGCGTTGGCAACGCGACGCGTGAACGAAGCGCGGAGGCGTTGTCGGACCGATCGGATGCGCGAATCGACGAATGTCGACGACGCGATTGAGGTGAGGTATATTTCACCTAAATTTTAAATTATGATTTTATGATTTAGTAGCTAAATGTATGAATGGACACCAGGGACATAGGATGCTATAGTCAGGTGTCGGGTGCGCATATCGAGATGCGTGCGAGTGCGTTTTGAGGTACGTAAGATTCCTTCTGAAAGTCACCGAGGGTTTACTTTTCTATCATTGATGGCCTATTCGTGCTTGTTGGATGCTATTTCCCCCATATTCCTTGTTATTGATTTTCGTGACGCTTTTGGGTTGGGGAACGAGACTTCTTGCTATTCGTGTTGTACTTATGGCACACTAGGCTGTACGCGGGTAACCAGGTGAAAGGAAGTGGGTGTTTCAACTGAAAGGATCCTGTGCGCCCCAGGTAGGCACTCAACGGGCTCGAGGGCGGGCTGGGTGTAGGCTTGGGCGTACCAGGTGAAAGGAAGTGGGGCACTCACTGAAAGGATCCTGGGGGTTTGTCGTACAGTTTAGTGTGACCGGGAGGAGTACACGGTTTGTTTCTCATGTTATTTATTCATGTGATGATCTTAGCACAGTTGCCTGTTTAGTTCGCATGATTAATTGACATGTTTATTGATATTGGCTATATTTCTCATAAATGCTCGGTGTACTTTGTTGGAATCTTACTAACTGTACTCCCCATCTTCCTTTTTGTGATGGGCGAGTGCAGACCCTGCTAGTAGGGGCAATGACATTTTGGACGACTTTATCGGGCTGCCTGCGGTCGAGGACCTACTAGTACGTGCTATTTTGGTATTTTGCTTGCTTTTGGGAAATGTGAGACTGAATAGATACTGTACTCGTATATATTATTGTTTAATATTGTCGCATATATATACGGAGTACTTTCCCCGGGTTTTCCACAATAGGAATTGCTCTATTAAATGATGTTTATATGAAAATAAATTTAATTGTTTTATTTGGTTTTAAATTAAGACTTCCGCTGTTGAAAGTTTAATGAACACGCATATCGAGGAGACGTGTTGTGGAAATGGCGTCAGTGGCGCGTGGGACCCAGTGGGTCAAGGATCGGACGGGATCGCTGGGCCAGCGCCTCCCCACGTGGCGGCCTCGGGTTTTGGGGCCGTTACAAATGGTATCAGAGCATGGTCCTTGGAGGAAGCATAGATGTATTTAAACTTATACCACGCCACAGGTGGTATTAGAACGAGAGTTTCGAGGAACCTCGGAAAGTTAATTGAAAGAGCATAAGACTTAAAAAATTTAGATGTGGAAACCCGATGTACTTGCCTTAGAACTTTAGTTGGGAAGCAAAGTTAGAGGGTAGTACGGACTTAGATGTGTATATATTGATTGTAATACTTATATACACGTAGTACGACGCTGACATGCGGCACGTTCACGGTTTACTCATTCAACGTGGATGGACGATCAGTTCTTCATGCGGATAATGGAGCGAGAAGAGCAGTGCAGTATGGTGGACCGACTATACAACTGCCACGAGGAGCCGAGTACTTGGGCATAATTCAAGGAAGTATACCCCGACCGAGATTCAATTGAGACTGAGAGATGAGTTTTTGATGCTGAGGCATGGTGGCGCAAAACATGAAGAGATTCACATTCCGATTTACTTTTGCGATGGACGTAGCTGGAATCGAGCGACTTCAGATCCATTATTTTATTCGAGGATTTTGACCACAGACTTAGGGAGCGCAGATTGTACGCTAAGTTCAGTAAGTGCGAGTTTTGACGCTTGGAGGTGAAGCGCTCAGGACATGTGATCAACGACAAAAGATATTATCGACGCTTGTACATGACTTCTCCAAAATTTCAGCGCCGATGATTAAATTGACCAATAAGGATATGATTTGTTCATTTGGTCCAGTGAATGTGAGGTGACCTTCACAGAGTTGAAGAAGAAGTTGACTTCTGCATCGTTATTAGTGTTGTCAGAGTCGGACCAAGAGTTGACGGTTCATACGGATTGTGGCACCAGATTGGAATGCGTCCTGACGCAGGGAGACAAAGTGATAACTTAGTTATCGCGTCAGTTGAGGACTCATGAGAGGGACCGGACGATGAGACAGTAGTTCGCCATATGACATACGAGTTTTGTTTACTCGAGGCGGCAACAGCTATGAGTTTGTCAGAGGTTTCAACTGCTGCTGAGGCACATATCCATTCCGCGCGTATTGGAGTATCGGAGAGTTGATGTGATGTATCAGAGGTTCAAGGACATGACAGGGGTCAGGTAGACCGGGGTCAGGGTCCGAGATCTGGAGACGGACAGACGTGTAGACTGGAGAGCCATAGATGCCACCAATGTGGGCAGAGGGGACACTTGAGGGCTGACTGTCGAACACCACCATCGCCACGGCGAGGTCAAACTCGGTCGACCTCTTGTTTGGACGTATTGTTGGATTGTTAGGGTTAGTTACACAGGCACGAGAGTCATATCTTGTCCTCAGTACGACTGCTAGGGATCAGATACACCCTAACTGAATATGTCGATACGTGATGATAGAGGCGGATTGAGTTCATATTCCTATCATGCACGGATATATTGTTCCGGCAAGAGGATATAGTTTCATATTCCTGAAATATCGGAGTTCGTATTATTTAATCGACAACTGACTTATCCATCACCAGAGGTCGACTAGCTACAGCGCAGGAGATGGATGCGGTTACGGCGATAGTTGAGACGGAGGTTCGAATGGAGGGCCGGATTTAAGACGTTTCGGTGGTTCGGGATTTTGTCGTAGTTGAGGATACCGACAGTATCGAATGAACGGGTTGTCGAGTGTCAGAGGGCTGATGGGCTCTACGAGCGGGTCAGTGGTCTGTCACGGAATAAGGAATGCACTGATTGGGCAGAAACCACAGATCGGTGTTTAAGATACCGATGGAGATTGTGGCTACCTACGGATCAGGAGATACGGGACGGGATTCCGGAAGATGCACACCGGTCTGGTACACAAGTAGGGCCTGAGATACATAAGAGTACAGTTTGTAAAACCCACCGGAAAAACTTTTGAGTAATTGCTTTCGTATTTCCATTCCTTTCCATTATTCCTTGTGATTTTTCCTATATCTTATCTTATCGTTGTTTGCACGGTTGGTTAGTTACCCCCACCGGATTTTCCGTTGTGTGTCTATGCATTCTAGACCATAGCATGTGTATCAGGAGTGCTCGGTGGATAACGACCCGAGGGAACTGCTACATATGTCGGTGCGTCGTAGGTCTACGCCGGCCACCGAGAGGGATCGGGTGATAGCTAGTTGGGTGCGCCCACTAGTGGGATCCTGGAAGGAAATCCCGAAGTATGGTTTAGTTTGACTGGAACAGGCACACATATTTGAGCTTTATTGTTATTTATGCATGCGATGTCATTGAATTCCATTTATTATTGAATGCCCGGAGGAGTTCGTTGGGATTTTACTGACTGTACAGTTGGGTTCATCCGACATTTCACATTTCCATGATAAGACTCGCTAGGTCAGGGCTGAGACCGATGATTAAGTTGTGACAGGTGGAAGTACAGCTCGACGTGACCTATGAGGAGAGATTGATAGAGATCGTCGATTGTCGAGTACAAATTCTCCTAATAGGGAACTCGCGAAGGTCCTGGTTCGTTGGCAGCATAATAGGACGGAGGGACTAACTTGGGAGTTCGAGTCGACGATAAGGACACGTTACCCTAAGCGATTCTCTGGTATGGGATTTGGTTTACAGTTAAATTTCGGGGACGAAATTTCTTTTAGTTGGGAAGACTGTAACGGCCCGAAAATTCGACTCGTGACACGTGTCATTGGATACGTGTACATTGGATACGCCACGTGATGCGAGTAGCGCGAGTATCGAACTTTTGGAAATGAGGCGGGTTGGTGCCTCGAGATGCGTGTTGTTCGGTTTTCAATGACACTTGTGATTTTGAAAATCAAAAAGAAAAGAAAAAGAAAATGTATATTATATATATATATATATATATATATATATATATATATATATATATATAAAGGATAAGATTTGAAGAGGAGAGAGAAAAAAAAAAAAAAAAAAAAAAGTCAAAGAGAGATCGGAGAGCTCGGGAGAGAGAGAGATGAGAGAGAGGAGAGAGAGGCGAGGAGACGCGGTAGGGTGGCTCGGCGGCTCGACGATCCAGCGAGCTGGCGAGGACGGTGGCGGCGATGGTGGCTTCCGGCGCGGATCCGGCAGCGGACAACCTCCCCGGCGACTCTCGACACGAGATCGGCCGGCAGGCGGCTGCGCGCAACAACGGCGCGGACTCGATGGCGGCTAGCGAGGAGGTGCGGTGGCCGGCAGGGGCGCGGCAGCAAGAAGGCTGCGCGGCGGACAGCGGCGGGCGCGAGCAGCGACGGCGGCGAGGCTGCTGGACAGCGGCGGCCAGCGGCATGGGCGGACCGGCTGGGAGCGCGCAGCAGCGCGCGGCGGCGCGGTGGAACAGCGAGCCAGCGACGATCGGCGCGGCGAGGAGATGGCGGAGCATGCGGTCGGCGGCGGTGGCCGGAGGTGGACGGCGGTGGCCGGCGGCGCGCGCCGGCGAGCCGGCGGTGGTGCGACGCGAAGCGGCGGCAGCGGCGCGGTGGCGACGACGCGGCGATGCGCGGCAGCGACGCGACGTTGGCTTGCGGCGGCGGCGCGCGCGGTGAACGGCGCGAGAGCGTTGTCGACCGATCGGATGCGCGAATCGACGAATGTCGACGACGCGATTGAGGTGAGGTATATTTCACCTAAATTTTAAATTATGATTTTATGATTTAGTAGCTAAATGTATGAATGGACACCAGGGACATGGATGCTATAGTCGGTGTCGGGTGCGCATATCGAGATGCGTGCGAGTGCGTTTTGAGGTACGTAAGATTCCTTCGAAAGTCACCGAGGGTTTACTTTTCTATCATTGATGGCCTATTCGTGCTTGTTGGATGCTATTTCCCCCATATTCCTTGTTATTGATTTTCGTGACGCTTTTGGGTTGGGGAACGAGACTTCTTGCTATTCGTGTTGTACTTATGGCACACTAGGTTGTACGCGGGTAACCAGGTGAAAGGAAGTGGGTGTTTCAACTGAAAGGATCCTGTGCGCCCCAGGTAGGCACTCAACGGGCTCGAGGGCGGGCCGGGTGTAGGCTTGGGCGTACCGGTGAAAGGAAGTGGGGCACTCACCGAAAGGATCCCGGGGGTTTGTCGTACGCTTTAGTGTGACCGGGAGGAGTACACGGTTTTTGTTTCTCATGTTATTTATTCATGTGATGATCTTAGCACAATTACTGTTTAGTTCGCATGATTAATTGACATGTTTATTGATATTGGCTATATTTCTCATAAATGCTCGGTGTACTTTGTTGGAATCTTACTAACTGTACTCCCCATCTTCCTTTTTGTGATGGGCGAGTGCAGACCCTGCTAGTAGGGGCAATGACATTTTGGACGACTTTATCGGGCTGCCTGCGGTCGAGGACCTACTAGTACGTGCTATTTTGGTATTTCGCTTGCTTTTGGGAAATGTGAGACTGAATAGATACTGTACTCGTATATATTACTGTTTAATATTGTCGCATATATATACGGAGTACTTTCCCCGGGTTTTCCACAATAGGAATTGCTCTATTAAATGATGTTTATATGAAAATAAATTTAATTGTTTTATTTGGTTTTAAATTAAGACTTCCGCTGTTGAAAGTTTAATGAACACGCATATCGAGGAGACGTGTTGTGGAAATGGCGTCAGTGGCGCGTGGGACCCAGTGGGTCAAGGATCGGACGGGATCGCTGGGCCAGCGCCTCCCCACGTGGCGGCCTCGGGTTTTGGGGCCGTTACATGAATTGTTTCATTTTCCATTGGCTTCACCAAACCAACAATGCTATTTATCTCAATTTATCAATTTCTCTGAATCCTATAAATTTATCGTCAATCTTTTTCAATTTTACTACGCGATACACAAGAGTGAATATCGTATATCTATTGATAGTTGTATAATACAACATATCAAATAGCTCATATATTCTCAACTCTCCTCACTTCCCAACGAAGACTTAAGTCGGGATCACACAGAGTTTCACTCTAAGTTCAGGGTTCCTAACTTCCGCTGGTTTATGTCTTAATGGCATGTGATTTAAATCAAGAGTCGAGTATTTAAAACTTCGGCTCTGATACCAACTGTGACGCCCCCAGTTTCTCACAAACTGGGCCCTGCCCGGCCTAAGCCCACGTAGACCCCCGAGCCAGTCTCGCAAGGTCAATGCAGACTTAATCAGCCTTCCAATCTCTCTCATTATACGTAAATTCTCAAGTTTTAAGTTGAGTTATAAATGTTTTGCAAGTTTTAAAATTTAGCGGAAGCAATTACTACAAATAAATAACTCAACCGTAATGTCAAAAAAATTAGGCAACCTAATTGTGGAACCCAGCATAGATATATCATCATTGGAGGAAAGTAAATAAAATATATACAAAAATCACCTAGCTATGGAGCTTTTCCCCTGCTACTCGTCTGCGGCTCTGCACTTAGTCAAATATAAGAATGACGAGCACAGGTAAGTAAAGCCAGTAGGACATATACATCATTTCAAAAAAACCAAAGCAGTCGAATTCATGCAATTTGAAAGAAATGAACAGTTAACGCATGAATATAAAAGACTGTAAATAATCCATCGATTAGTGATGCCAAGTAACAAGGAGTCCCGACCAGAAGGTCGTTGAGTCGCGACAAAAGCCCATCAGACTCGGGTTTAGGACGATACACCTGCCTCCCAGCCCTAACCCTTGCGACTATGAGATATCCACGGACCTAGATAAGTGCCCCCAACGTACACTCAATTGGGAGATATCGACGGCGTCCGGATAAGAGCTCATATCGCAAATAAATAGTAACCATGACTCACTTGCCAATGGACCCCTCAACCGACAACAATTTCAAAGACAGCTATCACAAAGCAACAATCAACAATAGTGAAAAGAAACTATCACGAAACAGTAAACAATAGCCAATGGACCACTCCACGCAATAACACTTTCAAAGATATTATCCAAGCAATGAATAACAATATCAAAGCAATGAACAACAATATCAAAGCAATGAAATTACTGTACAGTTCCTCACTAGTTTACTTACAGTTTCAGCGCACAATCCAATTCGTCCTTAAAACGTTCGCTCACACCTCGATTAGCGTACCCGACACCCAACTCCTAAGTCCCTGGTGTCCATTTATACTATTTATTAAAATCATTCAAATCACAACTAAATTTGGTGAAATAAAACTCACCATGGCCTTCAAAACCATTTGAATCCCTCGCGTCGTCGAACTCGTCGTAGTCAAACCTCCGATCGGTCGACAACGCGCCACCACGCCGTTCATCGCGTCGCAGCCACGCCGGCATCGCTGTCGCGCCACTTCCGCAGCTAAGCGCGCGCCGCTGCTGCTGCTGGCCAGCGGCCGCCACATGCCGCTGCTTACGCCGGCATTCTTCTGCTTCGTCGTCACCAGTTGCACTCTACGGTGTTGCCTCGCCGCCTGTGCAAGTGCTCGCCGCTGATCCGGTCGCCGCCGCCGCCGCTGCCGCTGTGGAGCTGCACCACCTCCTGGCGGTGGACTCGCCGTGTGCGACCTTCGCGTCTCCCGCGAGCCGCGCTGCTCATCGTCGTCTCACAATTGCGCCACCTCACACGGCCTCCGCGTCGTCGTTGGCTTGTCGAGCTGCTCGTACCGTCGACGTCGGTCGACGAATCTAGCTCGTCGTCGCTACCTCCGCTGCATTGCCACTACTGCAGCTCGTCCGCGGCCTCGCGGAGCTGCGCCGTCCCGCCATCTGCTACCGGTCAATGCCTCAGCCCGGGAGTCACCACTGGTCCGCGTTGTCTCCGATCTGCCTTCGTCGTCCCTCGCCGGCCAAAGTTCCCTCACTCCTCTCTTGATTTTCTCATTCTTTTTCCTCTTTCCTTTCTCCTCTCATTCTTATCCGAATCTCCCTGTCTATCTCTTTTTGACTTTCAAATCAAAAGTGTCCTCGAGATTCGTGCGAAACGAAACTCGAGGCACATCTAAACATATTTATTTAATACTTTCCTTATAAATTGAGCAGTGCGTATCTCGAGGCACCAACCCGCCTCATTTCACCAATCTCGATACTCACGCCACTCGCATCATGAGGCGTATCCAATGTATATGATTTTAACGTGACCCCATTAAAATCACTTAAATCCACTATAGACATATTAAGCCACTATCTCGGTCCCACGTCGGCATGCGACTCGAGGCACGTTCCCGTGTGTGTTTCGGCTCACCGAATTCCCCGCATATACTTTTCTTAACAATTAACATTAAAATCTCAAATTGGATATTACACAGTACCTCGGAGTCTCCACCCGAGATTCGGACATACGCATTTCAACGAGTGGATCCCACAAATGACCCTGACCTTACACGTGGCACAAGTCAAATTTTCGGGTCGTTACAGAGGTAGTCACCAATCTTCTCTTTGTCTGGTCTGCTACTTGGCTGCTCTGCACCCACCGTCACAAACTAGACAGTGAGTACATGAAATTATTTATGTAATATTGAGAGACATTGATCCACATTCTCAAATAGGCAACAAGTATCAAATGACATAATTTAAATAGAAACAATATTGAAAGAAACATCATGCAAATAGACATTTGAGTTAACCAAATATGAAACCGACTAAAGGCTAAGTAGTAATGGATTAGGGTCGGTCGGACGTGATCTTCATCACATCATCCTGTCCACTACGATTTGAGCTATGCTCTATAGCATTTCAATACATCTTTGAGCTCTATATCAAATTGGTCGAAATCGGTCAAAATCGAATTCGAGACCAATTTACCAATTTCGCGCTTTTCGAGATAAAAACCTCATAAAAGTCGCATCCAAAATTTCAAATCTTATATTTTTCATAGAAATTTATCAATTTTTATTTTTTTTTGTCGAAATATGATTTTTCATAATTTTTCCTAATTTTTTCTAGAATTTTCCTGAATTTTTCCATATTTTATCTATTTTCTAGCAATTTATTTTATTAATATATATATATATATATATATATTTTATTATTTTTTAGGGTGGGTTCGAGTCAACCCGACCCTGTCCAACTGGACCCGAGTGGGCCTGACCCGGTCCAGCCGGACCCGGGTCGGTCTAACCCGATTCTTCCTCACCAGAGTATTTCATGCTCTAGTTTCATTTTTTTTGTAAAATAAACTTCAACTAGTTGCGCTTACCCCACGAGCTGCTACCTCGGACCAACGTCAACACGCGACTCGAGGCGTGTCCTCGCTCGTCTCGGTATCTACATACTCGTAAATGATGTAGTAGCCTACACATATACATTACACTAGGCAAACAACATAACAAATATAACATTTACCTCGGCCACCGTGTCGCGGTAGTGACACGTATCTCGTTGCAGGTCCCACGTCACGAGTCATTTTGTCATGATTAACGAATTAAATGTGTATTAATTATTGGGTCGTGACAGTTATATAGGTTTATGGGGTAGTCAATGGTTTAGAGAACACACATACACCCTGCTTTTCTCTCTCTTCATGGTTGCTTGCCACCTCATCACCTAATTCCCTTGAAATGAGGATAATCACTCATCCCATTTCACACACCTTCACTCCCACTTCTCTCTCTCTCTCTCTCTCTCTCTCTCTCTAACAAAGAAAAAAAGTGCGTGGTTGCAAATGGAGAGGTTGAAGAGTTGAAAGAAAAGCAAGAGGAATCGGAGAATGACTCGCAAGCTTTCAAGTTAGTTGGAGCAAATCATCAAGGAGTTCAACATAGGTAAGGTTTTCTTGGTTTTTTTTTTTAATTTTCATGAAAATGGGTTAATAGTGGTGGTGCTAGTGTTGTTGTTTAGTGGTTGTTGTTATTTTAGTTATATAGTTGTTGAAATGGAAAAAAAGAAAAAAAAATTCAAATCATCTTTAGAAAGATTTCTCTCCAGAAACGAAATGAAAGAGGGAGGGGGTAGCCAGGCAGGCCGGGCCTAGTTACCTCCATGCGAGTCGTGGGCCGAGTCGACTAAGTCCAAGCCAAAACGGGCCAGGCCGACCGACCCTGGTGCAGGCAGTTGGGCTAAATCGGGCTCGGTTAAGGCCCAACTAATTAAATAAATTTAAATTAAAATTAAATAAAAATGGTTTTAAATAAGATAAATTACATAAAATAGATAAAATTAGGTAGAAATTATGAAAACTCCCATAAAAACTAGAAGAAATATGAAAAATTAGAAAAAGCTAAGAAAAAGAGTTTCGAGGCTTTTTTTTCGGGCGTTCAGCACTCCGAATAACCCAAAAAGTATTCGAAACTAAACTTTTTGGAATAAAATTTTAAATTTTTGGTCACATATTATAAACTCACTTAATGTAGCTCTAAAATAATTAAAGTGTTATAATTTGATACCAGGGACTTAGGAGACTATAGTCGGGAGCGGGTGTGCGGGACCTTTTGAGGTCGATGTGCGATTGCTGAGGTAAGTAAACCTACTAGAAAGTCAGCTTAAAATTTACTTATTACTCATTTAAGTTATTTATTTCACTTTTACATTTCGTCAGTTCGACTTGCAGATATACTGTATTCCCACGTGTATCTGTGTATGGTCAAAGGGACGGTATAACTCATTTTTGGCTCTCTCGTAGATGACGATTTGATTGTTCCTACGATGTTGGTCATACATTAGACTGCGCGTGAGATTCCTCTCCGCAAGTCAATGATCTCGAGAGTCGAGAGTAGGTTGACGTGAGGCTCGCATCTGTCACAAAGTTCCTCTCATTTGAGGCGCTAGGCGAAAGTCTACCTCTAATCAACAAAGTTCCTCGTTTCGACCATGAAGATGAATCATAGATTACCTCGCCTCTAAGGCCTTCTTGGTTTAGTATTTTCGTCCCAGTGCTTGATAGTTATACACCACATTCATGTTCTATATTCTTGATTACCTCAATGACTTATAGTCATGCTTTACATTTTCATTCATTTACTTTATATGCATGAATTGTTGCCTTTTCTTAGATTTCTTGTGAATACTAACTGAATTTCTCTGAGATTTATTCACTAGAACTTGTCATTATTTTTTGTGGCAAGTTGCAGATCATACGGCGAGCCGGATCTAAAGAGCCATAGTAGCTTCACTTTGTAGGTGTTTGTATTTATGTATATAATATTTTTTTGGGATCATTTCGGAAGACTTATTACTAGATACATGTATATTGACATTTACTATACATTTTTTGTCGCTTTATTGATGTACATGATATCCTTTTACTGGGTTTTCGCCCTATTGGTTTGCTAAGCAATGCAAAACTCGATTACATTGTTTATTTTCATATCATTAAGACCTCCGCTATTAAAATAGAATAATATGAATCAAAACAAACAAATTAAGTTATAAAACTTCATAACTCAGTATATTTCGACAAAATAATCTTTTAAACAACGAAGTTGACTAAGTTAGATCACTAGATTGTTAGTTCATAAGCCGTTATAGACAGGTTTGCAAGTGACGTAACATGGCTTGGTGACGTTTCCGGCAACGTGGCGGTGCCCGGTTTGCCTCGAGATTTTGGGACGTCACTTGTTAGGTTCTATATGAAAACCAAACAGAACAGGAAAAGCTCGAGGATCTTTGGTGAATGTTTTAAGTTTAAAAGTTTAATTTTCTTGTTTATATATATATACATATTGTTTTGGGCTTTGGGTGAGTGTAGGCCGTGAAATACTTTTGAACAAGTTGTGAGAGTCATAAATTAGTTTGACATAAGTTAAGAGGTTTACGATGCAGTTTTGGTTCATTTCAAGATTATAAAATTGTAACTAAGGTATCAGAGACTCTAAGTTAGTATTTAAAGTCTGAATTTGATATATATTATGATCTATAAGGAGTTGTGAGTTCTTCTAGGCCTCTCCCAATTTTGTCTATTATGTGAATTTTTCAGGTAGCCACTTTTAGGGGAGGTACTGCTAAATTTTTTTATGAAATACGGAGGATAACCTGTATGATTTCCTAATTTAATCCAATAAAATAAATTAAGGACCGAGGTAAGTTGAGGATATAAATCTTGTTTGGACTATTATAAGGATTTAAATAAAAAATGTTTTAAGGTACAAAGTTCATTGTATGGTTTATGTGCCTAATTAAGGGAATTAGGCTAAGTTAGGACTTAGTAAGATGGGTCTTGACATTTAACCACATCCTTAATACTCATAACCGAACAAGTCACTCTAAATGGACTAATAACAAAACTCATGTTATAATCCCAGTGTAAAATAAACTCATGATCTTAGGACACAAATGTATGTAAATCGAACAGACCATAAAGGTTGTGGAGTTGGATAGACGTAAACGAAGTGAGTAGAAGAAGCCACAGTCCAAGGTGAGGAAATTCAAGGCTATGTTCTTGGGTCATCATCATCGCCCCAGGTTACTTCACACTCCTTTATAGAGAATTTTTAAGCCTAAACATGTATATTGATCCATTCCTAACCTAAATAGATAAGTCAAATTATTACAACATTTCAACGTGTAGAAATGGAATAGATATTACATGACATATTAAAGCCTAAAACTAACCCACTATAGAAAATTGGTTTTCAATAAAAGTAAAAAAATATTTTGATCATAAACATCATAAATTGTCTGAGATTTAACTTCATTCTAAATTTAGAAAGTACCTCATGATTTCGATTGAATTATAAAAACATTAGGTTACTAATTTTCATTAGGAAAATGCTAGCGTGCCCCAGCAAAGACACCCAACAACAACATGCAGTTGGTTCTGCTGTCATGGGGCTTACTCTAAAAACATATCTAACCACAAACATTAAAATGGTGTAACTTTTGCATTATTTTAGTGTAACTTTAATACTAAAATCTGATGTCTTCTCCAACTCACCAACAATATCTTTTACACTTTTTATTATTATTTTATTTCATTTTAAATTAGATAAATATTATATAAGGTATAAAGATAAATACAAAATCTAGGAATTAACAATAAAATTGTTGTGAATTGAGTTGGAACTTGCCAAAAAGTAGAGAAGGAAAATAGACGATTAATAACTTCTACTACTACAAACTACTACTACAAAGAAGAAGAAAAGAAATGAAAGATTTGGAATGAGAAGTTCTCCATTCAACTTAGTGTATTTTCACAATGAGGTTGGCACCCTTTATATAAGCCATTCGGTGATGATGATAAATATACTTAAACAATGTGTACAGGTAACACATGCACCACATATGTAACGACCCATAATTTACTAATAGTAAATTAGTTCCTAATCAGGATTATTGACCCATGACGTGGTCCGAGAGCGGGTACACTATTCGAATACTTAGTGTGAGGACTGAGTAGTATAGTATTTTATTGTGTGATAAATGCCTAGTGTGATGTATGAGTAGACTACTAAGTCACTTCTACTATATAGTTGTCGAGATATGAGTGGGAACGCGCCTCGAGACGCGTGCCGATGTGGAACCAGAGTAGAGATTAATGTGGTTGGTAAGTTAATTTAAGTTAGTGTAACTTAAATAGAGATATTAATGTAGCTTATTTAGTTAGATTAATGTGGCTATAGTTTAATTTACATTAATTTGACCTAAGTTAGTAAGTTAAAACATTATGCATTGATATTCCTCGAGATACGTGTTGACACATCAAGAGACCAATTGAGTTGCAATTGGTGTTAGTTAGATAGAGTTAGTAGAAAGTTAGTGAAATTGTGTCAAGATGTAGGTTATTAGATTAGTCTCGAGATACGCGTACACATTAAGATCAATGGGTAGGAATTAACCTTATCCTATATATAATGCATGGGATGAACATGCAAACCATTTCATTCTCATTCATAAACTTAGAGTGTGGAGAAGATCAGCAAGCCATGAGGTTTAATTGATTCAAGAGTGGATTGATTAAGCCATAAGTGTTCATCAACTAGGTAATTGTACTTACGCTAAATAATTTAGTTTAAGTTGATGAATTCATGGAAAACATGAAGTGTGGTTATTGTAATGTTGTTAATGGGTGTCTTGGGGTCAGTTAGAACAAGAGATTCTAAGGTGTTGGAAATAGTCATGTATGGAGAAAACTCAGAATTCAAAACGCAAGATTCTGGGTTTTCCTACACATAGCATGCTAGGTGTTCTAGCTAGCGCGCTACCTGCATATAACATGCTAATCAGGCTAGCTAGCACTAATAAGGTCATTAGTGAGCTAGACATTCCACTCAATGCACTAGGTGTTATAACATCACAAAATCTGCAATTTTCTAACTAGAACTTAAACACCTTAAACAGCTTAACACACTAACTGATTGTATAAATACATTATAAAACATGTTTAATGGAACTAGGAGCCTAATGAAGAGTCTCGAAGGTTCGGGTACATGTTCCGAGTTGTCGAGAGAACGGATTAGTGTAGGAGCTTGGCGTGGTTTGTAAGTACACTGATTGAGATATTTATTTCCATTTCTTTTCTATTATGTTTATTGTTTACATTCATTTGGACTGATGTGTTATTGTATTCTAGATGTCATGACTTTGTTGTCCTCTCATTATTTGAGTTTGTTATCATGACGTTGATTGTTGTTTAGATAGTATTCATTGACTCTAATTTATATGTTATGTCAACTCTTGGTTGTTCAAAGTGTTAATTGAAAAGCATGCTATTAGGTGAATGACTTGTGGTGTTGTAAATCACATTCCTTTGCATTCGGTTGAGCTATTTCATTATAGATTCTTTATTGTGTCACTTCTTGAGTTATGAAAGTAGTTCTTGTATTTAGGACATTAAAGAGATGGGCTCAGCATACAGAGTCACTAAATTTTTGGGGTTTTGGGTCCTCACCACTAGCTTAAGCGACATCGCAAGGTATGAGACCCGGGGTAGTCGACAAGTATTTATATCTATATATCAAAAAGGTCATTTTAATGATGTGATGACATCTTAAAAAAATGATTATACCCTACATAGTGGAATAGAGTTGATGTAATGTAATTTCATAGTCAATCGGCCCTAGATCATTACTCTTTAGCCAAATGTCAGTTTCATATTGTTTAATTGAAATATCTTACAGCATGATTCTAGTTTCAACTTTCTTTGCTATTATTATACTTTCATATACTTGTTGTATATTTGAAAATGCAGATAAATGCCTCTCAATGTTACTTTCTACATTATTGTACTCACCGTCCTTTTTATGACGGTGGGTGCGAATACTTCGAATAGCAGACCAGGGAAGGATAGGATTGACGAGTGGTTTTAAGCCATCGACAGGTAGGTCGTACTTCTTTGATAGGTGATTATTTTGTGTATCTATTATTTACGTCTTTTGTATAACTTTGGGTTACATATTGAGTGGAGAGACTACACTTCCCTACTGTTTCATATATTACTTTTAGATGGTATTATATGATTGTCTGTTTACCTGATTTCCACGGTATGTGTTTTATAAATGCTTATATTAAGTGTTTCGCTGGTAATTAAGGTAGTGATAACAATCTCTTAATTAACTCTGATGATAATAAAATGAATAGTAACTATGTTGAGTGTGTGAAACTAGGTAATTAAAGTGTAGAGGCTGACTAATACGGTGTTAAGTCCTACGTGGCATGCGTTAGGGCTTAATGACGAGATTAGGTCGGGCGATACCCAGTTTAAGGAACCGGGTCGTCACAACATGTCATACAACACATTAAAAGTAATTTGACAATACATGGAAGAGTTAGTATACATTGGAAATGGTTACAAGTAACGTGACAATACATGGACAAGTGAGCGTACCATTAGTGAGAAATAAAGTTACATGACTACACGATATGGTGGTGTACATACATGGTCATCCATATTTCACAACACTCCCCCTTGGATGACACTTTCTTAGAGAATGTGCATCGTTAAAACTTCTATTAGGAAAAACCCTATAAGAAAAAATCTAGTAAAAGAAAAATAGTACACCGTTCTCATAAATCTTAAGATGAGTATAACATTGTTAGGATTGCCTAATTAACAACCTTGCTAGGAAAACCTAATGGGATAGAATCATAGTTAAGGGAAAAGAGTGCAATACACTAATCAATAACTCCCTCTTCTATGGACATGGGTGAAACTTGTTTCGTTTCTTTACTTGCAATGTCCTTAATTTTACTCAAGCCAATACCATATATAAGCCTCTTAAAGGTCGTAGTTGTTAAGGCTTTTGTGAATAAATCAACAAGATTATCACTTGACCGGATTTGCTTGACGTTGATTTCACCATTTTTCCAAAGCTCATGTGCATAGAGATATTTTGGTGAAATATGTTTTGTTATGTCTCCTTTTATGTATCTTTCGCTCTATGTTATACATGTTTCATTATCTTCAAATAATGTGGTTGGAGGATTTTTATCGAAGGCAATCCACATGATTTTTGAATATGCTCAATCATGTTTCTCAACCATACACATTCATGACTTGCTTTATGAATTACAAGTACTTCAGAATAATTGGAAGAAGTAGCAATCATAGTTTACTTTACTGATTTCCACGATACAACAGTATTACCACAATTGAATACATAACCTGTTTGAGAACGAGCCTTGTGGGAATCATATAAATATTCAACATCAGCATAACCTTGAAAATCAAGTTTTATTCCTCTCGAGTAAAACAAACTCATGTCACTTGTTCCTCGAAGATATCGAAAAACATGTTTAGCATCATTCCAATGTCTTCAAGTTAGTGAAGAGTTGTATCTTGCAAGTAAGTTGACAACAAAAATAATGTCAAGTCTTGTATGATTTGCAAGATATATAAGTGCATCAATTGTACTTAAATATGGTACCTCTAGATCAAGTAGCTCATCATCACTTTTATGAGGTCGAAATGGATCCTTATCCATTTCAAGGGATCTAACAACCATGGGAGAGCTCAATTGATGTGCCTTGTCCATATAAAATCTTTTTAGTATTTTTTTTCAATATAATTTGATTGATGGACAAGTACGCCACTTGAGAAATCTTCAATTTGCAAACAAAGACAAAGTTTTGTTTTTCCAAGTTCTTTCATCTCGAATTCTTTTTTCAAGTATTCAGATGTTCTGACAATGTCTTCGTGGTTTTCCACTATATTTAAATCATCAACATATACAACAATTATCATAAATCCATTTTATAATATTTTAATGAAAACACATGGGCAAAGTGAATTATTTACATATCATTCTTTAAGTAAATAATCACTAGAACATTTGTACTACATTCGTTTGGATTGTTTCAATTTGTACAAAAAAGTTTTTAATTTTATAGAATGCATGTTATGAGGTTTTAATTTTATTTCAGATATTTCAAATCCTTTAGGGATTCTAATATATATCTTACTATCTAAGGATCCATACAGATATGTTGTAACGACATCCATTAGTTGCATATCAATCCTTTCAAAAACTACAAGGCTTATTAAGAATCGAAATATGATTGCATATATAACATGAGAGTATGTTTTCTCATTATCAATGTCCGGTCTTTGAGAAACCTTGAGCTACAAGGCTTGCTTCGTACCTTGTAATCTCATTTTTGCATTTCTCTTTCGTACAAATACATATTTAAATCCAACAGGCTTTACATCATCTGGCGTTTCAACAATCGATCCAAAAACCTCTCATTTCTTCAACGAGTCTAGCTCTGCTTGGATAGTTTCTTGCCATTTTTGTTAATCAAGTCTTTTTCGACATTCATACACTTATCATGGTTGTGGATCATCATCATTTTCACATATTTCAAAGGAAATTTTAAAAGCAAATATATCATCAAAAATAATATTATTTCGATCTCAAGTCTTTCCAAAGTTCAAAAAATTTATCGAGATCTCATTATTTTCATTTTTCCCACTTTTTTAAAGGTAGTTGTTCCTCGTAAGAATCAACTTATTCTAATAGATCCTTATCAAAGGATTCATATGCTTTCTCATTAGTATTTTGATTTGCATTTATTTTTAATCCCTTTTCCTTTTTCTAGGAATTATATCCTTTGAACCAACGGGTCTTCCACGCTTAAGGCGTTTCATTTGTTCTTCTGCATTTTATTGCACAGAGGCATTAATTCTTGCATGAGAATTTATAGTTGGAATATATGATTTTGTCACTCATTTTGCATTATTAAATGCATCAGGTAATTGATTTGCAATTTGTTGCAAATGAATGATCTTTTGAACTTCAAGTTCACACAGATTTATGTGGATCATAACGTGATAAAGTTAATGCATTTTAAGCAGATTCGCACCATTCCTTTTGAATTGGCTTTTTATCTCCCCCCTAATGGTGGAAAAATTACTTCATCAAAGTAACAATCAGCAAAACATCCAGCACATAAATCTATGTTAGGTGCTCAAGGTATCTTATAATGGACAATGAGTTAAATCTAACATAAATCCCGAGTTTTTGTTGTGGGCCCATCTTAGTTCAATTAATAGGTGGTATAGGAACATATACTACATAACCAAACTGAAGTTAGTAACTTATTTCTCATTATTAAAGACCTAGTAATTAATCGAATGCGTTTGATCAGAGATTCTACCAAATCATTCTAGCATGCAGTTCAATGGTAATTCATGTAGACATGCAATAATCTTTAAATGCTTGAGATTGAAATTCTCCAACATTATCAAGACGAATGGTCTTGATTGGGTTATCAGAGAATTGTGCTCATAACTTAATGATTTGTATTAAAAGTCTAGCAAATGCTACATTACAGGTCGAAAGTAAACAAACATATAACCACCTAATTGACGCATCTATCAAAATCATGAAAAATCTAAATGGTCCACAGCGATGATGAATAGGTCCACATATAACTCCATGAGTGTGTTTTTAAAAAATTAAGGATTCCACAACAATTTTACTTGGAGATGGTGTAACTATTAATTTATCTTGAAAACAACTAACATAATTATAATCACCAGCTGAAAGTATTTTGTAACTCCTTAAAGGATATCCATGCGAATTATCAATTATTCTCCACATCATTGATGATCTTAGATGATCAAGTCGGTCATGTCATAAAATGAATGTCTTTGCATCATTGATTTTTCTATTTATGATGATATTCGTTTTGACAAACCTTATATAAGTGAAATATAATCCAGATGATAAAGCATGGAATTTTTCTAACACTTTTTTTCCCATTTGAAACCAATATAATATATAGGAGTTATTTATTATTTTCATTCATGGTTTCAATATGATATCCATTTTTTCGAATATCTTTAAAATTGGGTAAATTCCTTTTGAGTTTTTCGGAGTATAAGGAATTATCAATATGAATTGCTATACCCCCAAGCAATATGATATTTGCCCTTCAGAACCATTAATTAAATTAGAGATGCTAGATATATTGGGGAATGTGCCATACGTCAATCTATAAACATCATTTATCTTATAATTTTAGTTAATAAAATAGAGATTTTCATTTGTTGTTTTCTTATAAATGATTGCATGTTTACCTTATAGTAAGATTCATGTGTATTTGTTGAAATATCATAAATGTCCTTAGTCGGACATTATACTGGAAAATATAATGAATTAAGACTAGTATGAATCTTGATTGATGGTCATATGATGATCATCCATATAGGGATATGAATTGTGGTGATGACTTATTAGGTACTGGACCGACTCACTATGAGAGCACCGCATGGATTAAGTCATATGTGTTACTTATGATAACTATATAATTTAGTTCTTCAACTTGAGATTACCAAAGACTTCAATATTATGAGCATGGTAATTTGACACAATCAAACGTTGTATTTAATCAGACGAGTATAAAGATTGTGATTCGTTAATATGTGAATAATATGTGATTGAGTGTAATCAAGATTGAATTTGTCCCTCTCGTATAGAGAGATATCAGTGGATCCCTCGATATGATAGACTGATAATGACTAAGTCCATGTGAATTGATATGATCAATGTCACTTAGATATTTTCAGTTTACCTAAAGATCAAGACTAGTATGATTGAACATTCAGGGTGACTTTCTATGTCTTATGTTTAATCAAAAGATATCGCACGAGAAAAATGATAAGATATATGTTATTCATTAAGTTGTATAGATTTTGATATTCATACTACTTAGGTAGTCATAATGTCTTGCTAGATACCGCTTATGACTTGTGTACCAAAATGGTTTTGGTTCACTGTCAACGTCGCATGAACCTATTGAGTTACACACAAAGAATGGCTTTGCGCAATTTCAATTAGTCTAAAGTAATGAATTTTTATATGATAAAATTCATTATATAAAAGCCCTTACAATTCGTTATATGATAACTGATTAATAGGGGCATATGTATAATTTGCTTAAACAGCATAAACACAATAGTTGTATTACAAATATGATTTTAAGTGATGGCTTATCTACATATTTAAATAGAGGTTGAAACCCTAAAATCAAATAAGATTTTCGTTTTCGCTATTTTCGACTTCTCTGGATTTTTGAAGAGAAAGAAAAATATTTTCTATCTCTCTTGGAGCTAACACGTCAAATTGTGGTCACTATTCGTGTGTGGATTTTTGATAGAGGACGGACGCTTGAACGTCTTGGAGATCGAACAATCAGAGAAGGAAAACACGGATCAAGGTATGGTTTTACTTTTATAGATCTAGTTTGATGAAATTTATTTTCAATCCTGTTGGGGTTTTTTAATATTGTTTTGAATTTTTCACTACGTATGAACCATAAAACCCAATAGTGATATTAAAGCCATAGGCTCGATAATGTTTGCATGTTTTTGTTTATGTATATATGATATATGTGTGAAAACGTGATCTCGATTAATGTATATATGATGTACATAGAAGATCTATGATAATTGTTATCAAGAATTGATTTTAAAGCATGTTGTTAATTCATGTATATTGGTACAGCATGATTAAATTCAATGATAAAATTCATGTTTAAAATATTTTGATTAACATATGTTTTAATATTGAACTATGTGGATTTTGTATGTTCACAGGGTAAAAGTCATGTTTATGTTAATGTGATTTTAGTGTTAATAAATATTTCGTTATTGTTCAATAATTATGTATGTCTCATGATAGAAATCATGATTAGGTTAATATGATTTAGGTGTTAAATGCATAATTAATATTTCGTTTTTTTATTGAATTGTTTGTTTCATATAAATAATAATCGAAATTGATTTTGATCATATATCTCATTGTGGTTATATGTTAGTATATTTGTATTAGATAGGAAATAAACTTGTAATCAGATAAAAATCACAAATCCTATAAGATATGTGAGATATATAAGAAATTCTAATTGGACAATGATTCAAAGTATCTTAAATACTAATTGGATTAGGATAAGATATTAAGTTAGAAGTAGACCTGAGTTAATTAAAAGTATTTTAATTAATATTTTCAAAATTAAAATAATGGGTTATTTTGATCAATTGGATTGACTAAAATAATGAAAATTTTAGGCAATTTTTTTATTTTCGGAACTGAAATTTGTTGTCTAAGAAAAAAACGCAGAGACACTACTCCCTGTACCCCCATCTGCCCACCGCTCGTTGGCCAGCCAGTAGGACCAGCGATAACTATTCGTAGCGCAAGGAAACTCATATGATAGTCAATATTAGTAAAATTTCCTAACTTGTTTAGTGGTTGTACATGCATTGTAATATGTGATATTTATCGTATTTAATTTATAATCACTAAAACAAATAAACAAATTTCTCTTCCAAATTTTAAGTCAAGTGTCGTCCATTCTCAAACGTTTGTCAAGGTTTCGATCGCATTAATATGGGTCTGCCTCCATAAAATTTATTGTGTTATCTTGGTGAGGCAAGTTAAGTAACAGTTATTCTATTGTTTGAAATGGTTAGACTTGATAAAGTTATCAAAACGGTTTTGGGCTTTAGGCACGATATGAGATAAAACATGCTAAGACATAAGATGTCATAATCTCATTAAAAAAATAACTAAAAGTTATATATGATGTAATTGGTAATAAGTGCCTACTTAAATAACCTAATTTAAAGTGTCATGTTTTAGTTGTCTTGAAATTATGTGAAACATGAATTTTAGTCTCTTAAATTAACCTAGTGTTTTAAGGATGGGTGTTAATTTTGTGGGAGCCCATTCCTCTATACTAAAATGAATTTTTGCATAATCTTTGTTATATATCTATGGCCTCTTCAAATCAGACTAATCCTTTGTCACTGCGATCCGTCCTTGAGAAGGATAAATTGTTTGGGACAAACTTTCTTAACTGGTTCAGAAACTTATGAATTGTTCTTAAGCATGAGTGCAAATTGTATGTCCTGGATGATCATAATCCTGAGAAACCACCAGCCAATGCTTTAAGAGCCCGTGAAGGACGCACATACAAAGCATGTCAAGGACTCAACTGGTGGTGCATGCTTTATGTTGGCAACCATGATTTTTGAACTTCGGAAGGATATAGAATACATGGAACCTAACGATATGGCTACAATGCTAAAGAAAATGTTCCAACAGCAGGTTAAGCAAGAAAGGTTTGAAATAGTCAAGAACCTTCATTCTTGCAAGATGGCTGAGGGTGTGTCAATTAGTCATCATGTTCTAAAAAACGAAGGGTTATATTGATCATCTCGACAGACTTTGATTTTTCATAATCCAAGAATTGGCTACGGATTTGATCATGAATTCATTTCCTGATAGTTATTCAAAATTTGTGATGAATTATAACATAAAAAACATGGAGAAGTCTATCTCAGAGTTGCATTTGATGCTTAAAACTGCTGAGCAAAATGTCAAGAAACTCATTGCTAATGTGTTAATGGTTCAGAAATGAAAAGCTTTGAAGAAAAAAGGCAAAGGTAAGGATAAAGTTGTCAAGGTTGTTGTGACTATCACAAAGCCTGTGGAACAAGTCGAGCCTAAGGTTGCTTCTACTTCACAATCCCATAAGGAAAAGGGAAAAGAAATAAATTGTCATTTATGCCATGCTTCTGGGCACTAGTTCAGAAATTGTATGCTCTATCTTGAATATCTAAACAAAAGTGCGACTACTGCTTCAGGTATTTACTTTATTGAAGTAAACTTGTTTATTAGTGATCCCTGAGTATTGGAGACCGGATGTGGATATTACATTTGTATTCATGTGCAGGGTCTCACCAAAAGTAGAAAGCTAAATAAAGGAAAAGTCATCCTACGAGATGGAAATAGAGCAAAGGTTGTTACGTTGGCTGTAGGATGTTATGAGTTAATTTTACAAGTGGACCTGTGTTAGTTTTAAATAATTGTTATTATGTCTTTGCATTGAGCAGAAATATCATTTCAATTTCATGTTTGGATTTAGATGGTTTTAATTTCATTATTGCGAATAATAAATGCTCTATTTCTTGCAAAGACGTTTTCTTTGCGAATGCTGATTTGTGTGATGGTCTTTATATTCTAAACATGAAAATGTCCATAGATAATCGTATTCTTAATGTAAACACAAAAAGATTCAAGTCAAATTATTTGAGTCAACCCTACATTTGGCATTGTCGTCTTGGTCACATAAATGAGAAACATATTTATAAACTCCCTAAATATGGACTTTTAGATTCAAATCATATGAAACATGTGTATATTGTTTACTAGGCAAGATGATAAAAAATCCATTTACTGGACACGACGAAAGGGCAAGTGATTTATTGAGTCTAATACATACTGATGTATGCGGTCCCATAAACACGAGAAGGAAAACATGGATTAAGGTAGGTTTTGCTTTTGTACATATATTTTAATGGAATTTATTTTCGATCCTGTTAGGGTTTTCAAAACTTTTTTAAATTTTTCGCTGTATATGAACCCTAAAACCCAATAGATTATTTGAACATTAGTCTTATCTAAGTTCAAGTTAGAGAAATTCTCTCTTTTTAAAGATTGTATGCGTTGTAGTGCAATCAGCAAGATAAATATCGCTATTAATTGATTCATGATTTGAACACGACTTAATGATCTATCTAGATAAATAATTTTTGATAAATTAGAAAAAAAAACATTTCATTTATAATAAGAAACTAGTATATATGAATTAAAAAAGCATAATAAAAAAAGTGTTGCATAGAATTATAGAAATCGAAAAGCATTGCATATGATCATTAAAAATATAAAGACTAGTACTTGGATCATCATGAAAGTTTGGGACATCCATATAATTAATATCCAACGAGCCATCCCCGATAGTGAAATTCATCTCAACTGTTTTGCCTTTCTCCTTTAAAGAGGCTTGATAAAGATCAATAAAATGCTTAGGCGTGCGACATATATAAGCCCAATGGCCTTTTAGATTACATCTGAGACATGTTTGGTCACGATTATGAGCATGCCCATTTTCGGCAGTATTTTTCCATGTTTTTTTTCTGAGTGACGTCATTTCGATTCCATTTGTTTTGAAACTTATCACCGCGGAATTTATGATACAGCTTGCCACGATCTTTGCCAATTGGTCATCTCCCCTATCTACGTCCTTGGCTTTTCTTTCCTTAACTATTTTTATAGTCATTATAGGATGCAGAATTTGCTTCATTAATTGAAGAAGCAGTTGTATGGGAGTTATGGTTCTTCAATAAAAGTTAATTGTTTTGTTTAGCCACCATGAGACAAGAAATTAATTCCGAGTACTTTCTAAATTTGCGGGTTCGATATTGTTGTTGCAATAACAGATTCGAGGCATGAAATGTATTGAATGTTTTTATCATTGCCTTACTGGATATATTTTCTCCACATAGCCTAAAATGAGAGGTAATATTAAACACTGTGGAGTTATACTAACTAGCGTTTTTGAAATCTTACAACCTAATATTTAGCCAGTCATTTTGAGCTTTTAGAAATATCACTGTCTTTTGGTGATCATATCGCTCTTTCAAGCTTAACCACATGGTGAGGTCTTCACTTTTCAGACCTTTATGGAGATGATGCAAAGGAATATCAGTGTTTTCGCACGGTCTTGCATTGATGTTTCGGTTCCTTCTATAATAGTTTATCTCAAGTCTTTAGTGGAGATGTATCTTGGCATCCAATTGTTATGACAAATAATTATTGCTAGTGATATCGAGGCTAACAAATTCTAGTTTTTGAAGGTTTCTCATAGTCTGAAAATATGTAAAGAAATTAAAAATTAGGTAAATAGTTTTTCTCTTTTATATAAATAAATAATATACGATTAAAAATATGTTTACAACTTGATTCTTAATATGCAAAATGTACTACTTGTATGAATTGGTGGAACAACCTCCAGATTGAGTAGCGAAATGAAGTCTAATTAAAATCATGCCTCCTCGAACAAGATAATCCGTCTCTTTTTCAATATTTAGCTTTATTAGGGACAAGGCTTACTCATTATCAACCCAAACTCATAGCACTAGTTGCAATATAAAAATCAAGAATAGAGCATAACTAATCATGTGTACTATAGCGAGAAAACTAGTTATGTCACATTGACTTTTGGTTTCTGATGTAAGAAATTGTACATGACACAACTACATAGCATACTTTCGCAGTGGGTGACATTATAATGCATAGTGTATGAATAAAATATGCATATATAAGTGATGCATGTAATAAGAAGAAAGCAACCATAATAACATGAAAATACAACAACAACAACAACAACAACAACAACAACAACAACAACAACAACAACAACAACAACAACAACAACAACAACAACAACAACAACAACAACAACATAGCCTCAGTCCAATTGGGGTCGGCTACATGGATCAAACTATTCCATTATGCTCGATTAAGTGCAATTGATGGTGAGCTTTGCAAACCATTCAAATCTCTTTTAATTAATGCATCCCATATTAACTTTGGTATGCCCCTACCTCTTCGAATTTCTACAGTTTCAATTGAGTCAAGTTTTCTAGTCGGAGCATTTGTAGGTCATCTTTGCATGTGACCAAACTATCGCAACTGCTCTTTCCTAATCTTTATATCAATTGGTGTTACTCCTACTTGTCTTTGAGTTTCTATATTTCTTATTCTATCTTTACGAGTTTTACCACACATCCACCTAAGTATCCTTATTTATGCTACGTTCATTTTATGTAATTGTTGTTATTTTACCGCCCAACATTCACTTCCATAGAGAATTGCTGGTCTAATTGCGTTCCTATAAAATTTTTCTTTTAACTTAGTAGGAATATTTCGATCACAAATCACCCCTGTTGCACTCCGCCATTTCTTCCATCCAGCTTGAATTCTATGTGTGACATCATTCTCAATGTTACCATCATTTTGTATGATTGATCCTAGGTATTTAAAGTGGTTTACCTTAGGAACTTATATTTCCCCTAATTTTACCACTCAGTCATCTCGATGTCTAGTGTTTCTAAACTCACAGTGCGTGTATTCGATTTTCGTCCTACTCAACTTAAAGCCTTTATATTCTAATGTATTCCTCCAAAGTTCTAATTTTCTATTCACTCCATCTTTAGTTTCATACACTAAGACAATATCATCTGCAAATAACATACACCATGACATATCTTCTTGAATATGTCTAGTTAGTTTATCCATAACTAAAGTAAATAGATATGGGCTTAAAGCCCATCCTTGATGTAGTTATATTGTAATGGGAGATTCTTTTGTAGCTCCTTCAAATGTCTTTATACTTGTTACTACTCCATCATACATATCCTTAATAGTGTCTATGTATGTAGCATGCACTATTTTTCTTTCTAGAACCCACCAAAGAACATATATAGGGGCCCTATTATATGTTTTTTCTAAATCTATAAACACCATATGAAGATCTTTTTTTCTTTTCTCTATATTTTTCTAACAATCATCTTACAAGGAAAATCGCCCCCATAGTTGACCTCCCAGGCATGAAACCAAATTGGTTCTTTGATATTGTTGTTTCTCTCCTTATCCTATTGTTAATTATCCTCTCCCAAAGTTTCATAGTGTGACTCATAAGTTTAATTATCCGGTAGTTTGAGCAACTTAGAATGTCTCTTTTATTTTTGAAGATTGACACAAGCGTGTTTCTTCTCCAATCCATTGGCATTCGTTTTGAATTTAAAATTTTATTGAAAAGTTTTGTTAACCAAGTCAATCCAATTTCTCCTAAGCATTTCCAAACCTCTATGAGTATTTCATTTGGGCCACATACTTTCCATATTTTCATTCTTTTCAATGTCTCTTTAACTTCTACAATTCTAATATTGCGTGTATAGTTTACATTTCTTTCTTAGTGTAAGTTTTCATCTATTATAGTATCAACTTGGCCATCATTAAATAAACTATCGAAGTAACTTCTCCATCTCTCCTTAATATCACCTTCGCGCGATAAAACATTTTGATTTTCGTCCTTAATACATCTTACATAACTTAGGTCTTGTTTCTTTTTATCTCTTAATTTGGCTAGCCTTTTTTTTTTTTCGTCATCTCTATTACCTAACCTTGTATATAGATCTTCCATGAAATTTGTTTTAGCTTGACTAACTACTTTTTTAGTTTGTTTTCTAGCTTCTCTATATTGACTGTATACATCTTCATCTTGACACTTATATATTTTCCTATACATCTCTCTTTTAGTCTTAATTGCTCGTTGGACATCCTCGTTCCAGCGCCATATTTCTTTCTCTGGAGGTCCCAAGCCCTTAGATATACCTAATACGTTTGATCCCACTCTCCTTATGAAACTACTCATTTCTAGCCACATTGAATTAGCATCTAAGTCAAGATTCCAAACATTTTCCTTTAGTAGTTTTTCTCTGAACTCTACTTGTTTACTATAGAGTTTAGAGAAAAACTCTTTCCTAGCTTTGTCTCCTTAGCAAGCCTTCTTGAACTTCAAGATCTTCTTTGTGCTAGAGCAAACTCGTACTAATAACGTGTTGTGAATTGAGTTGGAACTTGCTAGAGACTAGAGAAAGAAAATAGAAGACTAAGAACTTCTACTGCTACAAAAAAGAAGAAAAGAAATGAAAGAGTTGGAATTAGAAGTTCTTCATTCAACTTAGTGTGTTTTTACAATGAGGTCGGCACCCTTTATATAAGCCCTTTGGTGATGATGACAAATGTACTTAGATAATGTATACAAGTAACACGTACACTACACGTCATATAACACGTTACAAGTAATTTGATAATACATGGAAGAGTTTGTGTACATTGGAAATGGTTACAAGTAACATGACAATATATGGACAAGTGAGGGTATCATTAGTGAGAAATATAAGTTACATGACTATACAATATGGTTGTGTGCATGTGTGGTCATTCATACTTCACAACAAAAAAAAATGTATAATGTCGTAAATAGTGTCGCACCAAAATTAGTGTAACACTGTTCATCTGCACTATCTACGTAAGATAGTGCACATTAAAATAACGCAGGGTTGGAGCAATACTACACTATTTTGATAGTCATATCAGCTTAACCAATGCTATAATAGCGATGGTCGAAGATGCTCTAAATGACTCTTTTTTTTGTTTGTTTGTTAACTTATTTGGTTTTTTTTTGTTTTTACCATTATGTGGGGCTATGGACTGACACTCAATCAAGCATGAGTCAGCTGCGTGATGGAGTTGTGTGCCTTGGTAGCACGCGCTAACATTCTCCTCATATGGCCTGTTCGCTTCACATTTTAGTGAGTCCTAAGGTCATGGGATTAATTTGTGATGGGACTAACACATGGGTTTATATGGTTTAGTCTCATTTGTGTATCTTGTTTGGTTGGGAGTTTTAAGGTTGAGATTAAATGTGGTTGTAATGGTACATTTACCAAAATACCCTTGCATAAGTAACACCTCCTCACCTCATTTTCACGCGTTCATCCCCTTCTGATGTCGTTCCATCGCGACCTCCTCACCTCATTTTCACGCGTTCATCCCCTTCTTCATTCCTTCCATCGCGAGCTCAATCTGTTGCTAGTGTTGTGTTCTTCATCACGCATTCGTAATGAAGGTGTCTCTTTCATCTGAAGTAAGTTTAACTTGATCGATGATGACTCTCTTCACCTACATATGGTTGTTGAATGATTTGTTGTGTTGTTAGGGTTTGTGTTGTTGTTGGTGAGCTACTGCTGTGTTCTGGTTGGTGAGCCGCTGTGTTGTTGGTGAGCTACTGCTACGTTAAATCCAACCTGCAATGGCTTCATAGTCCTCCCTAATCTTGTTTCCCAAATACTCCACCATATTCCCAATCATGCACTCCAGGGGAACATGGTGCATTTGTATCCAGAAAGCCTCCGTAGTAAAGTCTAGAAACTCCAACTCACCCACCCCATCTAGCTTTACTTGAACGAGGAGTTGGGGATAACAATCATGAAATTTAATCAAGAAGATTGGTTTCGAAATTTTAAGTTGTTCAAAGCCGTGAACCGAGATGAAATTTAATTAAGAAGATGTGAACCAGATCTTATGGATACAAATGCATGACGGGGATAACAGGCTGTGAACAACTCAAAATTCTAGATACAAATCCCCAACTTCATGATTAAGTTCCATTTCTTCTTTATTTCAGCTGCTTGCATCAGAAGCAGGCTATGAACCAAATGATATATGTGATTTTGAGTTACAAGCTTGTGATACTCAACCGAGTGTTCTTGGTGGTGCTATGAAGGAGTTCATTTTCTCTGGAAGGCTTGATAATCTTTGCATGTCTTTTTGTTCTTTAAGGATCGAAATTTTGAGTTGTTCTTCTTAAAATTGTTTTCTAATGCTCCTCTCATCGCTTTAGCACTGTGGAATGGAATTTAATCAATTTCGATATATTAATATTGGTGAATTTTGTTAACAGTAGATGTTATATCAACATTACTGATGATAGATTGCTTAATTTACATGCCATGCTTTAATATGTGTAGAATGATTTGGTACTTGAGATAGGATATATGAAACTCAATGCATAAGGTTGAAAACTATAATGATGATAGATTGCTTGATTTATAGGTTTGGGAAAATCAAAATTAGTTAGGCTAATAGCAAGATACTTGCTAGATAATGAAATTATATGAAGAGGATGTTGCCTCCGCAGGACTGTTAATCATATGTTTATTGATTTGTTATTGTCATCTGGACCCATGTGTTTGTTGCTTGTGCATGGTACAAAGGATATGCAGTTTTTTTCTTTTTTCTGCAAGCAGACTGTGTTCTTTGTTAAACGTGCCAATATCTAATACATTTCAGTGATCATCACTTGCCCAACTCCATGAGAACAAAATCAGATCATGTGCCACTAGATCTTCATTTTTGTTGAAAGTTGTCCTAACACCAAATATTTCAGAGATCTGTGACAAATTTTAGTCACAGCCTAGGTATTGTCGAATGGCGATAACTCTTTATGTTTACCATTTTGACTTCAATCATAGTGAATTAGCAGGAAATAACAACAAGATAGCAAGAGAACAAGATCATGATTTAAATCTAAATAAGGGGAAGGAACTTTTTTTTTACATACCATGCTTTAATATGTGTAGAATGATTTGGTACTTGAGATAAGATATATGAAACTCAACGCATAAGGTTGAAAACTATATTGATGATAGATTGCTTGATTTATAGGTTTGGGAAAATCAAGATTAGCTGGGCTAATAGCAAGATACTTGCTAGATAGTGAAATTATATGAAGAGGATGTTGCCTCTGCAGGACTGTTAATCATATGTTTACTGATTTTTTATTGTTGGTCAATCATTTTAATCCTACTAATCCTACCCCCGAGAAAAATTAGCAACTAATGAATTCAACTTTCACATGTTGGTTTTATCATTATTTGTTTTGTATGCGGTAAATTAGTAATGATGTCAAACACAAGTACTGAACCTCTTCTTTGCTTATAGTAGAGATGGATCAACCTGGCTCACTAGAATCACGCATTCGTAGTGGAGGGTAATTTCAACCCCCGAGAAAAATATTGAATATAAGGGGTAGACTTTCCAAGCTCCTTCAACAATGTGCAGGTGCCTCAACAAAGAAAAGAGGGCAGGGCAAAGGAAGGTGTTCGCGTGAAGATTCGCATGAAGACTCGACCGACAATTCCAAAACATCTCGACGTAAGTGGAGCCATGCAGAGGATGTTGCCTTTGTAAATGTCATGGTTGAGATGGTGGCCAGTGGCGTGTACAAATGCGACAATGGCTTCAAGCCCGGATATTCGAACCATGTTGAGGAGGCATTGAAAATCACATGCCCGAACTCGGGAATCAAGGCCCGACCACATATTGAGTCTAGACTAAAATCCTTGAAGAAAGATTGGTTCATAGTTAATGATATGATATGCGGCATTCGGCATGGTACAAGCGGATTCGGCTTCGACTCGACTTCCAACATGGTCACCGCTCCCGATGATGTATGGGAAGATTACCTTAGGGTATGTCATTGTCGTTGAAGTTTTAATTTTTTATGAATGCATCCTAATGTTTTATTTAATCCAAATGCCATGACTAATATAGTATTATTGGTTGCAGAACTACCCGGAAGCAAGACCTTGGCGTCTAAAGTCATTCCCGCATTACGAAAATTGTTGTATCATTTTTTGGAATGACAGGGCCACAAGCAAGTATGCAGGTGCACCAGAGGATGCTTTTGAGGATGTCAACGATGTCCATGACTCTAGCAGTACTAGCGAGCCATTAACAGCGCCCACTGAAGAGTTTGATGCTACTCCCACATCATCAAGAACGCAGACTACTACGGCTGATGGTCGTGGGAATGAAGCAAAGAAGAAGAGAAAGGTGAGCAATGATGTTTACATAGGTGACCAAATGGTGGCGGCGGCACTAATCGTTGCGAACGAAATCTCCAAGGTGACTAGTGTCATTCGTGTTGAACACGACTTACGTGACTCTTTTATTAATGCTATGGCCGAAGTCCATGAATTGACAGACGTTGAGAGAACAATTTATGGCAGCAAGATTATGGGTCGCGTGGAGCTTATGGCTGCTTTCATGACTTTGCAACCCGAGTCCAGACTTCCTTGGCTACATGCGATGTTTAATTGACTTACGGCATAGTCATATTTTTTGGTGGTCTTTTTTTGGATGGATACAATATTGTTTGGTGGTCTTTTTTTGGGTGTAAGTTTTTTGACGGTTTATGTAATCCAGCTGCAGTAACAATGGCTTCCTTTTTGACAGTTTATGTATTGGTACCAACTTATATATTTGTATTGTAATTTTACAAAATATGTAACATGAACATCATCTCTTTAAAAATATTGCCCTTCTTTCTATTATGTAAATTATTTTTTGCTTCGTTGTTGTCATGTTACTACCAAGCATGTTAGGCAAGCATGTTATGCAAGAAAATATTGTACACTTTTTAAGCTCAATGCAAGAACAAGTTTTGAAATGTGGAGGAGTTCAGATGCCTTAAATGCAATAAAAATATGTCAAACTCCACATATATCTACTACATGGATTAATGTTTTCTTGTTCATACGAGATCACCAAATACAAAATACATCTAGTCAGACCACCACGGATCCATAACATATTCATAACCCGAGCCAACTCTTTGGTAAAGGGCGGACTCGAGGGAACAAGTCAATACGAGGTTCCTCGTCAATAGATGGTGATCGTGGTAGAGGTACTCCTTTCGCCTCGTACAACACTTCAATCCACATTCGCGGTGGTAGTGGTGGTGGGGGGTCTCATATAGTTCTGCAAGAGCTTCCTCCAGTGTAAGTAGATCATGAACCTCCCTTGCAATTGTCACAGCGTGGTTGTACCTGTCAAAACCGGTTATTGTTTCCTCTTTCGTGTCAAAGTGAGCATAGTAGAACATGTCGAAGTTTATCCCTTGTTTGTAGCACTCGTACCACGTTCCATATACACCAGGGTCCCAACCACGAAACACAGTGTACCATTTCTGGTTGCTTCTCATGTCATGCATAAAACATGACGTTTCTCGTCACAAGTAGTGCTAAAATTAAAAATAACATATGGCACATAGCAATGATGTCTAACAGAAGTACTGAACAAGGATCATAAAAATGGTAGCAGTTCACATTTAAGTGGTATCCCACGAAAAAAAGCTCATCGACTTTAACTGTGTTCGACATTAATCGCATCATCTCAATGGTAAGAATCTCACATATCTATGGCAAGGTTGTTGCGAAATGCAGTCCACGCATCAGTTTGTCCCACTTGGCTGATGACTTCAGGCGGTTCATTCGACACGTCGTCTTCAGCCCCAACTCTTGCCCCTCACCACCACGTTATCCAACAAGTCATCTGGTACCTCCATTGTTAGGTAATTGTAAAGAAAGACACATGCAATGATTATAAGTGTAGTCATTTTCACATCGTAAAAATAAGGACTACGTAACACGGCCCAACGTTGTTTCAACGCTCCAAAGCAAGTCTCAATAATGTTTCTTGCCTTTGCGTGACGCATATTGAAAACCTATTCGGGTGTTTGTGCTAGACGTTTGCCAGTTGCCCATCCAGATAAGTGGTATCGTTGACTGTGAAAAGGTACCAAAAACCCTCGACAATTAGAGTACCCTGCGTCGACCAAATAGTAGTTGTCATTAAGAACTTTTAAACCATTACGGCGTGATAAAGCATCCCTCGAAATTCTCCCATCGGCAGTCGACCCTTCCCAACCCGGTACGATGTATGTAATTAGCTTAGATGGTGTACAAGCGCACATGACGTTCATCGTTGGGAAGCCTTTCCTACACCTAAATCGAGCCTTTTGATTGTTACGAACGATGATTGGTATATGTGTCCCGTCAATAGCACCAAGGCATCCCTACATTGGCAAAACCAATGAATTACATAAGTCATATAACGAAGGAGAATTTCTATGACTAAAGCAAAGTAAACGAGGAAGTTTGCCATAATTTGTACCTGAAAATAACTCCATCTCAAATCAGTTTCTTCGGGACCAATTGGCACATGGTGCTTCAAAAGCATACGTTGCAATCATATGAGCGCGTGAATAGTTCTCCTGAAGACCTTACAGACAGTGTCTCCAGACCTTTGGAACCATGTTGAAATTAATGCAATTCGTTGGACTATACTGCTTGTCATTCACCCCATGCTAGTAAAATTTCATTAAACTTGTTTGATTGTGTGTGTTCATATATTAATTGTAGTTTGTTAAAACAGCTATGGTGACCAAAAGGTCGGAACAAAGGTGAAGAAGAAGAACTAGAACAGTGGACGAAGATAAGGGAAACATGTTAAATACATTGACAAAACCAATCGAACGGCGTGACACAGCTGAAGAAGAATACTAGTGAACGAAGCTTACCTTCTCGCGTTTCTTGCTGTTCGATTTCGGCTGTTGTTCGATCGTCTTCTTCTTCGCGACAGCGGTGGTGACGAAATGGGGTTCCTCCTCTTCAGTTCCTCCTCTCATTCTCGCGTTTGTCGCTGTTCGATTTCAGCACAAGCACGATCGTCTTCTTCTTCGCGATAGTGCTTGTGAAGAAATGGGGTTCCTCCTCTCCTTCTCGAGCAAGCAGTGGTGATTCGGTGAAGCAGTGGTGATGCAGGGCTGAATCGGTGAAGGAGTGGTGATTCGGTGAAAATTGGTAAATATGTGAGGGGTAAATTGGTAAACTCCAATAACCACTCAGGATTAGCTCCCACCAAAATTGGTGGTATTGTTTAATCCCTTCTCATGCCCATTAGCTAATCTTGTGGCCTATTTAATCCTCCAAGCGAACACCGGATTAATCAGTCCAGTGTGGCTAATCCGACCTAAGACGATGAAGCGAAAGACTAATAGTTCATATAAGAGGGCCGCTAAGGGCACCCCACCTATTAATGAAGGCACCCAGTTAATGTGGGCACAAATCGATTTACCTGGGGCACCCAAAAATTAAACCCAAAATACCGAAAATACCCCTCGTGCAAAAAACCCTCGCACCCCACCACCCTCGTGCAAACCCCTGGGCACCCCACCACCACCACCACCACCACCACCACCACCACCCTCGTTCACCGAACTCCTTGTGGAAGAATTAATTTTTTTTGAACCGACCAGTGAGAGGAATCCCCGAAATCGTGTTCTCCGTCCCTCGCCGTGTGTTTCTCCTTCGTTGTTCGAGTTTTCTGCATTTTGTAGGGTCCGGTGTGTGAGCCGATTTCGTCTCCAAATTAGGGCTCGGTTGAAGATCGTCGAATTAAGTTACATTTGGTAGAGTAGTTGTAATGTGTGTGTGGCGAGTTTTTCAAATGTAAAAAAATTGGGAAATCGTGGTTCTCGGCCACACAGGCCAGAGACTGTGTCAACTGTCTCGGCCTTGGCCGAGACATAAGCTAATATTTTTGAGAAGTCGCAGTCTCGGCCACGAAGACCGGAAGAGTTAACTGCGTATCGGTTGTCCACTTCCGAGAGGGTCTCGGTAGGCTCGGTCGTCATAGGACGAGAGTCAGGCGAATTGAAATGGTCAATCCATCTCGGTGGTGTACAACCGAGAAATTGAAATAGGACTCGGTTATACACGGCCGATATATTGGAATACTTGTCGGTCATGGGCGACCGTAAATATGGGTTGTTTCACGGACCTGCTTGACCGAGACATCAGGAATGGATGAATTTGAACATTACAGTTTCAAAAAAATCTTTGTAATCGTCAAACTAACAATACAAGATTGAAAATCCAGCACGACAATTTGCACCGAACCTTAATTAATTATAAATCTCCATAACATTCAAACTGACTCTAAAAAGGGTCCATCCATAAGTAAACAACAATCAAAACACAACATCAATCAAAACACATCATAACATTTGCATATACATAGAACATTCGGAAGAATTGGCAAAATTTCTAAATGTTTAGCCGTCTAGGTACAAGCTTTAACCTACGGTGTATCTAAATCTACAACAGGTATGGTGGCTTCATGATCAGCAGTTGCAATGGGCGCGATGTCTCAAAAAACGAATCCATCTCGCTAACCTTTGGCGCAGTCCTCAACGTACCAATCCCACGATGGATATAAGGATGGCAGCGGTGCATTCACACGCAACTGCACCTGTTAAAGTGAACAGTAGAACATAGAAGATATTGTCACAAACCCGATTAAGGGGGAAACAAACCAATTCACAAAAAATCATAGAACTTACCCTAACCCAATGGATATTCCTTTCATTTGTCATTGCAATGATAAGTCTGTTGTGCAATGACGACGTTGGAGTACTACGTAGAGGTAGGAATGTGGAGGCACTCCTATGCGAGAGGTTGACGAGAATGACATTGAATGCGGTGGATACTAACAATCCCATGTCAGAAAGTGTCAACCATTCTTTGAAAGATGCCCCCTCTTGCTTCTCTGGGCAATGCACCGCATTCTTGACCTTCTCGAAACTCGAGCCAAGCACTTCCCGCTAAAGGTCTTCATACCCGATAATCTCATCGTACATCCGTCTACGCACAATCCTCCACCCGTCTACGTCGGCAAGTCCAAGCCCAGAGGCTATACACCTATATCCACAATTCCCATCGGAAACCACATCGATAATGGCATCAACATGTGGCAACCAATCCAGTTCTAAGCAATGACTATAAGCCATGTTAGATCCACTTTGCGTGCGTCGACTGGCACGACGCATTTGTGGGACCTTGCATTTCTTCTGCCTAGAAGCTTTTGTGGAGTGGGAGGACTCAAATCCGATTGGAGATTGGGGTGCCTCCGACACTGGGGTGCCTCAGGTTGGAGACCCCGGTGTCCTCACACTCGCATCCTCAACTTCCTGCTCGCATTCCACAAAAGACGAAGGTGGACTAATCTCCCTGAGCTGCTCACTTTCAGTCCCCCCCCCGCATCCTCAACTTCCTCCTCCCCCTTATCCAATCTACCTGCGGTGTCGTGATTGTGCCTCCCACAAATCACAGTGACATACCATAAGGAGTCAGCATTCTCCTTGACGTTAATTTGGAAAGCGCATCCACATTTCTTCGTACTAGTGTGAGTCCTCGCCTTTTCATCATTCCTTGATTTCTTTAAAAATTTTGCCGCTTTCCCCTTCCCTACTCTCTGAGCCAGTCCCCTATATGTCTCAGACCTCTCACAGGCAATTTTCACCCTTCCCCTTCGCTTAATGCCCCCGGCATCCGAGCGCTTCGTTACTAACACAAACTTGTTCTCCCCACCAATCATTTGAAGCCATGAAATAGTCGCTTCTCGAGAGGGGAATGGCTTAGAAGGTGTAAAAGTGTCATTGTAGTCTGAAAAATTACTAGATAACGGCATTACCTGCAATACAAACAGTGTAACATTATAATCAACCAAAATGTACAGCACAATCACAAAAAAACCCAAAAAAATAGGTTCTTGGTTGTACAGTGCCGAAACTTTCTTCATAGTCTCGTTTACGTGCGACCGAGAGTTACCAGTACCCTCGGTCGTTCCAGACCGTGACCTACGTGAAACCTCTCGATCCTCTGCGACCGAGACATTACCATACATCTCGGTCCTGCGAGGCCGAAACAATCGCGCACCCAGACAGATACTTCGGATAACCGCAAAAAAAACACAAAAAATTTGCAAAATTACCTCAAGGACGACCTCCTCTGGCACCGAAGCATTACGATCCTCCATTATACAGTGGAAACAACTTCAGATTTGAAGAAATTACCAAACCCTACGTTGACAAACAAATCATCGTTTTCACTGTTATACACAACTAAACAGTTCAAAAAAATCCGAATATGGTTGTCAAACATTGTTACCTCGCTGTCGGACGAGCAAGAATCGATCAGCTCTTCGTCAAACGCAATGTGGATGTGGCTTTGTGGTTCAAACTTGCTGGTAGGGTGCCCTAACTCCTTGTCGAAATGGTTTGTGGGGTTTGAACCATTATATATATACAGGGGCAAAGTGGTCTTTTTCATTTTTACTGAAATTTTTACAAATAAGTTGGGTGCCCTCATTAAATGGTGGGGTGCCCTTAGCGGCCCTCTTCAAGTAATTAGCATCACAATGTTACGAGGGCCGCTAAGGGCACCCCACCTATTAATGAAGGCACCCAGTTAATGTGGGCACAAATTGATTTACCTAGGGCACCCAAAAATTAAACCCAAAATATCAAAAATACCCCTCGTGCAAAAAACCCTTACACCCCACCACCACCACCACCACCACCACCATCACCGAACCCCGAGCACCCAACCACCCCCACCAACACCTTCACCGAACCCTGAGCACCCCACCACCTTCACCGAACTGTTGTGCAAGAACCCATTTGGTTTGAATCGACCATTGAGAGGAATCTCCAAAATCGTGTTTCCCGTGTCTCGCCTTGTGTTTCTCCTTCGGTTTACGCCTTTTTTGCAGTTCGTAGGGTCGTGGTGTGAGCCGATTTCGTCTCCAAGTTAGGGTTCGGTTGAATAGTTAAAGAAATGGGAATTCGCGGTTCTCGGCCACACAGGCCAGAGACTGTGCGACCTGTCTCGGCCTCGCATGGCCGAGACAGAAGCTACATTTTGGGAACTCGAAGTCTCGACCGCAAAGGCGGAAGAGTTCACGTGTCTCTGCTTACGCATGGCCGAGAGTACTCTAGTTCTCTCGGCCGAGACATGACGAGAGCTACAATTAGTGGTAGGTAATGTGGTGTCGGTGGTGTACAACCGAGAATGTGCTCATACTCTCTCGGTTGTACATGGCGTACCATACCGTGACCTAAGTACACCTCTCGATCCTTTAGACCGAGACATCACCATACATCTCGGTCCTGCGAGGCCGATACAATCGCGCACATCGACAGAAACTTCGAATAACTGCAAAAAAAACACAATAAATTTGCAAAATTACCTCAACTTCGACCTCCTCTTGCACCGTAGCAGTACAATCCTCCATTATATAGTGGAAACAAGTTCGGATTTGAGCAAATTACCAAACCCTACGTTGACAAACAAATCATCATTTTCACTGTTTTCCACAACTAAACAGTTCTAATAAACTATCATATGGTTGTCAAACATCGTTAACTCGCTGTCGGATGATGTCAATCCGCGAGAATCGATAAAAAGTCGACAAACGCAGTGTGGATTTGTGGTTCAACCTTGTGGTGGGGTGCCTTTTTTTCTTTGTCAAAATGATTTGTGAGGTTTGAATTACTATATATACAAGGGCAAAATAGTCTTTTCCACTTTTGCTGAAATATTTACAAAAACTTTGGGTGCCTTCATTAAATGGTGGGGTGCCCTTAGCGGCCCTCCAATGTTACTCGTAAATTACTCGACTCAACGTGTCATGATCTCGTGATTCCACGATCGTGGACCATCAAGACTCCCTGCGCAACAAAACATTGTAATAAAACACTCCCGCTTCGTGCCGGAATCACACTCGTACGGACGGACGCCCAATCGCCGAGTTTCTATTTCTTCTACTCTCCGCGCCTCTTTTTCTTCCCTGCTTCGACTCACAGCGCTCAAACAACAACTCAATCTCCTCCTCTCGCTCTCTCCACACAAAAAAAGCCCTAATTCATCAATTGTTTCAGGTGAGTTTGATCTCTATATAAACTTTTTCCTCAAAAGCTTCTGTAATCTATGTTTTCGATCGAATTTCAAGATTTTGGTTGTTCGTCGCCGATTCATGTTTGTTTTTGGAGTTTGCAGAGCATCTACGGCTCGCGAACGACCTGCATTGCGGTTTTTGGGTTGTTTTTTAGTCTATTGTGGAGTGTTGAGTGTTCGTTCTCTAAATCTATGAATCAGCTCGATTTTAGCTTTGATTGCGTTGCATGTGCTCTATGTGGTGCTAGGTTTGTTCTAGTTTTCTTGGATTTGTTCAAGAAGTGTTGTTTTGTGGAGTCTCGTTTGTGCATTGTTGAATTTGTTATTGAAGGTTTGGTTTATTGTATGTGGATTCTATAATTCGCTAGGCGGAAAGGAAAGCAGCAGAAAGGATTGTGAGGTTGGGGATGACGCTTTTCTGATTTGAATGTGTTAATCACTTTGTGTCACTTCTCTCTTGCTTTGACTAGGGTTTTTACTGATTCTCGAGGTCTCAGTATTGTGATTGCTTCATAAAGATTTTAGTTCAATATAATGCTAGCACTGATACTGTCCCCGACTTAACCACCTTCAACTCAAAAGGTGTGGGGTTTTACTCCACAAGGTCGCGGTGCTATTAGAAAGGAGATCAACACTTATATACTTCTCCAAGAAGCCATAGATAACCGATTGTGAAACTAAATATTTCGGTCCACACATCTCAAGAATCTCCACCTTGAACCGAAATCCATCCAAGATGGGCGCATTGCATGATTTGTCATCACTACCATGTCGAGGGTGAGCAACTCGAGGCACACTTGCGATCACCGATAGACATGCTTTGTCTAAAGCCGAACCATTGGCTCTGATACCACTTGTTGGGGCAGTGAACCCGCGCACGCAAGAGCGCTCGTGGATCTCCACTAGGACTCCAACATAAGAACTAAACTCGATTTCTCTCCTCTAATATCCTCCATTAAATAGAAACTAAACTTCTAATCTTACAAGGACTCCAACAAAGGGACTTCTTATTTAAATCAATCTCTACTTCTACGCATGTAATGTTTTGGATAAGGCTTCACATCTCCTACATCAAATATCGTTTATATCTTATAGATAGCACGCTAGTTTTAAGTTTTTTAGTTGTTTTAGAGGAGACATCTCTGTTTGCCATCCTATCCATTACGAATTTCTTGCATTATACTACTATCTTTTTCTTTCTATCCTTACTTTGAATTCATTATTTCTATACCAGAGTTGAATGATGTTTGGTTGTTTACTGCCATTATTTTCTTCATGGTGGAGGATCATTATATACACCTAGGACAATCAGTATTTGCTGTTACACTCCCTAGATGATGTTGTTTTGCTTTCACATTTGTTCTTTCATCGACTTTGACTGAAATTAAGTATATCTGATGAAGCAAAACCATCCATCAACTTCACAAAATGGCCCAAAACTGAGTTAAGCATATCTGGAGAGAGGAAAAATTGTTTTCTACGTGGTAGTGGATGCATATTTTTATGGATCAATTCATTGCACCTTGTTGCTTAAGGAGTAACGGATATGTGCTTTCAATATTAATTTGGAGTTCCTCCTGGTGATTTCTTACAATTAATTAATCTGATTATTTATCTTTATTAAGATTTAGAAAGAACTGTTCCAACCATAACATGGCAAATGATGTGATGGAGCAAAAAGAAGGAGCTATTCAAGTACATTCTCCAACTCCAAGTCCGTCAGTGAAGGTGTCACAAGAAACAGTAGAGTTCTCTAAGCGTGCACCAATCACCCGGGAAGGTTATGGTCAGGATGGAAAGCACATTTCTTTGCTTGGTAATCTTTTCAAGGTTTCAATCAAGGCTTTGGATGGGACATTCTATCAATACAACGTACGTTTTTATCTAAGCCTCCATATTTATTATTTATTTATTTTAGCTTCCTTGTGGATAAGCCTGGAGTTAAATCCATTAACATGCAGGTGTCTATTACCATTGGAGATAACCAAGTTGTCGAAGGCAAAGATATTGGGAGAAAAGTGATGGATAAACTTTATGAGACATATTCTTCATTGATTGCAGGGAAGCATTTTGCTTATGATGGAGAAAAAAGCTTGTACACAGTTGGCCCACTCCCACAAAATAAACTTGAGTTTGCAGTGGTGTTAGAGGGGTCATATGCAAAGCGGTTTGTCATTTTCTAATAAAAACAAAGACATTATTTGGAAAGTAGGATGTTTCTTTTTAGGCACAAATTCTCATGGTTTCTTTGTGTTATCAGTGATGGGAGCCCCGGAAGGGCTAATGGTAAGAGAACCAAGCACTCTTCACTAGCAAAGACTTTTAATGTGGAGATCAGCTTTGCTGCTAAATTTCCTATGAAATCAATTGCTTTAGCTCTCAAAGGAAATGATGCAAGCAAAATTGATGATTCATTGAGAGTGCTTGATATCATATTGAGGCAGCACGCAGCAAAGAGGTGTGTTAGCTGTTGATTTTTGCTTTTCTTCACCCTGCTATGATATTTGGCCAAATTTAGCTTTTTCCTAATAGAAACTTTTCTTTTGAGCACAGGGGGTGCCTTCTTGTGAGACAATCCTTCTTTCATGATGATGTGAGAAACTTTGTCGATCTTAGTGGAGGTGTCACTGCTTGTCGGGGTTTCCATTCAAGTTTTTGTACCACTCAGGGTGGTCTATCCTTAAATATGGGTATATTTATGTTGTTCCTATTTGTTCACAATTTTTTTTTTTTAATATTGCTTTAGTCTTTCAATGATTTTAATCTTTTTGTAGATGTCTCTTCAACGATAATCTTGACCCCTGGTCCCGTCTTGAACTTCTTGCTTGCCAACCAAAATGTGAGGAATCCTCATCAAATTGACTGGGGAAGGGTAAGAAAGTAACATTTGTCATTTCCTTGAACTTTTCGATTTTGTGTCCTTTCTTATTTCTCTTTACATAAGGTTTTGTGTGGTACTCTACAGGCTAAAAAAATGTTAAAAAACTTGATTGTCAAAGCAACACACAGAAACATGGAATTCAAAATTATCGGGTTAAGTGAGAACTCTTGTGACGAGCAATTGTATGTATAATTTCTTTTGTCGGTCGTCTCTTGACCTAAAGTTTTTGTTCAATGTTACTGTCGATTGCATTACTTAATTTATGCAAAAAGGTGGTTTCTTTTTTTACTGATCAAAGCTTGTTAATTTGTTGCATCTGATTGTAGTTTCACGTTGAAAGTGAAAAATGGAGGTGGCACAAGTGACGAGGATCAAACTATTCAGACTACTGTTTATGAATATTTTACTAAGCACCGCAATGTGCATCTCACTTATTCTGCCAGTATGCCCTGCCTAGATGTCGGCAAACCAAAACGTCCAAACTATCTTCCATTGGAGGTAAGTAACTCGCATAAGCTAAGTTGTTTTATGAAACTTACCTTATTTTAACTTTTTCTGCATTTTATGGAATCTCAGCTTTGTTCATTAGTGTCTCTACAACGGTATAAGAAGGCGTTATCGACCATGCAAAGATCTTCTCTGGTTGAGAAATCTAGGCAAAAGCCTAGAGAGCGTATTCAGATTGTGATGGATGTCGGTGATCTTTTGCTCAATGTAGCTCTTGTTCTACTCTTTAAGACATTTATCTCCTTAACTACTTAATTTACAGGCTGTTCGGAACAATTGCTATGAAGATGATCCAATGCTCAAAGAATGTGGTATTTCCATTGAGAAAAGTTTAACTCAAGTCGATGGACGTGTTCTTGATGCTCCAACAGTGAGGATCTTTTTTTCTTCAACCCTCCCTTTTGCTATTGCTTTCATTGGATCATCTGTTCAGTTCCAAGTTGTAGTTAATGCCCTTCATGTTTTACCATGTTATGACAGTTGAAGGTCGGAAATAATCAAGATTGCGTCCCTTCTAATGGACGATGGAACTTTAGAAACCAGGTAATTTTTTTCCCTTTTCTTCATTGTGGCGTTGCACCAAATCCTTGGGGCAATTGAGCGTACCATTATTTTCTTGTTTACAGCGACTACTAGCACCAAAGAAAATTCAGGGCTGGGCGGTTGTCAACTTTTCAGCACGCTGTGACACCAGCTATCTTTGCCGGGAGCTTATCAATTCTGGGAGGAACAAAGGAATTGTAGGCTATACTCTTTTTGCATTCTGCACTTTTGCAATATCATTTTCCTCTCATCCCTCTTCAGTTCTCTCTTTTAAATTTCAGTTGTTTGTCAATATTTTTTAATGACTAAATTTCTATCTTTCTATAGGATATTGATCGGCCATACGCAATAATTGATGAGGATCCTCAATTTAGGAGGTCTAGTCCCATGATGCGAGTTGAGAAAATGTTTGAAATGCTAATATCAAAACTACGTGTTCGTCCTGACTTTCTTCTCTGTGTTTTGCCTGAGCGAAAAAATTGTGATATTTACGGTTAGTTGGTCATTGCCTGAACCATCTAATGTGATAAGCTGAATATAATCTTCTGATGTTTGTGACAATTTTTGCTTTTTATGTTCCTGTGAATTATATAATTGATTCCTATTATTTTCAAGGTCCTTGGAAAATGAAGAACCTTCATGAAATGGGAATTGTCACTCAGTGCATCTCCCCTGTGAAGATTAATGATCAATACCTGACAAATGTTCTTTTGAAAATCAATTCCAAGGTAAATTGGGGAGTCTCATATTTGGCCTTGTCATTTTGTGTTTTGCTAGTTTACTATTCTAATTAATGATCAATACCTAACAAATGTTCTATATCTTCTTTTACCATTTTTTAAGCTTGGAGGTATGAATTCTTTACTAGCTGTGGAGCATGTGCCTGGCATTCCTCTCATAAAGGAAACTCCAACAATGATCTTGGGAATGGATGTCTCTCATGGGTCTCCTGGTCAATCAGATGTTCCATCCATAGCTGCTGTAGGTCACAAAGCTCTTGTTTTAAAGCTTATTAGTCTTTCTGTACTGTTTTTAGGCTTTAAGTGTTGAATCTATTGACAATGCCGCGTCACAATTCGTTGTATTCTCAGGTTGTTGGTTCTAGATCTTGGCCATTGATCTCAAGGTACAGAGCATCTGTGCGTACACAATCGCCAAAGGTGGAGATGATTGATTCCTTATACAAACCTCAAGCTGATGGCGAGGACAGCGGCATTATGAGGTTCACTTCTATAAATATTTGATAAAATAAATGATGGGACAATCGTTCTGCTTAGTTTTTGATGATATGGCTTGCTGTGCATTGCAGGGAGCTCCTCATTGACTTTTACCAGACAAGTCAACATCGTAAACCAACACAGATTATCATTTTTCGGTATGTTAAGTACATACTTTAATGTCTTGCATCATTTTTCAGTATGTTAAGTACATGCTTTAATGTTTTGCGATTACTCATGATCAGTTGTTTCTTGTTGCTTGTTCTATTAAATGATTTCATGTTGGTTTCCATGCCCTTATTTTCCCTTTTCTTGTAGGCTTATGGCCTGCTTAAATTTGCTCAAGTATTATTTGTCACAATGCTTGTAGTTGTATACTACCTACTTTGATGTTATAACATGAAGAGTCAATTTCTAGTAAATCATGGCAGTACTGAGTCTCAACTTCACATTGCTAATTTGCTGTCTCTATCAAAGCAAGCATCAAACGCATTAGGTTATTATGATATTATAGTATTTATTTTTTCAGCATCATCGCCAAAGCATCTCTAGTGAGATGGATGAGGCATCATTTGGCAAAGGCAAGGTTGGGGGAGGTTGTGGCCCTTGTGGATTCGACTCCTGTTGGAGTCAAGTTGATTTCTTATCAATTTCTTTTTCCAGCATCATTCTAATGCTTGCTGTTTGGTTGAACTAGATTTTGAATTCTTCATCTCAGTGGGAGTTACATTTAGTTTCTTATTAGGATTCTAATTGCTCAGTTTGGTTTCTTTGAAAGTTTTATGTGAATGTTTTCTGATTATATAGACAAAGAGAAGCAAACAAGAACTAGCAGATCTTATACTAAGTAGGTGGCACGACTCTATATTTAACTTTAAATATCCTGAGCGGAATTGGAGGGGTTGTGTTTTGCTTTTATATTCTCTGATATTCTGATGTACAAAAACAGTTTCCAAGTGCAATTCTATCTGCTTTGTGATGGTGCTTTTCGATTTTAAATTGCACTTTTACTTCATTTTATTGCTATCTCCTGCTAGCAAACTTCAGTTTGAACTTGGTCAAGATGTTGAGGCGGCTTTTGTACTAAGCAACTGCATATTACATATTTTGAGTGCTTAATTTTTCTCATTTGCACTTCCTTGCTGCTATTCTGTCATAGAGTTAAACAAATGTTTTAACTGGTTGCCTTCCTTATTTTTTATTTAGTAGAACTTCAGTATATCAATCTATTTATGGCTTTGCATGTAGGGATGGAGTGAGCGAATCTCAATTTAATCAAGTTTTGAATATTGAGCTGGAACAGATTGTGAAGGTTGGTTTGGCTCAGTAGCACTTTTTTTATTTCATGAATGACAATTTATGCTTAAGTTGGTGGACTTTTCATACCTCAAAATGATATACACTGGCTTAGTTGGTGACAAAGATGACTGGTCATGCCATACATAAATTGCACTCAATGCTAAAGGCGCATTTTTCTTGTAGTTGTGATGACTAATATTTTCAGAGACCTTTGAAAAAAAAATGCCTCTTTAGTAAAATGTTGAATGAAAAGTAAGAAATAAATTTATTCATGCAAAAGTTGTTAGAAAATGTTTGCGTTTTGGGTTGCCTAACAACTTAACTGGTGCAACAGTTTGTGCTTTATTGAACAACTAGAAAGGATAAATGCATGATTAAAAGAAAGAAATATATCCGTCCGAATATTTTTAGAGGTAAAAGTAGTTAGGCTTGTTGGGTTGCTTAACTACAGCCAAGATGAGGTTTGTGCTGATTTCAATTTAGGCCTGAGACCGAGAGCTTTGGTCAACACTTTACTCAGGGTTGAGATTAACCTATAAAGCTTACCACAGTCTACCAAAGTTTTCTCTATCCATTGCGGGGACTATTGGTGCCTTCTTGACTATTCTCTTTTACTTGTTTGTGACAGGCATTTCAGCAGATGGGGGAGACTTGGCTTCCAAAATTCACAGTTGTTGTGGCTCAAAAGAACCATCATACAAAACTATTCCTAGCAAATGGATCAAATAATGTTCCTCCTGGTATGTCACTTCCCCCAATTACTTGTATATGTGAAGAGTACGAAGGAATAACCGAGAAAAGATTGTAAATTCTATCTAGTTACTTGTGATTAGTATTCATGTGGTTACTTGCATTTTCAGGAACTGTTGTTGACACCAAAGTTGTTCACCCAAGGAATTATGACTTTTACATTTGTGCTCATGCAGGGATGCTAGTAAGTTCTTTGGCACACATGCCATTGTTTCTTTTACTTTTTGGAGTACACTACGTGGTCACTTTTTCCCATACCCTAGAGCCACACAATCACTTATAGCATGTTCGGTTGGGTTGATAGGATCGTCTTAATAAGGTTGGACTAAGTTGCATTGGATTAGTTGGCTATGGATTAAGGGTAATCCAAATGTGGGGACTTGTTCGGTTGGGTTGATCGGAGTTTAAGTGGTGTAGCCCAAATGATGTTTCTACCCCTCGCCATATAAATAACCCAACACAACCGAACTCACATCACTTGCGATCTCAAACCTCTAAAAAAGAGTTCAATAATCAAGAATTGGTGCTAAACCGTCTAACTTATCACAATGAATTGTAAGCATTCGTGCTTTCTATCGAAGAGTTAGGAAATCAACAAAAAATGCAGCAACAGCCGCTGGACCATAAAGGAAAGGGATGAGATAGAGCCGAACGAGAGAGGAGGAGATGCTCAACGTTTTCAATTTTGAGGAGATATCGATTTCGGCTTTGAGGTGTAGAGGCCGAAAACGTTGATGAAGTATAGAGTGTGAAGTTTAAAATAAGTGAGGGCAAAATGGGAAATAACATTTTCCTTAGGTTGCATTAGCTAGTGAGTGGGTTGAGGTTCGCTTTATTTAGTCCCATGGATACAATACTATGTAATCCGTTTCACTACCTAGTCCACCTAAGCGAACATTGGACTAAAAGGTTAATCCTAGGATTAACCTTTTAGTCATCCCAACCAAACACACCTTTAGGATCATGTGATATGCATTGAGATGTGTGCACCCGCATCTCCATACATATGGCATAAATCCCATTTGTGGATGTGATTTAAGGTCATGACTGGTGAAATTCCATTTTTATTTTTATTTTTTTACCTTAGTTTTTTCCCCTTTTTCCCTTTGAAATTGAGTGTTATTCCATTACTGTCCTGGGAAAAAAACAATGAAGGGATTAATTATATTTGTCACATTTTGAAACTTGATTTTTGTTGTTTGGGTTATTGTTTTTCATCAAATAACCATATCACTCATAGTGGGGGTTTAAACTATCACTGGTGGTTGAATGATGCAAGGGATAGCTGTTAGGGTAGTTTATAATTTATTGAAAAAAAAAAACCTTGACTGCAATGTGAATATTCATACGACCAACGGGCAATCTGTTAGTATATACTTGGGCTACTATGAGGGTGGTGCACAAAAATTGCAATTTCTTCCAAGTAAAAGTTCGAATTAGCTTGTTTGCCTCTTGACTCAAGTTGTGTATACTTGTGAATGACAGGGAACATCCCGCCCAGTTCATTACCATGTCTTGCTAAATGAGATTGGATTCTCCCCTGATGAGTTGCAAAAGCTTGTGCATGACCTTTCTTATGTGTAAGTTGAAATGATTTCTCTCTGCGTTGTTTTGAACTATTCAAGTACCATTATAATTGTTGATTTCTTGTGCTTCAGGTACCAACGTAGCACAAGTGCTGTCTCCCTCGGTAAGTTCTGCCTTCTAAATGCAATTACTATTAAAGGTTCCAATTCTTGCGTAATTTGTAGCAGCAGACGCTGTTATAATCTTTTCGTATGGTTTCTTCTGTTTGACAAACGTGATAGTGTTATGATCTTTTCATCATCGTAGTCTTATTGCAGCTTTTAAAAAAAAAATAAAAAATCCTTATATGATGTTATGGGTTTGTTTTGCAGTTGCACCAATCTGTTACGCCCATCTTGCTGCGCAACAGGTGTCCCAGTTCATTAAGTTTGGTGATTCTTCGGACTCATCATCTGGTGGAGGCTTTACATCAGCTGGGGACATCATTTACCCAGAACTTCCTCGACTCCATGAAAATGTTCGGAGCTCAATGTTCTTCTGTTAAGGTCAAATCAACACACCATTCTTTCTCAATTTTGTTGATAGTTGTAGGCACGAGCCAACCAAGGGGCTTATATTTTTGCTTATAGAGGCAATTCGGTGTGTATATGTCAGAAAGTGTATATATCTGGGCAGTAGGCAGGTTCATGCATATTTAGTTGACGGAATCCTGCACTCCCACATCAAACTGTTCATTTTTGTCAGTCCATTAAATATAATGAAGTGATTCGTTTCAAATATCAAGTGTCAATTGCTTTCTTTTTTCTTTTTTTTCTTTTTTTTGACAACTGACTCCACAATATGAGTCCAAAATGGGATTTTCCCAAACCTTGCTTCTTACCAATGAACGCTTCATCCATCTCACCGGAGATGCTCCAGCGAGTGTCAATTTCATTTATTTACCTATTGAGAGCCATCTCTGAAATTAGTTTGCATTTTTTCTACTGTCTAATGTATCAGTCACTCTTCACATTTCAAATCTTTACGTTGTGCAAAATGGATGATCAATGATGCACTGCAATTAATGTTTGTTGAATCAGTTGTTTCTGCAATTGAAGACAATTTGCAAGCTGCTCTAGTTTTTGGTCTTTGACCTCCCGGTAAACATTATATAAGGGTGAGTGATACTAGGCGAGGGAATGAAAATTATGTAGACGCACATTAGTTAAGGGGTGTCAGAGTCTCGTCAAACCCCAATTTCACCTTATGTTGCTTGCGACATTTAGTTTGTGTCTGTTTCATCTTTACACGGGCCATGCCAATCTTCTTGTATCGTTTCAATTTTATCAGTGCTTGCAACATTCAGAGTCCTTAGACCTTAGAGACTTTTTAACTTCTTTACTTCGTTGGCCAGTCTTACAGCCTCAAACAAGTTCTTTGCAGGACTTTTAGATGTGTTATTAGCAACTCACTAGTCACTACGTATTTAAGGGCACTGGTGACCAGTGACCTATATATATATGAACCAGGTGGAGGTGGACCTCAGCAGTGACGCACTGATGAACGAGTAGGGAGGAAAATAAAGTAGAAATGTGAAGAGTTTGCAGGGATTTTTTTTTATTTTTTTTTTGAACCAGTCTTCTGTTGTTAGCTGAGTCAGAAGGTTAGGTGAGATGAGCGTTAACCGTTCAGCAACGTGTATTGAATTGGGTCATTGACAGGACCCACCACCCACCATTCGTGAGCCAACATTGGTGCGGACGAATTGATTTGAACCCTGAACTCTCACCACCTCTTTTTGGACGGTCAAAAAAACCATTACAGGACAAAACAATAAGTCAAGTCCCCAAAGAAGAGTTCATATGTGCATTTATTTGTGACTGGAGACCTGTTTTTGTTAAAAAAGGTTTTTTTTTTTCTTTTTTTCTTTTTTACCTTTTATTTTTGTTTTTGTAGACCAACGTGAGTACCTTTTCCCAAGGAGTGCAAAGCATCTCTACGGAGGATGAGCATCATTGTCAAATTTGTCAAAGGAAAAGGAAAAGTTGGGACTTTTGACTCATTTCGGGGAGGAGGGTGTTGTAATTAAATTAGTTTTTTACCCCAAAAAAAAAAAAAACCACTGTGAAGTAATATTTAAGAGATTTTATTAAGGCCATGGCTGTTTTGACCCATGCACGATTTGGTCTCTTTACCTCATTACTTCACTATACCTCATTTTTAAAATTTTTAACTACTTTTATCTCATTTTTTTTTTGTAAATTATTCCAAAACTACCCATCACCCTCAACGAATGTTTACTGCATCTCTTACCCTCATCTCAACGCCCTTCAATTTTCTCTATTTCTCGATTTTAGTCATCGTAAAGCACTTGTACTAAGTCACCAAGTGTCGTAGAAGTTATTTTTTTATTTTTATTTTTTTCGTTGAACAAGGTTGGATGCAGTTGCGTTGTATCCAAGAAGTGAAGAAATGTCGCTTGCAGGTTCGACCAACTTCAACTAATAATGTGAAGTGAACTCGGTTTTAATTGGTGATGGAGGGATTCAACCGAGACCTCTAAAAAGATGTTGGTCATATGTGTCTGACACTTCTTTAGAGCTGTCAGTCCTGTGTGGCCGACACTTGTGGCTAACAAAAACTAACAAAAGAATTTCAAAACTCCTAAAAATACATGATAATGACCAAAAAAATAATGAATTTTGCTTGGAATCGCTTGATATTTTCGATTAAATGTAGACTATGTACTCGAAATGCAAGATTTAACCCTCAGATCGAAACTTTAAATCCAACAACAAAATCACAAACAATACCGACTCAAAAAAGTAAAAAACTAAAAAAAAAAAACCACGAAATCGACACGAAAAGAGATAAGGAATGCATCCACAGTGTCGAATCAATGTAGTTTTACTCGGATTTGGTTGAATTTGGGTTGGTGGTGAGAATGCGATTTAAGAGAAAGGTGAGTGGGTGAGTGAGTAAAAACTCTTTTATATATAAGGATAGTTAGGTCATTTCACTAAGGGCTAAAAAAAAAAAACAAAAACAAGATAAAAGGAGCAAAACATAGATCCGAATAGTCTGGGCTTAGCGCAAAAGGTGAGTATTCATTTTTTTCCGAGAGAGGTTACATTATGTTTCATTCAATTCATGGCATTTGAGATGAGTAGGTAATAACTATTACAACACTTGGAACTCAAATCCTCCCATCACTATTCTTCAACGCAGATATGCCGCAACAACGCTAATCCAAAAGCTTTTTGCAACACCTGACATCAAGCATATGTATAATTGCAATAACATTTGTTAATTTAGTCTACCAAAGAAAATATTTGCTAGCAACTATCTCAAATTAGTACAAAAGTCTCCCTCATTGGAGAAAGGGTTGGAACACAAACCTCATGGTTAAGGGTTCTCATCCTTACTAAGCGCTCTGTTGGTCAAAAAGGTGTTTGTTATTGACAAAGAAGAAGTGATATTTACACGGTCCATAAAAAAATAGTACTCCAAAATATTCTTACTTTCTTTCTGTTTCATGGTCAACAGGTTTAAGTTAGAGATTTCTAATTAAGGGACATCAACGCGATCACACATTCTACCTTTTTTTTTTTTTTGATGTCATCAAGCACATTCTACCTCCATTTGTTCTTACCTAAACAGGTCAAGTCAAATTCTAGATACATCCGATGTTATGCTTATTGCTTGACTGCAAAAAAGAGAGCTTTTAGTCTAATTTGAAGAGGACTAGACTTTTTTTCCAAGCGGAGCACTTGACGTTACAGGACAGGAAAGTAATAAGACGTACGCTCCGTTTTATAAGCTAATCAAGTATATAAGTGATGATTTCTTCTTAACTAGTACCAAGACTTTTTGAGATAAAATCACACCTATAAAAATTCACACCTATAAAAATGAAAAGGTGATCAAGTTGGAGCAATATCGGCACTGGCCCCCAGTTCGATCGGGGCTTGTACCCCTTGGATAGAGTTCGGTCTAAGGTGGAGGCCTTTTACCTATAAAAATTGAAGTATATTTTTGGGTCTACACCAAGCAAGGTTAGATATGAATCATATGATAGGTTTAAAAAGGGTTCCAAGCCCTAAAATTCCATCTTTTACGAGCCTTTACATAGGGCATTATTTAAGGACAATCTAATCAATTGTTTAACTCATTATGCTTAAGAATATACCAGTCGAAAGGAGACACGAATTATAGCAAAAAAGTTGCAATTGCATATTACTATTACAACCTAAACCTAATGTAATTGATTGTAGGGTCTCTCTGATTTGACATAGACACCATAACTTTCTATTGTCTTTCATTTCTCTGCAATTCATCGACATGACTCCAAAAATAAAAATAAAAAAGATTATAATTTTATCGCTCCCCAATTAGATAATTCATGTATGTACCATAACTTTCTATTGCCTTTCATTTCTCTGCATTGACATAACTCCAAAAAAATAAAAAATAAAATTTCATCCCTTCTCAACTAGATAATGCGTGTATATAAATACTTATTCATTATAAATTTAGGTGTTGGATAAATTTATAATTCAAATAGAACAAAAAAGTTAAGATTTTTTTTGGTAAAAGAAAAAGGTGCAAGTTAATTGTACAACAAACCCGACCTTGAAGTGGATTATAATTTCTAAAAGACTTAAAATCTAACTCTTTTTTCCAGGAAAGAAATTACAATATTTGCTAAAATAAATATAAAAAGGACTTAAAAAAATAAATAATCAAATAATAGAAATGGGTCAAACGGTGAAGGGAGTACTTGGTAATTTTCAACCGTAAAAAGAGGAGTAGAGAGTCGTCTCTGTTTCTCTCATTTCGCACGACAACAAACCTCGGCGATTAAATCGGCCAACGCAAACAAACGAGATGGCCGATTTATTGTCGATTTCGTGTCCAGCGGGCCCCATCTGGCCCCTCCTCGAGACCAAACCGCAGCAAAACTCGTTCGACCACGTGCGCCGCGTGACCCCCTCTTTACCGGCCCGGTCCGGTTCTCTCCGGTCCCGTCCGGTCCAATCCAAATCCTACGGCCCACGTCCAACACGCCACTCGAAGCAGTTTCGCGCGCATTTACGGTGACGATCACAACTCCTGTTTATTTAATTTTAATAAAAAACAAAAAAGCATTATTTGAATTAATATTTATTTATTAATTTTCCATGACTCCCTCTTTTAAAAGGGCCTCCGATTTTTGCGAAGTTAGAAACTCAGAACCGAAACGAATAAAGAAATCAAATCCGTCACTGAATTCGGTTTCTCAGTTTCTATTTCTCGTTCGCAGAATTGGAGACCAAGACACAGAGAAAGATGGGGTGTGAATCGCGTGATGTGATGTGATTTGATGCGTTGCGATGTGATCTCTGTGTGTGTGTGTCTCTCTCTCTGTGATTCGGAGAATTTTTTGATGGTTTTCTCGTTCAAATTGGTGAAGATTTCGCGGAGTTTCTGTTGATTGTAGCGGTGTTTTGTGCGATCGTCGTGTTGGTGTTGATTTTGTTGATCAATTGAGGTTGTTGGTGGTTGTGTTGCGATTGGTGGTTGGACCCGAGGGTTTTGGTTTTGGTTTTGGTTTGCGTTGTGTTGTTGATCTTTGTTTTGGTTGTTATCAATGCCGGATAACTGGAAGTTTCAGAGCAATGGAGTCGCTACTTCTTCGCACGCCTCCGCCGAGAACCTCGAAGGTATTGCGTCTGCTTTCGATGTCGTTTCGATGTCGTTTCGATGAGATCTAATGCGCTGATTGTTGAATTTATGTGAATTTATTGTGGTTAATTTGATAAAAATCTCAACTTTAGGAGATAATGACTGTTTTACCATATATGGAGAGGGGGGGAAGTGTTGAGGATCTTCATTGATTGTGCTTGATTTAGGATTGCTTTTTCAATGAGGTTGCTTTGGTTACAATGCATGTGTTATTTAGTGAAGGGATTAGAGGTGAATTTGTTGGGTTGTTGAACTTTGTTGTTTTTGCGTTGTAGAGGGCATGTGGAACTTGAAAATCCAGACCCAGGATGGCCAGGACGGAGTTGCTGCTCGCGTAAACTCACCGTATCCAGATCGCCCTGGTGAGCCTGATTGTATCTATTATTTAAGAACGGGAGTTTGTGGTTATGGAAGCAGTTGCCGTTATAACCATCCGGCCTATTCTGCGCAGGTGAAATACGCTTTGGATTTAGTTTTGTCCTCAATGCAGTTCGTGGCATAAATGCTGGATATGTTTATTCCAATTCAACATTACATCTTATAATATTTTATCTGAAAGACATGATTTTTTTATTTGTTTAAAGTGATTAGCTGTGTTGTGCTTGCTCTTTACCAGTCTTCTAATTATTATTCTATATTTTAAGTATTAGTTTTTGACACATTGCCCTGGTTTTACAGGGTGCTTCTTATAGAGTTGAACTACCTGAAAGAGTTGGGGAACCTGATTGCCAGGTACATTCTTATCCAGTCGAGGTTATTCACTGTGTAGCAGCTTTCGAATTAAATATGATATGGAGAGTTAAATTAATCATAAATGAGTTGTGTCAAACATGGTAAGATATCCTCATTATTTGAGTTTTGCACATTATGTTCCTGCATTTCTTTTCTCCTTGTTTCAACAGTTTAGGTTGTAATATATACCCTTCAAAAGTTCAAATGAGTTTTTTTCCTATGCGGGAATTCTGATACTTCAGATCAGATGTGAGATCAAAATTTTACATTCACCGCCTTGCCACCAAATGGGAGAATAGAAACGAAAAATGTTGTTCAATAATCAATATCAATAGACAAAACAAATTTATTTACTATGAGCACCACATTTGGATTAGAACATAGAAAATATTCATTTCAAGTTTTCAACTTGTTGTTCCTGGTCTTCAAGTATGGTTTTCCTTTTTGGCAAATTCATGCCTAAGTTGCTAGTGGACATAGACTTCTTGTTTGTGTGTTGGCTCGCAGTTTTCAAATATGGTTTTCCTCTTAGGAAAATTTATGCTAATCGTGATTTTTTTAGTGTCTTGGGATCATTTCCTGGAGTACTTGAACCCTTTGTTTGAAAAAAATGAGCTGAAAGGAAAAAGAAAAGGAAAGGTTAAATGAGGAAATCCTTTGCATGTGTTATCACAGTCGAAATTATTTTGGAATTCATGAATTGCTCATGCATTTGGTTATTTTATTCTTTAAGAACCCACAATTTTCACAACTGCTCTCTCTTTGCTTTTTCATCCATTTGCGGCAGTACTTCCTGAAGACAGGAGTGTGCAAATTTGGCGCTGCATGTAAATTCCATCATCCTCGTGACAAGCAAATTGCTACACAGATATCTTTGAACATGTTAGGTCTGCCAATGCGTCAGGTATTTAGTCTTATTTACTATACTTTTGTCTTTGATAATTTGAATGGTTTGAAAAGCTCACCATCAATTGCACTTAATTGAGCACAATGGAAAAGTTTGATCCTTGTAGCCGCCCCAGTTAATTTGGGACTGAGGCTATGTTGTTGTTGTTGTTGTTGTTGTTGTTGTTGTTGTTTTGTCATTGATAATTTGATTGAATTGACGATCCGCGATGCAGGGACTCAATGTTTTGTTTGCAGATTAGTTTTCTGTTACTGTATTGTTATTCAGGGATTCAATGTTTTGTTTACCAATTAGTTTGCTGTTGCTGTTTGTTATCGGATACCTAATGTAGCTTCTCAATAGTTATGCTTCTTTTCACATTCTTGTTCGCTTTCTCAGGATGAAAAGTCTTGTCCATATTACATGCGGACTTGGTCTTGTAAATTTGGAGTTGCATGCAAATTTCATCATCCCCAGCCTGCTGCTGCTGTTGGAACTATTTTACCTGTACCTGGAGCCACTGCTTATGGGTCTACGGGCTCATCCATAGCACCTGCATCAAGTGTACCATATGTTGCCGGGCTTCCCGCATGGTCTTTACCAAGAGTCCCATCAATACCTGGTCCTTTTATGCCAAATTCCCAGGCTTATATGCCTGTTGTCCTTTCTCCTTCACAAGGCATTCTACCTTCACAACGATGGAGTGCATATACGGTCAGTAGCTGATCCTCTTACATTATAGATCCTTATTAACATTTCGCAATGTCGATATCTAGTGCATGTTCCTATGAAGAAGATATAGTGTATGTATGTCGTCATGCAATTTAATGGAAAATGCTGACATTTAATAAGTCCCTAGATCAATGTTGTTGAGTCAAGATCCTGATAGTTATCATAAGTAGCCACATGAGCCCCAAGAGATCCCATGAGTCGTTTACCTACATTGGCCACGTGAGTTTATCAATTGGTTGAAAAGTGACTTCTGATGGTATTCAATGTTCAGTTTCTTTTTTTTTTTTTTTTTTTTTTTTTTAAATTGTGATATTATATGGATTGGTTATATATAGCTTATAATACTTCTTATGGTTGTTCTTTTTATGTCTTAAGTTGTTTTTTCCTAGTTAAATTTTAGTGACCTTGGTGCATTTGGTTACTATTTCTTTCTTCTTTTTGGTATTTTTAAATTAATTCCTTATTTCTTTTATTTTTTATTTTTTTACATAAGAGACCTCATCTTACACCATCCAAATCAACAGCCCAAACTCCCATACGGGGAGTCTCATAGTCCCATTGCTAGTAAAGGCGAGGATATGCCCAACCTTTTTAGCTACCACTTGGTTGACATTCCTCTTCTTTAGGTTGAATTCTAATCTTGTATTATCTTAATATTTTTACCTCTCAGGTGCATTATCTATCAAAAAATTGATATTAGCTGTAGTTTGTTTTTGTTATAAACTAGCTTTTAAAAGACAAATGAAAGAATTTATTTTGATACGTGCAAATTAAGGCTATTTTTATCTATGATATAATGCTTTGCGAATTTCATTTATATCTATTCATAATCTGGTGTATTCAATGACTTGCCATGTGAAAGTGATCAACAAGGATGCGGTGCTGGCTTAACCTGGAATGATTCTTTTTTTTTCTTTTCTTTGTTTCTTTGTATCTTTTGAATCACATAAAAGTATGTATTGTTTCTTTGACCTTATAAGAAACAATAGTTTCTGGAGGATTATCTTTGGAAATCCACCTAAACCAATTGGGTAGATCAAGAAAACGTCAGCTATATAATGAGCAGCATGCTTTCCACATGTGTTGCTTATCTTCTTGATGCCAGGTATCATGCTTCATTTATAGTGAAGACATGAACACTTACTGTCAACAGTTTCTTGAATGAAAATTTGAGTCCATTCTTGAACAGTGTTTGGGATTAGTGGGATTAATTTTCAAATAGTACTATTAAAGAATCTTATGTTCCATGAAACTCTCTTGGATGTAATGGCAAAGTTAGGAGGTGGATTTCAATAAAAGAAGTAAAGTCCTGCTGACAAGTAGGCCTTCATCTGCTCTTTGGCTCAAGTGTTTGGAGAGTACCATCAGGAACAACGGTTATGGGAGTTTTTAATATTGAATGGTGTAAATCGTTGATATGATTCTAGGATTGGGTTGTTGAACGACTGAGAGAAGCTCGGATGTTGATATAAATTGAGTTGTTTATGTTATTTTAAGTTATTGTCGTGTTTTTTAATTGGACTGCTGGTTTACTCTGTTGTTGATTCTCAGCCTTCTGTTTGTTAATACAATCTCTGTTTTTTCTTCACCATAAAAGAGCACCTTAACCTGGATTGACCATTCAAATAGCAGGTTGTCTTGGAGCATGATCCATGCTTCGTTTACTGATATGCGTGATATCCTATTAAAAGGTTCAATGCACATAGATGTTATTGGCATTAAATTGAAATTGGCAACTCAAAATAAGATCAACAACTTGGAGGGTGGGAGTCTTTTTAGGAGCAGACAGTCTAGTCTCCTCGTTATGTAAATGAAAAACAAAATGTTGTTGCTTGCAGAGAATGTAGTTAATTTCCATTTAGGGTTCAAGGTTGGTAGATATTGTTTGGTTGTAGATGGTTGTAGGATGAATTAGTCTGTCTGCTGAAAGTAGGCCCTTTATACTTGTCTTTTTGCTTATGTTCATACTGAGCCTTTTTTGTATTCTTTCCCTTGTTAATGTTATGGTCAATCTCTTTTTTTCTGATAAATCTATAAAAATGTCTATCATCTGTTTCTAAGTGCTTTTAACTCTGACCTCCAGCCTGAGAATGGTTCAAGTGGCCTAGGAAGTTTGCAATCCAGTTCCATCCAACTCTATCCTGATAGACCAGAGCAGCCAGAATGTCAGTATTACATGAAAACTGGAAGCTGTAAATTTGGATCGGCTTGCAAGTATCATCACCCGAAAGAGAGGCCTTTGTCAACAGAGAATTCTTTTGGACAATTTGGACTACCCTTGAGACCTGTAAACTCCCACTCACTATTATCATATTTTGGTTCTTATTATTATCTCCGACTATATGATTTTTTTCGTTTTATATGCAGGGCCAGGCTGTGTGCTCATATTACAGTATGCATGGACAATGCAAGTATGGCACCATGTGCAAATATGATCATCCCTTGCCATATTATAACTACTGCATGAGTCTATCCGCACCGGACCCAATTCTCTTCTTTAATCAGAAGAAATCACCCACCTCTCGGTCGCCTGAAGCATCCCCATCTAAATCACTTAATTCACCCAATAGGACAAAATCGGAAGAAAGAGACACCAAAGATGAGAGTCCTGATAAAAATGCCCCCAAAGCCGCATCACAAGAAGCCGCCTCTTCCACACTTGATGAGAATGAGACACCAACTTCATTGAATACCTCACAGGAAAATTCCAACTGAACAGGTTTTTGTATTCTGCTTCCAAATTTTCCTTTCTTCCCAGTTTCGTCACAGTAAATTTTTACACGTGCCTCCTATACTCCTTTTTTCGCCTGCTGTGCTAAAGCAGAATGCCATAGGCTTAGATGAAGATTCAAGAATTCAGTGAAGGCCAGAACAGGAAAGGCTCTTTTTTTGCGGTGAATAAAACGCAGGTGAAAGATGTTTACTTTGTTCTTCAATTGTTTTTATTGCTTTGCAACTTTGATTTCTGTAACAGTTAAGATGGTTTTAACTTAAAAATGATGAGTAAGATATTGACACATTCGGCTCTGCCATTTGTTTTGTGCTTTGTCTTCTACCACCTTTTTTATTCTCTCATGTTCTTTAATTATCATCAACATTTTGTGGCGTGCCTCTTGTCTTTTTGAAAGTATACGCATTTGAATATTGTTGCTTTGTGAATCTGTGATGCAACAAAGGAGAGAGCCAATTGTTCAATCTGTGGTTTCAAGGGTTGGAAGTGCATTTTTTTGTGATTTGTGAGCTTCTGCTACAGGTGGTCCTTGTGATCAGAACCATTGAATAAGTTAAAGAGTGAAATTAACAAGGAGGCCTAGAAATAATTGGCCACTCCAAGGGGACCTTGACCTAACCTAGTCCTTGATTGGGTTGGTGGAATTACAGGCATACTAAACAATACTTGTAAAACAGTACGACACTTGTTTCAAGCAAATCTGTGTTTTTTCTGCTTTACCACATGTATGGGATTTGTTATTTAAGATTTGGACTTGAATCTAGATCAAGTGCTTGAAAGAAAGCCAATTGATAAGCCCCAGTATTTTTCAAGGTTATACTTTTTTTTTTTTTTTTGAAGCCCAAGGTTATACATTTATTAGAACGATAAAGTATTCGTAGACTAGTAGTAGCTCCCGGTTTATCATTTTTTTTGGTCAGAAGTTTATCAATTAAATGCACCCTTAAGTTAGTGGATGGAGCAAAGCGAATTGAGATGATGAACTCTATTCAAGCGAGTGTTACTAGACGCGGTTAGGGTTGGATTAGGGATGCAAATGGGTCGGGCAGGGGGTGGGGACCTCATTTTCATATTCGTATCCACTAAAAATTTTATCACTCATATCCATACCTATTTGAGGATGAATTCTTATATCCATCCCCATACCCATCAAATCTCCGTGGGTATGGGGAATTTTTATGGGTAAAATGTTTTACTCATTTCATTCTTCACTAGATATCACCGTGACAATTTTTATGAGAGTTTTTGTTGGAATGAGGAATCCCAGTGGGGAAATTTTTTTCTCATTCCACTTCCCATTGGGGATTCTCAAAAAAAAAAAAAAAAAAAAAAAGAATTGTAACAAATAAGGTGTCAAATATACATACATAACAAAACAATTGTTGAAATTCCCACAAAAAAAATCAACATATCATACAATAAAAACTCTAACTACTAGTGCTAACACTTATAATTAAGTTTCTACAAAATCATTGGCATATGCAAAATGAAAAGTTTAAATTCCAAATATTTTTTAAAGTCACTATCTTCTTAAACCACCAAGTCATCAACTTTTTCTAGTACTTTTAATCCTAAAATTCTAAAATATAAATATAGTCGCAAACCATTCAAAACAAAACATATAGTTTTTAATTAACCAAATAAATTAAAATTCTAAATCTCATTAAGAGGTTTTAGTGTTTCGGAGAGGAAACTATATAATATTATGGAATATTATATATAAATAATAAATATCATATGGTGTATAAATTGATATATGGGGACCCCTTGAGGATCCCCATGGATATATTTTACTACCCATACCCATACCCATGTGGGTATGAAATTTTGTACCCATCCCCACCCCAATTTCAATTTAAAATCCTCATATCCGTACGAGTAAATTATCATCACCCGTGGGTATTCTCCTACCCATTTGCATCCCTAGGTTGGATATTATGTGAGTAAAACAACATTCATTACTAGGACAACTGGACAAGAGAAGCTTATAATATCGTGTTTGGTTGAATGCAACAATTTAGGCGCCTACTCCGCAATCCAGTCCATCAGTGTGGATTGCAACTTTTGTAATTCAGTCCAGTTTAACAAACTCAAGATCGAACTAGATTTGCGGATTCACAGATTTCATAAACCAATAGCTTAAATAGACATTGAAGTTGAATTTTGCTCTCAAATGCATGATGTGGATTGGATTTTAATTTTGGAATTTTATGGTTTTTGCTATATATATTTTTGAGAGAATTTCCGAAGTGGTTATGAATTGCGTTGTCTAGACGTAGACAAATTGATAATAGACATCGTCTAATATTTTCACGTAAAGTCAACTGCACATTATTAATCCATATTTGCATTGAAGAAGGGTTTTTAATTCCAATATTCATTGCATCATATGTGGCACACATTGTCCTCCAATCCACATTTTCATTGGAGATGCTATCATTACCTCACGTTTGCCTAGAAGGCATATGAAACCAGCATTTAGATGTGTGATGCTAACGTGAAACTAAGATTTCTTTGCCTATGAAAATATTTGGTCAATTAGGAGTTAAGAGTTAGGGATCGTGATTGAAGGAGACAATCAACATGGAGCAATATATATTACAATCAAATGCGAGATGGATTACGAATTTAAGATGAATAATTTGAAGCTTTGTTGTTGTTAGAATCAAACCCACAAAAACACGCATGGGAAAAACAAAATCAGACATCAATTTTTATTCAATACTAAAATATTTACAAAACATGGTGCAAAAAGCACCACAAGTACACATTCGAAACATGCAAGCTCTTAACATATTGGGGCACATTATATATCCTTCAACTCTTAATTCATCTCAAACTCTAAATTACAATCTCGCTGCTATCACAAAACAATCAAATCCCACTAAAACTTAAACATACCAATTAGACACCAATTAAAATATTAATTCCTAATTAGATTAGAATATAGAGTTTGAACTAAAAACTCAACAATTGTTGTTCATGTTGTTGTTGTTGTTGTTGTTGTTGTTGAAACAAACATGAGGGTGGGATACACAAGGAAGCCACGACATTTGGATTTAATAGTTAAAGAACCGCACATGCCCTAAGAACTAATGGCTTGTTCGGTTCATAGGATAGGGTGGGATAAGTGCTGGTACTAAATAATACTGGTGCTTAGTTCTAGTATAAAATTGTCCATAAGATTATTTTAACCCACATGATTGAGAAAATTTAAAACCATGAATTCAATAGTATTATTTTATCCCAATCTTGTTGACTTTCAAATGACCAAAATGCCTTCATCATAAACACCCAAAACACACATTCATTTACTATACTCGACTCTCCAACACCAAAGAACTTATGGTGTGTGATATTAGTATATCAATGTAGCACTATACTTACCGTCCGCGTGCAAATCAAAGCAACAGATCGTTTCCATGATCATGAATTAACACTATCCATCGATAACATATTTAGTACTACTAAAATTTGTTCAAAATTCAACCGCATTTATTAATTATATCGCGCGATTCTACGAGACCCATCATTAAATCTTCAATTTTCATTCATATTAAGATAAATAGACAATACACAACATATCATAATTATTATAGCCGACGAGTTCACTTTGAATTTTTTTCACTATTCATGAATTTTGTTCACTTAATTTGATGGAAAATGTGATGGTTCAAGTTACATTTGGTTTGCTTAATGAATGGATTTATTAGGCTTCTGCTTCTGAATGACTTTGTTTATGTGTCGTTGAAGTTGCTTTGATATGTATATTTGGCTTTGTAAGCTTATCAATGATATGAGAATGAGTTTGTAGATATAAAAAGGCACTTTAGTAACTTCGCCTATTGAAATCAGGTATAATCTCATTCTCTATACCCCTAACCAAACAAGTCCCTCTATTAGGACTAATACCCAAACCCATGTTATAATCCCAGTGTAATATAATTTCATGATCTTTGGATTATTTTACATGTGAACCGAACATACCATAAGTAGTGAGTTTTGACAATGTGATTTATATGCCGACACTAAGCCTATAATGAAAGGGAGAGCGAGGCCTTGTCGAAAAATTAAATCAATGAATGATAAAAAAGCATGTGCCAATAGTATGATTGAAATCTATATTTAAATATAAGTTGGAGCTAAGAGAAAGTTCAAGTGCATCCTCCTTTCAGCAATTTAATTTTTTAATTTTATATATTTTAAGGTATTTATTTATTTATTTGTATTATTGTTGTTTCAAGGAATGTATTCATTTCCCCATTTATCGGATTTACTTATAGTTTGAATTTGACTGAAATAACGATTAAGTGCATTTTAATTTTTTTTAATGAAGGATTACTTCAATGCGTTAAGTATCCGTTTCGAATTTTACACATCCATTCAGTTACAACAACATGATTTATACTATTTAGGGCACCGAAATCACAATTAAGTGTATTTAAATTCTTTTCTTGGTTAATGAAGGATTGTTTCAACGCATTTAATCTACGTTTCGAATCTTACATCATCCATTTGGTTAATGCAACATCATTTATACATATCATTAATCTTCTCTTTATATATGTATATCATAGGTTCACAAGTACTACAGATCTAGCAACATCCAAGTACCTCTCTCAGAGTTCTTCACACAAGAATGCAATGTTGTGGAAATTGTTGAGTTGTATAACACTCCAAAACGTAGCAGAGATCTTGCAGTGTGATTAACAAATTTTCATCTCTATGTTCGTTGTTGTGAGGATTGTTCGGGATGTTCGTTATGTACGTGATTTATAACTAAATATTTTTTTACCCTCTATTGTATGTTTTTTTTTTAAGAAATATGGGTTGATTATTGTGAATTGTAATTTTAATTGTAAAAAATATTAAATTATATTCATGTAAATTAATTTATTAACTTTATCTTAAAGTTTTAATAACTTTTGCGCAGAGCGCATGAAATCGACCAGTTTATACATAAGAGAAATGCCATCTTAGATAAGAACGTGAATGCTTATTTACCTAAAAACCTCAATGTGAGTTAGATATATGACTCATCGTCTTTTCACTCCTCCACTGACATTTAGGTTTTTTTTTTTTTTTTTTTCCAATAACAATGAGGCATTCTTAACCAAAGTTTGACTAAGCTCTTCCTCAAAACCCTTTAACTCGAGAGATACTTAATATGGGAATTTAAGTATGTGCACCTCAATGCTTACACAGGCCCCATTTATTCCCAATTGTATGTGTAATGACTCATATGCCCTCCAACACAAATCCACATGAGAAACAGGTTTCTTGGGCACCCCACTCCATTTTGGTTGTTGAAGAAACCAAACTCCACTACCCTATTCTCCCCGACCGATTTTGTTTTCTTCGTCGGCGATTGGACACAACGTTCTTGGATCAAAGAGTGCATACAAGGTTGGTATCTACCTATTTTTCTATTTTTTAAGGTTTAAGGTGTAACGACCCAATTTTATTAGTGTCGTTATTTAAGTTATTTTCAAACTCGGATGCCAGTCCAGGACCACGTGGACGTCTCGGATAGGCTAAGTCCCAGCTGACTGGGCATAAATGGTTATTTCTGTTTGTTGGTTGAATATATTGATGTATTTAATTTGAATAATTCTCATATTACATCACATGAGTGAGTTACTTTGAAATATCGTATAAGGATGTGTGACAGGTAACGCCTCGTAAAACATATCGACGCGAGTACTGGATAGGTGTAGTATGGGTATACTAAGTCTTATAATGCTAATTTAAATAAAATGACTAGAACAAAGGTGAATATGTCATAAAATAGATAATCAAACTTTAGGCTAAGTCATAATAATAGGCTATATCAAGGATTGGTGCACCTCGGGATGCATATCGAGACGCGGGGCATTGGATGTCGGGTAATTGAGTACTAGGAGAAGTGGTAATAGACCAATATAAAAATGCCTAAGTCAAATTAATTAAACCAATTGTTTACAAATGCATATAGTTGGATGGAAAAACTGATATCATAGATTTGCTTCGAGATTCGCTCTAGAATGGAATCCTAAGAGATTTGAGTTGGAAATTTGTGTCAACAAGATGGAAGTTAGTGGAGTAGGAGTTAACAAGGACCATTAGATTAACTCCGAAATACATGAACACAATTGATTCTAAGATAACCTATATGTAGTTAAGTTAGTGAGAAATCTCTTCATGTAACAATAACAAAGTTTGTTCTTGGGGTAGAGTGCCGAAAGATTCAGCAAGAACTACGAGGAATGGAGGCCATCTACTAGAGGAATTAAGCTAGGAAGATCAAAACCAAGGAGATCATCTTCTCCATCTATTTTTTTTAATGAAAATGAGCTTCAAAATTTGGGTCTTGATTCAAATAATGAATTTCTAAGTTTGGTCACTGATTATTTTAGAGTCTATTTATGAATGGAGAGTTCATTATGTTCACCAATTAAGGATTTGAAACCGATTTTTCAAATGGATTGTGTTCTTGAAGTTTCTTGATACATGCATTTTAAGTTTTCGACATATCCTCAGTAATTTGAGCATAGCTCTCTCATACAAACTCCAAATTGGGCATATCATATGCCGTTGGAAAGTTTACTTAGAGACGAACTACTTTAGTTCCGACATATTTTTGAAATTCAAACTCTTTCAAGCTAAAAAATGCTTTGTAATTTGATGGTTGAAATGTTATTACGAGATTTTTATAAATGAACTTTGACAAGGCATTACTCTTTCGATTCTTATCGGATTGAGACAATCTTTTATTACGTTGTTGTTGGGTATGTTAGCTGCCTTATGACAGAAAATTACAATTTTTGGAACTACAAATTGGAAAAAATGATTGTTACAAAATTGATGGTTGGATTTGATTTTAAGTTGATCTGTTTTAGTAGAAGTTTGCCATCATTCTCGTTTTAAATTAGAATTTTGCCAACCAAACATTTTTGGAAGCTAAGACATATAGCAAAACCTTTCTTGTTAAGTGCATTCGCTGATTTGGAATTTATAATAATCTAATTTGTGCTGCAACATATAATTCCAAATTGAAAGTTGAAATTTTATTTAGTCTTTAAGAGGCTGTTTTGGGAAATAAAACTCTAAACTTAATTTTAACACCTTAATTCACCCTAAAACACTAGAAATGGATCCTAAGGGACTCGAGGGCTATGGTACGGTAGTCGAGAACGTAGTGGGGTCGGAACAGGGTGTTTTGGGGCTTTGAAGTGCGATTTAAGGTGCGTAAATCCCTTAAGAAACACATATTGAGTATTTAATTATTTCAATTGTGCTATCTTGTATTCTTTGCTTCATTATCCATGTTCCATCACAGCTTTTATTTGGTATAACAATTGGTAGTTTTATTGGGTTTTATTCGGATGTTATGCTGTACGAGCTCTAGTGTGCTAGACCATAGTACATGTCACTTGCGCCCTTGGTGAATGACAACATAATTTGCTGACCTCATAAGTGTATGGGTTTGGCGGGTTATGATATGGATCAATCCTCCGCTAGTAGTCCGGATGTGAGTCATTATGGTACGGGTCGCTGAGATCATCTGGATTGACGAAGTATAGTCCAATTTATTACATGTGACACAATTTTTTGGTTTCTATTAGTGTTAGTTATGCATGCGATTAACTTACAGTTTTCGATTTATTTCCGCATGTTTATTTAACATTATTCTTGGACTTTCTATTATTGAATGCTCAGTGTTTTTTTTTTTTTTTTGGATCTTACTTAATGGACTCGTCATCTGTTTTGTTGTGATGATTTAGTGCATATTCTAGTACCAGTAAAGGAAAGGAGGTCTTAAGCGACTATCTCTGATTGCCTACAGTCCAGGACTTACTAGTACGTATTCATTTTGATATTTTGTTTTACATTTAGGATTATGGGAAACTTGATAGACACGGTACATGTATATATTTACTTTTCATAGTATGTTGTCGCCTAATTTATAATGTATTGATTCCGGGTTTTGCACAGTAGGACTAATGCTCTATATGACTTGAAAGTTATTAAAAATTTATCGTTATGCTATGTTAAGACTTCTGCTGTAAATTACTGGTTACCTATTTGCAACTCTGTAAAACACAAGCCATACTTGTAACTTAATGAATATCTTGAATAGTTGACAAAAATATAGATAATATGATGACTAGCATGCACATCAATGAGCGTTGAAGTGGCAAGAAACGTCGGTAAGGGTGCGGGACCCACGTAGCATTCACCCAGTGGCTTCGGGGTGCGGGGTCACCACATAAGGAATGGATTTTAGTGTGTCTTGGTGAGTTTTGGTGTTGACAATGGTGGTTTGATTCGTTGGTTATCTTTGACATATAGGGTTTAGTGCGAATCGTGTGTGCTTTAGTATTCAATGGATGAACAAGACGCAAGTGTGGCTGAATCGAGACAGTGGAAGTTTTGAAGCTTCAAAGTGTTTAATGTTTCACATTTTCGAATATAAAATGGTGCACGATCATTTTGGTTACGAGTAGTACCACACACATCTTGGAGGATGACGACCGAAACTAAAATTATAGTCTCGGTTGTTTGTAACAGAGACATATTGAAGCGGTTTTGGTAGTTTGTAACTGAGACGTATTAAAGTGTATCGGTCATGATGTACCGAGACTCAACTTATGTTTCAGACTTGTACTATAGAAACTTATGTTTTTTTTTTAAGGTTTTTTGAGTTTTCATTTGAATGCTTATGATGTTCGACTTTTTTGGTAGGAAGTACCATCAACAAGTGTACCATCACTAAGTGTGCCATCAACAAGTGTACCATCGGAAGTTTCTTTGAAGACTTCTCTCATTTTTTCGCTCGAGAAGTATTGTTTCAAACTAGATCCGAGGTTTTCTCCTAGGCTCAAGTTACATGTAGTGTTAGAAAGTTTGTCTTAGTTACGAAGAAGTCTTATGCCAGATGGAATGGTCGTAGAGGAAGGGTCGCAATTATATGTGAGAGATCCCAAATATATATGGGTCATTCCCAAAGAGTTGGATTGCTAAGGCTGAACTACTTGAGAAAAAACCACCAAAGGTGAGAAACAAAGAGGAAGAGGAAGATAACGAATACCGAACACCGATACAAAAAAATGTCAGTGCCCTTTTCTTATCGAGATCAAGGAATCCTTGAACTCATTTTGGTATGTGAGGGTGGTCTATGACAAGCACAATCATGAAAATGCGAAATACTTGGAAGGTCACTCATTCGCAGGAAGATTGACTCTGGATGAGGCTGTTATTTTAGATAGGATTAGTAAGAGTAATGTTAACCCACGAAAAATCATGAATACTTTGAGGAAAAGGTATGTGAACAATGCTTCAATATTGAGGACAATATACAATGCACGACAAAAGAATCAGATTAAAGAAGTCGGTGGGAGAAGTCAATTGCAACAACTTTTACACTTATTTGAGGATTATATGTATTTGTCGTGGCATAGGAGGGTCACCGGATTGAATGTAGTGACAAACTTATTTTGGGCACATCCGAACTCCATCAACTTGTTGAGGTGTTTTCTATTCGTTATTCTCATAGATTGTACATATAAGATCAATAAGTACCAGATGCTGTTGTTGGAAATTGTTGGGGTCACTTCGACAAATATTACATTCTCGATTGGGTTTTGTTCCATATCATCTGAGACTAGGGCTAACTACATTTAGGTATTGGACATTTTGAGAAGTTTACTAACGGGTGGTCTACACCTAGCGTTTTTGTCAGTGAAAAAGAATTGGCCTTATCAATATAATTGAAGATATTTTTCCATAACCATCTCACCTTCTTTTCACGTGGCACATTGACAAAAAGGTATTGAACAACACTAAAAAGATGTTTGGACTAAACGAATGCTTCAAACTCTTCAGTGATGGGTGGAATGCTTTGATGTATGCTAAAATCAAAGTATCATTCGAGCTTAGACTGACTACTATGCGTAATGAGTATGTAGATGTTAAAAGTTTGCTCAATTATTTGAAGAAAACTTAGTTGCAGGATTACAAGAAAAGATTTATATGTGCGTGGACGAATTTAGTTTTTCATTTTGGAGAAATCACGACGCAGATGGTTGAGTCTACGCATTCCACTCTCAAAAAATATATTGGCACTTGTATTGCAAACTTTAAGTTGCTCAGGGGGTGTAATTCATGGAATGCATGACATACAATATAACTAAATCAAAATGTTATTTGAGGTTAGTCTGAATGTTGTGCAACATGGATATAAGAAAAAGAAAGAAGAGAATAGAACTTCATATTTTGTAACTATCTAGGAGTCATGTTTAACCTGGAATGCTATTAATAAATTCTACATGGATGCCTACGCAGCGGGGATATGGGGGTAAATGGATGGCTTATATCGACGCTTGTTGGGTTATATTTATAAGAAAATGCTTAAGTTGATTTGTGACGAGGTTAGGCGTGCAGAGGATATTGAGACAGACCCGATCTTGTGTGGTTGTGAGCTATGTACCAATCGTGGTCTTCCATGCACACACGAGCTTAATGTACATATTTTGGCCAGATCACCTATACGACTTGAAGACATTCAAGTGTTATGGTAGAAGTTGAGTATGATACTCAAGAAATTTGTTAATCGGACTGACTATAACTTTAATGATGAGATTCAAAGAGTTGTGGCTAAGTTTGAATCATGCATTAATGAGGATGCGCGTTTTAGGGTTATTCAATAACTAAGAGAGATTAGTTTTCCTTCATTGACAACATGGATTGCACTAACAGTAAAAGTGAGGACAAGGGGGTGACCAACACTCGATAGTTCCAGTAGTCCTATTATAGGGAGCAAGAAAAAGAAAAATGGAAAAAAGAAAAGAAAGAAAAAAAAGACTCACAAAAGAGGAAAGCCGAGGAAAATGATATATCTAAGATGAGATATCCTAGTGGATTTAAGTTTGCACTCATGAATGAGGAGGCAACCAGTGCGCGAAGGGAGGGAAAGCAAGTTCGGCAGAAAATGCTTCGAACAAGAGGGGCATCTATGGGAACATCCGAGATTGTATTCATTCATACTATTTAGCCAAATAGGTTCCACATGTTGAGACTACTGTCAATGTGTATAGCGATGGTCATTGCGGCTTCTGTTGTGTTGCCGTCTGTCTTGGGTTCTCGGATGTAGACGATTGAAGGAAGGTCATAGAAGGCATGGTTATGGAATTGTAAGATCACAGTAATTTCTTGATGGATTTACTTAGATGTACCTACATAATGGTTAGACAAGCCGTGGGATTTTGTGAAGGTATGGATATCGTGTCCTACAAGTGGATGAACCTTCTTGATATGAGACTTGTAATTGCAACAACATTTAGCGGTGTGTTAGTCAACGTGTCATATTGTAGTTGCATGACGTTTTTTTCTCTATGTGGTGTCCCTTTACCTATGAAGGATCAGGTAGTCATTAGCGTTACAAATGTCAATGACACTCATCGAGTTAGGGTAAGTCTCTTATAGATTGTTTGAAATGTCGGTTACTCATTCCTTATTCTATTTTGAACTTGCAATGCGGTGGGTTACTCATTCATTATTTTATTATATGTTGTACTTTGAATTGACATGTCATATTCAAGCTTAATGCACCAGTTCCCCCTGTATTCATTGTGTGGAAGACCTTCGCAAAGGTTGATGCCGAAAGGTGGGGTATTGATATTGACATCCATTCACGAGTTTCGATTCAGTCTTCTCAACTAGGCACTCTAAAAGTGATAGACTTAGCAGAACCTTAACATAGTAACACTTCATATTATTTTTGTGAACTCCATGAAGTTGTAACAACTTCATATTATTTTTTGTGAAATCTATGAAGTTGTAACCGTTGGGTTTTGGGGTTCATGCGCAACGGAGATTACAAAACAATTTTGACAAAAACCCCAACAGGATCCGAATCTAATTCCATTAAAAACGCTTAAACCATGAAAAACTTAATCATACCTCAGTCGCAATATACCTTTCTGAAGGTTGATCGATCTCTAAGGCGCGCTTAGCAACGACGAACGCCTCTACCATAGTCCACACACGAACGGCGTAGAGATTGGAAGTGCTAGCTTCGAGAGAATACCAAACCTTTTGTTTCTCTCCAAAACGATCCAGAGCATACCAAAAAACCCTAAGTCGTTTCTAAAATGAAAATAGAGTTTCTGCCTTTTAATCTTTCGTACGTGTATTCTAACTTAAAGCGTCTATTTATACAACCCTTGTATATAAACAGTTAAGTAAATTACACATATACCCCTACTTAAGTGTAATACACCACAAGGACGTTTCTGTCATGAATTTTATCATATAAAATTCGTTTTTATGAACCATCTTAAAATCTCGCAAAACCATTCTTAGTGTGCGACCCAATAGGCTCATACAACGTTGGCAGTGTACCAAAACACATTTTGGTATACAAGTCATAAGTGGCCTCTAGCAAGACATTATGACTACCCAAGTTTTACGAATATCAAATCGATACAACCTAATCAATAGAGTATATAACATCCTTTTGTCACACGATATCCTTTTGATCAAACATAAGACATGGAATTGTCATCCAACATGTTCAATCGTACTAGTCTCGATCTCTAGGTAGACCGAAAACATTCAAGTGACATTGATCGATATCAATTCACTTAGACTAGGCCTTTTAACAGTCTAACACATCGAGGGATCCACTAGATATCTCTCTTTATATGAGAGGGACAAATTCTATCTCGATTACACAACTTCATCACATTGCTCACACAGTAACCAATCACAACCTTTATAATTGTCCGATTAAAGACAACGTTTGATAGTGTCAAATCACTATGTTCCTAATGTTGAAGTCTCTGGTAATCTCAAGTCAGAGGACTGGAAAATATACATATCATGAGAAACAACTATGACTTAATCCATTTGATGTTCTCATAGCGGGTCGGTCAAGTATTTTGTTCCCTAACAAGTACTCGTGATCTTGATTCGTATCCCTATACGTATAATCATCATATGATCATCAATCAAGACTCACACTAGTCTTAATTCATTATAGTTCCCAGTATAATGATCGACTAGGGACATTTATGATATTTATGTAAATACCCATGGATCTTATTATAATGTAAACATGCAAATTAATTATAATAAACAACAAATGAAATCCTCTATTTTATTAACTAAAAGTATTCATAAGACAGTTAATGGATCGACCTAGGGCACATGCCCCAATAGTAACAACTTAATTTTTGTATGATATTGGCATTGGTCTCATGTTTTCTTATGAATTTTACTTGCTATGTGTAAAGGATGATGTTCAGAACCATGAAGAACTTTCTTTTATGTATGAATTGTAAGCACTCCTATAATTGTATTTTTTAAAAAAGGTAGACTGATCTTGTACGGATGTTTTTGTATGTGTTTTTGTTGCTTACTACACTTGAATGCAATTGTGAATTCTGTCTTTCATGTTTAGGATGCTTATGCTTGTAAATATAATGTTTCAGTACTACAAGTCCGAAAACAACGCACCAGTCTTGGCGAACCAACACCAATACTGTGATACATTGCCTCGGCTATGTCTAACCGTAAATGTTCAAATAGTATCGATGATACCTTTATCCTAAAATACTCTTTGATGCATTAAGTAGAAAAAAATGGGGTGCCCAAATCATTTTAGTGTCCAATAGTTGTGACAAGGGACAAAGTCATAAAGTTTGGCTACCAAGAATTCTAAAAGTAATAATTGTACACATGACCGAGACAAATAATACATGAATTATGTGGCAGACACGGTGACTAGTGACCGAAACTATGTACTAGAGTCGGTCCTGCACTATCGAGTTCCTTTTCTAATAATCGGTGGTGCATATCCGAGATTATGCAGTAGTGGGTTATATTCATTCTAATCGTCATTAAGTAATCGAGATAGTCTATTTCAATCGTAGAGCTGTATGATTGAAATTAGGAGTTGTATCTTGGACTTGCATGACCGAAGCTCTGTCTAGGCAATAATTATACACTTAACTCAAAATTTCCAAAACATTCAAACAACAACTACTCCCATTCGACAATTCCAACTCGTAACAACTTATCAAGCATACCGGTAGTCACATTTCGGTCCAACAATACCCAACCATTGGCAAACATAAACACAAACACATAAGAACACAAGTTTATGAAACAATCAAAATAAGTTTATCCATGAAACAAATCAAACAAGTTTATCCATGATAGTTCGCAAATAATAAGGAACAAAATCAAACACATATAATTTGAAACAAGTTTGATGAACAATCCCAAAATAGTTTAATGAACCATTCAAAGAAGTTTTATTTTTTTATATCTTTATCCCTAATGTATTTGTGCTGAAAGTTGACAGGCTGAGAAGAACTTGGGATGGATGCATTTGGCGTAGCAGTGTTGTCACGCTGGGAATCCCTAGTAGGTGCAGATGGTGTCATGGTGATCGTGGCGGTAATGGTGGTAGTACCAATGCTAAGACCCCTACCTGTCAAGTAGTCTACGACATCATTCGCCATTTTCTCTGTAGCCTTAATCTTGGCCGTTCCCGCCGACAAGTGTAGCCATGCCAACACACTATCCAATGCTCGTCTATTACGCTGTTCAAATCCAAAACCAAACTGTCAATATATAAAAAATACCACAATTGCAACAATTTAAACTCAAATGCTAGCATTTTACCTCCAACAACTCATTGTCTACAACAATATTGGCGTCTCCACCACTAGTCACTGGGTTCTCACTCTCAGTGATAGGATGCGAAACTCGAAGGAACCACGATAGATTGACTGGTGCAGCCATGAAGTCGAACCTTGCATTCTCGCCTCGGTCTTCAGCAAAGAATGAATGTGTATACCACTTTTCCAATTCTCGAGGTGCAAATTCGTACTTAACAAAGTATTTCGATGCAATGTAGCCTCGGTTTTCTTCGAGAGGGTGGTACGGAGACGGTGGTATCCCTTGAACATGGCCAAGCTGCAGAAGAACCTATCTGGATTGTATGGCTTCATAACTTCCATGTACTTCAAGGTACTAGAGAAGAAGGTGATGGGTAGGACGATACCACCGGTCCTGATATCAACGTATGGATCCCAACTCACTTAAATCAATAAAGTAAACAACTTATTAAAACATAAGAGTGATAAATTAGAATACCAAAATGAAACAAATCAAATAACGCACCTCGCTCAATTACAGCCTATCAAGGGTCCTACGAATGCTACAGAGCTTTTCCACGTTTGCTACCGTCTCATGTTTCTATATCCACCTTGAGACGCGTAGTTACAGGTTGTCCATTTATTTCACATTACAGGATGCAAGCTAAAAAGGGAAGTGCTTGTATACCCATCCCTAAATTAGAAGGAACAAATGTAAATAGAGTTAAGTAGTGGAAATACAATTACAAAAGCAAACATAAAATAACGAAATCACAAGGACCACAAAATATGTACCTCAAGCAAACTTAGGTACCCTGCAATATATGACACTTCTGCCTTAGTAATTGACTGGAGGTGACGATTGAGGTAAGCTAGACCGACGGCACCCCAGGCATAAGTCCCGACCTCATCCAAGTTCTCTAGAACATTCAGTAATACAATTGAAGCTCATGAACCACTCTTATCAACGAATAGAGTGTAGGTGAGCAAATAAAATAAGTACGCATGTGTAGTGCGCTCCACTTTAGGTTACGTATGAGAACTAGTAGTATTGGTCGACTTGGGTAGGTAAAAAAGACTCTTCAGCCAAGCTAATCGTATCGTGAGATCTCTATTGTAGTTTACCTATTCCTCCGCTTTGTTAATAGTAAACCCAAACAAACTGGAAACAATCTTGATCGCCTCCATGCTAGAATCCTCTGCGTAGTGACCAAAATTCTCGATTGTAACCACTTTGCCAACTACAAGGATGTTCATAAAAATACTCACGTCCTTAAGTGTGATGGATATTTCACCAAAGGGTAGGTGAAATGTATTAGTCTTTGGCTGCCATCACTCCACAAAAGCTGATATCACCTCCTTATTTCCTTTCTTATAGGAGCAATCTATAAATGAAGCCAACCTGGACCCCGAATGATTATTTGTAGTGCCTGGGTGCCGGGATGGAAAGACTGCAAATCCCATTCAGCTATTTGAGCCCCGTAGTTTATGCACTTAAGCAACGGTCAATGCTACAACAAAGAAGTCACTCATAAATACATTATCATATATAAATAGCGAGAATAATAATTTAATTGAAAAATCAAATGATACTTAATGAAGATAACATACATCTCCATCCCAAATTGTTGCCGCAACATGATCCTTAAAACTTTTCAATAGAGAGCGATCAATCAGACCACCAGGGAATGGAGTAGATGGGTCATGTTCGAGTTCCACAACATCTCGATCGGCACCACTACTCTGACCAACACCAGCACTTGCTTGTCATTGGGATGTGGTGGCTTCTTCCAATTCTGTCACTCTAGTACTCTTGCTTCTTACAGGGACATGAGATGCCTCGTTCTCGACATCATCCCCTGAAGATCAGTGTCTACATACACCCTGAATCTGAGCGACATGTTGCTTCTCCTTACGATAAGATGTAGTTTGTGCCATCATCTTGCCACGCTCAACGAGAATAGAAAGACTAGCATACCCCGCCGCATTGGACCGATGTTGTGCTCTTATCACTTTACCATTGACTTCCTGCCAAAAAACATCAGATTTCCTTCAAGCCGTATCTGATAAGAAATTAAATGCTAAGCACATTTGATTGAGATTAAAAAAAAATACTTAAGTAAAAACCACAATATACAATGTATCAGTCACACAGAATCGATACCTAAGGTTAAGTCTTTGTAACACATAACCGATACATTGGGTTAAGTCTTGGTATCACTAAACTAAGACGTATTTAAAGATCTTGGTGTGTACTTTCCGAGACCAGTCCAACATACACTAAGTTATGTAGTCTCAGTAGTATTGCACCAAGACTACATAAAGTAGTCTCAATATCAACTAATCGGGGCCAAATTAAAGGTGTCGTTCTTGTTCATCTGTGACATGCTCATTAGTCTCGAAAATACATTTTCGAGACTAATGATCATGTCACAATTCTGTATGGTCGAAAAATGCGAGTTTCCAACAAAACCCATTTATTGCCACATATTCATGACAGACAACAAAGAAAATGAAGCAAATGAACATAAAATTAAAGGAAAACACAAACATACCTCAGTTTGCCTCTCGATTTCACACCAACCCTAAATTCGAACTCGTCCCACAAACCTTAAACCGCCGAGCACTTCCGCTTACCAAATAAACACTCACAGAACTCGACAAATGCACAAATCCCATAAATTTGTGGGAGAAAACAAATAAAATGGGAAGATTCAATCGATAACACCTCCAAATCATGATGAAAATGATAGAAAAATGTAAATGAGGTTTCAAACCTTTTTTAATCGAAATTGATGGCTTGCTAAATGGTAAGGTTTCAGGGAGATTTATGTTCAATTTGAGGGTGCCCTGACAAATTCGATGGGTGCCTTTGTAAATGAGTTTCCTTGAGTACTGATAGGGGTGTGCATAGTGCAACAAAAAAAAAATCCCTACACCCCTTAAAGGCGACCTATCTCCCACTCTTACAATGATTTTTTTATTACAAGTTTATGATATCAACTCTTTACCTTTAAGATGTATCTTTGTCTCAATTGTAAGCTCACGAGAAACAATATCAATCTTACAAAATTTTAATGAATGTACTAATTAGTCGATAATGATAAACTCTTATAATTTAGGGGCCCAAAGTGGACTCATAGAGCGTGATAAACTAAATATATTTGTATAATTATCAGGTTTATAATGAATTTAGATTATTCTACTAAGACCAATGTGGGTTTAATTAAACTACATATCACCTTAAAAACTTGCTCTTACAATTATAATAAAGTAATCAATAGTAAAACATCATTTTCTCCCATTTTGGCTTTAATTATTCAAAGTTTGACTTTTTATCGCATTATAGGCACCTAACCTTGCACAATAGCATATCATTTTGTGAAGAAGTGTCTATTCCCAATAAAAATTATATATTTGCCCTTTTCAAATTATGGAGTGTATTTATGCAAGGTTGGGTGATAATAATCGACACTATATTAACATGCAAATCCATGCGCTTGCGCTTCCCACATGCCTCAAATCACTCATCTGACAACCGACATTAGTCCAATACATTCCTGGTATCAAAGTTGTATTATATGTGTTTGTGTCTGTGGTTAAAGGTTAAGACTGATCAAAATCAAAAAAACCCAAAACACTTAACGAAAAACCATTCTATGAACAAGCCCTTTTTGGATATTTTTTCATAAACAATATGACTTAATTTTTAAAAACTAATGGTTTGATTTTGTTCATCCATCTTTTAGTTTTTCGACAATAAGTGGAACGTCAAAAATGGAGTTAAAATGAGAAAAATCTGACCATTTTACCAAAACTAGTCAAACTGTCCCGTCAGCAGCAGCATTAGCGGGCTAATCAGCCTTACTAGCGTACTAACGCAATTGACAGCTGCATTTCTGCAGATCAGAATTTAAGGTTTTTGGCCCCAAATCCAACCTAGGTTGTCTTCATCGCCTAAATCACCCTTAATATGGTCTAACCGCCTCCAAAAATAGCAAGGACATCACAATATATCAAATTCATCAATCATTTTATCAAATTGAACCACATTAACATCACATTTATGAACACATAGAACTATAAAACCCAATTTCTTTTGATGTTCATAACTTAATAACACCATTTTAAGAACTCATTTCAGTTATTTTTAAAACTCACAGTTTGGGGGTGGTTTGCATGGTTTGGTCAGTCTAGTTTTGCGGTTTTCTTGCTACATATTTTCAAAAAAAAAAGTCACTGGTGGGAGGTAATGGTTAGAGGAGGCGGCTGGTGGGAGGTGGCGATTGGTGGGAGGCGTAGACTGGTGAAAGGCGGTGACAGAAGGCATAACTGGTGGGAAGCGGCCAAGGGTGGGAGGCGTCGACTGTCATGGTAGGAGGAGGCGACTGGTGAGAGGCATCAATTGGGGGAGGCGGTCGTGGGAGGCGTCAACTAGTGGAAGCAGACAATGACTAGGTAGTGGGAGACAAATGATAATTTAGGTTTAGGGTCTTAAGATGGACATGAGAAAGAGAAATGACTAAGTTGTTGTTTTTATTAGTTAGGGGTTTGAAATGTAAATTAAATGAATTTACTAAATTACCATCGCTTTGGTGAACTACGATTTTTATAAATGAAAACCAACGCCAAACTGCGGAATCGTGGTTTTAGATTTTTTCAAATCACCCCCAAACCACGAGTTTTAAAAACTAAATTAAATCATGCGATTTGGGCGATTTTGCAGGGACCGCTACACTACAAAAAACATCAGATCATAAACCGAAATTTCCGTCTCTGATTAGCATAAATTACATCTCTAATTCAATTCTGCAACGGAACAGAGACGTAATCTATTCCGTCTCTAAAATCGTCGTCACTGACTCAATCGGCAATGGAAATGTGTTTCCGTTGTTGATTAGAGACGGATTAGAGACGAAATTTAGAAACGGAACAGAGACGGAACAAAAATGGAAATTCTTCTAAGGGGTATAATTGTAATTGCTGATTCATGCATATATTCCTCGAAAATTAGAGACGAAATAGCAACAAAATCTCTGAATTCCGTTGCTAATCCGTCTCAATTCCGCTTTTTTTGTTTTCAAACCTAAACTTAATCCAATTGGTTCTCCATAATCTCTAAACCCGAAAATACAACCATAGGACCTACTCCATCGCCTGCACCCCCTCCAACAACTCCTTGGGGGTGCTAACATCCCCCCAAAAAAGCAGAATTTGACATACATACATTGACAGTATATATCAACAACAAATATTCAAATGAGAGAAAAAAATGTACAATTTGACACTGAAAAAGATTTATATATCCACGAAAGCTTGTCAGGTTTAATAAATGTTCCAAATTTCTAAGTATGCACAAAAACCACCAATCCTATTGTTCAACAACCAGCAAAAAAACTTCCAATCCTCTAAATATGCACAAAAAGACCTTATACAATCTATAACAACAGTGTCAGGACAACACATTTACATGAAATTCAACATCATAGATAAGTAAATAAATCATGTACATAGCTACTCAGTTAACTCAAAAGGGATAGCAAAAGAGGGGGAACACAACCATATATCAAGTCGGGTGTAGCTTTGGGTCCCTAATGAGGGCTATGGCAAAGATGAGACGACGCTTCATTCCCCTGCTATAGCTGCTTATTCTCATTTTAGCTGCCTCACTGAGTTTTACCTCTGCAATGGACTTTTCATCAACCTATATAATTGGTAATAAAAGAAAATGTTAGTATATGACATCCTAAATTGTCTTACCTCTGTATTACAGCATGTAAAATCAAATGATAATTTGTACATCTTTTAAGACTTTTATTTAAGATCAAATAAAAATGTAAGAAACTTTATCGATAAATTCCTTAAAATAACTAGAGTTTATAAATGTAAAAAATAAACTAGAGTGTAAAAAACACTTACCAATCTTTCATTGGTAGTCACAAAAGACACCGAACCACCACCGTGCTTGGAGGGTCCAGTCCCAGGTCCTTCGACCTCAGTGTTCCTATTCGTTGACGCTTGCCTAGAACTTATGTCCTTGCTTAACCTGGGATGAACCAATCCAGTTATGTCAAACTAGGTATAAGTAAGTATAAATACCCACTAAAATGTCAACCTTAACTTGATCAACTTATGTCCTTGCTTAACCTGGGATGAACATTCAGTTTTTTTGATATTCAAAAGGTCATTTAGTTGACATATTCTCATCCATGATCATTTTGCATGAGCATTTCAAGTATAGAAAAAAGAGCATTTAGTTCATGTTTACCAGGGTCTGATACCAGCCATTGTTGTTTAATAATATGTAACGGTGGAGTATTTTGTCAAGCATCAGAACATGCTTAACCAAAGAACATAATAAACATAAGCATTGAGACAATTACCTAAGAAAACCATAGAGAACAAGGATGGCGGTAACCTCGCATTTCCTGTGTAACCTCTGTTGCTGTGTTTTCATGCCTATAAGTCTGTTGCCCCCAACTCTTGGCTTTTTATTTATCTATACATAGGATAAACAAGAAGAAAACATGGAAAAAAATCATGCTTGGTTAAGGCACTAAAGTTAACAAAATACGAGGTAGAAGCGTCCAATCATACATTAAAAGAACATAAATTACATTTTTCTCCCCCTCAATAGCTTCGTTAAGTGCTTGTCTTTCAACCAGAAGCATGGGAATAAATGCATACTTAAATTTTTGAATAAATGCATCTAAACCTTCTAAATTTAGTGAATAAATGCATAGCTAAATTTTTGGCCACGCTTAGACCTTGAAGGTAACCTCGTTGACCTTCTGGAAGGAACATGTTCCTTGAAATTTAAGCAATACTGGTTGGAAGAAATGAACAAGAAAATGTATAAATAAACAACACCCGATTAGGTCTTACCAACGAGATGGAAACGTGGTAGCATACAATCAGCACTAGCGATAGCAAACATTAACTAGAAAATTTATCAAAGAGAACATAATTTCGAGTATCTCTAGCTTTCAGCCATAGCTAGAAAGATGGAACAATGCCATATTCAGTTTCAGCCATCATGGTGGAGGAGAACAACCATACATATGACATTAATTCATAAGCACCAGATTCATAAAACAAAATAAAGAAGAAAGGAAAGAAAAATTAAGTACAAGGAGAGATGCACAATTGACTATAGAAAAATGCATTACAATTTTTTACAAATGAATAGATGTTTAGATTCAATGGTTTAGAATGTAATATATGCATCCACAAGTGCAAGAGTTGAACTGCAAAATAGGCCCTAACAAGAGAAACAAGAGAGAGAAGTGCACGATAACATTAACCTATGAAATAAAAGATAATAACTAACAAAGAAGAGCTTAAGAAGCAACATAAATACAAAAATAAATGATAAAGAAACAGTAAGAGAAAAAGAAAAGGACAAGAAGACGAAGTGAAAGCGCACCTACATACAAAAAAATGATAATACAGAAAGATGAAAGAAAGCAAGAGAGACACCAGAAAAGAAAAAAAATAAAAATTGCTAAAGATACATGTGAGCAACAAAAGAAAAGGTATCTTTGATTCTTTATAGAGGAAAAAATGTCAATTTTTATAAAAGAACAAAGTAAAAAAGAGAAGGCAACAAATATTAATCAGGAAGAAAGAATGTACCATGCGCTTGGGGCAGAAAGTTTATTTAGAGCTTTAGATGGATTTTTTTTTTGTATGTTAGAGGCTCGATTATGGTTGTAAAGTTTTACACTATCCCCTTTGGATCTGAGGTGGAATCCAACAAAAAAAATCAAGAAAATAAACTACAAAGTATAACTGAAAACACTTCTTTGTTAGGGTTCAAGGTTAAGGCATATCCTGTCTTAATCATCAACTGTGCAAACATCTCCTCTGGCTTTGGACCACAAGTATGCCATTAATCCGCCATGACTAAAATGGGTTTAACTACAAGGACGACAACAATCACACTTTGCTTTTATTTTTCCTTGTATGTGCTAGGTGTGTGGCTATTAGACATTTTCACTTCAAACGAGATACTACAAGAAGTCAAATTACCTGGCAAGGTATATTTGACATATGCCCAAGTCTCATACGAAGTTAGTCATCACTAAGATCAGAGCTGAACATGTCATCATCTCCCATGTACGCAAAAAGAGAGTGGTACCTAAACATGAAAATGGCATGTTAGTGGTGAAAGAGAGATATTCATGAAAATGTCAACATGAGCTGTATTAATGTTAAGGAAAGAATTGACTAGAATCTAGATAAAGAAGAGTAGAATGAACCATATCTTTGTGCAATTCATGGATCAATAATACTGTTAAGAAGTTTGAAATAAAATTGGCCATCTTTAAAAACTGAAAAGCATCCATCTTAATCAATCAAAACCTGGCCCTTTGTAGGTTTGCCTAGTTGGATCCTCCAAAGCTAGAAAAAATAGCACATGAGGACGGATCCCAGTTTAAATTGATACCCTTGCAGCTTTCTCAATCAACCAATAGACATGTATTATTTGAATAATATTCGCTAAATTGGGAAAAATCAATCCAGAACATCTTTACATTATAGTCTCTCAATATTTTTTTCTACTTCCATTTTTAGGTAGGGAAGCAAACCAGCAGCTCAATCTACTATAGATGAAGCACCCAATCCCATAAAGAACCTTATTCTTATTTCTGTAGCAGTGGCTTATCCTTTTTTTTCTTATATTGAAAGGAAACAAGATCTTTGTTCATTGTGAATCAGAATCAGCAATCCTAAACAAACGCGAATCAAATTTTCAGATGCAAAGATTTCCCCTACAACTAAATGCTGGTGAAGAACAATAAACACCAACCTACCTATCTCACTATACATTTGTAACAGAACATTGTCTCGAACTCACACAAAGCAAATGCTAGTTTCTTGGCCAACGGTATTCAATTTTTTTTTCTCCAAACTTTTAAGCTCCCCCAGAAAACTCTTTTAGGCGTGCATATTCATCTTTTGGATATAACATCCAGAAGAAAAAACATGAATCAAATGAAAGCGTGGAGAATTTTTGGTCCACAAACCTCTCTTCCTGGGTGGAATGGAATCTCTGGACCTCCAACAACTTCAACAGCGACAACACCGGCCATGCTTGCAATCAAACAGGTCGTAAGATCAATCAAACAAAAGATTCAATACAACAAATCAGTTCCTTAGATTTTCCAAGAAATACCTGATAGACGGACCACTCTAAATGGACCAAAAGGATTTGATACGTATATGAATCGTGATACAGTAAAAAGCCAAATCCTTTTTTGGGATGGTTGCGATCCAACAAGTTTCGAACCTTGACCAGATATGCATTAGCTAATATATGTTCTATTAAATGTGTTTGATACAAGGTTCAAGTGCAATCAACGATTTGGGACTTGATCAAGTTTCATTATGGTCAATGGCTATCGGGCAACGAACTCCTCAAAATTGGACAGTTCAGGATTGAATGAGGAATTGGCTAAAAATTTTGGAATCTTCAACCAGAGGTTGAGTCGTCTAGTAACTCTAGTTTACTGGACAATGTATTTTGTCTTTGCATAGGTCATTTTTTGCTCCCTTATAGATATGTATAAAATAGATGTGCAGATTTTTTAAGTTAATACAATGAGCAAGTCCCTTTTATCATAAAATGATACCTCTGTAGCCAAATAGTCTGTGAATAGGGAACTGTTCCTTGATGGGCTCCAAAAGCCTAGCAGTGATTTCCAACCCTTTGTTGGCTCCATGAGCTTGCTCTAATGCATGCCTCATCGTACCGAACGGACCTCCATTCTTCGTCTTCACATCGAATGTCCCAGCAGAGTGCCATCTACACCATCAAATCAAACAAACATCTCTTAATCCTTGATTCACTGGAAAAACACTAGCAACCCAAAGAAACCAAAACTTATAAATCATCGTCTCAGCACTTACGCCAATCGGAGCATCATAGGCGCACATTGCTTCACGGAGATGAGAGCTCTAATCTTCCTCCTAGCCTTCTCTACAGCCTTTCTTGTAGTCCTCGCTCACAGTCGGATACACAAATCAAGTAAAATAGGAAGCCAAACATGAAAATACGGTAAAGATCTTGCTCGCAAATCCCGAAAATTAAAAGGAACGGCGACGAACAACGGCGATTATGGTGCGGCGAGGGCACACGGGGAGGGCTTCGGAGGCTCCAATCTCCGGCAGACGGCGACGACAGACCCGATGACCTCGTCGCAACCTCAATCGCAGCGATGACAGATCTCGGTGAGAGAGAGAGAGTTGACGGTGAGTGAGATTCCGGTGAGAAAGAGCGGTGAGAGATAGAGAACGATGGACGGTCTGTGAGAGAGAGCGGTGACAGAGAGAGCGGTGAGAGAGAGAGAGAGAGAGAGAGAGAGAGAGAGAGAGAGAGAGAGAGGGATTTTTGGGGAGATAGGGGTTCCAGAGAGACAGGGAATCAGGATAGAGAGAGGGAGCGTTGGGGAGATAGGGTTTTCGGAGAGAGAGAGAATCGAGAGAGAGAGAGGGAGCATTGGGGAGATGGGGTTTTCGGAGAGACAGAGAATCGGGAGAGATAGAGGGAGTTGTGTGCTTGCTATTTTATTTTTGAATCATCGAGATCGAAGGATGCACGAATCTCGAGATTTGATGAACGGTTATAAAAAAAAAAAAGAAAATTTTGGTGGGAATGTTGGCGGCATTATTTAGAGACGGAATTTAATTCCGTCTCTATTTCCATCTCTTATCTCTCTCTATTCCGTCTCTGAATTAGTCCGTCTCAATTCCGTCTCTAACCATTTTTTCTTAGCAACGGAATTTAATTCCGTTGCTAATTCCGTTTCTAAATATCATTTTTCTTGTAGTGCTATCCACCCCTACTATCATGTGTTCTAGATGTTTGTATAGAGCAGTCCTTAATTAATTGTCATATTGTTCCAATATTCAAGTTGTGTTTAGAGGCTTACAACCAAATTCATAGCAGTTAGATGTTCTTTTGAACAAATAAGATTGAGCAATCAATATATGTAATTTTATTAACGAAATTAATTCTATTTGTGGTCATGTATTGTGCTACTGATGACTAATGAAATCTTTATTTTCTTTGGTAAAAACATGAATTTTTTATTTTAACTTAAAAAACACACTTGGCATCATCGAAATGAGTACTTATATACGAAGATCAATAGTTGCTAATTCATCCCACTCACATCAATGCCCATTGAATCCACGTAGCTCAATCCCGTAATGAGTAGGCCAAATTTGGGAAGAGTAATGAAATTCAAGCTCAATCCGACCTGATTTAAGTGATAAACTTATTTTTTAGCAAAAAGAAAAATGCTAAACTTGTTTAGTTTTAAAAGAAAAATGAAGTGCTTATACAACTGTATATGTATTATTTTATGGTACTAGCAATATAGTTTTTTTTTTGTCAACATATAGTTTTTTACTGTGCAATATAGTTGGTTTATATTTTTTAAAAAATAAACTATATATTATGAATGTAAAATAATATTGAACATACGACTGTTGTCTGTTGCTTGCAAGATCTAAAAATCTCTCTTTTCTTCTCCCCGTCTTTGTTCTGATTGATTTGTTTCTTCCTTCATGTACGCAAGCACTTGGTTCACCCCTTAAATGTGTTTTTCAGATAGTCGGGATTTGGAACAACTCTATGAAGTGGAGTAAAGGGTGGCCCTGATATAGCCACGGCATAGTAGTGAAGGAGAGAGAAGACCCCCTTATGCATATGAATGCCAAAACAACAATATATATATATATATATGTTTATTTTATATATAGAAATATAGATGGAATTATTGGGTTGGGTCGGCCAAGGGCTGTGCTCCTATTTTAGTTTGTCTAATTAATCATGGCTTCTTAATATGTCTAAAAATAATGTTGCACAGCGTACATGATTTTACATTTTCTTTGATGAACACCATGTGCATAATAGAAGAAGGTATCATGAAGTAGATCCAAAGCAGTAAGGGTCCTCTTAAATTTTTGGGAGCTCTATGCAAAACTCAAATACCAGGCCCTAATTTTTTTTTTTTTTACACATACATATTACTAATTAACTTTTTTGAAAAAATAAATAATATCTTTAAAATATTTTTAAGTAACCTTTATCCTCTTCCTTTTTTGGATTTGAGATCGATAATGAGAATATTTTTCATAGGCGAAATTTAAAAGTTTTTTAAAAAATAAAAAATCGAAAATAAAGGTTTTGAAAAAAAAAATTAAGTTGAAAAAAATTAGTGTATAAATAAATAATATATTTCTTTAAAAATCAATGTATAAACAAAAATAAGATAAAAAATGAATAATCATTTAAAATGATTCTTCTAGCAAAATGAGAAGCAAATTCATTAATTATATTTTCAAAATCTATATTTTCTAAAAAATCATGTTCAACGCAAAAAATGGCTAATCCATTTGATATTTCTTGTGACATAATTGATCGCAAATAAGACGTTAAAATTTTTAATTTGGAAAACTTTTTTCTGTAGATGCCAAAGTCACATGTATAGTCAATATAATTCTATAGCCAATTGAAACATTAGTATAACAACCTAAACACTTTACAAACTTAAGAATTTCAATAGCTCTCTTTTTTTGTTTGGGTAAAGTTGCTTGTAACACTTTCAATTAGGAAAACAAATAATTGGAATCAACATCTAAATGATTATCATATTGCAAAGCATTTCCAAGATTGACACAACATTTTCTTAGTGTATCATCATCAATTGAACTCATTCTATATAAATCAAACAAAAAACCAAAAGTTTTTATCAAAAGATTGCATCAGGTCAAATCTATTCTTCAAAGCAAGATTAATAGCTGCATAATCATCATCAACAACAACAACAACAACAACAACAACAACAACAACAACAAAATACTCAATTTAAATAATTCTTCTGCATATTATATATTGTCCTCATGTTCATCCTCGTCAAATTATTTTTTCCTTCGAATTTGACGTTTTTCACAAAAAATAGGTTCAAATTTCATTTTCAATGTAATAATTTTTGCAGAATTCATGACTTCTATAAATTCATTTCTTATATAATCTTCAAATTAAAAAATCAAGCCATTTAATTGTATTATAGCATTATCTATCCGCATTTCTTTAGATTGCAATAGTTTGCTAACAATATTAATACTAGATAAGATATCAATCCAAATAATCAAGCCAAATAAAAACTCAAGATTTTTAAATTCATGCATTAAACTTTTGGCTTCACTTCTCACTAAATTATCATCAGTCGTTTGATGTAATTCAAACAATGCTTCTTTTATTTTAAGGGCTTGAAATCTTAAAGCCTTCACATTTTCTATACGACTTTCCCATCTTATTGTAGATAATGCTTTAAGCGTAAAATCTTGTAAATGATTTTGCATAATTTTTTTATCTTTTTGTGGAATTAGAAAATAATGAATATGTACATTATATAATATAAAAAAGATATTGCTTTAACACAAGAGTGATCCATATATTAATAGTAAGGCTAAGATTATGACAAGCCTAAGGCATGTAAAATGATTTAGGATTTATCTCTAACAATCTTTTTGAACACCTCAATATTTACCTTTCATGTTTTCACCATTATCATAACATTGCCCCCTCAAATCACCAATACTAAGATAAAGAGACTTTAAAATAGATTGCAATTTAATAAAAAGTCCTAATCCAGATGTATTGTGCACATTTAAATATTCTAAATTTGTTTTTTCTACCTGTTTTAAGTTCTTAGACATAACTATGCACCGAATAACTAAAGTCATTTGTTCTTTATGACTTATATCTATAGTGCAATCAAGTATTGCATAAAAATATTTAGCCTCCTTAATTTTAAAAATAATTACATCTCTAACCTTACAAGATAATCTAAAAATTAACTCATTTGAGTTTTTATGACTAAAATAACGACTATAAATTTCGTTATTTTGAGTGGGCTTAAGATGCTCTTACATTACTAGATCAAACTCTGCAATCATTTTAATTAACCCTAAAAAATTACCATTATTATTTTCATAAATTATTTCATGAGCACCACAAAAACGTAAATTATGTTTAACAATGTACTTATTATTAACCACCGCAATTATCCTTACAAGAACTTATATATTTCCAAATAAGTTTTTCCTTAAAAGTTTGCTATTGTATGTTGCGATCTATTGTTTTGCACTTTCTTAATCTAGTATTTAAGTCAATCCAAGTATTCATATTAATGATATGATAAATAGCATTCTCATGTGATTTAAGTCTCTCACTAATATGCCTCCAACTATGAAACAACCCTTATCCCAATTAAGGAATCGTTCGGTTTGAAACCCTAAATAAGCCTCGGTACATCAACCAGACTTAACTAAAGCCAACAGCCCCACCTTCAACACCTGATAAGCTCAATTGTATATCGAATATTGATAATAAAAAATTATAAACACGAAGAAAATTAAAAACCTTTACACTATATAAAACACGATATATAAAACTGAATTAAAACGACATAAACCTCGGTTATACAAAACCTCTCAATCCTTGTGATAATTCAAAATTGTAATTCAATACCAATATATAGACACAACAACAACAACAACAACAACAACAACAACAACAACAACAACAACAACATAGCCTCAGTTCCAAATTAACTGAGGTCGACTACATGGATCAAACTTTTCCATTGTGCTCGATTAAGTGCAATTGATAGTGAGCTTTTCAAACCATTCAAATCCCTCCTAATTAATGCATCCCATGTTAACTTTGATCTGCCCCTACCTCATCGAATTTCTACAATTTCCATTGAGTCAAGTTTTCTAGTTGGGGCATTTGTAGGTCGTCTTTGCAGGTGACCAAACCACCGAAACCGCCTTTCCCTAATCTTTGTATCAATTGGTGCTACTCTTACTTGTTTTTGAATTTCTATATTTCGTATTCTATATTTACGAGTTTTACCACAGATCCACCTAAGCATCCTTATTTCTGCTACATTCATTTTATGTAATTGTTGTTGCTTTACCGCCCAACACTCACTTCCATAGAGCATAGTTGGCCTAATTGCAGTCCTATAAATTTTTTTTTAACTTAGTAGGAGCATTTCGATCACAAATCACCCCTGTTGCACTCCGCCATTTCTTCCATCTAGCTTGAATTATATGCATGACATCATTCTTAATGTTATCATCATTTTGTATGATTGATCCTAGGTATCTAAAGTGGTTTACCTTAAGAATTTCTACTTCCCCTAATTTAACCACTCCGTCATCTTGATGTCTAGTGTTTCTAAACTCGCAGTGCATGTATTCGATTTTCGTCCTACTCAACTTAAAGCCTTTAGATTCTAATGTATTCCTCCAAAGTTCTAATTTTCTATTCACTCCATCTTTTGTTTCATCCACTAAGACAATATCATCTGCAAATAGCATACACCATGGTATATCCTCTTGAATATGTCTAGTTAGTTCATCCATAACTAAAGTAAATAGATAGGGGCTTAAAGCCGATCTTTGATGTAGTCCTATCGTAATGGAAAATTCTTTTGTAGCTCCTCCAAATGTTTGTATGCTTGTTACTACTCCATCATACATATCCTTAATAGTGTCTATGTATCTAGCATGCACTTTTTTTCTTTCTAGAACCCACCAAAGAACATCTCTAGGGACTCTATCATATGTTTTTTCTAAATCTATGAATACCATATGAAGATCTTTTTTATTTTCTCTATATTTTCTAACAATCTTCTTAAAAAGAAAATCACCTTCATAGTTTACCTCCCAAGTATGAAACCAAATTGGTTCTCTGATATCATTGTTTCTCTCTTTAGTCTATTGTCAATTATCCTCTCCCAAAGTTTCATAGTACGACTCGTAAGTTTAATTCCCCGGTAATTTGAGCAACTTTGAATGTCTCCTTCGTTTTTGAAGATTGGCACAAACGTGCTTCTTTTCCAATCCATTGGCATCCATTTTGATTTCAAAATTTTATTGAAAGTTTTGTTAACCAAGTCAATCTAATTTCTCCTAAGCATTTCCAAACCTCTATGGGTATTTCATCTGGGCCACATGTTTTCCCTATTTCATTCTTTTCAATGCCTCTTTAACTTCTATAATTCTAATATTGCGTGTATAGTTTATATTTCTTTCTTGGTGTAGGTTTCATCTATTATAGTATCAACTTGGCCATTATTATATAAACTATCGAAGTAACTTCTCCATCTCTCCTTAATGTCACCCTCGCGCGTTAAAACATTTTGATTTTCTTCCTTAATACATCTTACATGACTTAGGTCCTGTTTCTTTTTATCTTTTAATTCGGCTAGCCTATATATATGTTTTTCGCCATCTCTATTACCTAACCTTGTATATAGATCTTCTATGAAATTAGTTTTAGCTTGACTAACTACTTCTTTAGCTTGTTTTCTAGCTTCTCTGTATTCATTATACACATCTTCATCTTGACACTTAGGTATTTTCCTATACATCTCTCTTTTAGTCTTAATTGCTCGTTGGACATCCTCGTTCCACCACCATGTTTCCTTCTATTTATTTTTCTTGTTAAAAGAAAATCTATTTGACTCTTGTTATGACCACTACTAAAAGTAATTATATGCGACTCCCTATTCCTAAAAATAGTATTTGCTAAGACAAGATCGTATCCTTAAGCAAATTCTAAGATTGATTCTCCTTTTTCATTTCTATTACCGTAACCAAAACCTCCATGTACTCTCTCAAACCCATCGTTACTTGCCCCGACATGTCCATTTAAATCTCATCCTACAAAAACCTTTTCATCTAATGATATACTTTGCATAAATCCATCCATATCGTCTCGAAACTTGCGTTTGATGCTCTCGCTTAATCCTACTTATGGTGCATAGGCACTAAGTATGTTAATTTTTTCATCTCCAATAATTAATTTAACTAGAATCAATCTATCCCCCAATCTTTTAACCTCTATGACCTTATCCTTATAATCATTATCCACCACAATTCCTACTCATTGTATTTTCTATCTATACTAGTGCACCACAATTTAAACCCTGTGCTTCCTATTTCTCTACTCTTTTCTCATTTTGTCTCTTGGAGGCAAGCAATATTGACTCTCCTTCTAATCATTATATCTACTAGCTCTGTTGATTTTCCCGTAAGTGTTCCTATGTTACATGTTCCTAAACGAGTTTTTTTCTCCCCTTTGTATTTGTTTTCCTTTTCTATTTCTATTTTGTCTAAAATATCTAGTATCCGTATCTATGATTTTGTTTTTGTTTTCGTATTTGTTTTGTTTTGAACTAGCATCTTTACCCACACTCGTCCTTTGTGTGGGAACCCTTGCTCATTTTTCTTCACATCCGGGCGACGATGTGAAGGGACTAGCCTTTTACCCACACATATCCTATGTGTGGGAACCCTTGCTCATTTTTCTTCACACCCAGGCAGCGATGTGAAACAAATATAAACAAGGGAAGAATAATTACATCGAAGAGAAAATAAAGACTCCTAAATTTTTTTTGTTCAATAGTTGTAGCGCTTGTTGATATTCCTGAATGTTAAATAGGGTGAGCGCTCCAACTTACTCAGTAAGTACGGATTCACAGAACTATTAATAATTCATATAATAATCAAGCACGAAATGCATTAACAATATAAACCAGTCATACTTAAATAAAATATTAAAATTTATATAAATAATACATAACAGAATGCAAGTCATTTGGTTTCATAGCCTATGTTTATACAAAGATGTAGTTGCTCAATACGGGGGTGACTGATTACCCATTCTAACAGAGTCCACTAGTCAATGTCACGATGATAACAAGACTGGCAGCGTCTCATATTATTCTATTTTTTATCCTAAACCACTAAAAGTTGTTTTCATACACCAATGACTTGGCTCAACTATTCCCATAGTGAGATTTTCAGCAATCACATGGTCTATCGCGACACAAGCATGATTTCTACGGAGGTTGCATGTCATGCACACGTAGGGTGTGGTGTATCAAATACTGTGCAATGACCTCGCGACACAAGCACAATAGTAAAGAACTACATTACCAAGCACGAAAGTAATGAGTTGGAACATAGCCAAAGACAGTCTAGTCCACGCAGTATTAGTTCGTACAACAAGTTAGGAACCACATCAATGTATATACACATCTCCCATATACCATTCCATAAACTAAATGAACTAAATATACTACATAGACCTGCAAAGTTGATAACCGAACGAATCCATGCTTACCTTAATTAGATTCCGTTTCTAATTTTCTAACTTTTCAGGTCACTCGAAATTTCTCGACGTTCGAGAACCTACTACAAACCAATTCGAGGTCATTATATGTCTAATACCTCACATTTAAATCCCTAAATTGGTTTCAATTGATTTTGGAACCAATTTACTAGTTTTTAGGTCTAATTTAACTTTGTTAATGTTTTTTTAGGTAAAATCGCAAATAAAGTCTCGACGAACTTCCAAAATTTTCACTTTTTATAAAAATACCCAACTTCTATTTATTTGGTCCAAAAATATATTCTTTTCCTTATTTTTATCAATTTTATGGAATTTCTTTACTTAATTCCATCATTTTTCATTTTTATTCATTTTTTTTTTTAATTTGAGAATAGCGGTTTTGGCCCCTGAACCAAACCGATCCGGTTCAAGCCGGTTCGCTTCTTATTCCTTTCGTCCTCTGTTGCTCAAAACCACTCCTTATTTTCTTTTTTTTTCATTATCAAATCGTTAGGGTTGGGTTAAGCCAAACCCCAGAGCACTCTTGGAGGGGAGACGACACCCAAGCCATCTTCTTTCTCGGAAAAACTGCATAGCAGTTCGTTCGTGCTTCCCTTCTTGATCTCCAGCGAAATAACGACATTGTCAACTGCCCAATAACAACCCAAGAACATAACGACAATAACAAACAACATTTACCCATTTCATCAATCTCTTCTTCTCTCAAGATCTCTATGTGTCCCTCTCCGTGTCTCCTTCTCTCTCTTTCTATGTTCGATCTCTTTGTAAATCAATATGAGTTTGGGATAAATATTAGATTTCCTAGGTATTCGCATAGCACAAATCTTGAGGCAGATCTGATGGTCCTATTATTTTATTTATATTTTGATCTTTCTTGAGATACTTGTTGCGTATCTCGAGGTTGATTTTCTAGCTATTCATTTCCTCTTAAATTTGAATAAAAAACAAAATATTTCTTGAGATTCATTCGTATATATCTCGAGGCCATCAAAAGGACATTAGTAAAAACAACAATCTTTCTTGAGATAGGGTGGCATGCATCTTGAGCCATGGAAAAGCTCTACAACATAGAACGATCAACAACTCTCATCTCCTCGATGCCACATTATGCGTATCTCAAGGCGAATCCAATAATTTAAACAAAATTAAAAAAAGACTATAGGATATATATAAATATATACCTATGTATTATTTTACCTATAAATTTACCTTGCTTTTCAATGAGCACCCTCAAGCGTGTACATTATTGTACCCCTCACGTGTGTCACCTTCGACCCCACGTGTCACTAGTCGCCCATCAATTTATTAATTATTTTAAATATATATATATATATATATATATATTTACATATACCATATATATAGAAATATATATATATATACGCATATATTCATGCATTTATAATTTCGTCGTGCACCCCAATAAGTACATTTGGGCGTGCACGCTACCCCACGACCCATTTGCGTCACCTTTGACCAACACACTGTATTAAGCGTCTCATAATTTTCCAATTATTTTATTTCCCAACTATAGTTTTTATATATATACTTATATTTTTCGACTTTTCTGTTTACCACGTATACTAATAATCACACCTGCGTGTACACATTAGTTCCACGTCTTCTCGAATGATCCCCAACGATTCACATGTGTCACACTAGGCGAACAATCAATTTATTTATCATTTGTTTTTCAACTATAGGTTTTATATTAATTCATATTAATCACCTATAGTTAAATTAATTATTTCTCACACCAACCAAACACAATACATACAACAATCGCACTCGCATACTAATCGAGACAAGCTGAGTTTAACCACGAGTCTAACTCGAGTTAATTAAGTTTTGAAATAACATTAATCACCAATTTAAGGACACAAGTCGTTTCATTCTCCCCAGCTTAAGAAACTTCTTTCTCAAAATTAAAGTTTATTATCTAACTATAATGTCGAAGATATAAGGAAGTTATTTCCTTATTTCCTAAATCAATTCCTTGATCAATAAATCTTTCTTTCGATCAGCTTTGTTCCAGTCAACACTGGACACAAACTCATCTATCTTTCATAAAATAAAGTTATGGAAGATATTGTATGTAATCATTTTCAATCTTTCCTTAACCTTAAAATTCTCGAATCTACATCGCTCTTTCATAGGTTAGAAGTTCAAATACATCTTTTGAATACTTCAACATCCTATAATGCTTGTCTACACATTCTTTCTATTTACATGAGTTGTAGTTCTATACTAACAATATGCCAACCTTCTTCCATGTAGTTCTAAATTACTCGGGTTCTAACTAACTTTTATTTTAACTTTTTTCTTACACCAATTGACGATGAAGTTAAACATACATACTTTTAAGGGAAATACCCCAGCATTTATAGCCTTGTAATTTAAATAACAGAGAACTCACACAGCAAAATATTTCTTCTAGTAACTACCATATTCCAAATTACGAACTCAAAAATTACATTCTCTAGAACTAAGCTTAGCTGTAGATATATTGTATTAAGATTGAGAACAGTCCCTTCTAGCTATTATACATCTCTTCGTCACTGGAAAGTAGGTTTTTGATTTGTTACCGAAATGATAATCCTGGTTCTCCATAAACTTTGAACTCTTTCTACACACATATATCTCGCTCACTCTTTCACAAGAATTAACCCACAATACCGGTAAGAAATTTATAGACTTTATCAATCCTATAACTACAACATTAACAACTTCCAGTTGTCATTACAGCTTAAGTTAGTCATTCATAAATTTATGAGCATGAATTTTCACTCATCTAGGTTAATTTACAATCAGCTTCCACTTGCTGATATATCTCATATTTCTTTATAAAATGGACACCGTCAACTTTCATTCCAAGTCACCAATAACTCATTCTTATCACAATGACTTTGGATTTTGCCTGAATGAATATCTTAAAGAAATCTATGAGATTCCCATGACATTCTAGTCTCACTTCTCAATTCAAGTTCTAAGAATTTCTTTTCATGCATTATCCGTACGAAATATCAATATCTAGTAGTCAAACCTTGACCTACTAGTTAATCCTATTCAATTTCTCCATTAACTCACACTCAATCAATCATCATTAGCTCAGCTCCAATCTTAGCTCATAAGAACAAACTTGTAAGTATTAATTCAAACAACTTAATTGATGGTGTACTTGCGCTGGACTTCAATGGATCACCATTACATATCTCATTTAAGAGACATTACCGAGTAGCTTTTATCATAACTACGTCAATTGAAATTTACTTATTTAAGGCATTGTCAATACAATCACCTTAATAAGTGATGTTCAGAGTGAATTCTTAATATTGAGAAATTCAGGTTTACTATCTCGTTTTCCAATTTTTTACCCTGATAATTACATTCCTCAAACCTCCATAGCTTGAAACTCAATACTTAACTTCACACTAATCCAATAGTTTTTATACTTTCAGTTTGTCTTTTAATGATCCTTTTAAGATTCTTAACAACATTTCCTCTTATTTACAAGTGATGCCTTTCATACAACAAAATAGTTAGCTCAAGATTATCGATCTCTAATAGTTTTTCTTAAATGTTTTGAACTACATATATGTAAGTATAGGTAAAAATTCTACTTTATTATGTCAACACATATTCTTACCTCAATAAGAAGTCTTACGATGAACTATAACTTCTTTCACAATTCAGGTACAATCAAACAAACATTGTAGTCAAACTATACTTCAACTTTCCTTCAAGGCATCCTTGTATCTATTTTTAACTTATAGCAATCACATACTTGAGTTAACTGAATAAATTACACACTGATATTAGAGATCACTTGATCAGTCATTTGTATTATTCAATAATTTCAAGATTACTTTACTCTTTTTGCCTTTATGTTGAATATATGACAATCCTAAATTGTCTCGGTTACAGCTAAATCCGCCAATTTGCAGTTAATATTCAATACAATTACAAGTAATTTATCTTTGAAACTTACTACTTGCACTTGCAAACTCTAGCATATACCAATTTACCGTCATGAATTGTAATTCTTTACGATAATGTTGGTACACCTCCTAAGCTTCAAAGATTGCATAATGTTATCAATAATACAATAACAACTTGGATAAGATAGAGTTCAAAAACTTTACGCCCTTCATTAATGAACATAGCATGAGTTCTAGTAAGTTCTAATGGTTTCTGCCATTAACTTAAAGTGATTCAGCAATCATCTAAGATCATTTTTATATATCATTAATTCTGATCATATTACGATGTCAACCATATCTCAGCTAACTCTTAAGAACAGTTGGTTTCATCTTATTATCATAATGAGTTGTTAATCATGGGTAATGATTATTCATTCTCATTACCGTATATTATTCTTTGAATTCCTCAAATCTTTAAATTTCATTGACCACTCATTCTCTCCAACTTAGATTATACCAATCTAAATGATCAAACTAGGTCATTTTACTAGCTCATTACTATGTTATGGATTGAACCATCTTTGAGCTCCACCTAAAGTTATTCAACATTCCATTACTTTATAAATTCAATTTTTCTAATACACGTCTCAAGGTCTAGGTCCAATAGATACTTCTTCACTAATTATTATTATTCCAATAATATCAGCAAGAACAAAGACTACTGAATACAGCTACTCGAATAACGAACTAGATTTCATCTTTGTAAGTTTTATTTTCTTTTGTCTTTCCTTTTTCACATTCCTTGACGTTAAGACTTTCTTGAGCTCTTACATTCAATGCTTTCTCATATCGTGAGAAATCGATGGACTTCAACCATCTTATTATTATTCAGGGAAGACATAACACTTATATCTACCACGTATATAAAATAAAACATAGCAAATAACATCACTTAGTCTTTTATCTTTTGGTTACCCCCCAAAAATAACGATAAAACCATTTATTACATCATAAGCTTCTTCGTAACTCAGGATAACTCTTAGAGTTAGTAAACTTAGGTTATATTATCAAGCTATATCTGAGCCACAAACCTTAAACTTCAATACAAAACCGTATCCAAGTTATTTCTTATTTTGAAACTCAATTGAAAGTAATAAAACTTTGGCTCTGATACCATTTGAAATGACCCTTATCCTAATTAATGAATTGTTCGGCATGAAACCCTAAATAAGCTTTGGTACTCCAGCCAAACTTAACTAGAGCCATCAGCCTCACCTTCAACACCTTATAAACTTAATTGTATATCGAATATCGACCATAAAAAAATTATAAACACGGCAAAAATTTAAAAGCTTTTACGTAATATAAAACACAATATATAAAATCGAATCAAAGTGGAATAAACCTCGACCTCCCAACCCTTATGATAATCTAAAATTGTAGTTCAATACCAATATATAGATAAGGGAAGAATAATTACATCAAAGAGAAGATCAAGACTCTTAAACCTTCTACGTCTAATAGTTGTAGCGCCCAGTGATATTCCTGAAATGTTTATTGCGTTGAGCGCTCCAACTTGCTTAATAAGTACAAATTCACAGAACTATCAACAATCCATATAATAATCATGAATGAAATGCAATAATAATATGAACCAATCATATCAAAACAAGATATTAAAATTTATATAAACAATATATAACAGAATACAAGTCATTCGGTTTCATAGCCTATATTTATATAAAGATGTAGTTGCTCAATATGAGGGTGGCTGATTACCCATTCTAACAAAGTCCACTAGTCAGTGTCATGACTGTAATAAGACTACCAGTATCTCATGTTATTCTGGTTTCGATTCTAAACAACCAAACTTTATTTTCATGCACCAGTGACCTGACTCAACTATACGCATAGTGAGATTTTTAGCAATCGCGTGGCCTATCAAGACATAAGTAAAATTTTCATGGAGGTTTCGTATCATGCTCACATAGGGTGTGGTGCACTAGACATTATACAATGACCTCGCGAATAGTAAACAACTACATTACCAAGCATGAAAGTAATGAGTTGGAACACAGCTAAAGACAGTCCAGTCCACGCAGTATTCGTGCGAACAACAAGTCAGGAACCATATCAATATATATATATATATATGCATAGTTTCCATATGCCAATCCATAAACTAAATAAACTAAATATGCTATATAGCTAGGCAAAGTTGATAATTAAACGAATCTATACTTTCCTCGATTAGATTCCGTTTCAAAATTTCTAACTTTTTAGCTCACTCGACATTTTCCCGTGTTCGAGAACCTATCACTAACCAATTCAAGGTCATTATATGTCTAACACCTCACATTTAAATCCCTAAATTGGTCCCAATTGATTTTGGAACCAATTTACTAATTTTTAGGTCTAATCTAACCTTTTTTATGTTTTTCGAGGTAAAAACTCCGAATAAAGTCTCGATAGACTTCCAACCCACTTTTATAAAATATCCAATTTCTATTTATTTGGTCTACAAATATATTTTTTCTTGATTTTTATCAATTTTTTGGGTTTTTTTACTTAATTCTAGTATTTTTATTTCATTTTCATTCATTTTTCTTAATTTGAGAGTGGTGGTTTGGAATGTGAACTGGGCAGGTTCGAGGGGCCAAACCTCTTCTTCTTCCTCTCGTCCTCTATTGCTCAAAAGCAGTCCCTATTTTCTCTTCTTTGTTTTCTCATTATCAATCTGCTAGGGTTGGGTTAGGCCCAAGCTTATAGCACTCTTAGTAGGGGAGACAACACCTAAGCCGTCTCCTTCCTCAGATGAATTGCATGACAGTTCGTCTGAGCTTCCCTTCTTGGTCTCCAATGAAATAACAACAACATTAACTGCCCAATAACACAAACACAACGACAACAGCAACCAACACTTACCCATCTCATCAATATCTTCTTCTCTTGTGATCCTTCCATGTCCTTTTTGGTTTCTCTTTCTCTCTCTCTATCTGTTCGATTTCTATGTAACTTTTCTGCTACTTTATTTGATTCAACAACTTTTCTGCTACTTTATGTTTTTAAATACCTTTCTTTCATTTTGGAAATGTAGTATAGAACTCTCCAGTTATTACTTAAATATCATTATACTCGACACCTAGTTCGTGATGGGTGTAGGTCCGTCAAGCAGTAGTAGGCCGGGGAAAGTGAAGATCGGTGACTTTCCTTGAGCATTTCGGTGGCACTCCAACTGTACAAATCAACTTTTGTTGTATTACTGATGCTTATGTCTTTCTAGTACATTTTGGGTCGTATGTTAGGTTAAGAGTATAACTCCCAGACTTGAGACCTAGTTATCACACTGTGTTATTAACTTTATGATATTTATATGCATTTGATGATGTTTTCCTGGTTTCCACCCTTAGGATTTTTAAATAATAATTGCTTCCGCATAACCTTTAAAATTTATGTGATAATATTAAAATGATAAAAAGATCTAATTAACTATGAAATCTAATGATATCTTGACATATTTATTACTTATCTTGAACGCATATATCGAGAAGTATAAGAAAGAAAGGCTGACTAATACGTAGTTAAGTCTTATGTAGCTGAGATTATGGCTTAATTACGGGATTAGGTCGGACGGTGCCTTGTTTAGAAGAAGGGGTCGTCACATCTAATATTAGAGACAAACTTTCTTGATAAGTAAAACACAAACTTTAGTTATGGAAACCATACGACTTTTGCCTAGAAATCATTAGCTGGAAAGTGAGTGAAATTAAGATGAGGATTTCTTACATGTACTTGTTGATTTCCATATGTACATATATATATATATATATATATATATATATATATATATGCGTTATGTCACTTAGTAGCTAATTAGCGTTCGCTATCCACTTGCAAACCACCACTACAAAAAATGATATTTAGAAACAAAATTAGCAACAGAAATTAGTTCCGTTGCTAAGAAAAAATGGTTTGAGACGGAATTAAGACGGAATAATTCAGAGACGCAATAGAGAGAGATCAGAGACATAAATAGAGACGGAAATAGAGACAGAATTAAATTCCATCTCAGAAAAATGGCGCCAATAGTCCCACCAAAACTTTCCTTTTTTTATAACCGTTCATCAAATCTCGAGATTCGTGCGCGCTTCGATTTAGGCCCCCCAAAAAGTGGATCGACCAAAAGCAAATCACAAATCTCTCTCTCAACTCTCTTTCTTTCTGCTGGCGCTCTGCTCTCTCTCTCTCTCTCACCATTCACCGCCTGCTCACCGCTCTTTGCTCTCACCGGCCACCGCTCTCTCATCGGTCCTCTCTGCTCACCGCTCTCTGTTCTCTCTCTCGCCGCTCTCTGCTCTATGCTCTATTTCCGCTCACCGCTCTGCTCACCGCTCTCAGTTATCTCTCTCTCACCGCTATTTGTTCTCTCTCTCTCACGGGTCAGTTACCGGCGTTTCCCAGCTCGATCTCCCTCACCACTTTCTCTCACCGAAATTTCTCTCCCAAACCCTAAATCTTTGCCGTCGCCGGCTGCCGGAGATTGGAGCCTCTGAAGCCCTAAGCCGTCACCGTTGTTCGTCGCACCCTAATTTTGAATTCGCTTTTTTTCATGTTCGATTTCAGTTCAATTTTTTTTGCGATTCGATCATTCTGAACTTGATTTGGTGGATTTGGAGCCGATCGATCCGATTGTTTATTTTTTAGAGTTCTATTTGAATTCCTGCTTTGTTTGTCAATGGTTTTGTTTTCTGTTGAATTGAATGTATGATGATGAGTTTGGCAATTCAAAGTTTGGAAATTGTGGTGGAATTGGTTGTGGATTTGGAAATTGTTGCACTGGATGCCCATTTGGAGATGCAAGATGGGTTCAGGAGTTAGGAAATGGAGTTTAGGGTTTTCGCGTTAAGTCCGCGAGATAATTTCATCGATTCTGACTATGTGTTTGATTGGATCGACTAAATGTTTTCACCTGGATGTTTAGTTGCATAAATTTTGCAGCTATAGTCCAACATTGCACCGCGGATCGATTTAGTTGCTGCATGAAAAATTTCATGATGAGATTGAAATCTCTTATTTCAGGTGTCGTTGTTTTGAAGTTGAATTTATATGTTTCTTTGCGACAGGACTTTTGTAGCATGCTCTGTGTAAAAGATTGCTAGTGTTCCTTGGAGGTTGTAGGGTATGAGTTTTGAGATTTGTGGTAGGTCTCGGAAGTGGCCTTAGATGCTTAGCTATTGCTATTCATCTCGCACTTCTTACGCTTATGGTGCAAGCAGGTTTTGGGGAAGCTGAGGAGGAGAAGGTCTTATCTGTAGATCATCGTGTAGTGGAAACTAATTATGGACTCTCTTCCCCCAATCCTCTGCTCATGGTGCCTCTCACTCTCATCAAAGGAGCCAATGCTAAAGGAGCTGGTATTAATTCCCATCCATCCATCCATCACTTCATTTCATTTTCATACTTTAAAGTTTTTTCAATTCTTACTAATCACTGAAATATCTTATTCTTCTTGTGTACGTAGTTTGTTTGGATGGGACACTTCCTGGTTACCACTTGCACCCTGGATTTGGGTCTGGGGCTAATAGTTGGCTCATCCAATTGGAGGTGAGGGTGTCACAACTTCCAAATTAACTATCGTTAAACTATTTCTATACTTTCATCCTTTCTGCATGCTACACCATTTTTCTCAACCAAACTTTGTTGGAACATTGGTTATAGACATGTTAATTTCTATAGTGGATGGAGTCATTTCAAAGTAAATAAATATATATCTGTATTTTCTTCATGTTTTGTGACCTTAATTGGCTTCATGTTATTGTATTATGTCTTGCAACTGTTAAAAAAGCTCTCTACTTTTCAATGTTTTCGTGGGTATCACAGATATATATATATATATATATATATATATATATCTCCAGCTACGGATGACCTTATATTAAATATCTTCATGTCAGGGAGGAGGCTGGTGCAATAGCATTCGGAATTATGTTTACCGCAAAACAACACGTCGTGGTTCCTCAAAGTTTATAGAGAAACAAATACCATTCATGGGAATATTAAGTGACAAACCTGAGGAAAACCCCTGGTAGAATTGCAATCTACATATGCCAACACCTAAACATGTCTATCTTCCTTTTCTCATATTGTCCAGCTTTTGTTCTCCCCTTTTTATCATCTCGCACTTCTTACTCTTATGCCGCTGTTATTCATTTTTTGTAGACTTTTACAATTGGAACAGGGTTAAGCTTTGCTATTGCGATGGTGCATCCTTTAGTGGGGATGGCCAAAATGAGGTTGCTGCTATATTTTTACTTATCATTTTAGGATAGTAACTCTCAATATTCTACTCATTTGAATTTTTTGTTTATATTATGTTCATAGTAATTTTTGCGCTACCAATTTCTTCAAAAAATTTGAAAAGGAATTTTGTAACAATGGTCCCACTACTAAAGTGAAATGCTTGAGTGATGCTGGCCTATTCCTTGATGCGTAAATACCTCATGTTCCTGTGTGCATTGCATTTATTGTTGGTCTTTATCAATTCAATTGGCCATGCTCTATACCTTGGCATTCTTGATTTAATACTGATGTTCCACTTACAGGATTGATGTATCTGGTAACCGCACTATGATAAATTTGTATGTAGGTGTTGTTAAATTGCAGGTAATTTATTTGATACGTTCGAGCTTAATGTCGGCATGCTTACATGTCACATTATGTAGTGTAATGTTTTTTTTTTTACTATTTGGTGACGCATTTGATTTGTTTTCCATTTCATCAGCTCAAGGAAAGTCTAGCTCCTCGTGCAGCTGACCCTAATAATGATTGACATGACTGTAAATTAAATCATGCATGGTGCAAAGTATCTCAGATCCAATTTTTGCAAGGTAATTAATCACTTTACCTTTGTTTGTTTAAAGCTTTATTGGATCAGGCTTCTCTTGTAAAATCAGGTGGATTTACCATTTGTTCTAATGAAGCAGGCTTCATGATCTAGCTGTTGGACGCAATTTAGGGTGTTTCAAAATCCAATAAAAATGAGTTGTTCATAAATTCATGTTTTGCTCACTGCCAATCCGAGAGACAAGACACGTGGTTTGCAGATGATTCTCTTATGATTCAAGACAAGGTACCTTTTTTCCCCTTAATCTAAAGGCACTTGTTCTTTTTCTTTGCTATGAATTGTCTTCCTGCTTTCCTGAAAGGCTTACTATATTTACTAATATCCACTTGAAGGTTAGTTAGTGGCTCTTAAAAACCCCTTGTCAGATGAGGAGTTGGTTTTCACCATTTTAAATTACTACGCACATTTTTTGAAGGTTCTTTTACACTAGTAATACATTTTGGGAATATTAGCCTACATGTGAATTAAGTTAACGACAATGAATTTTCATCGGTGAAGAAAGATTTGCACTGTAAATGGAGATAATTTTTTAACGGTTTCGTTTTGTTTATCATGAGTTTGATCCATTTTGCAATATTTTCAGAGCGTGGCCCTATCAGTTGGTGACTGGTTCTTCGATCGAGTGGGAGTTAATGCCATTGATTGCCCATATCCCTGTGACAATACCTGCCATAATCTGGTTTTCAAGTGAGAGATGATAATTTTGCTTTTGTAGATAACTTTTATAGTTGTTTACATGACTTTTAGATTGATACTTCTTTTCGTGCATATTTAGAGGATTGTAAGTTTTTTTGGTGGTTGTTGAACAACATGATTGGTGGTTTTTGTGAATACTTAGAAATTTGAAACATTTATTATACTTGACAAGCTTTCGTGGATATATAAATATTTTTCAATGTTGAATTGTACATTTGTTTTCTCTCATTTGAATATTTGTTATTATATATTGTCGATGTATGTATGTATGTCAAATTTTACTTTTTTGGGGGATGTTAGCACCCCCAAGGAGTTGTTGGAGGGGGTGCAGGCGATGGAGTAGGTCCTATGGCTGTATTTTCAGGTTTAGAGGTTAAAGAGAACCAGAGACGGATTGAGCTTAGTTTTGAAAATTAAACAAAGCGGAATTGAGACGGATTAGCAACAGAATTCAAATATTTCGTTGCTATGTATCTAATTTCCGAGGAAATAGCCGAGCCCAACTGGGCAAAACTAAACTTTGATACTAAATAGCAACGGATCAGAGACGGAATTCATGAATTAGCAACGGATCAGAGATGTAATTATTGTATTCCGCGAAAGTTCCTATACTAATCAGAGACGGATTAGAGACGGAATGCAATTACAGTTGTACCATTTAGAAGAATGTGCATTTATGTTCCATCTCTGTTCTGTTTCTAAATTTCGTCTCTAATCCGTCTCTAATCAGCAACGGAAACACATTTCTGTTGCTGACTAAATCAGCGACGACGATTTTAGAGACGAAATAGATTGCGTCTCTATTCTGTTGCAGAATTGAATTAGAGACAAATTTATGCTAATCAGCAACGGAAATTTTTATTTCTGATCTGCTATTGTTTCGTAGTGCACGATGGCTGATACGCTAAGGGAGGAAATGCATATACTAATGGCAGTCAGCCTCTTATTATTGCGAATGATCTTCATAGGATGTCTGACCGACTAATAGCTCAGGGGCAGTAGTTGACTGACTTCGTCACTTTGATGATGGCCCGTTTTGCTCCACCAACATCGACACCAACCCTTATGACTACTACACCTATTCTACGGGGGCCGACACTTCTTATTATGACCCGAGCAGCATCAATAGTGCAGATTATTCCAGTCGTGACCGCACTAGTAGTGGAGACAACTAAGGTAGTACCATCCCCCACACTCACATCTTCTAACACATTAGTTGAAGTTCAGCTTGTAAATGACTTCATTAGACTCAAGCCAACCTACTTTGGTGGAGTAAGGGACTTTAAGAAGATTGAGAAGTGGGTCTTATCTCAAAAGAAGCTTCATAGGATACTGAAGATCAAGGTTAGACTTGGAACAGAGGATTCCATGATACAGTACATAAATCGATAAGATTATCTGAGACAGTTTGTTGGAGACTTAGTAAGAGATGATTATGTGGATGTGTACTACTTTGGTGATGGACTGAGGCCAAATATTGGTTATCATGTAATCAGTACAAGCCTCCGGATACTTACCGAGATCTATAAGTGAGTTTTATCATATGAGACATACTATTTGGGCAGAGTTGTTGATAGGACAGCATCAAGTCTAGTTTAATCAGCAGAGCAGACTATGAAGTATGAGAGGTGGAGACAGAGGGGTAAGGGATAAAAGAGATAGAGCAAAAGTTCTTAAGGATAGGGGACAGCCATACATTACCCACTGGTTGTGCCTCATACATCATACGCTACTCCAGTACAAAGCACAACGTTCAGACCTCCCGTCGTTCCTGCACTTTCCGTGCCACATGCTCCACTGTCTCCATGACAGCTGCAACAAGGTGACAAAGGCCGAGGTAAAGTCCAAGGCCGATATACTAAACATGGATAAGGACAGCCGCAGAGACATGGTCAGTATCAGGCAAAGCATTTTCAGACTCAAGATCAACGTAGACAAATTACATACTACAAATGTGGAGAGGTCGAACACATTGTGAGAGAGTGCCGGCAGCCGTTAGCAGTCTACGCATAGTAGGCCCGAGATAAGGTTCATATGGTAGCCCAACCAAACGTCAACGCTACACGAGGTTTCATTGAGGGAACGATTTTCATTTGCGGTTGAGATTCATATATTTTATTTTATTCTAGTATCTACCATATCTTTTATTGCTAGTCGCATGTTAGACATTTTAGGATTGACACCCGTTAGGCTTAGAGTACATTTGATTCTTAGTACCATAGCCGAAGATAGGGTTTACCCTAACATGATAGTTGAGAGGTGTCCAGTTGAGATAGGTTGAGTAGAATTGCCTGCATATTTCAAGGTTCTTAAGGTATTAGAGTTTGACGCGTTATTAAGGACGGATTGCCTAGCAGCATACCACACTCATATATACTATTTCAATAAGACAGTGATATTTAAGATCACATGACATCCAACATTTACTTATAGAGGCAGTACATCGAGAGTCGGGAGCGCAAGAGGTCGACTCTCAACTATTAGAGAGATGGAGGCTTTGGTAACATTGTATATTGTGGCAAAGAGTTAGGGACCCAGGCTCAATGACATACCAACTGTGTGCGAGTTTCCAAATGTTTTTTCAAAGGACTTACCTGGTTTACTACCACCGAGAGAGGTTGACTTCATCATTGAGTTACTACTAGTCCCCAGGCTTATTTATATACCTCCATATCATATGGCTCCGAGAGAGTTAGAGGAGTTGAAGTCCCGCCTTCAGGAATTGAGACTTGAGGGGTTTTATTACACCCTCTATGTTGCCATGGGGAACACCTGTTCTTTTTGTGAAGAAAAAGGATGGCGCACTGAGACTGTGTATCTACTACAGGTAGTTGAACAAGTACACAGTTAAGAATAAGTATCCATTACCGAGGATTAACAACTTATTTGATCAGTTGAGAGGAACACAGTTTTTTTCCAAGATAGACTTGAGATCGGAGTATCATTAACTTAGGATCGGGGAGGAAGACAGGTCCAAGAAAGCGTTATGCACACGTTATGGATAATATCAATTCACGGTCATGCCATTTGGGCAGACCAATGCCCATGCAGTGTTTATGGATTTGATGCACCAAATGTTCAGGCCATTCTTAGATTGTTTGGTAATAGTTTTCATCGATGACATCTTGATATAATCTAGGATACATGAGGATCGTGAGCAACACCTGAGAGAGGCAGTACGGACTTTGAGAGAGCACAGACAATTCGCCAAGTTTAGCAAGTGCAAGTTTTGGCTTTCTGAAGTCAAATTTGTTTAAGGCACGTCATTGGAGCGGTAGGGATCGCAGTAGATCCGGCCAAGATTTAAGCTATCATGGATTGGCCAGCACCGACATTAGTGACAAATTAAGATCAGGAGCTTATTGGGCTTGGTAGGGTATTATCACCAGTTTTTGTTGGATTTCTCAAAAATCGTTTCACCAATTACTAGATTGACATAGAAATACGTCTTGTTTCAATGGACGGAGGCTTGTGAGTAGGCATTTGATGAATTGAAGAGATTACTGATTTTGTACCAGTATTGGTATTGCCAGAGGCTGAACAGGGACATCTAGCATATACAGATGGTTCTCATTTGGGCTTAGACTATGTTCTGATGCATAGTACTGGAGTTGTAACATACACTTCTAACCAGCTGAAGGTTCATAAGGGGAACTATCCCACACATGATCTGGAGTTACTAGCGACCGTGTTTGCATTGAAAATGTGGAGTCATCACCTATATGGAGAGATATTCACACTTTTTACTAGCCATAAGAGTGTGAAATATCTCTTCACTCATGAGGAACTGAATATGAGACAACGCAGATGGTTAGAATTTTTGAAGGACTACGACTTTTCCTTAGAGTACCATCCGGAGAAAACTAAATGTATTTGTAGATACTTAGTAGGAGACCGAAAAGAGATGCTAAGATTGTTAGTTATTACATAATGCATGAACTAGGATTACTCGAGACAGTGGTGACAATGAGTAGGTCGGATATTTCCACCGATACTCAGATTCTCATTTGCGCACAGATGAGATTATAAATAGTGTCCACACAGAGAGTATCTGAGGGTTAGAGAGCTAACATATCATACTGGAGACTCAGTGAGTTAGCACAGAGTACAGAGTGCACAGATTGGATTGAGACTTCAAATCAGTGTTTGAGGTTTAGCGGCAGATTATGGATACCCTAGGTAATAAAGCTTAAAGATGAGATTCTTCAGGGTTCACATTGTTCCCATTTCATCGTTCATCTAAGCGGTACCAAGATGTACCACAATATGCAGAGATATTTCTGGTGGCTTAGGAGGAAGGCCGACATATCTGAGTTCATCAGGAACTCTAGTATTTGCCAGCAGGTGAAGGCCGAACATTATAGACTTAGAGGGTTGTTATAACCACTTACCATTCCATGATGGAAGTGTGAAGACATCTCTACGGACTTTGTTAGAGGACTACCGAAAACTGCCAGAGGACTACCGAAAACTGCCAAGAAACACGATTTGATATGGGTTATAGTTGATAGACTGACTAAGTATGTTATTTTTCTACCAATTACTTCACAGTATACGATTGATCAGTTGAGTGTAGTATTCGAGAAATAGATTATTAGGCTACACGGGGTACCATTGATGATCACGTCAGACATATATGCTATGTATACATCCCGAATGTGGTAGAGTATGCAGGAGCAGTATGGTATACGCCGATAGTTTAGTACAACATTTCATCCTCAGACTGACGGCCAGACTGAAAGACTAATTCAGGTCCTTGAGGACATGCTTCGGGCCCATGTGTTAAAGTTTGGCGGATCTTAGGAGGAGTATCTACCGTTGTGTGAGTTTGTATAAAATAATAGTTATCAGGCCAATGTTGATATGATGTCTTTCGAGGCTTTATATGGTAAACCGTGTCTCTCACCATCATATTGGGCTGAGCCAGATGACCAATATATTGTGGGGTTTGTGATTGTTGTTGATCACACGGAGAAAATCCATTTGATTCTTCAGAGACTTAAGGGAGCTCATGAGAGACAGAATAAGTATGAATACAAGTATCGCGATGATCTTACGTACACTGATGGAGCCTATGTATATTTCAAGGTTTCTCCTCGGAAGGGTCTTCGGAGAATTGGTGTGAAAGGCAAGTTAGCACCGAGATTCATTGGGCGTTTCAGGATTAGGAAGTGGATTGGGAAAGTTGCTTACGAGCTTGAACTGCCTCCGCAGATGTCAAGGATCTATCCAATCTTTCACATATCGATGTTTTGACTAGCTAAGTCGAAGTTAAGAGTACAACTGATAGTTGACTTAAGTCAAATCGACCTGAGTGAGGATATTTCATATAAGGAACAACCTATACAGATTTTGGATCGATTGGTACAAGACTTGAGAGGCAAGTTTATCCCAAAAATGCTCGTCAAGTGGCGGTTTCATGATGATACAGAACTCACTTAGGAACAGGAGGGCTATATGCAAGATAGGTTTCCATACTTATTCAAGTCAAGTATAAGTCCTAGGTCAAATTTTAATTTTGAGGATGAAATCTCCATTAATTGGGAAGATTTTTAACGACCCATAATTTCTAATCGTGTTTAATTCCTTAAACAGAATCACCAACCCATACCGTTAGACCCACATCATGATACACACACATACCGAGGCATGTTGTCGAGGTATATTTTATATATATTGTGATGTTTTCCTAGTGTAATGTCATGCCGAGGTATATTTTATATATATTGTGATGTTTTCCTAGTGTAATGTATTTTGTAGACTATTTAAGTTATTTTACCTATTTGTAGGTGTCGAGATGTGAGCGGGGACACGCCTCGAGATGTGTGCAGTAGCGGGACCAGGTAGAGTGACTTTGTAAGTCAAATGACTAGTTTAATACATTAATGTGATTAATTTAATTATTTTTCAAAGCTTATGAAAAATCATTGAATCATAATACTTAAGCCTAAGTTTGTATCAACAACTAAAACATAAAAATAGACAACCCTTGATTTACCTTGAGATATGCACCACAACACATCTAATGGACAAAGCGAGTGAGTTAATGGTGTTAGGCTGGTTCAAATGAGTGGAGTAGGAATGAATACCAACCATTATATCTCTTCAAAATGGATGGCCAAAATCAAAGGTTCAAAGTAGTATAAAAGGGGCACTTAGGCATTTTAACTTCATTTCATTGCATGAAAACCACATAGAGAAACAAGAGAGCTGGAGAGGATTTGCTTGCTGTCCACATTGATCTAAAGCTTGTGGAAGAGAAATCACATCAACAAATTGGTCAAGTAGGAGCTAGGAATCAAGCTAACGTACTAGGTAATGTTCTAATCATTCAAGCATCCAAATTCATGAACATGTAGGTTGAAATTATGAGACTTTTCATCTCAAAACAAATTTGAAGTGCTTATTGGTTGTTTTCTAACCTAAATACGGTTCTAATTTATATTTCCAAACTTAATTTTCAAATTTAATGGAATTGTTCAAAATTTGGGTATGTTTTGCTAATGATTCTAAAATTCTGAATTTTTATGCACAAAATGTGTTTGTTCTTAAAAATGAAACTTGGATTTAATATCTTCATAGGTTGGTGATAATCCAACTAATTGAAAATGAGTTCAAGGACATATTCGAAGAAATTCTGACCGTCGATTGAAATGGTTTGTGGATTCCGAACTGCTTTAGTGACTGAGCCTAATAAGCTAGCAATTACGGCCCAAGAAGTAATAAGTACTTGAGCATGAACTTGGAAACCCCTTATTTGCTAATAATAATCATCAAAAATAGTTTTAATTTTCCTAAGTATGGATATCTAAACTTTTTTGATGAGTGTGAGATGTTTGAATAAATGCAAGTATCAATCTATGAACTTATGATGAATTGAATGAATTATAGAAGTGCCTGGTCCATGTTGTTGATTTGAGGTTTGCTACTGACCATTAGCGAAGGAGAGAGAGGGATTTGGGGTGTTGGAGAAGGCCTAGATATCTAAGAAAACATAATTCTGCACTAGCAGAATTTTAGGTTCTAGAATGTCTAGCGAGCTATGCCCTCTGGGTAACGCGCTAAACGTTCTGGGCAGCTAAGTGTCTTCGAAAAGAAGAACACTAGTGTGCTAAAGGTTTTCATCTAGCACGCTAAAGTTACCAAGCGCGTTATGTGGGTTTCCCTAGCGCGCTACAGAGGCTCTGGACATAGATTTTTGAGATTTCTAACTCATTAAACCCAATTAAACCAATTTAAAACCCAAACTTAGCAACTCTAACCCATTCTAAAACATATCTATAATGGCCCATTCTTCTAAACAGAGCACCGCTAGGCCTAATCCCGTAATTAAGCTTAATCCCAGCCACGTAAGACTTAACTACGTATTAGTCAGCTTTTCTTTCCTATACTCCTAGATACATGCATTTAGGATAAGTAATACATCGTTCACGATATAATTAGGTTTTAGAGTTAATTAAAACCTTTTATCATTTTAATATTATCAAAAAAAATTTAATGGTTATGCAGAAGCAATTATTATTTATAAATCTTAAGTGTAGAAACCAGGAAACATCATCACATGCATATAAATATCATAAGGATAATAACATAATGTGATATCCGAGTCTCTAGTCGGGGAACAACACGCTCAACCCAATATACAACCCAAAATGTACTGGAAAGACATAAGCATTAGTAATACAACAAAAGTCGAGTCATACACAAAATGAGATAAGAGAGTCGCTCAAATGCTTAAGGAAAGTTGTCGATCTTCTATTTCCCTGGCCTGCCGTTGCTCGACAGATCTACACCCACTGTCACAAACTAGATGGTGAGTATAGTGATATTTATATAATAATTGGAGAGTTTTATACTACATTTTCAAAATGAAAGAAAGGTATTTAAAGCATAAAGTAGCAGAAAAGTTTTTGAATCAAGTAATGCAAGTAAATACCATGGTTAAAAATGTATAAACTGACACAGGCTAAGTCAATATGATCTACATCTGGTCGGCGGTGAGAACTATCACCTAGCCTTTTCCACGACTATATGAAGTTGTGCTCTACATATTTCATCAATTCTATCAATCCTCAAATGGCAAAGCTGTGCTCTACGCGTATAAATCATCTATCTCATTCTTGCCAATAACCCCGAAACCCATTCCACATGTGTCGCGCAAGTGTAGTGGTGAGTATCGAAACCCCGAAGATTTAAGTCCCCGTGAGCCACGCATCTCTTGTGCAATGGATACTAGATTGTCCCTACTTTAATTTTCAAGGATCAATAGTTCTAAGTCTCTAAGATTTCAAGACTAGTTAAGCTACAAAGCCTAAGGAAATAGAATACAAGTCTAATCAATTACAACTTATCCTAATAACATGCTTTTGATCAACTATATGTCAAGAATATCATCATGCTTAGAAATCTAGTCAATGAAATACTTCACAAGGCATCATGTTAACAATATTTAATAAAGAATAGAAACTAGAAAAATATGATGTGAGATTACAACTAGCAATGTCTACAAATAGACTATAAATCAATAAGAGTCAAAGAAATGAAATAGAGAATTCTCACAGCTTTACTTACAAGTCACAAAGTTTATCCTAGCTTATCCGGCTTCCCAACACCCCAAAACGCGTTCCCGCAATCTCGAGACCTCCCCTTAGGTTCCTGGAGTTATTCAATACGTTTTAAAGTGTATTAGAGTCGGTTAGTTCGGGGTTATTCAATACGTTTTAAAGTGTATTAGAGTCGGTTAGTTCGGGTTTAAGCTATGCTAGATGAGTCGTTAGTGTTTTACAAAAACTTAGATTTTTTCATTCAAGAACATCATTAACTTAAGATTTTCATAATTATTTGGTTTCAAATCCAAATTGGGAACTTCTTAATAGCTGGATTATCAACTTGAAATTCGAAATTCAAAAATGAAGTTAGATTTTGGAAATGAAAACTCTTTTATATTAGAATTCATGAAAAATCAACAAGTAATCTTTAATTGATCGTAACTTTGTCGATTTAACTCCAAATTTCAAACTTCTTTATGAAAAAGAAAAAAAAAATTCGCAAGGAATCCAAATATGTAAACCGGATTAAGAGACTCTTATGTTTACCTTATGAAACCAGTGAAAAACCAAAATGGGTCTTAAAACCCAATTTGTCAAAAACTTCAAGTTTTCAACATTTAAGCTTGGGGACTCGAACACACCTCAAATTGGGATCAAATAACTATTAGAATATTGAAATTATGATCAAGATTAAAGGCCCTTTGATATCATATTTAAATCACCTCCATTCAAATAAAATTCATTCATGCATTTCATCAAACACCACATGAATACAAGAAACTTTAAAATTAACTCTTAATTTTCAAAATCAAATTGAAAACTTCTTTATAGAAAGATTATTACGAAAAAATGAAGAGTTAAAATCCAACATTAGATTCCAAAAACAAAGTCATTTTATAGCCCAAAAATCAGAATCTAAGTTTCATTCAAAAACTCCCAAATTTGGTTCAAAACTTGAAATTTCAAAAATCAATGCTAGAAATGCATTTAAGCTTCAATTTAGCGTCATATTCAACAAACAAAAGGCCTTAAAGTCATTTTTATACAAAAGCCTTATGATTTATACTTTAAATCATTCAAAAGAAAGTATGAATGAGTAGGGTTATACCTAAACTTGATTCTTGTGTGCTAGACTTTAATCCTTCCAAATTGGCTTCGACCTTCACTTTGAATCTTCAATTTCACTAATTCCGAACACTCCCTAGTGTTCACTCCAGCACTCTCTTTGGTTTCTCAAAAACATGCAAGAATAAGCAAAATAGACCAAGTGTTGTATATCTACAATATATCTATCTTATTCTTAGCCATTCATTTTATTTAGATCCGAAGGCTATAATTAACTCCTACACCACTAAAAAAACCAACTAACACTCACTTTGACACAAAGTTACTTATGATGACTGTTAGCATGCATCCCGACGCATATCTCATGGTTAATCAAGGGTTGTCTATTTTATGTTTTAGTTGTAGATACAAACTTAGGCTTAAATATTTGATTCAATGATTTTCCATAAGCTTAGAAAAGTAATTAAGTTCATATCATGAATGTATTAAACTAGTTAATTGACTTACCAAATCACTCTACCCGGTCCCGTTACTGCATGCATTTCGTGGCGTGTCCCTGCTCACATCTTAATACCTACAAATGAGTAAAATGACTTAAATGGTCTACAAAAATGCATTACACTAGGAAAACATCACAACAATTATAAAATATACCTTGGCAACATGCCTCGATATGCGTGTGTGTCCCACAGTTCGGGTTGGTGATCCTATTTTAGGAATTAAATACGATTAGAAATTTTGGGTCATTACAATATCAAACAACTCTAAGAACCTTAGGGGAGGTCTCGGGAGTTCAGGAACATGTTTTAGGATGTCGGGAGACCAGATAAGCTAGGATAAGCTTTGTAACTTGTAAGTAAAGCTTTGAGAATTCTCTATTTCATTTCTTTGACTCTTATTGATTTATAATCTATTTGTAGACATTGCTAGTTGTAATCTCACATCATGTTGTTCTTGTTTCTATTCATTATTGCATATTGTTAACATGATGCCTTGTGAAGTATTTCATTGATTCAGATTTTTAAGCTTGATGATATTCTTGACATATAGTTGATCAAAACCATGCTATTAGGATAAGTTGTAATGGATTAGACTTATATTATATTCTCTTGGGGTTTTTTGCTTAACTAGTCTTGAAATCCTAGAGACTTAGAACTATTGATTCTTGAAAGTTAAAGTAGGGATTATCTAGTGTCCATTGCATAATAGATGCATGGTTTACGGGGACTTAGATCTACCGGGGTTTTCGGCACTCATCACTACACTTGTGCAGCACACGAGGTATGGGCCTTGGGGTTGTCGGCAAGAATGCGATAGATGATTTATACACAGAGTACAGCTCCGCCATTTGAAGATTGATAGAATTAATGAAATATGTAGAGCACAGTTCCATGTAGTAGTGGAAAAAAGGCTAAGTGATATTTTTCACCGCTGACCAGACGTAGATCATATCGACTAAGCATGTGTCACTCTATACATTTTTAACAGTGGCATTTACTTGCATTACTTGATTCAACAACTTTTCGGCTATTTTATGCTTTCAAATACCTTTCTTTCATTTTGGAAATGTAGTATAGAATTCTCCAGTTATTAATTAAATATCATTATATTCATCGTCTAGTTTGTGACGGTTGGTGTAGGTCCTTCGAGCAACAGCAGGCCGAGGAAGGAGAAGATCGGCGACTTTCATTGAGCATTTCGGCAACTCTCCTATCTCATTTTATGTATGACTCGACTTTTGTTATATTACTAATGCTTATGTCTTTCCAGTACATTTTGGGTTGTATATTGGGTTGAACGTATAGTTCCCCGACTTGAGACTTGGTTATCACACTGTGTTATTATCTTTATGATATTTATATGCATTTGATTATGTTTTCCTGGTTTCCACGTTTTGGATTTTTAAATAATAATTGCTTCTACATAACCTTTAAAACTTTCTTGATAATTTTAAAATGATAAAATATTTAATTAACTCTGAAATCTAATGATATCTTGACATATGCAGTACTTATCCTGAACACATGTATCGAGGAGTATAGGAAAAAAAGGTTGACTAATACGTAGTTAAATCTTACGTGGCTAGAATTAGGGCTTAATTACAAGATTAGGACGGGCGATGCCCTATTTAGAAGAAAGGGCCATCACATGTTAATAGGGTCATTAGAGCGCTAGATAAATTACCTAGCGCATTGGGTATCTAATAGCACAAAAATCTGCTCTTTCTCAAAACACATTTAATCTATCTAACTTAGCCTAAAACCCAAACTAATGGTGTAAAACACTCTAATATGTACTAAATTCAACCAGGAGCCTAGGAAAGAATCTTAGGAATCCGGGTATGCGATTTAGGGTGTTAGAAGGTTGGTTAAGATAGGAATATATTGCATGACTTGTAAGTAATCTTATTAAGGTACTCATTTACATTTCATTCCAATTATGATTTGTTTTATAGTCTACTTGACATTGACTATAAAATGCCTTGTATTCTGATATCATGAATTTGTTTCATATTCTACTCATTATATGGGTGTTTTTATCATGATATCATTTGCTTATGGAAATCATTGACTCTATTCTGTTTTATGCACTTCTTGTTGTTTTGATGAAAATGATATCGAGAATAGCATGCTATTAGGATTAGAGTAATGAGATTTAAGTATATGTATATATGGACTTGTATTCTTTGAATGTTGGCTTTGAAGCATATACTTTGTTTCGGAATCCCTAATGCGAGTTTTCCTTGAAATTATAAAGTAGTGGTAGAATTTAGGGTCCATTGCACGATTATGAGTTATGCAGCACTCGGGCTCACTGGACTACTGGGGATGTCAGCACTATACTTGCGCATCACACAAGGTATGGGACTCAGTATAGGCGGCAAGTATATATATACAAATGATCTATTTATGTGTAGAACTCAGTCTGCCTTTAAGGATTGGGATATCGATGATCATGGAGTCGTAGAGCTCAGCTCTGATCTTCGATAGAGGTGTAAAGCACAGCTCCACCCTGAGATAGTGGATTAAAGGCTTAGTGATAGGATTCACGACCGACCGGACCTAGATCATTACTACTTAACCTGCGTCAGTCTCATATTCTTTAACTATGGTATTTCCTAGCATATGTCTTTTTCATCACTTCTTTGCTATATTTATGCTTTTAAAAACCAGTCGATTTTGTTTGGAAATGTACTTAAGATCTCTAGAAATCATTTCATTACTTATTGTACTCACCATCCTTTTTACGATGGTGTGTGCAGATCCGTCGAGGAGCAAACTGGGCAAGGAGAAAATCAAAAACTATCTATGAGCATTCAACGATTCTTCTATTTCCTATCTTGTAGGTCTCAACATTTGATGAATTATCTGCTTTATGTCTTTTCTATATATTTTAGGTTTTATATTGGGTTGAGCATATAGTTACCTGACTTGAGACTTGATTATCACACTGTTTATTATCCTTTTTTATATTTATATACATGTGATGTTGTTTCCTGGTTTTCACACTTTAAGATTTTTATAATTGCTTCCACATAAATGTTGAGACTAATACTATAACTTTTTAACTGTTAAAGATTTAATTAACTCTAAATCCAATAATAATGTAACATGTGTTTTATTTATCCTGAACACGTTTAACGAGGATAATATGACAAAAGGCTGACTAATACATAGTTAAGTCCTACATGGTCGAGATTATGGCTTAATTACGGGATTAGTCAGACAGTCTATTTATAAAAAAGGGCCATCACAACTACTCTCAAGCGTGCTTTGGTCGCGATTTTCATTGGGTTTAGTGATTTGGTTTCACTTGAAGCTTAACCCATGATATAATTACGCATGCACTGAAGCTATTTGTAACGGCCCGAAAATTCGACTTGTGCCACGTATCAGGTCAGGGTCGTTTGTGGGACCCACTCGTCGAATACGTATGTCCGAATCTTGAGTGGAGAAACCGAGAATGTTTAATTTGAGACTATAATGCAAATTGGTGAGAAACGAATATGCGGGGAATGCGGTGAGCCAAAACACGAACGGGGACGTGCCTCCAGTCGTGTGCCCACGTGGAATATGCATCGTGATGCATGTAGTGCGAGTATCGAGATTTCAAAATGAGGCGATTTGATGCCTCGAGATGCGCGTTGTTCGAATGTTGAGTTGCCTCGAGATTCGTGTTGCATGAATCTCGAGGACCCTTTTGATTTGAAATAAAAAAGATAAGGATAAGGAGGAAATAAATAATATATATTTATATATATAAAGGATCCCACGACTTGGTTTCGAACCGTGGGAGGTGAAATTACTATGCCCATATATGTGGCGATCCCTGCGTTTCGAGGTGGGCTTGAACCCCTGGCGTATGGCGGGAACTACATATATGGGGGGGACATAGAAGATGTATATGTCTTACAGAGTAAGATGGGGGCATATACATCTACCTTGGAGGACCCAACCCTTACAGAGTAAGATGGGGGGTATGGCCTTGAAAAAAAAAAAAAAAGGAAACGAAGAGAGAGAGAGAGAGAGAGAGAGAGAGAGAGAGAGAGAGAGAGAGAGAGAGAGAGAGAGAGAGAGAGAGAGAGAAGAAAGAGATGAAGAAGGAGACCACGAGAGAGAGGTGGCGAGAGCGCCGGCGCGGGGAAGAAGCGGTGGCGGCCAACTCGCGGATCGGCGGCGGAGGAGGTAGCGCGACGCTCCAGGCGCGCGACGACGGAGATCGCGATTCTGCGGCTCGCTCTACTGCGCGAGTGAGAGATGCGATGAAGGCGGCGGCGCACGACGCCAGAGACGGCGCGCCGCAGCAGCGGCTCAGCACGCCGTCAGCGGCGGTGGCGCGATGGTGGGGTCTGCAACGGCGTGGCAGCGACAAACCAGCGGCGACGTGACGCGACGCAACGCAGAGGAACTCACCACCGGCGGCGGCGGCGTAGCTGCGATGCGATGAACAGCGCGGTGGCGCGTTGTTGACTGGTCGGATGCGCGATTTCGACGAAATCGCAATGACGCGATGGAGGTGAGATTTATTTCACCAAATTTTGTTGTGATGTGAATGCTTTTAAGTAAAATAGGCCTAAAATGTTTAAATGGACACCAAGGAGTTATGGGTCAGGTGTCGGGTGCGCAAATCGAGACATGAGCGAGACGTTTCGCAATTTTCTCAAGGTAAGTAAACCAGTTAGGGACTTATGCAGTATTTCATTTCTCTCCATTGGTTGTTGTTGTTTATTGTTTTGTGATAACTTTATTGTTGTTCACTGCTTTGTGATGATAGTTATCATTGAAATTGTTGTCGATTGAGTGGGTCCATTAGCAAGCGAGTCATGGTTACTATTTATCTGTGATATGAGCTCTTATCTAGACGCCGTCGATATCTCTCAATTGAGTATACGTTGGGGGCTCTTATCCGGGTCTATGGATATCTCGTACTCGCAAGGGTTAGGGCTGGGAGGCATGGGACTCGTCCTAAACCCGAGTCTGCTGGGATTTTTCCACGACTCAACGACCTTTTGGTCGGGACTCCTGGTTATTTGGCCTCACTCATTGATGGATTGTTTACGGTCTTTTATATTCAAGCGTTATGTATTCCTTTCGTTCTATGTGCATGAATTTGACTGCTTTGGATATTGTGAAATGTTGTATATCTGTCCTACTAGATTTACTTACCTGGACTCGTCATTCTTATGTTTGACTGAGTGCAGAGTCGCGGACGAGTAGCAGATGGAAGGCTTCATAGCTAGGTGAATTTTTGTATATTTTGTATTTACTCTCATCTGATGATATTTACTGGGTTCCACAATTAGGTTGTCTAACTCCCTGATCTTTTTGTTGAGTTATTTAATGTATTAGTCGTTTCTGCTAAAATTGTAAAACATCAAAAAACATTAATAACTCAACTGTAAAATGTTTAATGTACTGATAATGATGGATTTGAAGGCCGACTAGGCTCTCGTCGACCTTGCGAGACTGGCTCAGGGGTCCACGTGAGTTTAGGCCGGGCGGGGCCCAATTTGTAAAAATCGGGGCCGTCACAGTTGGTATCAGAGCTGAAGTTGTAAATACTCGACTCTTGAAATTGAGACATAAAACCAGCGGAAGTTAGGAATGGTTGAACTTAGAGTGGAACCCTATGATCCTGGCTTAAGTCATCGTTGGGAAGTGAGGAGAATTACGATGTATCCGATATGGTATATTTGTTATGTTATAATATATACATATATATATATATATATATATATACGATATCGAGAATGTTGTGGCTATGGAAAATGCGACGACGTTTCGGATAGATGATCGTGAGGTTGCAGGTTCGCGGTTTGCGAGTGCTGATGAGCTGCATATATCGCACGATTAGCAACGACATAACTGTGTTTACTCTTGTGTATCGCACGATTAGACGCGAGTTTAGAGGTGTATCAAGATACGCAATTTGCGAGATTCGAGACAAGCGGTGCCTCGAGACTCATGTCGCACGAATCTCGAGGACACATTTACTTTGAAAGTTAAAAAGTGAACGTGTTTGAGTGAACATGTTGAACTCGTAATTACATGAGGAGATGCTGAGCGCGCCAATTGATACGGGAATTAGAGTGACGACTCAGGCGAGGCAGTCTCACGAGTTTTAGTGGCATCGCTCGAAAAAGTTTCACGGTGGTACGAATCTCGGAGCAACAAATATTCATGATGTCTTGGCCACACTAGATCATATGAGGTCGAGCATTGTATCAGTTTCGTTGTTCGGCGAGGCCGATGTCTGGTTGTGCACTACGGTGGCATCGATGTGGACGCTCTGGAGTGCAGTTGATGTTATGGTGAGTGAGAGCGTAGGAGCACACGCATCAGAGTACCAGTCGCATTCCACCATAACTTATTGCGTTTCCACCATATGCGGCGTATATGGCGCTAGTGTTAGGTGGTCCAGCGCAGAGTTGCGCTAGTGGATTACAACAGCTAGCACCGTCAGATCCTTAGCATAAGTACCATCAGAGGGTTGATGGTAGAGACAGTGTCCAGAGACAGGGTCAGAGATCCAGTCGAGCGCACAAATAGGGACAGCGATCTAGTCATGCACAAGGGCAAGGATATGGACGTGTTGCAGTTGGAGTGGGATTTCAACGTACCTGTATGTGCGTGTAGACGGCCAGAAACAAATTCATGCTACTGCCACGTCAAGTCCTACTACTATCCATCGTAACCTGATAGAGGGTACGAGTGGGGTTGAAACTCACTTGATGAGAGAGACTGATTTACATTCTCGCGGGCATACAGCAGATATACGTATGTTAGTGACGGTGGATCATGAAATTAAAATGTTCATTTGTATTCCAATATATGTCGCGAGGATGTTGCCCTGGCATATATTGATGGGAGGAGATAGATAGTGTGTTCTTTGCTTGGAGGTCTCGGAGGAGCCCAGCTCGTCGCGGAGGAGCCCAGCTTGTCGCGGAGGAGCCCAGCCTTACAGAGTAAGATGGGGGTATGGCCTTGGGCTAGTATGGCCTTGGGCGGGTATGACCTCAGGTCTTCATTCATAACACACGATCTTCATTTGGGAATTGCGGCAATTTCGAGGACGGAATTCTAATTCGTTGGGAAGACTGTAACGGCCCGAAAATTTGCCTTGTGCCACGTGTCAGGTCGGGGTCGTTTGTGGGACCCACTCATCGAATACGTATGTCTGAATCTTGAGTGGAGAACCCGAAAATGTTTAATTTGAGACTATAATGCAAATTGGTGAGAAATGAATATGCGAGGAATGCGGTAAGCAGAAACACGAATGGGGAAATGCCTCGAGTCGCGTACCGATGTGGGATACGCATCGTGATGCGTGTAGCGCAAGTATCGAGATTTTGAAATGAGGTTGGTTGGTGCCTCGAGATGCGCGTTGTTCAGTTTTTAAGTTGCCTCGAGATTCGTGTTGCACGAATCTCGAGGACACTTTTGATTTGAAATTAAAAGAGATAAGGATAAGGAGAAAAGAAATAATATATATTTATATATATAAAAAGGATCCTAGGACTTGGTTTCGAACCGTGGGAGGTGAAATTACTATGCCCATATATGTGGCGATCCCTGCGTTTTGAGGTAGGCTTGAACCCCTGGCGTATGGCGGGAACTACATATATGGGGGGACATAAAAGATGTATATGTCTTACAAAGTAAGATGGGGGCATATACATCTACCTTGGAGGACCCAGCCCTTACAGAGTAAGATGGGGGGTATGGCCTTGAAAAAAAAAAAAAAAAAAAAAAAGAGAGAGATAGAGAGAGAAGAAAGAAAGGAAGAAGGAGACCACGAGAGAGAGGTGGCGGAGAGCGCCAGCGCCGAGGGAAGGCGGCTAGCTCGGGGATCAGCGGCGGAGGAGGTGGCGCGACGCTCCAGCGCAGCGACGAAAGAGATCGCGGTTGCAGCTGCTCGGCTGCGATGTGAGGAGATGCAACTGCTCGGCGACGCCGTCAGCGGCGGTGGCGCGGCAGTGGGGCCGATAGCGGCGCGACAGCGACAAACCAGCGGTGACGCGACGCAACGCAGAGGAACTCATCACCGGCGGCGGCGGCGTGGCTGCGACGCTATGAACGTCGCGGTGGCGCGTTATCGACCTGTCGGATGCGCGATTTAGACGAAATCGCGACGACAAGATGGAGGTTAGATTTATTTCACCGAACTTTGTTGTGATGTGAATGCTTTTAAGTAAAATAGACCTAAAATGTTGTGATGTGAATGCATGAATTCGACTGCTTTTGATATCGTGAACTGTTGTCTTGGATATTGTGAAATGTTGTGTTTATGTCCTACTAGATTTACTTACCTGGGTTCGTCATTCTTATGTTTGACTGAGTGCAGAGCCGCGGACGAGTAGCAGAGGGAAGGCTTCATAGCTAGGTGATTTTTTGTAAATTTTGTATTTACTCTCCTCTGATGATATTTACTGGGTTCCACAATTAGATTGCCTAACTCCCTGATCTTATTGTTGAGTTATTTAATGTATTAGTCGCTTCTGCTAAAATTGTAAAACATCGAAAAACATTAATAACTCAACTGTAAAATGTTGAATGTACTGATAATGACGGATTTGAAGGCTGACTAGGCTCTCGTCGACCTTGCGAGACTGGCTCGGGGGTCCACGTGAGTTTAGGCCGAGCGGGGCCTAATTTGTGGAAATTGGGGCCGTCACACTATTGTAACCATTTTCAAGGTGATTCTTGCTCTAGGAACCCTAAAAATTAAGCTCAAAGTCAATTGGTTAGTTATGAGTAAACCCTATAGTGATATTTACTATTTATTGAATATCCTTAAACTTGTAATTGCATCGTAGTCCGCATTGCATTTCGTCTTTCTTGGTCATGCATGTACGAAGAGAGTGAGGGAGATAAGTTTGTTTCAAATTTTGGTTTGCTTGAAATTAAATTTCAATCCTACCTCAAACGTCAGTTGGTGAGGTTTGTTTTGGAGTCAAGCGTCAACAAGTTATCTCTGCATTTCATGATCTCTTAATACTGTCTCCGTGCTATTTTTGGAAGTCGGCATATAATTATAGTTATGAGATAGAAACATAGTGGATAGGTTGTCATGTTGACGCATATATCATATCGATTAGTTGAAAATGTAATTACATGTTTCCATGTATCAGACTAACAATTGCAGGAGTATAGATTAGTGTAGATATTTACTTACTTGACGTCTTCGAGTTGTTTTTGATAATGTCATATTCTATATGAAGACAAGTGAAGAATACACAAGACTCGAAGATTGTGGTGATTGTTTTCATAATTTAAAGTAAATTCTTGTTTTAAATTATATATATTACTTTGGAATTCTTGAGGTGAGTGTAGGACGTGAAGTTTCGTTGAATAGTTATAAGAGTCTCCTAAGTTAGTTTAAAATACATTAAGAGTTTTATGTTTCAATCTTGGTCTATTGGATATTGTAAAATTGTAATTAAGCTATCAGAGACTCTAAGTTAGGTTATAAATTTGAATTTATTATATATTGTGAATTGTAGGGAGTTGTGAGTCCTTTTAGGCCTCTTCCCAATTTTGATGTCTATTAGGTGAAAGTTTTTTGGCATGCTAATTTTAGGGGAAGTCTTGTCAATTTTTTTACAACATACAAAGAATAATCTATATAATATCCTACTTTACTCCAATAAAATAAATTAAGAACTGAATCAGTTGAGGATCTAAATTACAATTTGGAGCATTATTAAGGATGGAAATAGAAATTATTTGGAAGTTAAAGTTAAGAGAATGGATTAAGCCGAATATATTATCAGGAGATTAAGGTAATCTAGGTTGGTCGATCGTCTTAATGATGAGGGGGCTGACAATTATTTTCTCTCAAATCATTTGTATCGTTATGGTGAACTAGTTTTTAATTACAAACTTATCTAGGGCTCTCCCTTTTTGTGATTAACTCAAGTCATCCAATCTCTTCTTTTTTTATTTTGTCTTTTCGCATGTCCAAAATTATATTTGTGACCCATATCTATTTAACTATAGCAAAAATAAAGACCCCAAACAAAAGAATCTCTAAACTACACAAGATCAAAACAAGTTAAAGAAAAAAAATGTGATGAACTGATAAGAAAAGAATCTGTTATATAATAAACTAGAACAATGGAAATCTAACTAGATGAAAAGAAAAGCAAAAATCCTCAAGTTTAGATAGTACTGAATTGAGAAACACCTAAATTTGGAAATGACTTTGAAAACAAATTTATCGAATCTATAAATCTTTCATGCCACGTGCTTCACAAAAAGATCAGTTAAAGAATAAACCAATGTTCTTTAAAACAAATTGATTGAAAAATAAATTGTCCAAGAGTACAAATACACAAAGAGAGTCGAGAGTGAAATGTTTCGTTCGTTCGTGTCAATTTGTATTTTTTTGTGTTAAAAAATAATAATTGCCTTTTCTTTGTTCCGTTGTTTAGGAAAAAATAGAAACTTTAAAAACGTTTAGATTTTAAAAACAAGAAATAATAATAATAAACAACTTTAGCAAACGTGTACAACTCTCAAGGCATACGTTCCTAAAAATTAGCAATAGATACATACTAATAAGTATTCATCTATATATAATACATACAATAAATCTACTTGGACTCATTAGTCCGAACTCATAGGGGATTTTATAATTTTTACAAATGTTTTAAGGGGTATCAAAAAATTTATAACAAATGATTGTGTTTGATTCATCAATTGCTTGAGGATGACTTTGAAATAAAAAAAACTGAGTGTGGACTCATGAATCCAAATAGCACTACTTAAATACTATATATAACAGTTTTTTTTTTAAAAAAAATGGGCCCCATTAAAAAGAGAGGCCTTGGGCCTCTGCATTGGCCGCCCTTATTAAGGGTCGTCAATGAAATCATAATTTCGTCCAAACTCATCAATATTGTCATGCCAATCACCATAATCGCAAAGAATTAAGTCCAAACTCATCCTATATCACCTCAAGGGATGGAAAAATGGGTTGTTGAGTCATGTTGGTTTGTAGTTGACCCCTCATTTCAAGGTCGATCCTAAATATTTAGGAGCCTATGGCAAAAATATAATTTGTGGGCCCCAGAAATATAAATGTGTGAAAGGAAGAACAAATTCTTATCAAATATGTATGACAATACAAATCATAAAAAATTGCTCAATTGATGCACAATAGTGAACATGAACAAAATCTCCCAAAATATATTCAAATAATAATTAGTAAAAAAAAAGTAAAGCACAACCACACATAAAAATGCAAATGAGAAGATAAATTATAGAGAAAGTGAGTTGAAAGAGGTACTAACTTGTCAAGGTAGAAAAATAAAATTAATTTTGAAAAGTACATAAACAATTTGTTAAGTAAAATTAATCTCTTAATCAATAGGAACTAACTAGTTCTTTGAAAAAAATAGTTTTTATGTACATCTATATATAGTTTATTTTACAAAAAGTGGAGCCTCGAAGGGGTAAGGGCCTGGGGCGATTGCCCTAATCACCCCCCTTTAGGGTTAGCACTGCCTTATGTGACAAGATTAATGTCAACATAATATAAACACGTACAACCATTTATTTGACGGGTTGATACCACATGACACAAATCTTGAATGTATTTACAAGACAAGACACGACACGCATGACTACCCATTTGACCCATTTAACTTAAACAACTTACTTTTTTTTTACTCCAACACAACTTGTTTAACACATTTAATATGTTTATTACTCACGAACATTTATAGTTTAGTGGTAAATTATATCAAACTAACTTGGGATGTGAAAGTTTTAAATATTTACTTAAATGTAAATTATTACATATTACTCATAATTAGGCGAGTAGTGTCAGCAAACACAACATTATATCATTCTTATATATTAATCGGTCATGTTACGAATTAGTGTGTTAATCATGACACGATCCATTATTTCATGTCATAAATGAGTTAATATATTTACAACATGAACAAGTATGAATTCCTTTCAAATTTTTTAATTTTTTCTTAAGCGTGTTAGGTTATTGTATCACAAACTATTTTGACGCTCCTACCCACTCCACTCAAAACTAGAAGAGTGAAGGTGCATCAAGAAAATAAATGATTTACCACACCAATAGTTTATCAGTTCAAATTGTGTTATCAGACTTCGAACATATTGATTTTTATGGAACCATGTAATTAGGATTGACTCTCATGAGAATTATCGAGCCTAAAATAATCATATAGAAAAAACTAGGGACGAATATAGACCCCGCATTATCCCCAGCGTCGAAAATAGTTGTTAGAGCATCTCCAGTAGGGATTTGATTGAATGTCAATGTGTGTCACTTAAGACTAAATACACATTGTAGTGAAAAAATATCAATGGAATGTGCATTTTGAATGTCGAGATGACGTGGATATACATTGTCTATTTTAAATGTCACTTCCTGACATTTAAATTGACATCCATGTTGGATAATAAGATTTTTAAAATATTTACTTATTTTATTTACACTTTTATTTTTACATTTTAATCAATAAAATTACAAAATGAAATGTCACCTCATTAATTGAGCCACAAATTCACATTTGTCATTGGAGACCTATTTCGAAGTTCAATGTCAATTTGAGCTACATGAGATGGATTAGCACTAGATAAACTGATTAGCCATGCAACTACCATAGAAGAGCACATATGTCAAGATGTAAGGAAATTATAGATTCAAGGTAAATAGAAATTTGCACTCAAAAATCTTTTTGACTTAATCTAGTCATAGGTGTAACTCGCTTTTAATTTCAAGAATGAAATTTTCATTTAGTTAGGAAGACTGTAACGACCTGTATTTCAAATTATATGATAAATCGCTAATCACAAATCATTAGTGGTTTAAAACCTGACTAAAAGTTGCAGTTAGTCGACATGCTAAAATATATATATAAAATATTGCGTGTGATCTACCTACTGTGATGATATGTATATCATTATTTTACATGTGGGGCATTAAACTTGTTTATAATGTTGAATTCGTGAGTAAATATTTACTTTAAAAGGTGTTAAATGTACCTCGATTTATGTGAGTGGTTAAGTGTACATAATGTAATCGACAAAATGGATAAAAAGAGAAACTTTAAGAAAATTTTGGGGTTTTAGTTGAATAGAAAAAAATTAGTAGAGATTTCTCAAAAGACGTGTTGAGACAGATGAGAAATCTAAGAGATTTAGACAAGAAGAAAGTGATTAATTAATGACTTGGGTTTAAGTGGTTTGGGCTCTGTTTGACATGCACAAACTAGCTTATCAACTAGTTTATAATCTACTTAAATAAATAAGTTGTGTTTGGTTAGCAGCTTATTTTTAAAATAAGCTAGATGATAAGCTCCAATCATAAACGTTATTCCCACTAGCGTTTCATTTTTAAAACTTCATTTTAGTTTTTTTTTTCCAATTTTGCCTTTTTTTTTGCCCATGTAAATAGTCAATTCTTGACTAAAAAAACAACGTATTCTCATTTATTCTTTTGGAAACAAATTAGTGAATATATATAATAAAAAAACTCGTGTAATGTGCAAGTGCGACTGTGCAACAATGATAACACAATAATGACGATACCATATATGCAACGTAACATGATAAATATATTTATGTTAAAAAAATATGGTAATTACATTTACACAATAACATCCCTTAACAATATTATGGTTTACAATATTATTAGTATTTATGGGCCAAAATAATATATAGATACTCATTCAAGTAACATCAATTAATACTAATAATATCGTAAACCATAAATATTATTTTGGCCCATAAATACTAATAATATTGTAAACCATAATATTGTCAACCTTTGCCTCGTGCCAAGCTCGTGCCAAAGAATCCACTTAAGTCTTGCCCGTGCTCGCGCTCGTGCCAAGACGTGCCAAGGCGCGCCAAGGTTTGTCGCGCTCGTGCCAAGGCGCGCCAAGGCGCAGTGCCAAGGCGTGCCAAGGCGCTGTGCCAAGATGTGCCAAGGCGCTGTGCCAAGATGTGCCCGCGCTCGTCCCTGCGCGCTTGCCCGCGCGTGCTCTCCCATGCAGCACGCCCATACACGCTTGACCATGCGCGCGCCTGTCCGCATGCGTCCATGCGCGCGCTCGCCCAAAGTCCTTGCCTCATGCCAAGGCGCATACCCAAGTCGTGCCAAGGTGTGCCAAGGCGTTGTTCCAAGGCGTGCCAAGGCGCTGTGCCTAGGCGTTGTGCGAAGGCGTAACCCCTTTTCACCTATGCACCATTTCACATGTTCACCCATGACTGAACCTGATGGAACTAGTCGAGCCTTCCTGAACTCGGTCATTGGCTAGGTTCCTTGCTGCCTAACTCAGCCTACTAGGGTCACGCTATTGAGGGGCTGACAAACATCCCCCCGCCGAAATGTTTGATGCCCTCATCGAACTGCTCGGTTGCTGCCACTTCTGGTAGTCTGTTATTTCCTTCTCAAACTGCCATAGAGTAGTATCTCGCTCCCAAGTAGGTTCTTCAACATCAACTCACTTGATCAAGTAAAAAGTTCGCATGTTTTTCTTGCTTTGGTCACGCGTCTCGTGGCTTAGGATCTGCTCAATCTCTGCAGCAAACTCCTTTCGCACCAAAGGTGGAGCTCGCCTCGCTTTGCTCCTCCCTGGATCTGCCTCATCAGCGTAGAAAGGTTTAAGATAGCTGACATTAATGTAGGGTGTATCTTCAACCTCTCTGGTAGCTTTAGGCGATAAGCTACCCTTCCCACTCGCTTGACCACCTCGAATGGTCCTTCGTATCGCTGTACCAGGCCCTTGTGTGTCTCCTTCTTGTTCAACTTCTTCAATATCTGAGGAGTGAGCTTCAACAAGACCAGGTCCCCTTCTTGGAACTCCAAGGGTCTCCAGTGCTGGTCAGCATACTTTTTCATCCTTCGGACAGCTTTGGCTAAGCTGTCTTGAGCTGCCTCCCTCAGCTCTTGCTTGCTCCTTGCAAAGAGATAAGCCGCTGGGCTTGACCCCATCGACTTTGACTTGGCTACTTCATGTGGAGTAACCGGTTGTTGGCCTGTCACCACCTCGAACGGACTCAGCTCCGTATCTGAGCTTTTGTGAAGGTTGTAGCAAAACAGGGCTGTATCAAGTAAATCCACCCGGTGAGATTGACTTGCATTCATGTAATGTCTGAGGTAGTCCTCCAACAAAGCATTGATTCTCTCTGTCTGCCCATCTGTTTGGGGATGATTTGCTGTGGAAAACTTTAGTTCCGAGCCCAATAAATTGAACAAGGCCACCCAAAACCTTCCAGTGAACCGAGCGTCTCGATCACTGATGATATCCTCCGGTATACCCCAATATTTCGCCGCATGCTTCAGGAACAACTCCGCCGTTAGATCCGCATCACAATTCTTCGAAACAGCTATGAATGTAGCATACTTCGAGAATCTGTCCACCACCACCAGCACGTTGGTCATTCCCTGCACCTTAGGAAGACCAGTGATGAAATCCATGGAAATGCTTTGGAATGGTCTACTTGGTACAGGTAGAGGCTCCAGCAATCCTGGAGTCCTCATTCTCTCTGTCTTGTCTTATTGGCACACAAGACAAGTCCTCACGTACTGATCTACGTCCTCCTCCATCTTAGGCCAGAAGAACGAACGTGATAGAAGGGCATAGGTCCACTCCATGCCCGGATGCCTAGCCCACCGAGCATCATGTGTTTCCTTCAAAAGTTGTCGCCTTAGACCGCCAGTATTAGGGACATATGGACGTCCTCCTTTAGCACAAAGGACTCCATCTTTGCACCAAAATCTTCGAGTAACTCCCTCGGCCACTAGCTTCATCATTTTCACGCAAGCAGGGTCCTTGCTTGTCTCCTCCTTGATTAGGGGCAGGAATTCACCTTCCAGCCTCATTGTTGTTGCCACCATCTCAGCCACCACCTTACAACTGAGTGCATCTGGAACTGAATTGAGCCTACCAGGCTCGTGTTTGAATTGCACATCGAACTCTGCTAGGAAATCCAGCCATCTTGCCTGCTTCTGATTGAGCTTTTTCTAGCTCATGAAATAGGTGATCGCCGAATTATATGTCCGCACCACGAAACTGGTTCCCAGCAAGTAATGCCTCCAAAGTTTGAGGGCATTAATCATAGCTAACATCTCTTTTTCGTGAGCTGGGTACCTCTGCTCAACGTCTTTTAATTTCTTGCTTTCGAAGGCAATGGGGTGTCCCTCCTAGACGAGCACCGCCCCAATGCCCTATCTGAAGCGTCTATGTGCCCCTCGAATGGTAGTTCGAAGTTTGGTAGTCCCAGCACTGGTTCAGATGCAATGGCCTGCCTCAGCTCCGCCATAGCTTGGTTGCATCGATCCGTCCAGGCCCAAGCTCGATCTTTCTTTAACATATATGTTAGTGGTGCCACCCTCCGTGAGTAGCCCTCCACAAATCGTCGATAGTAATTTGCCAACCACAGGAACGATCACAACTCCGGGACCTTCGTGGGGTTCGGCCATTCCATGATAGCCCGCACCTTCTCTTGATCCATTTGCAATTTGCCCTGGCCTACAACATGACCAAGGAAAGAAATTGTTTGCGCAGCAAACTCACATTTCTCCCTCTTTACATACAAATGGTTAGCCCTCAAAGTAGTCAGAACCGTCCGTAAGTGATCCACATGATCATGGAGGTTCTGACTGTAAATCACTATGTCGTCAAGGTAAACAACGACAAATTGATCAATGAATCCCCTAAGTACATCATTCATTAGGTTACAGAATGTAGCAGGGGCATTTGTCAAGCCAAATGACATGACTAAGTACTCAAACGAACCATACCTAGTCACCATGGCTGTCTTTGGAATGTCATCAGCTGCAATCCGAACTTGATAGTACCCCGACCTCAAGTCCAGCTTTGTAAAGTAGGCCGCACCAGACAACCGATCGAACAAGTTTGCCACAAGTGGAATGGGGTACTTGTTCTTCACCGTCAACTTGTTTAGCGCCCTGTAATCCACGCACATTCGAAGAGAACCGTCGTGCTCGCGCTGGAACAAGACTGGTGCTCCATAAGGGGCCTTGGATGGCTGAATGAATCCAACATCCAATAGCTCTTGCAACTGCTTCCTTAGCTCCTCCAACTCCTTTGGAGTCATTCTGTAAGGGGCTTGTGCTGGGGGTTTTGAGCCGGGGATCAGCTCGATCTCATGGTCAATTACCCTTTGTGGGGGTAACTGTTTTGGCAACTCTCCCGGCATCACATCTCTGAAGTCCTCTAGCACTTCAGCGACCACGTCAGGGACTTTTGCTATCGTTCCTGCCTTGGTCTCCACCAAGGCCGCTAGGAATGTGAGCTCACCCTTCCTTAGTCCATCTTTCACCTGAATGGCTGAAAGATGGGATAGCTTCGTCTTCTCCTTTCCTGCAATTGTGTTAGCCGCAGGGACAAAACAAGGGTGGGACTTGTTCATCACGAACAGTCCCTTCAAGAACGGCATCAATGCAATACTTCCCAAGTGCAAAAAGTCATTCCCTAGGATGACATCAAAATCATCAAAGGGAACAACCATTAGGTTGATCTTTCCCTCCCAAGATCCAACCTTTAAATTTACATCAGTGGTCATACCTTGAATTCGCTTTGCCTCCGAATTCACTGCCTTCATTCGACTGGAATTCTCGACGAGATCCAATCCCAATTTCCCCACCATATGGTCGGCCACGAAAGAGTGTGTGGCTCCCGAATCTACCATTGCCAAGACTCGTCTCTGGTTCACCTCAGCATCCACGTACATTAGCCCCTCCGAAGGACTCGTCTTGGCTTGTTGAATTGCATTCAACAGCTGCAATGGGTTCATTCGGGGCTGGCCATCATCCTCCGCGATCAAGGCCGAAAGTTTCTCCTTCTTTGGGCAGTCTCGTGCCCTGTGAGGGCCATTGCAAATGAGACAGCCCTTACTTGAGGAACTTTATGAGGGTCTCAGGTCTGCTTTAGGGGTTGGCTTCGGGCTCACTGGCTTAAGAGGAAAGGGCTTCTTCTCGCCCTTATTCTGGTGGTTCTTAAACGGTTTCTTCTCCTTGTTCTTCCCTTCGCTCGGGGAGGAACTAATCTGAAGTCCACAAGACTATCAACAGCCGCAATTGCCCCAGGCAAGTCATTCGCTCCTTGCCTCCTTGGCTCGGCTTGAGCCCAAGACTGCAATCGCGTGGTGAAATTGAATAGTTTGTCCTCCTCCGACATGTTTTTGATGTCCAGCAAGAGGAAGGAAAACTCCTTCACATAGTCACGCACCGATCTTGTCTGCTTGAGCTTGCGCAAGGCCTCCCGCGCTTGCCAAGCCGCATCGGTATGAAGGAATTGATCCTTCAATTCCCTCTTGAGCACCTCCCAATCTATGATTCTGGGCCTCCCCGCAGCCACATCATCATCCACTCTGGTTCTCCACCAGAGCTTCGCATCGCCCTCGAGGTACATAGAGGTCAAGATGACCTTATGACTCTCCTCCGTGCCAACAGTAGCGAAGTACTGCTCCATGTCCCAAATAAAATTCTCAAGCTCTTTCGCGCTCCGCATGCTCGAGAATTTCTTTGACTATGGCACCTTGATTCGGGACTTCACCGCAGCGACACCCTCCGAGGATCCGCCCACGGCTCGCTTGAGCAGATTCACCTCCACGGCCATCGTAGAGGATGTTTCGGTGGTGAGTTCTCCCACCAACCGCACATCTGCTACAAGCTCCTAACACCTCGTTTCCCACATAGCAATCATGGCTTTTTGTGACTCTCCCCTAGTCACCAGTGAAGCCACCAACATTTCCAAGGCTTCAATACGTTGGGACGTAGTTGAAGACTCCGCCGATTCCGCCGGAGTAGACATCATTGCCATCACATGCTCTACGTGAGACACCCTCTCACTTAGATCGCTCGTTGCTCGGGTCGCCATCGTCTCCAAACGTAGCTTTGATACCAATTGTCACAGGGCCAATTAAAGAGGGGTTTTTCTCTAGGAAATTTTTTCTCACTCAATCGAACCTGTGGTGCCTAAGGGCCACCTTAGTTCAGCACACCAATACTCGAATTAAAGGGACAGCAAGCAATAGGCAACAAGGAAATGTTTTTACTAGCTCTCAATTGGGAATACAATTGTGGAACTCTATGTTTCCCCAAGCCTAGAGCCCTTGGCTTTATAGACCAGCCATTAGGTAGTTACATAACCAACTAGGACACATGTCCGGTGTACATCGATCCACAGACCAGGTAAAACACCACTCCCTTAGTGGTCAAGGTTGTTACCCAACTGCCTTGCTCCTAACCGCCACATCGTTCCATAACCGCCACCATCACTGGGTCAATTGCAACATGCTCCTGGTATTCAGCCTTCCTTGGAAGTGCCTTGGTCATGGCTCCAGCCCATGACAAAGGTAGTTATTCAACTGCTTGGAACCGTCTTGACTTGGTCTAGCCACTCCACAAGGGACGTGGCCCATGTTCTCTACGGGACAAGGACTGTTTGAACGTGTCTGGCCGTGCCCAGACGCCTCTGGTGCTAGCCGGGGCTCGGTTGAGTCCCACCGGCTCGAGGGGTGGCCGACGCCATGGTCCGTCCATGGGTCGTGCCTTGGCATTGCGCCCAAGGCATGCTCGAGGGTCCTTGATACTTCGCCCATGCCACCCCAGGGAGAGAGCACACCTCTCCCTATAGTAGACGTTAAGCCGTTTCCTCGGCTCCAATAGAAAACATCCCAAAACGAGACCAAGCGTACTTTGACCTGGGTCAACGCCCAAGTCAAGATTTGTCAACCTTTGCCTCGTGCCAAGCTCGCGCCAAAGAATCTGCTTAAGTCTTGCCCGTGCCCGCGCTCGTGCCAAGACGTGCCAAGGCGTGCCAAGGTTTGCCGCGCTCGTGCCAAGGCGCAGTGACAAGGCGTGCCAAGGCGTGCCAAGGCGCTGTGCCATGATGTGCCCGCACTCGTCCCTACGCGCTTGTCAGCGCGCGCTCACCCATGCGGCGCGCCCATACGCGTTTGACCATGCGCGCGCCTGTCCGCATGCGTCTATGCGCGCGTTCGCCCAGAGTCCTTGCCTCGCGCCAAGGCGCATACCCAAGTTGTGCCAAGGTGTGCCAAGGCGCTGTGCCAAGGCCTGCCAAGGCGTTGTGCCAAGGCGTAACCCCTTTTCACCTATGCACTATTTCACATGTTCACCCATGACTGAACCTGATGGAACTAGCCGATCCCTCCTGAACTCGGTCATTAGCTAGGTTCCTTGCTGCCTAGCTCAGCCTACTCAGGTCACGCTATTGAGGGGCTGATAGTAGCTTACTTTTATTACATGCATCACTTTTATAGGGATACTTTATTCATATACTATGCATTATAACGTCACCGATTGCGAAAGTATGCTCTGTAGTTGCGTCTTGTATGATCTTCTACATCAGAAATCAAAAGTCAATGTGTGACATATAGTTTTTCTCTTAAAACTACAAACGATTAGTTATTGTTCTATTCTTGATTTTATAATACAAATAATGCTATAAGTTTGAGTTGATAGTGGGTAAGCCTTGTCCCCGGTAAAGCTAAACAGTGAAAGGGAGACGAGTTATCCCGTTCGAGGAGGCATGATATTAAGGAGACTATGTCTCGCCACCCAACCTGGAGGTTGTCCCACCAACTCATACCAATAGGGCTGGCAAAAATACGGGAACAGACGTAAACGGGACTGGACACCCATTTTTATAATGATTAAATTTGGTGTCCGGACCCGGTCCTATTTTTAAAATAGGCACTTTTGTTTGTCCAGTCCCGTATGTTTTACAAACATAAGGCTCCTGTTTTGTCCGTTTTTTTTTACATTGAGAGCAGAGAGATGAATGGGCATAATTGTGGCGGACTGGCGAGAGGTGCGACGCCCGACTGGTCGTGCGCTACGGCTGCGATGCTGCGAAGTGCGGAGTGGAGCTCGAGACAGTCGCCAATGCTCGACGAGGCTGAAAGGAGAGGCAGCACGGTGGCGACTGGCGAGCGAGAGCTGGAGGAAGAGGGTGACGGGCCGACTGCCGACGACACGAGTGAGGCAGTGAGGCCGCACAGCCGGTAAGGCCAAGGCCGCACAGCCGGTGCCGCGGTGGCTACTGGCGAGCGCGAGACGGCGAGAGCGGCGACTAGCAGATGGTGGCGGCGATGGCGATGGTGGGAAAGGCTGAGCCGCAGGGTTTGGTGAGAGAGAGTCGATGGCGGCGATGGCAATGGTGGAAGAGGCAGAGCCGCAAGTTTGGTGAGAGAGCGTCGATGGCGGTGATGGGGATGGTGGGAGAGGCAGAGCCGTAGGGTTTGGTGAGAGAGAGCCGATGGCGGCGATGGCGATGGTGGGAGGGGCAGAGCCGCAGGGTTTGGTGAGAGAGGAAGAGCCGCAGAGAGAGTAGATGGCGGCGATGGCGATGGTGGGAAAGGAAGAGCCGCAGAGAGAGTCGATTGGTGAGGGAGAGACAGAGCCGCAGGGTTTGGTGAGGGAGACGGTGAGATGGTGAGGGAGACGGTGAGTGTGAGAGGGTGTGAAATTAGGTTATGTGTGAAGTGTGAAGTGTGAAGTGTGAACCAGTGAGGCAGTGAGAGTGAAATTAGGTTAATTTCACAGTGAAAATACCTATATGCCCTTCAAATTAATCACTAAATGGGTACCCGTTTTTTTAAATTTTTTCCCAAACCCGGTCCCGTATTTTTAAACGGACATAAAATATTGTCCGGACCCGTATGTTTGTCAAAAAAATATTGTCTGGTCCCGTTTAAAACGGGACCAGACAAAACGGGCTAAACGGGACCGGACACATTTTGCCAGCCCTACATACGAATAATACATTTTGTTTATTAATGAATCAAGTTGTGAACATATATTTAATCATATGTTATGTTTTTATTTAAAAAAGGGGAAAACTATTTTATATTAAGTTTATTTTCAAAATATTATTCAACCATAGTTGAATGTGTTGCCTTATTATATTACCGACAAGAATTTTTGTCATGCAATTAGATACTACAATTTGTGAATAAAGCATATATGCAAAACTATGTGTTATACACAATCATTCGCCGATTTCTCTTTAGAGATTTGAAAAGTGAATATTTCACTTTATATATATTTTCACCTTATGGAGTTATATATATACATACCAAAAAGGTAATGCTCCAAATGCTCAAAATGAGCGGTTGAGTCTCAAGCTACAAAATTTAATCAGTCAAATATTAATTATAATTCCGCAATTTTAATTACCTCTACGTTGAGGCTATGTGGAAATATGATTGATGAGACAATAAAAAATATGGTCACGTGGCCCGCCTCGATTTATTGTTGCGACAAATATCGAGTGCACACGTCAATCCAATAAATATTAAGGATTGATTACTAGTCTCATGGTAGCTGAGTAAAATAATGAGATATTATAAATATAATATCGCTCCCGTCCAATTAGTTCAGCTTCAAATTAAGAAGCATATGTTGCATATAATGATCATGATCGCAATAATAAATTTATGGACGTAGAAAAGGTGAAAATATTATGTAAAGGTCGTATTGACAATTCCACAAAAAATTGGAACAAAAGTGGTGCACCACTACAAAGGGAAAATAATTATTGACAATGAGCGCTCATAATTGTGACATTTTTTTGGTCATATATGAAAGACTATTTTGCCTAAATATTGTCATATATATACCCGAATATTTTTGTGACCTTTACCATGCCTTCAAAATCAAAGGCAAAATATTATGAACTTTATCATTGAAAATGGCTTGATAAAACAAACACATCAAGATGTGTTTAAATCGTGACCTAAATATGGGCGATGAGTTTATGTCTTGTGTATCGTGCAACATGCATGTACATTATGATGTAAAAATGAATATTTATCGAATTCGAACTTAGCAGAGGCTAATGTTCAGGCAATATCGGGTACAACAATTTTATTGTTAATGTCTTGTCCAGAAGAAGTCTACTCAGAATAATAGAAAATTTATCTATATGAATATGATTTAATCTGAGTATAATATTTACGGCTTTAACTTCTGGAATATATAAAACTCATTAAAACGAATGTCTTCATAAATCAAATGACATTCATATTGTGGAAAGATCTATTTGATTATCTATAATCATCAATAATGCGAAAATATCATAAATTCGCACGGACATCTTTTATCGAACTGGATTTTTTTATCAGCTAGAGATTATCTCAAGGCAAATCAATAGGAGACTTATATTGATTTAACTCTCTATTAATCATATTATAAGATGCCTTGGATCCCTGACAGGGAATTTATTTATAGCAAGTTTTGCTAATTGTCACTTTGATGAAGCAATTTTCCCACCATTAGGGGGAGATATAAGTCAATTCAAAAGGAATGGCGTGAAATTGCTTGAAACACATCAAATTGCATTAAATTTGTTGTATTATGATCCATGTATAAATTAATATGAACTCGAGGTTCAAATGATCATTCAGTAGCAACAAATTATGAATCAATTACTTGATGCAAGTATTATATACAAAAGAGTGCCAATCGTATGCTTCAACATTAAATGGTTCATATAGAAAATGATGTCCATGTGCAACAAAATACACAAGATGTCTCACCCATGTGAACATGAGGGGGAGAATCAAAATGAGTTATTGGTTAGTGTATTGCACTCTTTTTCCCTTTGCTAAGGTTTTATCCAACTGGGTTTTCTCGCAAGGTTTTTAATGAGACAATTCTAACAATGTTAAAACTTTTTATCAAGGTTGATTAGTGTATTGCATTATTTTCCTTTCGCTATGGTTTTATCCCACTGGGTTTTCCTAGCAAGGTTTTTAAAAAGGCAATCCTGACATTATTATACTCTGTATAAAAAACTTTATGAGAGCAATGTATTCTTTTTCCTATACTAGATTTTTTCCCACAGTGTTTTTCTAGTAAAGGTTTTAATGAGGCATATATATTCTCTCAAAGTGTATCGATGTGTTGCACTCTTTTCCTTAACTTTGGTTTTGTCCCATTGGGTTTTCCGAGCAAGGTTTTTAATGAGGCAATCAATAATATTATACTATAAATCAAGATTGACGAGAACATTGTACTCTTTTTCCTATACTAGATTTTTTCTCACAGGGTTTTTCTAGTACAGGTTTTAAACAGACATATTCTCTCAGCAAGTGTCATCCAATGGGGAGTGTTGTAAATTGGATGACCCTTTAACCAAGCTTATGAATGATCGCATTATCAAGCATGACTCTCACATTGAATTGTAACATCAAGCATTACTTCTACATTGAATGTAACTTGTACACTCCACATAACTTGTATTCTACTCTAATGTATAATCATTTATCCATGTATTGTCATGTAACTTGGAATCATCTCCAATGTACACCAACTCTTCCATGTATTGTCTATGTTGCTTGTGATGTGTTGTTTGACTTGTGATGTATGTATAACTTGTACACATTGTATAAGTATAATTATCATCATCACCAAATAGTCTATATAAAGGGTGTCAACCCCATTGTAATTGACACACCAATGTTGGAATGGAAATCTCTACATTTCTCAACTCTAGCTCTTTTCTCTCTTGTCTCCTCTTCTCTACTTGTTCTAATAGTTCTTAATTTATGCATTCTATGCTTAAGTCTCTAGCAAGTCCAACTTAAGTTCTAGTTGGCTTACAACTTAGTTTACAACAATATACAAACATATATATATATATACCATAGAGTATATATAAAGTACAGATGACATGAAGTTTTTTTAGAAAGGTAAGAATAAGATTAAATGAATAAATAACAATTCAAAATCTATCAATTGCTTTTAGAAAAGGGGAATAAGGGTCAATTCGAAGAAAAAATCGGTTGACTGGAGACGCGAACAATGTGCCCACAACTCGAAATAATTTCTTATTTTTTTGAAATTGAGGTAAATAAAAAGAAAATATAATTAAATAAGTTATTATCGAAAAAGAGCTTAATCTCGATAAGCATGTAATGATTGACTCACATCAAAATTAACTTCGTAATGTGTGTGTGACTTAACTAAAATGTGAATAAATCTTATAAATGATAATAATAAAAAATAATTGAATGATTTAGAGAGTTTGGATGCGCCGGACGCAGAACGATAGTAAAGATCGACATTCGGGCAAGGTATTGCCGTGATTGGAGGCAAGTAAACAAGTAAAAGATTCAATATTAATTCTTTTCTTTTCTTTGCATATTTTGATAAAAATGATACCATTTATTGGATTCTACTTCCCTACCGAGCGACCTAAGGTCTAAGTGGTCGAGTTGAGTCGTTGTTTACTCGTGGGTTGAGCATCCGAGTCACGTTCGTGGCTCCTAGACGAGACTAAATCCTCTGAGTGAGCATCCGCCATATGTCGTGGCTCCTCATGGGACTTCAAGGATTTCATTGTGATGGAGCATCCGATTGTGACTGTGGCTCCCTATGAAATGTTTTTTTGGGCTATGGCTTAAGTGAGCCGATAGTACCAAACAGATTTGGTGCAGTTGAAGCAGACTTGCTCTCACTGTACTAGTATTTGACACTTATATGTTTTAAGTGGCTTTGAGCCCACTTGTAGAGTGTCATGACCACTTAGGTGCCTATGTTTTGCTTTCGGGTCACTTGGTCTCTATCATTAACCATTGTAGTCTGTTAATCATGCGATTTATTGTTCTTTCAGCTTCATTTCCTTTCCTACATGATTTATAGGCTTATTTATTGTTTAATCTGAATTACTATTGAACTTCTTCAAGATTTACTCACTCGAATTGTCTTCACTTTTGGTGACAATTGCAGGCATAATCTTCGAGCTCGAGAACATTGATGTGCGACATATGTAGGTTATTTGATGTATCTATATCACATGTATACTATTTCATAAATTGGTATTTGGGTTGAGAGATACGGTTATTCCCCTTGTTACTATAATTTGTACATTGTATATGTTGTACAAGGTTTCCATATACTAGCTTTCACGCCTAGAGCTCGTTGTGTGTTTAATTTATTTATTATCACGTTTTCACCACATTTAAATTCTGCTGCATATGATTTCATATATATATATATATATATATATATATATATATATGCTCTGTTGTGTGGACTATCAGGTACCGAAGACCAGTTTGTGAGGCTAACTAGGCATTTATTAACTCCAAACTAGCTTACTGGGGGTTAATGGAGGCATAGTGCCGGGCGGTGCCTAATTTGTAGGGTTGGGACCATCACAGATCTCACGACATGACACGTGTCTTTTGAGAAACGTGACATGATGATGTCATAATTAAGATTTATAACAAAAAATGAAAAATACAAACAGTTGATCTTTCTCGCACTTGTTATTAATTAAAGTATAATTTCTATTTTCATTTTTTTTGCTATTTTTTAGGTTATCTTTTAAATTGTTATAATAGTAAGATTTTTTTGTAATTTTTTTGTTTTTTTTTTTTTTGCTATTTTTAGGTTATGTTTTTAATTGTTATACAAATATGATTTTTCGTTTTAAAATTTTAATTTTCTAATTTTCATTTTTTTGCTATTTTTAGGTTATGTTTCTAACTGTTATGCAAATAAGGTTTTTGATTTTTAAATTTTAATTTTAATTTTTTGTTTTTTTGCGCTATTTTTTAGGTTATGTTTTTAATTGCTATACAAATAGGATTTTAGGTTTTAAAATTTTAATTTTCTAATTTTTTTGCTATATTTTAGGTTGTGTTTAATTGTTATACAAATAAGATTTTTTATTTTTAAATTTTTTTTTTTAGGATTTTCTATTTATTAGATAATACGTACTAAGTACACGATATATTAGATTATCGAAAAAAGAAATTAAGCTATATATTTTTAGGTCTTGTTTTTAAGTGTTATACAAATAGGGTTTTTGGTTTTTAATTTTTTTTTTTTCAGAATTGTTTCTATGAGAAGCTATCAAAATGAGACATATGGTGTGTGAGAAGATCTCAAAATGTGACATGTGACATGATGATATCATAATTAGTTTGGTGGCCGGTATGGTATTAGATTTAAGAGTAAATGATCATGGGTTCAAATCCAGCTATTTCTATGTAATATTGTAAATATTTAATGTTTTGTGTAAATTTTAAAATATGCACAGTGTTTGCAAGTATTTTTTTTAATAATTGTTGAGGGGCTTAAAACGCTTAATTGAGCACAATGGAAAAGTTTGATCCATGTAGCCGACCCCAATTAAGTTGGAACTGAGGCTATGTTGTTGTTGTTAAGGGACCTAAAAGGAACGACTTTGAGTTCATATCAAAGATTACATAGTAATTAATTTAACATTTTTTCAACATTTTTATATAATATTTTGATACTTAGTCTTGCCCAAGCGCGGAGCTTGCAATGGCGACTAGTTTTTATATAACAGACAACAATTTAAAATATAATATTGTTTATATTTATCCTTTTTTTCTAAATATCATATATTTGTAATTATCTTAAGGCTCTGTTTGGCATGCACAAACTAGCTTATAAGCTAGCTAATCAACTAGCTTATATTCTACTTAGATAAATAAGTTGTGTTTGGTTAACAACTTATTTTCAAAATAAGCTAGATGATCGGCTACAATCATAAACGCTATCTCAACTAGCGTTTCATTTTCAATACGTCATTTTAGTTTTTTGTTTCAATTTTGCCCATTTTTTTCTTTTAGCTGATGTAAATAGCCGATTCTTAACTAAAAAATAACGGATATTCATTTATTCTTTTGGAAACAAAATAGCAAAAATATATAATAAAAAAACTCGTGTAATGTGCAACTACGACAGTGCAACAATGATAACACAATAGTGACAATATATATCTTATATGCAACGTAACATGATAAATACATTTTTGTTTAAGAAAAATGATAAATACATTTACACAATTAACATCACTTAAGCTTATTATGGTTTACAATATTATTAGCAATCGATATTTAATTGACCAAAATAATAAATAGATACTTATTCAAGTAACATCACTTAATATTTGTAACGACCCACCCTAATTAATCCTAGTTAATTGATTAATTGTGAGTTAAGACCCTAAGCTCGGATCCACGTGGACGCCGCGAAAAAGTTTAGGACACGATTGACAATGTAATTTTGATGATTTTAGTATGACTCGTATTAATTTATTATATTATAATTAAATATTTGCGTCGTACTAGTATTAAGATTTTCATTGGTCACTTTGTCCGAGCGTTGCGACGAGAATATACGACGTCGCAGGGTGCGTGTAACGCGGGTACATGGGGTAGTCGCGGTTTAAGGATCACATCACCTATCACATTATCCATCACTTCACATCACCATCACATTACTTTCTCTCATCTACAAATAAATAAATACATAAATAAATAAAATACTATCTTTATCTCTCTCTTTCCCTCTAACTGATTCTCATTTCCTCTCTGTCATTTTCTTCTTCTTCTCCAACAAAACCTCCCCATCTCAATTAATCTCACATTTACCAAGCTCTCCTCTCACTCTCGACTCGGTCTCTCACCTCTCTCATGGTATTCTCCCATCTTGACGACATTCACTGGCGACCTTGGTAGACCAAGGTAAGTAATGGTGATTGTAATTGAGTTTTTAAAGAAATTTAGAGCTTTAATGGAATTGTTGTAGTTGTGTAGTTGTTGTTTACGTTGATCTAGTTAATGTTGTTGTTTTTTAAAAAAATGGAAGAAAGAAAGAATTTAATAGTAAAAAAAAAAAAACAAACTCATCTCATCTTCCAGAGACGAATCCGTCTCCGGAGAAGAGACGGTTTGATGAGGAAATGGGCCGAGCAGGATTGACCGAAGCCCGATCCGGTTGGGCCAACTCGACCCTACCCCGGTTGGGCCAACCCCAGGCTTGACGCGGTTGGGTCGCACCAGGCCTGACCCGGTTGGGTCAGGCCTAACCTGGTTTAGGGGCCACCTATTAAATATTAATTTATTTTAAAAATAAATAAATAAAATTTAGTTTGAAATCAAATAAGTCTTAGAAGAAATAGCTAAACAATTATGAAAAAAACTCAGAAAAATAAAAAAATATAATAAAATGGGTAAAAGATAAAAAATAGTTTTGAGGCTTTTTTCGGGAGTTTAGCATCCCAGTATAACTCGAAAAGTGTGCCAAAATTAAACTTTTTGAAATAAAATATCTAATTTTTTATCCTACAGTATAAACTCACTTAATATAACACTAAAATAATTAAACTGGTATAATTAGACACCGGGGACTAAGGAGAATATAGTCAAGTGTCGGGCTTGTATCTCATGACATACGTGGGACATTTTGGAGGGATATTTGCAATTGCTTGAGGTAAGTAAACTCACGAGAAAGTCAGCTTACAATTTACTTATTTGTTTCGTAAATTTATTTATTTCACATTACTTTTCACTAGTTCGGTTTGCATGGTTACTCTACTCCCACGTGTGTCTGTGTATGGTCGAAGGGACGGTATGACCTCCTTCCGACTCTCTCTCGTTGACGCCGATCCGATTGTTGCTACGGTGTTGGTCATACCTCAGACTACACATAAGATTTCTCTCAACGAGTCGATAATCTCGGGAGTGAGTTGGTGTGAGGCTCGCCTCCGTCACAGAGTTCCTATCATTTAAGGCGTTGGCCCGAAGTCTACCTTTCGATCAATAGAGTCCCTCATTTCGACCGTTAAGAGGGGGCGTAGATTTCCTCTCCTCCAAGGCCTTCTCGGTTTAGTATTTATGTCTCAGGGCTCAACATCTATACACTATACTCGTGTTCCATATTCTTGATTATCTCAAGACTTATATTCATGCTTTACGTGTTCGTTTATTTACTTTATCTGCATAAATTATAGTCGTTTTCATGGGTTTCTTGTGAATACTAACTGAATTTCTCTGGGATTTACTTACTGGAACTTGTCGTTATTTTTTGTGGCAAGTTGTTGATCGTACGACGAGCCGAATATAAAGGGTCAAGGTAGCGTCACTTATAGGTGTTTATGTTGGGGCATGTGCCCTAGGATAATCTATTAACTGTCTTTATGAATACTTTTAGTTAATAAAATAAAGGATTTCATTTGTTGTTTATTATAATTAATTTGCATGTTTACAATATAATAAGATCCATGAGTATTTACGGAAATATCCTAAATGTCCATAGTCGATCATTATACTAGGAACTGTAATGAATTAAGACTAGTGTGAGTCTTGATTGATGATCATGTGATGATTATACGTATATGGATACGAATCAAGATCACGAGTACTTATTAGGGAACAAAGTACTGGATCGACCCGCTATGAGAACATCACATGGATTAAGTCACAGTTGTTTTTCATGATATGTATATTATTTCAGTCATCTAACTTGAGATTACCGAAAACTTCAACATTAGGAACACAGTGATTTGACACAATCAAACGTTGTCTTTAACCGAACGATTATAAAGGTTGTGATTGGTTACTGTGTGAGCAATGTGATGAAGTTGTGTAATCAAGATAGAATTTGTCCCTCTCATATAAAGAGAGATATCCAGTGGATCCCTCTATGTGTTAGACTGTTAAAAGGCCTAGTCTAAATGAATTGATATTGATCAATGTCACTTGGATGTTTTCAGTCTACCTAGAGATCGAGACTAGTACGATTGAACATGTTGGATGACAATTCCATGCCTTATGTTTGATCAAAAGGATATCGTGTGACAAAAGGATGTTATATACACTATTGATTAGGTTGTATCGATTTGATATTCGTACAACTTGGGTAGTCATAATGTTTTGCTAGAGGCCGCTTATGACTCGTATACCAAAATGTGTTTTGGTACACTGCCAACGTTATATGAGCCTATTGGGTCGCACACTAAGAATGATTTTGCGAGATTTTAAGATGGTTCAGAAAAATGAATTTTATATGATAAAATTCATGATAGAAACGTCCTTGTGGTGTATTACACTTATACTTCTTTAAGTATGGGTATTTGTGTAATTTACTTAAACGTCTATATACAAGGCTTGTATAAATAGACGCTTTAAGTTAGAACACATGGACGAAAGATTAAGGGTCGAAACTCTATTTTCGTTTCAGAAATGAATTAGGGTTTTCTGGTACGCTCTGGATTGTTTTGGAGAGAAACAAAAAGTTTGGTATTCTCTCGAAGCTAGCACTTCGAATCTCTGTCGTCGTTCGTGTGTGGACTGTTGGTAGAGGGCGTTCGTCGTTAGCAGCGCCTTAGAGATTGATGAACCTTAAGAAAGGTATATTGTGACTGAGGTATTGAAGGTCACCCAAGAGGGGGGGGTGAATTGGGTTACCGAGTAGTTATTGCCCTTTTAAAAACTTTGTGCGCAATTTACAACTATGATGTATATATAAGCTATGCAAGTAAATGAAACGCAGGAAATATAAAATGACACACGATTTATAGTGGTTCGATCCAACGATCTACATCCACTACCTAACCTCCCTTAGTTAGATTTCAACCCCACTTATATTACCAATAAGTGTTACAACCTAAGCCTCACCTAGGATTTTCCCACCTAGCCGCAACTAGGATTTTTCCCACCTAGCCTCAACTAGGATTTTTCCCACCTAGCCGCAACTAGGATTTTCCCACCTAGCCTCAACTAGGATTTTTCCCACCTAGCCGCAACTAGGATTTTCCCACCTAGCCTCAACTAGGATTTTTCCCACCTAGCCTCAACTAGGATTTTCCCACCTAGCCTCAACTAGGATTTTCCCACCTAGCCTCAACTAGGATTTTCCCACCTAGCCTCAACTAGGATTTTTCCCACCTAGCCTCAACTAGGATTTTTCCCACCTAGCCGCAACTAGGATTTTTCCCACCTAGTCCCTAGATTTTCCCTTTCGACTTAGATTCCACTAAGTCTTACAATGATTCAAATACAACAATTTTGCTTGGAACAACACAAGATACACTTTACAATACAAAGTGGTATCAAATTCAATCACAAGCAAGCCACCTAGAGCCTAACTCTTATGCATGCAAGTGTGAGTATAAATGGAATATGCAAATATGTCACCGATGTTGTTGCAAATTCCAAATATGAAATCGTTTCAAAAACTTAATATATTTGTGTGAAACCGATTTCAAGTCTAAGAACAAAAGTTTAGCAAGAATCAAGTTTAAGTACAACACTTTTGTTTAAATCAATCTCAGAGTTTGATAATATAAATTTAAGTACAAAAACCCAGAGAAGATGTTGTTGTAAATTCCAAATCTGAAATCGTTTCAAAAACTTAATATATTTGTGTGAAACCGATTTCGAGTCTAAGAACAAAAGTTTAGTAAGAATCAAGTTTAAGTGCAACACTTTTGTTCAAATCAATCTCAGAGTTTGATAATGTAAATTTAAGTGCAAAATCAGAGAAGAAGGTGTTTAAACACACAACAAAATGATCTTCAAATCAAATACACAAAATATGTAGATTAAGCACAAGTAAGATTTTAGATCTAGGATTTTCTTACAACCAAGAGAATGATAGAAGAGATCAGCTCTGGAGTGATTCTTGAACTCCTTTTGAAAGCCTCAAATGTGCTGGATTTATGAGCTAAAGAACAGCCTCAAAGATCTCTCTTTTGCTTCTACACAAAATCAGATTTCTTCTATGTAGATCTTTGGTTTTTGAGTGTAGATCTTCTTCTTTTTTTAAAACCAAGTTTGTGGTGGTTTTATAGTGGTAGGAATTCCAATATGACCGTTTATAGCCGTTCTAGGAATCCAGGAAATCAAAAATTCAAATTCAAAGCTTGATTTCCAAAAGTCAAAAATTGCAGTGCGAGTGCAATTAGCGCGCTAATATCGTGAGTTAGCGCGCTAACACTGCCTTAGCGCGCTAATGACATTATTAGCGCGCTAACTGCAGGGACTTCAGAATAATTATTCTGTCCCTTTGTGTTAGCGACCCTTAAACTTGTCCGGGACCTAACCAACCCTTATATAACATGTTATACATGTTTATTATGATTCATTAAGCTTACTTGGGTGGTCCGGATAATTTTATAAACCCCTAAAACGAAAATTCACAATGTCATAACTTATTAAGGGCTTTTCTGCAAATTTACAGTTTTCTTTTTAAAGACCTTTCAAAAACGAGTTTTTCTTTTTCGAAAACATTTATAATGATCTTCTAATATGTAGATGACCATTCACACAAAGTTTTCACATTGTTTAAACTCATAGACCTAGTTATGTGTTTAAATTCCATTTTGAAACTTGGAGTAAACTTATAACTTTGAAAAATGGTTTTAGAAAACTTGATGTATGCATGAACTAATGCATTTGGCTTGCGTGAAAGAATTTGTATACCTTACATTGATATTACAAATTGCGGCTTGAACTTTCTTCTTCATTTCTTCATTAATGCCGAGTCTTGAACTTGTATTTCTTGAGTACTCTTGAAGTGTTGTATTGCATCACTTATTCCAACAATCTCTCCATATTTCTTGAATACCCCTGATGTGTTGTATTGCATCCTTTAACACAAACTGAAATACTTGATTAGTACATTTTCACCTTGTTTGTTTCCATCAAAATCTCGGTCGGAATGTGAATGACTAACCACTTAGTCCAACAATCTCCCCCTTTTTGATGGTAACAAACAATGTGAACTTTAAAGGTGTAAAAACACAATCTAAATGTATATCACATTCAACACATCAATCTTTTCAAGTTTAACCACATTTAGCTTCAAATATGCAAGTTCAAAACCAACAACCAAACCTTTCAAGTTCAACACCATATTTTTCTCCCCCTTTTGATATTATCAAAAAGCGGGGTCAAGCATCCACAAAGATAAACACAATTTAAACAGTATACCCAAAAAAACCAACAATTTTTTCAAGTATACCAATATATGCAGGTTAAAGTTATCAACTTGATATCAGTTACAAAAATCAATAATATTAACGTATCAACCTGATACAAGTAAAAATGAGAATTATTAACCCGATACCAATATATACCAATGAAAATATCACCCTTTCATATCATCCTTTCAAAAAATATCACAATATCAAAAATATCACAATATCATCCTTTCAAGTTCAACCTTTTCTCCCCCTCACTTTATGCATATCAATAAAATTCTCCCCATTACTTTATGCATATCAATAAACTTCTCCCCCTTACTTTATGCATATCAATAAACAATATACCAAGATAAAAGCATTCTCCCCTCACTTTATGCATATCAAGAAATAACATACGGAAGCGATACACATGCATAGACTAGAAAACATAGTGAAGCACAAAATAGCCATAAAGAAAACTCAGATATACGCAAAAAATTCATGATATAAATAGCATAAAGCAATGAGAACATAGTTGTGGCTTAAACATGAGTATGACAAATCAGAACACCTAAGACTAACATGTGGGAGACTAATGCTCATCTAGGTGTATCTAGACGCTTCTTCTAGAAGATGGTGGTGGATGGTCAGAACTAGAAGCGTGATCATCTCGCACGGGCCGAGCTGGAAGCCGTTGACTCTCAATACGACGAAGCCGATCACTGTGATTCCGAAGAGTCGTCTCGACGACATTGAATGATTGAGTCATATAATCATGCAAGTATCCCAGCTGTGCCGATACATATGCCAAAGAAGGTGACATATTCGGTGGAGGTGTAAAGCCGCCGAATGTAGAAGGAGGCGGAGGCTGTGCTGATGCATCCTGCTGCTGCTCCGGAACTGTAGAATCTTGAGCTCCTTCACCGTCATTATCATCGTGGCTTGCAGTTCCCTCTTCATCATCATTGTCATCATCGCCAAGGTGGTAGCTATACTCCAAGTAGTCTGGCGCATCAAAAGGAGAGTCCGTAGAGAGAGGAGACTCGTAACCGCCGTGATGCTGACTAAATGGAATAGCATCGTCCCTAGTCCATTGCTTCCTATCACGAATATATCTGTATTTCATGGCTTTCAATGTGGCCATGTCAATGGAATCAAATATACTAAGAGGACGACCGCCTAACGCGAGATCTACTTGGGCAGACTCCAAGTAGGATGTGATAACATGAGCGTATGGAAGATGACGACCTGCGCTACATGTGCTAGTCATATAGCCAATGAGAATATGGGGAAGACTGAGAGGTAGCATAAGAAATAGATGGCTAAGAATGAACATGTCAAGAAGAGTGACATAGTTCTTGCTACCACCTCTCGGAAGAACGACTTTATGAAGTACCTTATGAAGAAGATGAGGTACTAGCTTAAAATCGGTATCCGTGATACCGGTCGGATAAACAGTTGAGTTCCTTTTAGACCGAAGAAAGGAATTAAGAACTTCTAAACGGTCAAAAGGCCAACTCAAAAATTTGCACACAACCGTGGTCGAAGGAGGGTGCAATGGAAGGTGAAGCCGTTGAGCGAGATTTTCAGGTGTAATCTCGATGGCTCGGCTACCAACAGATGAACGAAGTATAAATTGATTTGAGGTTTCAAGGTTGGAATAGAAAACTCTAACTAGAGGAGAGTTGTAGTTAGCCCTAAATGTACAAAAAGTAGTCCACCCCGCCGCATCAAGAATTTCCCGAATTGGGAGATGAGCCTTATCAAAGAAGGCGACATCAACAACGGCGGGTCGAATAATTTTGGCGTCCATTAGCCGTGGAGCCACTAATTCTAGTACGGATGAGGACTCATGGACGGCTTTTGCACGACCCTCTCGTAGTGGGGCATTAGCCGGAGGTGAGACAGGGTGTGTAGATTCGGATTCATCACTAGATGAGGAGGATTGAACAATACGTCGGCTAGAGGGACGTCGTGAGGACGTGGCTTGGGTAGGTCGAGATGGATTGGGGGAGCGGTCGATGCACCCGATCGAGAAGAAGGGCGGTTTGAGGGCGACGTGTTGACATGTTGAAACGAAAATGGAAGGAATCAACAAAGAATGGAGAAGATTTGTACCTTGGAAGAGTGGAGATCACGGTGGAGATTGCACACGGAGAGTGGATTTGGCAAGAGGAGAGGAGAAAATTCTTGTGTGAGGTGAGTTTTTGAAAAAAAGTTAGGTTATAAAACCCTGGCCGATCGACATTAGCGCGCTAATAAGGTTGTTAGCGCGCTAATTCCTCTCTCGGAATTTTTCGGTCGCAGGGTCGTTAGCGCGCTAATTTGCGTTATTAGCGCGCTAATTCCTCTCTGGAATTTTTGACACAAAAATTTTGAACTTTTGCAATTTAGCTCCGATTCTTCTCAAACTTCATGGACACTTCACTAACACCATATAAAAAGGTTTGGAATGGCTAAAACATATGTAGAAGGTCCAATTCTCGAAACATGCCTAACTCACGCCGAATTTAAAAACTTGCTTTCTAGGCAAAGGCTTAGTGAGTATATCGGCTAGTTGATCCTATATGAGAGTTTTAACATTTCCCTTTTTGGATGTGATCACACAAAGAATGGTGTCTAATCTATTGTGCCACAATCATGCATCACAATTACTTTGTGTATTCAAACATGAGACATTTTGCATATTCATCTCATCAAAGTTAATGACATAAACGTTTTATCTATATATGCAAATAACTAAGGTTTCATGCTTCTTATTTCTAACAATGCATTCTGATGATTCAAACATAACATGAAATCGTTTGTCACACAATTGACTAATACTATGCAAATTAAGTTTCAAACCATCAACAAGATAAACGTTAGAAATAGAAAATAAATTGTTACCGACAATTCCGAGACCAATAATTCTTCCTTTGTTGTTGTCTCCAATCGTAACCTTTCCACCATCATGCCGCTTTAGTTTAATAACTTGATGTGCATCTTCGGTCATGTTTCTTGAGCACCCACTGTCCAAGTACCATGGGGTGCTTTTCCTCGCATCCTATACTATGGGAAACACACTAGATTTTGGTACCCAAACACCTTTGGGTCCGAGAGTGTTAGTGTCATAAACATGTTTAGCTACCCATGCTAGTTTACCCATTTTTACCTTTTGTAATGCACATTTCTCAACCATGTGAGTCTTGTTGCATTTATAGCATCTACGATCATCATTTAGCAATTTCTTGTAGCTTAACAAGTTTGCTCCGTAACCTATGCCTCTTTTATTAAGTGCACGTCGTTGTGCTCCTAACATCATGTCAAACATTTGTTTACCATTTGTAAACTTATGCACCGTGCTAGTCAAGTCCTCTACTTTCTTGACTAAAGCATCTCTTTCCTCTATGACTTCATTTAAGTCATTTTGGAGATCATCAATAATCTCATTTTGTGACTCTATTTCACTAATTGCAATGGTCAAGCTCTTTTTGAGTTGTTTGGTCTTTTTGACCTCCTTTTTCAACTCTTTCCTAAGCTCATCAATATTTGGAACATCATCCAAATCATCAACATTATCAAAATAAAAAAAGTTAGAGTTTACCTCGCCTTGTGCCATGAGACAAAGTATTGCCTTCTCATTTTCTGGATTCGGATTCAGAACTTGATGATGATGAGTCATCCCAAGTTGCTTTGAAACTCTTCTTTCCTTTGTCAAACACCTTCTTGGTTTTGCAATCCATCTGGACGTGACCCGGTTTGCCGCAACCGAAGCATATTATTTCGTTTGATTTTCCTTCCTTGCTTCCACTTCGCAGCTTCTTCTTGTACTTATCTCGTTTGTACAGGGCCCTGTTGAGCTTTCTTGAGATCATAGCTACTTCCTTCTCAAGATCATTTTCATCACATGATTCTTCATTTTCGATGACCTCTACCGATGCACTTGGGGAGCTACTTGCCTTCAATGCGATTTCTTTTCTTGAGCTTTTAGTCCCTCCACTTGATGCTTCCAATCTTGCTCGGTCTTTGAGTTCAAATTCGTGGACCGTTAGCTCTCCACACAATGCATCAAATGTGTAGTCTCCAAGATTTTGCGCCGATTGGATAACATATTTCTTGGCATCCCATTCCTTAGGCAAGCCTCTAAGGAATTTATATACTGAAGTTTCTTGATCATAATTCTTTCCTAGATTCTTGATCTCATTTAATAGCTTTGTGAATCTAGTGATAGCGGTAGCTATGTCTTCATCACCCCAACTCGAAAGTTTCATAATGTTCCTCAAGTATTCTCAACTTGGTCTTCTTTACTTGCATGGTACCTTCATAATGTACCTCAAGCTTCTCCCATACTTCCCTTGCCATTTGACACGCACTTACTCTGTTAAATTCATTTTCACTAAGTGCACAAAATAAGTGATTTACGGCTTGATCATTTGAAAGCTCAAGCTTTATCTCCTCTGTGGTATACTCTTTCAATGGCTTATCCGGTGGAGTGTAGCCATTTTCAATTGCGTCCCATAAAAATCTATTTTGTGCTCGAATGTAAAATTTCATTCTTACTTTCCAATGAGCATAATTGGTTCCATCAAAATATGGAGGCCTACTCGAAGTGGTGCCTTCCCGAAGGCGAGCCGGATCAAAAGTTTGCATCCTTGCACAAAAACACTCAAAGATACGTTAGTAATACTTTGAGCAATAACCCGCTCTGATACCAATTGAAGGTCACCCAAGAGGGGGGGGTGAATTGGGTTACCGAGTAGTTATTGCCCTTTTAAAAACTTTGTGCGCAATTTACAACTATGATGTATATATAAGCTATGCAAGTAAATGAAATGCAGAAATATAAAATGACACACGATTTATAGTGGTTCGATCCAACGATCTACATCCACTACCTAACCTCCCTAGGTTAGGATTTCAACCCCACTTATATTACCAATAAGTGTTACAACCTAAGCCTCACCTAGGATTTTCCCACCTAGCCGCAACTAGGATTTTTCCCACCTAGCCTCAACTAGGATTTTTCCCACCTAGCCGCAACTAGGATTTTCCCACCTAGCCTCAACTAGGATTTTTCCCACCTAGCCGCCCACCTAGCCTAGGATTTTCCCACATTTTCCCATTTTCCCACCTAGCCTCAACTAGGATTTTTCCCACCTAGCCGCAACTAGGATTTTCCCACCTAGCCTCAACTATGATTTTCCTCCTAGCCGCAACTAGGATTTTCCCACCTAGCCTCAACTAGGATTTTTCCCACCTAGCCGCAACTAGGATTTTCCCTTTCGACTTAGATTCCACTAAGTCTTACAATGATTCAAATACAACAATTTTGCTGGAACAACAGAGATACACTTTACAATACAAAGTGGTATCAAATTCAATCACAAGCAAGCCACCTAGAGCCTAACTCTTATGCATGCAAGTGTGAGTATAAATGGAATATGCAAATATGTCACTGATGTTGTTGCAAATTCCAAATATGAAATCGTTTCAAAAACTTAATATATTTGTGTGAAACCGATTTCAAGTCTAAGAACAAAAGTTTAGCAAGAATCAAGTTTAAGTACAACACTTTTGTTTAAATCAATCTCAGAGTTTGATAATATAAATTTAAGTACAAAAACCCAGAGAAGATGTTGTTGTAAATTCCAAATCTGAAATCGTTTCAAAAACTTAATATATTTGTGTGAAACCGATTTCGAGTCTAAGAACAAAAGTTTAGTAAGAATCAAGTTTAAGTGCAACACTTTTGTTCAAATCAATCTCAGAGTTTGATAATGTAAATTTAAGTGCAAAATCAGAGAAGAAGGTGTTTAAACACACAACAAAATGATCTTCAAATCAAATACACAAAATATGTAGATTAAGCACAAGTAAGATTTTAGATCTAGGATTTTCTTACAACCAAGAGAATGATAGAAGAGATCAGCTCTGGAGTGATTCTTGAACTCCTTTTGAAAGCCTCAAATGTGCTGGATTTATGAGCTAAAGAACAGCCTCAAAGATCTCTCTTTTGCTTCTACACAAAATCAGATTTCTCTATGTAGATCTTTGGTTTTTGAGTGTAGATCTTCTTCTTGTTTTAAAACCAAGTTTGTGGTGGTTTTATAGTGGTAGGAATTCCAATATGACCGTTTATAGCCGTTCTAGGAATCCAGGAAATCAAAAATTCAAATTCAAAGCTTGATTTCCAAAAGTCAAAAATTGCAGGCAGAGTGCAATTAGCGCGCTAATACTGTGAGTTAGCGCGCTAACACTGTCTTAGCGCGCTAATGACATTATTAGCGCGCTAATCTAGGGACTTCGTAATAATTATTCTATCCCTTTGTGTTAGCGACCCTTAAACTTGTCCGGGACCTAACCAACCCTTATATAACATGTTATACATGTTTATTATGATTCATTAAGCTTACTTGGGTGGTCCGGATAATTTTATAAACCCCGAAAACGAAAATTCACAATGTCATAACTTATTAAGGGCTTTTCTGCAAATTTACGCTTTTTTTTTAATACCTTTCAAAAACGAGTTTTTCTTTTTCGAAAACATTTATAATGATCTTCTAATATGTAGATGACCATTCACACAAAGTTTTCACATTGTTTAAACTCATAGACCTAGTTATGTGTTTAAATTCCATTTTGAAACTTGGAGTAAACTTATAACTTTGAAAAATGGTTTTAGAAAACTTGATGTATGCATGAACTAATGCATTTGGCTTGCGTGAAAGAATTTGTATACCTTACATTGATATTACAAATTGCGGCTTGAACTTTCTTCTTCATTTCTTCATTAATGCCGAGTCTTGAACTTGTATTTCTTGAGTACTCTTGAAGTGTTGTATTGCATCACTTATTCCAACAATCTCTCCATATTTCTTGAATACCCCTGATGTGTTGTATTGCATCCTTTAACACAAACTGAAATACTTGATTAGTACATTTTCACCTTGTTTGTTTCCATCAAAATCTCGGTCGGAATGTGAATGACTAACCACTTAGTCCAACAGGTATGATTAAGTTTTCATGGTTTAAACATTTTTAATAGAATTGGATTCGGATCCTGTTGGGTTTTTTGTCAAATTTGTTTTGCAATTTTCACTGCTTATGAACCCCAAAACCCAACAATTTATATTTATATATGTAGTATTTTTGTGATCATTTTGAGAGACTTATTACCCAATACATGTATATTGACACTTATCACACCTTTTTATCACCTTTATTGATATACATGGTATCTTTTTGCCGGGTTTCCACCCCATAGGTTTGTTAATCAATGCATATTTCGTTTACATAATTTAATTGTGTATTATTAAGACTTCCACTATTAAAATAACTTAAATAAATCAAAACAAATAATTTAAGTTGTAAAACTTTACAACTTAGTATATTTCGATAGAATAATCATTTAAATATCGAAATTTACTAAGTTAGAGTATTAAATGGTACATGTCCGGCAACGTAGCGGTGCCTGGTTTATCTCGAAATTTGGGGTCGTCACAATATTACTAATTTAATACATGTGAAATTTGGAACACTATTATTCAAAAAAAAGTTTAATATAAACACATGAGATATGATATGTTATGATTACTATTTAAAAACATTAATATTATCTTGTTCTACACATATAATAATAAATTTATTTGTATGTCAGGTAAATAATAGTTTATATAAATATGTCTTTTTAAGAACTTAAAAAAAGTCCTTTTATGTCATTTTGCATTTATCGGCTACTTGATCAGCTATTTTTTGAAAATAATTTTAATTGATCAGCTAGATTATCAGCTATCAGCTACAAGTTTTTCAGCTATCAGCTACATTATCAGCTAGTGTTGCCAAACAAAGCCTAAATATTAAAAGTACAAAGAGCTAAAGAAAAAAAAGGAAAGTATATTTAGAATAAAACTAGCTAGAAAACATAAAGTAGTAGAGTTCGATTTCTTTTTTCTTTTTTGTATTTTTATTGGTTTTTTATGATGTGACATAACACACACTGTCTATTGCACCATCTAGAAATAGAGGGTATGGTATACAGTGTGAATGGTTATTTGTGCCACATCATCTCCATAGTATTAATCTTCATTACCATCGAGAGAGTTTTTTGATTGAGATGTCAATTCTAACATATGTGTCTCACATCTACTCCCAATCCATATCCCCATTGAAGATGTTTAAAACATCTCTAATGGTAAATGTGGATTTGGGATGTGGATTGCTACCACAATCAACGTTGTGGAGGGGTTGTGGAGGGAGTTTGGGATAAATAGACATTCAATGCATAAAATTGTCTCCAATGGGTAATGTGGATTAGGTCTATCCTTGATGACATGACAATAACAATCCTATTTTTTTTCGGTAATGTCGTGATTGTTATTTATATATATAAGTAATGATGAAAAAATAACCTTGTTTGTATTTATCCTTTTTTATTAAAACTTATTTGTATTTATCTTATACTAGTCAATGGGCACTCGCTATGCGCGTAAGGCGTAAACAATAATTATACCAAGAAACATTTATGAAATTTAATATTTAAATATTGTCTTAATGATCTTTATAATGTATTGAATTTATATTTAGAGGAAAAAATGTATGTCAAAATTAGCTTTAAATAAAAGTGGTCAAAATTTTTTGTTAGGTCTAAACATTTTTTTTTTTTGGTGAAATTAGATATTTGCAGTGCTAATGAATTTAGAGTATATGATGAGAGATACATACAAATATTTATTGTGATAAGTATTTAGACAATTTTATAAATATCGTTTAGATTAATTTAATTTTATGAAATTAATTTTAACATGATCCTGATCCATAACATTTTTAAAAATATACCATTTTAAAAAAAAAGCATTTTAAAATAGTTTGACAATGAAAAGAAAAGAAAACAAATAGATAAACATATTGTATATATAACATCATCCAACCAAAAAAAATGCAACAATAAATTTTTTTAAAGAATAGTAGGTATGCTCATGTAAGATATTATAACTGAAAGAATGTATGTCCATGGAAGAGAACATGTTCTTCTGAATTTGAGCCACACAGGATCACCGTACAAAAGAAAATCAAAGGTACAACTCAATTGGCCACAGCCAAAAATAGAGTCAAAGCTCACAACCACTTAACTCATCTTAGCACAATAACACCACCAGTGATATAGAACTAAACAGATAAATGGATAAGCTAGTAAAGACAGTAAAGACATGTGGAATACAAACTCCTGTCAAGTCATTGCCTCAAGCCATTAACACTATCATCCACATTGCAACCAGATGTGAAGTAGGCAAGACCTTACAAAATATAGAAATGAAAACAATGTCAGCAGCACCAATGACAATCTTTCAAAAACGCACACAATTCCAAAATCAAGGGCAGTAAACCTCTCTCGTATAGGGGCACTGACCAGCCGAGATTTGTGGCTCCAAATGAAGACGCAATCAAAACAACTTCCTATGACCATGTAAGATACCAAGTAGTGATGTCCAAAATGCATCAATAATAAAACCTTTCAACCACAGCGCACGCAATTTGTTCCCTGCAAAAAGAACCAACAGTAAAATGACTAAAAAAGACGAAACCTTAATAGACTTACCAAGGTAGTGAGTTCATCTATGTAGTAAAAACGAAGTCATTGCGCAAACACCAACTACGAAAACTTCTGAAGTATGTAACGTACGACGCCTATGTCAAAATGTTTTTGACGCCGCTGCTACCACATCTTAAAAGAAAAACCTCACCACCATGAATATTAGAGTTCATCGAAACATTATAAGGAATATGAAATAAAAATAAATAATTTAAAAATTATTAAAAACAATTTCATCATTTAATTTTTTTTCAAATAACAAATAATACATTTAACAACATAATTATTGAAGATGAACTAAAGTACATTTAACAACATAATTAAAGAAGATGAACTAAACACTTCAATTATTGAATTATTGGGTACATTTAACAACATAATTAAAGAAGATGAACTAAAAAATTCAATTATTGGGTACATTTAACAACATAATTATTAAAGATGAACTAAAAAATTTAATTAAAAATTAATATTTAATTAAAGATTAATTTAATATTTAATTAAAGATTAATTTAATATTTAATTAAAGATTAATTTAATATTTAATTATAAAAAATTTATAAATGTAAATAAAATGAGAGCATTATGTTATTGAATATAAAGTGATTTAGTTTACATTTTATTTACGAATTTAATATATGCTTTGCATGATGAACTAAAAAATTCAATTATTTGGTACATTTAATATGAACTAAAAAAATTCAATTATTGAATTATTGGGTACATTTAATTATTGAAGATGAACTAAAAAACTCAATTATTGGGTACAATTAACAACATAATTAAAGAAGATAATCAACCCAAATATGTGTTTTGCATGATGATGATGAATTATTAAAGAATTAAAGAAGATAATCAACCCAATGAGAAAAAATAAATTTTACACTTACTTCACCTATTGTAGCGTCGTAGAGAATGTTGAGTGGATATTGAAGAGAGTAGAATATGGTTGTGCATATAAAAAAAACCAAAAAGTATAAGAGGAGAAGAAAATACAATATTGAAGAGAGTAGAGTATGGTCGTGTATATAAAAAGAAACGAAAAAGTATAAGAGGAGAAGAAGATACAATGTATATATGAGAATAAGTAACCGATCCTACAAAAGTGGATCTAAAATGGAGAAACGTGTAGGGTGAATGGATACAAAAAAAAAAAAAAAACAGTTTTAGAAACTACCAATTAAAATTGCGAGGATTGACATTATAAAAAAAACGTAAATAGAGTAGAGAGAGAATTGTGGAGAGAGAAAGAAACGTGGAGGGGAGAGAGAGAAAGATAGAAACAAACCTAGAGGATAGAGAGAGAAAGATAGAAACAAACCTAGAGGATAGAGAGAAAGAGAGAGAGGTAAAGGAGAGAGATTTTGTTAATAGCCCATTAATAAAATTGTTAACCTCGGATTAAATTGAATTTAATGATTCAATTACCAAATTGTCCTTATTTTGAATTGTCGTGATTTAAGTAAATAAGGGCATACTTGAGAGATTTTGGCAAAAAGGCTTCACGGTTAACCGCTTTGGGTTTTCTATTATAATAGTATATATATGATAACTACAAAAACTATCCAAAAAAAATGGACCCTTATACTAAACGTAAAATAGTGTACGAATTTTCTTTTCGTCACTTTTTATATTTTTTATTTAATTTTTTATGAGGTGTCAGAGTGCACATTGTTTATCGAACCATTTATTTTTAGAGGGTGTAATAGACAGTGTGATCGGTTATCAATTATTTATGTCACATCATCTGTTAATCCACGTTACCATTAGATAGAGTTTTTTAATTGGTAAGTGGCACATATCTAGGGGTATTTCCACATGTAGGGGACATTTACAATTTTATTCACAAAATAGAGAGGGTTTTTTTTTTATTCTGGTTATAGGCAATAACGCCTTTTGAGAAGGCGTTATTGAGTTGGGCGATTCGGTTTTTGGTGACGTGGCGGCGACGTGTGCGGATTTGTACGAGATAGCGCCTTCTCAAAAGGCGCTATTCGTACATGTGTCCGCCACCTCATCGCCACGTCAGCGCCACACACACACACTCAATAACGCCTTCTCAAAAGGCGTTATTGAGCAAAACCTGAGGGAATGAGGTGGCGCTGACGTGGCGCTGAGGTGGCGGACACATGTACAGATAGCGCCTTCTCAAAAGGCGCTATCTGTACAAATGCTGCCACGTCGCCACGTCACCAAAAATAACCAACCCGACTCGCCGATCTGTCCTCCTCGCTGATGGATCATGACATTTTTCGAGCCGCTCCGTCCCGCATGGCCGTCGTCGTCAGCGATCCGACAATTACAACCAAATATGAATAACCATACAAGGAGTATATATTTGTATTAAAAAAGAAAATTTTTTTTAAATATATTGGTTTCAACCTTCAACTCTCTATTCTAAACTAACTAACATTACCTAACTAACTAACTAAAGTAAAGTAAGAAACCTTTACTAATCCAACCAAAGCAAACTAAACCTAATAACTACCTAACTAACTAGCTAAGTAACCAAAGTAAAATAAACTAACTAACCTTAACTAACCTAACCAAACTAACTAACTAACTAACTAAACTAAGTAACCTTAACTAACCAAAGTAAAGTAACCAAACTAAACCTAAACTAACTAACCATAAATAACCTAACCAAACTAAACTAACTAACTAACTAACTAACCAACTAACTAACTAACTAACCAACTAACTAACAATACTAACCGTAACTAACCTAACCAAACCAAACTAAACTAAATAAGTAAGTAACCTTGAATAAACTAACTAAACTAACTTAACAAAATCAAAGTAACTAACCAAAGTAAACTAAAATAAGTAAGTAACTAATCTTAACCAAACTAAACTAACTTAACAAAATCGAGCTAAACTAAGTAACTAACTAACCTCAACTAAACTAAGTAACTAACTAACTAACATAACGAAACTAAACTAACTAACAAACTAAACTAAGTAACCTTAACTAACCAAACCACCTAACAATACAAACTAAGTAAACTAAAATAACAAATTTAACTAGCTTAATTGCAAACTACACCACCTAAGTAAATGGAACTAACCAAACTAAACTAACTAACATTAACTAACGTAACTAACCTTAACTAACCTAACTAACCTAACCACCAAAACAATACAAACTAAGTAAAGTAAAATAACTAACTTAACTAACTAAACAAACAACCAAAAAACGATCCACGTTAACCACCAAACGAAACTACACAAACATCCAAGTAGCTCGAGAGTTACTTGTGAACTAAACTCGACTAACCTAACCTAACCAAAGTACGTAACATAAATTAACTAAACTACACTAACGAACATACCCTAACTCAACTACACTAAACAAACATAACCTCAACACCTAAACAAAACTAACTAAGCTAATTAACCTAACCAAACTAAAAAAATAAAACCTAACCAAACTAAGCTAACCACTTAAGTTAAATTAAACATAAAACCTAAACTAACTTAACAAACTAAACTAACTATTGAAGAGTAATCACATATACGAAATTCCACGTAATATGAAAAACATGAGAAATAGAACGCAATTCAATGATAAGGTTGAATACACGTACTTCGTTAACCCAAAATATAAGTTATTTACAAATCACTATGACATCAAGTAAACTCATTATGCAGTCTATTTCTAAGCGGTTCCGCTGACGTTGTTCCTTCCTCTGTGAAGCAAACCGACGTACTTTTGTCTAGTTGGACGATGTGGTTGTACATCCCGTTGAGGTAGCTGGTCTTGCGATGAATCAAGTCGATTAGATTGTTGCGTTTCCTCGGTTCTTGACTCGACTCACCTCTCGCTACTTATGCTACCAAAAATTGGAGGTGGAACCATCCCGAAATACCGGCTTCCCTCATGGGGTTGGGGGAATGGAACATGCGGTCACGGCATGGTCAACAAGTTCATGAATGAAGGGTCTCCGCTATACGCCATATTGTAATTATACGGAGTAGGAGTGTATGGACTAGGCATGTATGGAGGGAGTGATGGATACGTTTGATGATGAGGCATTCCGCGTGGATCCACGTATGAAGACGAAGGCCCGAGCGCGTACGGATCAAAATGGTAAGGAGGAAGATTCACGCTCGGCGCCTGGGTACAAACATATGAGGTTCGGTTGGGGTGTGGAAGATGCTTGGTATATACCCATGAGAAGAATGACTACTCTCGCCAACATTATCTCTTCTACTCACTCTCGAACGAGATGAACGTGCTTTGGAGGAGAATGTCTACTACTCTCTACAAAGAACCTCGGTCCGAGTAGATGGACGTGGGGACGAGGACGTCAGTGCGTTCCCGCACAGCCTCTCGGTCGTGTTCGTCTTCTTCTCACCTCTATGTTTGGTTCGCCTTGATCGTCTTCTTCATCTTCTTGTTCAATATCCTCATCTACGTCTTGTTGGACGTCGCTTCATCATGCGAAAGATTAGACCTTTGTCGTTCGTCTTCGTCCAAAATTTTAATCCCTTCATCAAGAGGCAGCAAGACCTTGCTCGTACCCATCCTCAATCAACACACGCCTAAGTCGATGCACCAAGTTACGCTGAAATATAAAAAATAAGTTCTCAAATCACGCAATATATAATATTTAATGTTTGAGGAAAATTAATAGTTAGCAGATTACCGTGTAGTCACGTAACGCCCCGTCGTGTCCTATAAATCTCCTAGTGACCGATCGATACCACGTCATGTAGTCTTGATGGTCATGCCCTTCATTCAAGCCGCATTGCATTGTCAATGGTGTCCCCACGATTTTCCCACATGTTTATGTAGCTTGCGTGGAAAGTCACCCAATTAACTTGATGATGTCCACGCAATTCGATGCGGTGCAGTTGGGCGTCGTAGGCACAATTAGGTGGCACTACTTGTACCATGCCGAATTGTCTCATAACCCTTTCAGGTCGATGCCACTCCACAATGTGGAAACAAATCAGGGGACACGTCGAGAGCCAACTTCCTTGACCATTTGTACAAGACTTCGGGAAGAGACGCCATGAGTTCATTATATGGTTGCCACACCACATCATCCTCATGCCTCTCAGAGTCGAGTGCATCACGGTATGCCGATAGGACGTGCGTCGCATTATGTGAAACCGAAAATGCATCGAGCCATCTCTGTAGGAAACAATAAGTTGTAATAAATGAACATGGACAAGAATTATTTGCAAAGTAATGAGAAATCACAACGAAAATACCTGTGTCCGAGTGGAACGTCCATAAGCATATTTTGGCCATCCACCGTTCGCTGTTGAGCTCTAGCTATACGCAGACGTCGCGGTGCTATGAATGGAAATATGTCCCATGCCCACAGTTGTACAAGAATGGAGGCGCCAGCAACCTCATGTGCCCTCGCGAGATCCGCGACACAACTCCTGTACAAAAAAGCCAAACATGCACTCCCCCAACTATATTGGCCTCGCTTTACTTGGAAATCCTCCAAAGAAAGGTAGGAACATCAAATGTACGAAGCGATTGGACTTGTCGGCGAAAAGACAACCACCGATGAGTTGCGGTATGTACGATCGAACGTAACGTTGGACCGACTCCTCATCGCTTTCATCATCTATTGCTTTGGAACGTTACGCTCAAGCCAATCGACCTTAAGTTTACAACCTACGATGTCATCTCCACCCGAGTTCGCCCAAGTAGCCTCTCGCAGACGTCAAGATAGTCTCGCGTCTCTGTCGTTCCATCACAGCATACCTTCAATAGGTAATCCAATCTCGCACACCGCACGTCTTGGAGTGTAATCGTGCACTCCCACAATGCATATGAAAAGTATGCGTCTCGAGGGCGCCATCTCTCTACAAACGCAGAATTAGAGCCCAATCAAGGCTGAAAAATGCTACCCGGGATATCCCATAGAACCCACTGGAACGGAGATATGGGATCATCCTCGAATGAAACTGCATCGTTCGATCAACGACCCCACGTCTTCGACGTACGCGCATTGTTTCGTAAACCTACGAAACAATAATGTATTAAAGTATGTATTTGATACAATATTGTCGTAAAAATGACGCATTCATGTAAAATGGCCTTACCTCGCCTCTCCAGGTTCGCGTCGATCTGTGAGTAGATTGGAGTTGCAACAGTGATGGATCTGAAGGACCTGGATCCATTGCAGTACAACTATATAGAAGGTTAGAAGGTTATATAGTATTGTCTTGTTTAACACAAAAAATCACAACGAAAATTAGTCAAACTCAACATATCTACGACCATAAGTTGTTTCACACATTATACAAAATCGACTAGAGGTCCTCATTTGATGGTTGAGGTCTCCTTGGAAAATTAGTCAAACTCAACATTGTTTATTGAGATGGCTAAGTGTGACATCTTACGAGTGTAATGTCACTATCTATTAACAACCTAAACAAACTGTGTTAACCATCTACTGACCTAAAATTACCAAATTTTGCATACACATTTCAAACGTAATTAAATCGCAGAATTATAGATATGTTCAAGTGTTCTAAAGTGCATCACAGTATGTTTGTGCAGTTACTAATTCTAGCTTCTTATTAGCTTCCATGCAGGTAGGTTGTAATTCGCATTTCAACATTGGTATGGTTTACTAAATTTATGAAAAAAATGTAAGGAACTTAATTAACTAAAATATGCCAAACGAACTTATTTAACTAAACGTAATTAAGTAAAGCAACTTATTAACATAAATTTAGTAAACTAACTCGAAACAAACATAATAACGTAAACTAACTTAAACGAACTTCATAAATGACTAACGTAACCTAAACATAGGAAATTAAGTTAACCATACGTACTTAACTTATTAACAAACTTAAATGAACTTATAACAAGTAAATTACGTTACTCTACTTACCCAAACTTATAACAAACTTAACAAACTAACTAGACAAAACCAAGCGACCTAAACTAACTTATACAAACTCCTTACATAGCTACCTAAACAAACTAAACAAAACCATCCTAAACATCCCTCTAAACTACCTAAACAAACTTATTAAACTAAACAACCTACCTAAACAAACTTTAGCGTCTTAATAAACAAAACAAATTACTTTAACTAAATTAACTAACCTAAAAACCAAATATAAACTAACAAAACAAAAGTAACGTAGTAAACTAAACAAACAAACTAAACAAAACAATCTTAAATAACTAAAAAAACTAAACAAGACAATACTCTATAACTAAACAAAACCATCCTAAATAAACAAACTTAAATAACTAAACAAACTAAACAAGACAATACTATATAACTAAACAAACTACCTAAACAAACTTAAATAAACTTATTATGTGCACTAATGTATCATAAACATACTTAATTAACTAAACTCATCAAAACAAACTAAACTACAAACTTAATAAAACATCTTAATCAAACAAATCGGTAACTAACTAAACTAACTTAACCATATACACATACCTCCTCCTTCTCCTACCTCCACTCACGTCATACGCTGGCCTTCCCACATGCCGCCGTTGCTCCCTTCCTCCCATCACATCATGCTTGCCGTCGTCATCTGCCTCTGCGCTCACAACCGACCTTACCAACACCACGTACCTCCGCCAAGCTCGACCTCCACGTACCTACGCCGCTGCTCTCGCTCGCTGCGTTCCACCACGTACCAACGCCGGCCTTCCTCCTCCTTCTCCTACCTCCGCCGTCACCGCAGCCCGCCTCCTTCTTCCACCTCTGTCTCTCCCGCGTCGCACACAATCCGCCCTGTCTCGCCTCAATGCGTCTCGCTCCCCCCCTCCTCCTTAAGTACCCGAACCCACCCACTCTCCACAAAGTGATCCCGTGACCTACACCACCCCCTACCCCTACCCCGCCCTTCGAGAGACAATGCTCCTCACCAACCAATGCAAGCCACGTGTCTTACCACGTCTCCTCACCTACACCTCACGAGCCCTGTCACAATCCACAATGTACACCCACAACTACTCACATCCTGCCACGCGTCTCACTCCACCGCCAAACGCACGTGGCACAGATAAACCCTCACGTGAACCAACCTATTGACTCGCTTGAACTCGGTCCGCAACGCAATGCATGGCGTTCACTTCAAAGTTAAGCATGCGACCCTGTACCACATAAGCCCCTAACACTCTGATCTCGTCCCGGCCCACCACTTCTCTATCATAATTAAGTGGGTCCCACAAAACGTCCTCTTCTACCCTCATGTCTCTCCACGTGCCCGAATCTCATCATATCTGATCCCCCGGTCCCACACTAGGCACGGCCGCTGAACTCATCACAGCCGTAAGATCTATCTCCCCCTTCATCACTGACCGTTCGGTCGCCTAATCACATCATCATCATGAGTCGTCAAAACAACCACCAACACAAAATCGAACGTACGCCTGTTGCGTACGCCACACTAGACAGTTGCCGCTTTTTCTTTTTTCCCGCGTAATCCGAGAAAAGAAAAGGGCGGCAAATTCGATTCTTGTCTAGTGTCTTAGCGTGCGCACCATGGCGTAAGTTAGAAGCGTCCACGATTACGCGTTACCTTTATTAGTGCTCGCTCTGTTAATTGAGCATTTCTAATGATAAATTTAGATTGTGAATTTAGATTCTCAATCTGAAAATGATGTTTATTTTATGTAGTTCAAATTGATATTAAAATTTAAAATAGATCTTCGATAATAAATGTAAATTTAGGACTCAATTAATAAAGTGATATTTCTTTTATAACTTATTATTTTAAAATTATCAATTTGAGCCATATAAAATAAATAACTTTTTCACTTGAAAATTCATGCCCCGATTCAAGTTTACCATTTAAGATGCTGTTAATTAACGATTATATAAATCAACTATAGCGGTGGAGAAGGGCCACGTCAGAGTGTGGGTCCCACCCTGGACCCACAAGATTTGTTTTTTAGTGTGTGTTAACGGCGCATGCGCGGGTCCCACACCACGAAGACCAAGACCTCGTTTTGGAACGCGGGTCGGTTGGTCAGCGAGTCAACGAGGTCAGTCAGTCAAACTCTTTAATTAAATATTTCTAAATTAATAAATGTTTAACTTTGTTTGAATGAGTGACAAGTGTCGTGTTTATATTAATTAGGGATGTGTAAGCTGACTTTGCGGGTAACTGGGGACCGGACTGTCCGGTGAAAATGCATCCTCCAGTTTCGCGTTGAGGTGAGGAGGTGGAGGGAGTGGGACCGACGTAGAGTGTTTTCAACTCTACTGGTTGTGAGTGAAGGAGTGGGACCCACGTAGAGTGTTTTCAACATGGTCAAATTCAATCTTATTCCCCTCTGAAAACTGTGCTCTCCAGGGGATACTCATTTCCACTTTTGCCCATCTTATTATCTCCCAAAAATAGCTTTAGCAAGCGGACCCTATTTATTTAGGTTTTTAATTGGTTAAAATATTTTAATTTTTAATAACTTATATCCCTATTAGGGGTGGGCAAACCGCGGTTTGGTGGTAAAAACCACCAAACCACTACCAAACCGAAGGGTTGCGGTTTAGTGATTTACCAAACCACCACCAAAACGCGAACCACCAAAACCGCAACCAAACCGAACCGCGGTTTGGTCGGTTTGGTTGCGGTTTTGGTGTGAGGCAGCGGCGAGGCAGCGGGGCGAGGCGGCGGTGAACGTTCGCGCGGTGGAAGGCGGCGACGATGGCGGCGGCTGTGACCGGAGAGAGGAGGTGACGGCGGCGCAGGCCAGAGGCGTAGGGCAAGATCGAAGAGCGGCGGCTGTGAGCGGGAGGTGGCGGCGGCGGGAGTGAGGGAGGTGGCGGCGGTGGGAGTGAGAGGGAGAGGGTTGTGCGGCTGTGAGAGAGGGAGAGGGTTGTGCGGAGAGGGTTCTGCGGCAGTGGGAGAGTGAAGAAGATTTGGTTTTATAGTTAACTTTTAGTGTTTTTGGTTTATATTACCAAAATGCCCTCGGTTTGGTTAAACCGCGGTTTTCTCAAATCAAAACCGCGACCAAACCGCAGAATCGAGGTTTGGTCATTTTCCAAACCGCGACCAAACCGCTAGTTTTAAAAACCAAACCAAATCGGGCGGTTTGGTCGGTATGGGCGATTTTTCGAAAACCGCTGCCACCCCTAATTCCTATATACTAAATCAGGGCGGGCTCTAAACATGGCGAGTGAGGTGACCGTCATGAACCCTGCCCCTTAAGACCCATATTTTTTTAAAAAAGTATATTATATATCAAAATAAAATTTGTTGCATATTACGTAATTTTTTTTTTTGCATAACTTACAAATCTATTTATATAAATGAATTATTTTTGTGAGGAGCTCTCATGATATGATAAGTAGCATTATGAATGTGTCACATGTATCATGATGTCACACCTTTTTTTTTGAAATGGGTAAGCTCTTGCTATTTTGTTCACTTATTTTTTCGAGATTCTATGTTTATCTATTTTTAGGTGATTTTAGCAATATTTTAGGATTTTTCCGCCTATTTTTTGTTTTATTGTTTTCGTTTAGTGGATTTTAGCTATATTTAAGGCTGTTTTTCGATTCTTTTTGTGTAATTGTATATTTTTTTCGGCTATCTCTAATCATGTTCTTATTTAGGCAAGATATATGCATGTCATGTTTAGTGGTGCACACGAATTGCACTAATCCGTGGATCTAGTCCATTTCGGATCAATTATCACTAATTGGATCAATTTTTTAATCCATTGGACTGGATCAAACTGAAAAATCACTAATCTGGCTGGACTGGATCGAATTGCGGATCCTATATTAAAAATTCGCGGATCCAATCAGTTTATCACATTAACACATATACATATCTAATCATATGTATACTATAGTATCTCAAATAGTATCAACTCAAACTATCGAGTAGAAACTGCAGTATCTTAAAGATTATGTTTTTTCTTAACTCTTTAATTACACTTCATACCTTTTTTTGTATGTTGTATGTTGTAACGTGCACTTTTTATGTGCTTTTGTAAGGGTATATGGTGCGAATTTGTGAATAACATATTTATTTATGTAGGAACTTGCATTTTAAAGTTTATTTGCAATGACAAGTTTGTGAAAAATGCTATATATACATTTGTGGGATGTATGTTTATAAATTTGTCATTCACGAGATGCATGATTTGTGTGATTCATATGAAAAAGTCTAATTTCATGAGTTTTGGATAGAAATAGGTCAATCCGTGGAACTTGATCCAGGTCAGTCTGCATTTTGCAAGTTGAATTGAGTTGGATTGATAAATTATTTGGATTGAATTGGACTGTAATTTTTCAATCTGCAGTAATTGGATTAGATTATGGATTGAACCTAATTAGACTAGATCCAATCCGTGTGCACCCTTAGTCGTGTTTATATTTTAATTAATTATCGTATTTTTTATAGCGTTAGTTAATTAATGTTTATTTCCTTTGAAAATCGATTGTTTTATATATACATACTTTTATATATACATACTTTTAAACCCTAAACATATATTGTTGTGCCTTAAGTGAGTTACATTAGCACTTTTCATTAATTCTTTTATAACGAAAAATGTTTGATAAATATATTAAGTGCGGGTTTAGGTGTGGTGGATTGGAAATAGGTATGAGTATTAGTATCCTACAACAAGTACTGTAGAGAAAATTTTGTAAGTTCCTTACCTCATATAGAATTGTTGGGTTTCTTTGAAAAATAAAATTGAAAATTTATAGTAGTGACTATTTTAGTTAAAGAAAAATTGAAATAAATGGCTACTATTTTAGCACAAAAATAATTGCATGCTAATTAGGAGTCAGTAAAAAGTTAGATTTCTCCACACGGACTTACTAGGCAAGTAAAATAAAATATTTTTTGATTAAATTGTATATTTTTTTTTCTACAAGGCAATTAGATTTATATTATTTTTTGCCATCGAAAATTACATAATAACTTTTTTTTTTTACATTTTTATCTAATATATATTGATACTCGCTCTTTCCCATGCACGAAGCAGGAGATGTTGACTAGTTAATTATTAAAACTAATTAAGTGATAAAGTTGTTTAGCAAGTTATTTATCTGCTTTTTAAATTAAATTTTAATTTCTTATGCTTTGACTAGTAGTGGCTTTAATAACTTATTCTCTTGCAGTGATTTATCGTCTCGTTTGCATTTTGTAATTATATATGGATACATCTTAATTGTTTTTTGAATTATGATTAGATTTTACTTGATTCAAAATGTTTTGAGGCTGTGTGTTTTAAAGATATCGATGATGCGTGTAATTGATGAGTATTGATTAAATTTTTTGTATAATTTGCATCCTATTATAAAGTTGAGAAGGACTTAGTTCTTTCATGTTGCGATTTTTTTGGTCTCTTAGCATTGTTGACATCGATTAATTAAGAGGGCCGCTATGGGCACCCCACCAATTCATGAAGGCACCCATTTTTTTTGTCATTCTCCCCTCTAAATTACACTTTGATATAAATGACTCTATTGCCCCTTCATATATAGTCTCTCCAATCTCGCAACCCATTTTCAAATCAATTTTGGGGCACCCCACCACATTGGATCCCAAGTGAAACCTAAAGCCATAATTTTGTCAATGTAGGGTTTGGTAAATTCGACTAATCCGAACTTGTTTCCACTATAAAATGGATGAATGTATTGCAATGGTGCAAGAAGAGGAACAAGAAGATGTATTTGGTGAAATTTATTGTGTTTTTTTTCTGGTTTTTCATGTTTTCAGTCGAAGTTGCACGGGCGCGATTGTTTCGGCCTCGCAGGACCGAAACTTATACATAAGTCTCGGTCAAGAGCCACCGAGAGCAAACACAACGTTACGCTACCTAAAACAATTCAAAAAAAAAGAACAAAATCTTCCATTTCTATAGTCTCAGTCATGCACTTTTGAGAAAACCATAAGAATGTCGGTGGCGCATGATCGAGATAATAATAATAGTCTCGGTAATGGGCACCCGAGAGTAATGCTACATTCTTTGTTGTACATCACCGACAGGACATAAAATCTACACTTATGGTTACTCTCGTGATGTGGTGACCGAGATAACACAATTACTCTCGGCCATTCGTTGCCGAGACTATATAAACTATTCTAAGTACGAGTGGCCGAGAACCACGAGTTCCCAAGAACTTCCCCTCTGTCTTGGTCATGCTTGGCCAAGACTATAAATAACAACTCTGGCCTGTGTGGCCGAGAACCACGACTTTCCAATCAGAGAACCATTGAATGCACTGCTACACAAACATAACGACTACTCTACCAAATGCGACTTAATTAGATTATCAACGTACCTTCAAACGATCGATTTCACGACTTGAGTGTGTGAATGAAAACCTAGAACCGAGCCCTAATGTAGAGACGAAATCGAACAAAACACAGAGCCTCTAAACTCGAAATTTCGCCTACAACAGAGGAGAGAGACGGAGAGGAACGAAGACAAACCCAAATAACCGAGAAAATGTGGGTTCAAGAGAGTATGGCTCGTTGAAGAGGAAGGTGGTGGGTGCCTCTGTTTAGAATGAGGGGTATTTTGGGGATTTCGGGCCTCAATTTTGGGTGCCCTTGGTAAATGACTTTGTGCCCTCAACAATTGGGTGCCTTCATGAATTGGTGGGGTGCCCATAGTGCCCTCTTAATTAAAGGTGGTAAATTTGTTATTTTAGAATGATACACCCTTTTTACTCTGACAATGAAATGTTGCCACACTCAATCATAAAGAGAAAAGGTTAAACCAAAATTATTTAAAAGTTTTATAAGCTAGCCTTATGTCATTTAAAGTAAGAACTTTTATGTGCGCGTGTTTGTGCATGAAGTACATAGTTATTTATTAAGTAGTCATAATTAAAGAGCAGAAAATGTTAGTGTATTTTCAGTCAGATGTGCAGGTTCAGCATGCACTTGTGCGCGTCCCTTCGATGCGCCTCACAACGGGTGCACTTACGCATCTCGCTGAATATCAAGGAATATGCAAAAGTACTAATTGCTCAACTTGCATGTCCCACACGGAGTTACATCATATAATTTTAGTAAGGGCCCCAAATTTATAGCTTCGCCTTGGGCGAACTTAGGACCGGCCCTGCCTTAAATTTTTAAAATTTGTTATTATATTCTAACATTTCTAGGTTGTTTGATTTGTATCATAAGTCAATTTTTAACTTAAAATTTGACGAGATAATTGTAAGACCATTATGTGTCTCAAACTTATGTCTTAAATTATGTAACCTATGAATTATCTAAAGACTCTTGAGCTTTCATTACCGTTACCAATTTGATGAAAATTGGTATTAATGTGGGAAGCTTAAAGGTTCTCCCTCAAGCCTATAAAATGTCACTTGTATCATCAAATAGGGTGTTGAATGTGTTGAGGCTCATGAGGGTGATAAGACCTTTGAGTTTTACAAGTCTATCTAATCGCTTCCGCAAGTAATTATCTATTTGATCTAATTCTTATGTTTAAAAATAGTTGCATATGGTATAAGAGCCTACTAGATCGATCAATAGAGTTTTTCACGAATGATGTCTAGCAAAATATATTCACCTACTCTTGTATATATCTGATTAGCTTAGCTTGTATAAAATACTTATTTTGTTTATTTGATGTGCTTGATCGACCTAAAATGTTTTATGGACTGAAGTGCTTAATTAAATATATGATGCACAATATGTATTATTTTTATTTTTATTTTTTTTATCAAGAAAGATGAGATTATTTTCCTCACAATACAATATTAATATTTTGAATCTTTGAAATATATTTTGGGTCATCTTCAAGATCAATGATTCATGAGACTCAAATAATTTTCTAATGTTGGGTCATTTAGTGTTTGGAACTATTTTAATCTTTCAAAAACAAAATAAAAAATAGCCTTCAAAATTGAATTACCAATTTCAAATGCTTATATAAAATATACATTATGAGATGAATCAATGTATATTATGAGATGACTCAATAGAGATATAGTTGTAAGCATTGATGTTGTAACAGAACATACTATTTAACTGTTGTTTTCTTTGGGTGGATTAAGCTATTGTATATGTCAATGATGTTTCGTATTACATGATGAACTTACATTTGGAGCAATCATATCCCTTCAAGCCACATTGCTCTTCGGAGACGCACATCGTTTGTTGATGTTGCACATGACTTGTGAAAAAATGTTGTTGACGAAAATAAATTAAGAGGTGCGAGTCATAATAGGGGAAGTGTTGAAAGGAAGAAGAAGATGATGAACCATTTATCTTAAGAAATATTTTAATAAAATGACGATTTTATTTTATTTACATTATGAAAATAAAATCCCATAAATATTTTATGAGTGCATGAGAATGTATGTATTTAAGTAATTAACTATTTGGTAGGGCATGCGCCCTAGGTCAATCTACATACATTGTTTATCTTATAATTTTAGTTAATAAAATAGATGCTTTATTTGCTGTTTTATTATAAGTGATTGCATGTTTACCTTATAGTAAGATCTATGGGTATTTGTTGAAATATCCTAAATGTCCCTAGTCGGTCATTATACTGGGAACTATAATGAATTAAGACTAGTGTGAATCTTGATTGATGGTCATATGAGGATCATACGTATAAGGATATGAATCAAGATCATGAGTACTTATTATGGAATAAGATATTGGACCGACCCACTATGAGAACACCATATGGATTTAGTCATAGGTGTTACTCATGATAAGTATATCATTTAATCATTCAAATTGAAATTACCATGGACTTCAATATTATGAGCATGATAATTTGACACAATCAAATGTTGTCTTTAACTTGACAATTATAACGATTGTGATTGGTTACCGTGTGAATAATATGTGAAGGTGTGTAATCAAGATAAAATTTATCATTCTCATACAGAGAGATATCAGTGGATATCTCGATAAGATAGACTGATAATGGCTAGTCCATGTGAATTGATATGATCAATATCACTTGGATGTTTTTTAGTTTTCTTGAAGATCGAGACTAGGACGATTGAACATTAAGGGTGACTTTCCATCTCTTATGTTTAATAAAAGGATATCGCACGACAAAAGGATATGATATACGTTATTAATTAGATTGTATCGATGTTGATATTCATGCTACTTGGTAGTTATAATGTCTTGCTAGAGACCACTTATGAATTGTGTACCAAAATGGCTTTAGTTCACTGCCAATGTCGCATGAATTTATTCGGTCGCACACAAATAATGACTTTGCACAATTTCAATTGATCCAAAGTAATGAATTTAATATGATAAAATCCATGATATAAAAGCCCTTACAATTCGTTATATGATAACTTATTAATATGGGCGTATGTGTAATTTACTTAAATTGCGTAAATACAATAGTTGTATTACGAATAAGATTTTAGTGAGGGCTTATTTACACATATAAATAAAGGGTGAATCCCTAAAAAACAAAGAAGATTTTGTTTTTACAATTTCTCGAGTTCTCTGGATTTAGGGAGAAAAAGAAAAATCGTTTTTCAATCACTCTTGGGGCTAGCACTCCAAATTGTGGTCACCTTTCGTGTGTGGATTTCTGATAAAGGATGCACACTTGGAAATCCTGAAAATCGAACAATCAAAAGGAAATCACGGAATAAGGTGTGATTTACTTATGTAGATTTAGTCCAATGGAACTTATTTTCGATCCTATTAGGGTTTTTCAAATTCTGTTTTGAATTTTTCGCTACGTATGAACTTATTTTCGAACCTATTTGGGTATTTAGAAGAGTCGATGTGCTAACGAGGAACTTGAGTGGGCTTGCAAATTAGGGTTTTATTTGAGAAAATTAGCTTAAAATATTTTGTGAAATCAAAATACTCACCTAAGTCATGAAATTAAAATGAAATGCTTATCCTAGATATTAATCTAAGTTAATTAATATGCCAAGCTATTAATTATATGAATAAGCCTAAATCGGTTTAAATGACCTTGGGTAAATTAATTAATCAAGTCGTAGCATCAATTTCTCAAGTTAAAAATGCAAGTCCTTAAAGTTTTAATAAAAATCCGATGAAATATGAACCATGAGATCATGTCTATGGAGGAATCTTAGGTTATGCATGTTTTAATTAAAACTAACCTTAGCTCCGCATAGAGATGATTAATAAGTGGGATGCTAAGTAAATCTTAGGATGAGTAGTGCTTAGACATCTAAAAGTTACAAATTGAGGACTTAGTGGAGAGACCACTAACATCACCTCTACATGCATTTTCTTTAGAGAACAAAGAGAGAAGACTAAGAGTGCTGGGGTTTTAAGGGATTGAGAGGCTAAGGGAAGGAAATTGAAGCTAAGATTGAAAAAAATTCAGCCTTAGAAGAGTTCATGACTTAGGTACTTTTTTTTTCTCTTTTTCTTACTCTAAGTAATGGAAATTGGGGGTTTTAGAGATCTAATTCCAATTCTAAATTTTTTAGAGCTTCAATTCTCTTTATAATGCAAGGACTTTGAGTCTTAAATTGGGTTTTCAAAAGCTCTTTTTATGGGATCAAGTCTTTATTTTCAAACAAGTCATGTTTCTTGTTCAAGTTTAAAGTTTTAGTGTTCACATTGATAATGGATTATTCTCTAAGTTGTGGAATGTTTATATCACTCATATTGACTTCAAAAATAAGTATCTTGATTGAGTTTTAATTATGAACAACAACTTCTTGGAATTTGATTCATGGTTTCTAATATTTGTTGTTTATATTGTTCATGAATAATGCATGTTTGATGAAATGCCATAATGAATAGTTGCATTGTATTAATTATTGGAGCTTCATTAATTCTTAATTTTCTAGATTCTTTGGTTAATTTGAATGGATTATTAGGAATCTAACAGCGTTGAAAAATGGATGGAATTATTATAATGAGTTGGTGTCTTGAATTGAGTTGAATGGATGAATTGATGCCTTGAATTAAGCCAAAGTTATAGCTGAGCTTCTAGATATAATAAGCCTTCATTTCTTCTTAGAACTGACTGATTTTTTTATGTGTAATTCTTGAATATTTGGAAAAACTTCTCACCAAAAATCACATTTATTGGATGTGTGGTTTGAGAGTGTTATGAATTTCCTAACCCTGCTGGTTCGAAACTTTCTCAAGTCAAGTTGTTTTGATATTTTGAGCATTGCTCTCTCAATTTTAATCAGAAAGCTAATACATAGAATAAACTTGAGATTAATATTTATTAAGAACTTAGTCATCTTCTTTATCGAAAATGGACCGAAAATAAGTGCTAATCCGTCGAAATATTCCTTTTGCAAGTGTTTGGATGTCGAGACTTCTTCCGGGGGTCTCCACCAGTCTAATAATAACCGAAATCTCTAAAATAGCTTGAAGTACTATAAATTAGGTTCCCTAAAATTCTTAAGTGATTCAGAGGTGTTTTGAATGGTCATCCAAATGAGTTTTGAAATATGTAAAACTTAGTTACTTAATGAGCTAATTTTCAACTTACGGCGTTCCAAGTATCAAATAATATAGAAATTTAACCAAAGTTTTCAGAATGTGTATATCACAGTAAAGGTGCACACCAAGTCTCATGATTTTTGGTGTGTCTAACTTAGTTTTTAAGTCATGCTTCGAATAAGAGTGCAACAATTACAAATAAGGATTTAAAGTTTTACTTAGAGTCTCAAATTTGGTTTTTGATCATACTAATGAGATTTTATCACCCAAAAACCTTAGTTTAAAGTTAATAGACTTCAATGAACCAACACCGAGAATTTCATAAATTTCTATAAGTGTTTTAGCCGCTTTCAAGTTGCATGAAAACCTAGTTCTTGGAAATTATTTTAAGGCCCATAAGGGTCTGCTTTGCAAAAATCAATGCGTTAAACCAACTTGAAATGATTGACAATGACTTTGATGATTCAATAATACTTAAAAAAATAGGAAAAATATTTACAACCTTATAACACCAAGTTTGGGTATTTTGGTCGAGTTAAGGGTTAAATGAATATTTAAAATGATTAAAAGAGACCTCTCAGAGTTAATTCCTTCGCATCAAGGCTTTGTATATAGTAAGAATAAGTGACTAAGGACCTTGAGGATATAGCATGAACTTGTTTAGGACTCATTGAAGTTGTGATTTGGTCTAAGTTAAATAAAAAAGATATTTAGACATATAGTGGATTGTTTTATAATGAACTGAGATAATCAAACTTAAATAAGCTCTAACACATACCAAATGAACTCTAATAAATACCAAGGGCCTAGAACGTCAATACTGGGTATCGAGAGTATAGTACGGATGTATGGGAGTCGCATTTATCTCAGATATTATTGCATTTTGAGGTAAGTAAACCAGTAAGAGAGTCGACATGATTTCTTTTCAACTTCTTATCATTAATCTCTTGAAAAGCATGTCATACTTGTATTCCATTCTTGTTTCAAGTAGTATAAGGCCTAAGTAGTCTACCCACTGTGTCATCTTGTAGGCTAAGCATCCGGAGTCACCATGGCTTCTTGTCCAGGATTATTCAAAGGATAAAGCATCTGAGGTCACCGTGGCTTACCTTGATAGTTAATGGGCTGTTGGAAGTGACTCTATGAGTTCACAGTGCCTAGAAAGTCATGTCGGGGCAGTTGGAAGTGGCCTTGGGCCCGTTACGTCGACTTCAAGCTGTGTTATGGTCTAAAGACCCGCATTTTGGACCAGATTACCTATTCACCTATCTTTTGCTTCCTTGCCACTTGACTTTCACTATTTTACTTGATTAGTTTGTTTATCATGCACTTTACCATTTATTTACGGTTTTTCTTAAATAGCTGCATGATTTAGAGACTATTGTCATTAATTATTATTTAGAAATACTGTTGAATCTCTTTTGGCTTTACTAACTGGAATTGTCTCTATTGTTGGTGACAATTGCAGGTCCTTCGAGCAATAAGGGAAATGAGTCTATACTTGGTGATTTCCTCTGAGCTACCCTCAGAGTCAGATCCATTACTCTTACTTTGTAGGTTCTTTTGTCATTTTGTTATTTATATGACTATGTATTCATGATGTTTTGATGCTTTCGGGTACTTGGGGATGTGAGATACACTTGATGATACATGTATATGTGTATTATACTATATATCACCAGTTTTATGCATGATATCGCACCGCTTGCAGGATTTCCACATTTAGGACTTGTCCTAAATTCAATTAGTTTTTTTCTTGCTTTAAATTACTTTATGTTGCGTAATGAATATTAAGACTTGTTAAAATGATTAATGAACTTAATAAGCAATTAATAGATGAATAATTTGAAATAGAGGTTGACTAGGGATGTGTTGACCCGACGAGAGTTGAATGGGGGTCCACGTAGGTCTAGTGCCTGGTAGGGCCCAGTTTGCGGTGATTGGGGCCTTCATAATTGGTATCATAGCGCAAGGTTTTTACTTCAACTTTTGATAAGCCATAACTCAACTAAAAAAGAACTTAGAGTTAGGACAAATGGAACCTAGTGTAGAAATCCTATGAACCTAACTTAGAGTATTAGTTAGGAAGTGAGGTGACTTGGGGAAAGTATAAATGGTTTATACATGTTAATGTTTATATGTATCATAATATATCGTTAACTATGACTGATCAAAAGTCGCCAATTGCTATTACAGATCGTGATGGCCGATCTTCAGATGCCGGTGACAAGGGAGGAGCCAAAGATCTACACTATATCACATCGATAGATTTTTAGGCTTGGACTAAAAGGATGAAATCTAAGGGGAGATAGATTGATGAGTTACTTGCTTTACTTTGGGGCCAGGTTGTACCGACGCCATCTCCATCTACGTTGGCAGTGGCACCTACGACTGATGCATATGCACCCATGCCTTAGGCCACTCTATCGGCTCCCACTGCAAGCGTAGTACCCATACCTTTGATCACTAAAGTGGTTCCAGCTCAGGCCGCGGTAGTAGCATCGACTTACGATGACAGTGATGTACGCCTGATTGTAGAGGCTAGGTGGACTAAAGAATATGAGAAGTAAAAGCCCAACAAGTTCAGTGGTGGTCCAAATTTGGATGAGGCAGAGGCCTACATTCTCAGTCATGAGAAGATCTAGAAGTGCCGAGGATTGATGACAGTACGAAGCCCGCCTTGACCGCATTCTCATTAATTGGAGACGCCTACATGAGGTGGACTAATTTGACTGCCATGCACGGAGATCCCACTTTATCGATGGACTTTGATAGATAATCCCACCAGAATTATTACCCGCCATCGATCATGATAGCCAAGAGAGAAGATCTCATACACATTAGGCATGGACTAGGAGAGTTAGTCGTGGCTTGACGCGTATCGAATGTGTCAAAAAATATTTAATCCCGATGAGATTACCAATGACCGCAAGAACTACAGTAGTGGCAAGCACGGGGTTGAACCACGAATACCAAGTTTCTTACGTATGCTACGAAATTAAAAATAACTCGGGGTGTTCACTGGAATAATATCTAAATTAACTAAAACTAGACTAAAAATAGCAAGTAAATATATCAATCAAGTGGTAAACAATCCAAACCATCGGTATCACGAATCTCCTCAATTTGGCATAATTTTACATACGGTCCTCAATCTAATCAAAGCATGCAATCTATAATAGATTAGTGTAGCTATAGACCCGGTAATGTACGCGGGTCCTTGCACTTCCCTATCTCGATGGTCAAGGTACGACAATGACCACTTCCCTAGTCAAACACATAACCGTATATTCAAGTGAATTAGGTTTAATGTGTTGACCGCAATGGGCTTTGTGAAGGCAATACACCTAGACAACCGGATCACTAGTGTGTCCAGTTTAGCCTAGATCCCTGTGGTATTCAACCAGTCCCAAAAGGGTCTAATCAATTGGTATGGTCGGATGCCACTAATGCTGCACAAGTACGGGTGCGTACAACCTACTGACATATAAATTAAGATTTAAACAAGTGTTTAATCTCAATAATCCAACCAATATCAAAGGGAATAAAATATTACGAAAGACAAAAAAAAAAAAAATAAATAAATCTCATATATGTTTTTATGCCAAAATGGGTGATTTGATCCACCTCTGGTTCAGATTGATGAGTTTAGCCGGCCATCGTCGTCAAGAACTCCATCAAAATTCAAAAACAAAGTGTAAAACAATCATTTGTGAAAGAGAAAAAGAAGAGAAAACAAAGCCGCCAAGAAAAAAACAAAAAACAACCGTCCCGTCGATCCCACCCAAAAATCCCCAAGTAAAACTGCTTTCCAGGTCTCTGCCACGTGTCGGCACGTGATTGGGCGAATGAGGTAGACCGGGTGACGTGGCGCAATGTGATTGGAGGAGGACAGCTGTGATGACGCTGTTATAGCAGCAAGGCCGCCACGTGTCAAAATGTGATTGGTTGGGCTTGCTGGCAGCGCGACGTGGCGCGTTGTGATTGGAGCGCCACTGCTATGTGTGGCTGAGTCAGCGAAACGTGTCGGCGCGTGATTGGTCGGGCGAGCGGTGGTTACGAGTCTGGACAAATAGGAGAGTGCCACGTGGCATCCACGTGGCTCGAAGGAAATCGTACGACTCTACCAAAATATTGGGAGTTTGTGCGGGTAAGCATCTCGAGGCAGATCGACGGAGATTGAAAGAAGAAAAGATAAGTTGATGTGACATGGCCTGTGACATGCTGACGCGGTGGCCTGTGATTGGTGGGGACGACGTCATATGCCACGTGGCGTGCATCGATTGGCCCAAATCACCTCAGTGACGTGGTTGTCGGTGGACGATGCCACGTGGCAGCGTCTGATTGGTTCATAATGGTTTTTCACGCTGACGTGGCATCTTTTGATTGGTTGAAACATTTTGTCCGCTATTCGACGCACCGCGCAACGCGTATTTCGAGGCAAACTGTCCGACGTCCGATTATTGCAAGTGAATACTCCATTTTGAATATTTTTTCGCCATGAATTCAACAGCGCACTCCGTTTCACCTAAAAATGACAAAACATATTATTTGATATAATATTTAAATATTTTTAATAAATAATATACTCAAATAGACTACTAATTTCTTATAAAATACTAACTTATCAAATACCCCCAAACTTAAGACTTTGCGCGTCCCGAGCAAAGGTGTAAATGACACATACAAATAAACTAGACCTCTAATATGACTATGCACTGACTCAACTACTCTATACCCGATTTAAAATTCATGGAGTTCCTTTGGTTTGCATAGTCGCCAAGATAACAAATTACTCAAGAAATTCCGGAGTTATGATATGTCAAGAATTACAACCCAAACATAATTAAGATCGCATTTTCAAGACAAAGATATGGTCAAGACAAACTCCATCAACTACTTGCGGGTTTTCTTGGTCTTTACATTCAAGCACGAAAGTTCACAATTTCCTTGAATTAGCGCATCAACGCATCAAAAGTGCCATGCACAAGAAATGTAACCACATTATCCACTACTATAGACTTAGCACCAATGGGAATCAATAAGACTTCAATAAGTTGCAATAAGGCTGGGGAAGGGTACCAAGGAAGTGGTGTAAAGGGTACGCGAAATGTTAAAAAACTAGAACGACGGACCGGTCTGCCAAATGTATGATAATTCCAGTATCCTTTAGAGGGCCAGCATTCAATGTCTCATATATGGATAGTGGCATGACATTGATAGAGGCTCTGAGGTCACATATAGCTTTCTGGATCTCAACTTCACCAATTGTGCAAGGGACAGTGAACATGCCCGGGTCCTCACACTTGGTGGGCAACTTTTTGCGTAGGATAGTTGAGACATTCTCACCTACAGTGATTTTCTCGTTGCCTTTGAGTCGACCTTTGTTGGTGCATAGGTCTTTGAGCAACTTAGCATAGCTAGGCATGTGTGCTAAGGCATCAAGAAGTGGGATGTTTATCGCCACTTTCCTTAAGATTTCCAGAACTTCTTTCTCTTCTCCCGCCTTTTTATTTTTAATGAGGCGTTGAGGGAACGGGGGTAGGATTTTGAGAGAAGGTTATGCTTCCTTATCCAAGTGTACCGTTTCAGTGTGAGACGGTTGAACTTCGAGCTCCCGCTCGACTTCCTTGGATTTATGGGTGACCTCTTTAGGATTGGGTTCTTTAAGGACTTCTTCCAGCTCTCTGCCGCTACAAAGTGTAACAGCATTAACGTTCGCATTAAGATTCGGATGCGGTTGAGATGGCAACTTGCCTTTCTCATTCGTACGCCCAACATGAAGGGCTAGTTGACCTAATTGAACCTCAAGACTTTAAATGCTAGAAGCATGGCTCGCGAGTGTTTCATTTTTGAGTTGCGCCAAATCTTTAGAGGATCTGTCTTGATTAGCAATGAGTGTCCTTATCATTTCTTCTAAAGATCCCGAATTCTGAGCGGGTTGGGACTGTCGAGGAAGAGGTTGTCCCTTTGGAACATACTGGAGGAAGTTTCGGTTCTGGGGACCATAACTATGATAGGGGCTTTTTACGACATGATTATAAGTGTTACTGAAGTTGTTGCCGTATTGATTCCTTGGTGGTCCTTGGAATCTGCCACCTATAGCGTTCGCCTGCTCGTTCTCGAATAAGGTAGGACAAGAGTCAGTGGAATGGTCATTGGCTGTGCAGAAGCCACAAGCTTTAACTTGAGCTTTTCCTGAGGTGAGGAATCGCTCCATGAGATCGGTGAGTTTATCAAGCTTGCTATCGGCAGAATTTGACCCTACTCCGTCATAAAGACTTCGTGAAGGTCCCTCTTCCTCGTCATCAATGTAATGACGCGATTGACTTGCTATAGAGTCATACAGTTCAAACATCTCATCAGTGGTCTTACATCTGTAATCGCCTCCACAAGCATTGTCAATCATCCATTTCTTGAGGGGTGTAAGTACCATATAGAAGAAATGAACAATGGAGAGGTTACTTTGGCCATGTTGGGGTATTGCACAAGTAAGCGCTTATAGCAACCCCAATAATCGCCAAAAGATTCGCCCTATTTTATTTTGATACTGCATATCTCTTTAGTGAGTTGGGAAGCTCTTGATTCAGGGAAGAACTCTTTGAGGAATGCAGAAATCATGTCGTTCCAATTTTTGATGGAACCAGGAGGAAGATAGAAGAGCCGGTCTTGAGTTTTATCCTTAATGTAGAAAGCGAAAGCTGAGAGTTTGACTTCGTCTCCGTCGACTCGATGGGGAATCATGGTCCTACACTTAGAATGGAATTCCTTGATGAAGGTGACCGGATCCTCACGATCCAGTCCATGGAAGACGGGGAGCTAGTTAATGAAACCTGATCTGAGCTCAAAATTGCCCCTGTGGGCTGGGAATGCGATGCAGTGTGGCTGATGAGCCAGGATATCCTGTATCCCATCATTCGCCATCCCGATGGTAATGCAACGGTTGGCCTGAGGTTGTGCCTAATGGTTAGTTTGTGGCCTTTGTGGAAAGTGATCAACTACTCGTTCATCGAATGGTTGATGGTGGTGTACTACAGGCCTCTGCTGTTCCACTGGTGCATATGGTCCAGCTGGTGCAATAAACTGTTAGGGAGGAATAACTATGGGTTCCTCCCGTCTCTCATGTGGTGCAATGGGTGCATGTGGTGCATGTGGGTTCCCAATGTGGTCAGCAATCAAAAGGGGCTGCTCGTCGTTCAATTGAACTCTGGAGAATTGGTTCCTCTGTCGAGTTACTTTCGAGTTCCGACGATAAGTCTTTTCGATCTCCGGATCAAAAGTGAGTAAAGATCCGACGGACAGCGATCGACGAAGACTGTGGGACATAAAAGTGAACATAAACTAGGTAAGAAAAAAATAATAAATAAATAAAATAACTTAGTCCCCGGCAACGGCGCCAAAATTTGACGCGTGTCGAATGCGTCAAAATATATATAATCCCGATGAGATTACCAATGACCACAAGAACTGCAGTAGTGGCAAGCACGGGGTCGAACCACGAATACCAAGTTTTTTACGTATGCTACGAAATTAAAAATAACTCGGGGTGCTCACAGGAATAATATCTAAATTAACTAAAACTAGACTAAAAATAGCAAGTAAATATATCAATCAAATGGGAAACAATCCAAACCATCGGTATCACAAATCTCCTCAATTTGACATAATTTTACATACGGTCCTCAATTTAATCAAATCATGCAATCCATAACAGATTAGTGTAGCTATAGACCCGGTAACGTACGCGGGTCCTCGCACTTCCCTATCTCGATGGTCAAGGTACGACAATGACCACTTCCCTAGTCGAACACATAACCGTATATTCAAGTGAATTAGGTTTAATGTGTTGACCGCAATGGGCTTTGTGAAGGCACTACACCTAGACAACTGGATCACTAGTGCGTCCAGTTTAGCCTAGATCCCTATGGTATTCAACCGGTCCCAAAAGGGTCTAATCAATTGGTATGGTCGGATGCCACTAATATGGTCTTATTGCACAAGTACGGGTGCGTACAACCTACTGACATGTAAATCAAGATTTAAACAAGTGTTTAATCTCAATAATTCAACCAATATCAAATGGAATAAAATATTATGAAAGACAAATTAAATAAATAAATAAATAGATCTGACATATGTTTTTATGCCAAAATAAGTGATTTGATCCACCTCTGGTTCAGATTGATGAGTTTAGCCGGCCATCGTCGTCAAGAACTCCATAAAAATCCAAAAACAAAGCGTAAAACAATCGTTTGTGAAAGAGAAAAAAGAAGAAATAACAAAGCCGCCAAGAAAAAAACAAAAAACAACCGTCCCGTCGATCCCACCCAAAAATCCCTAAGTAAAACTACTTTCCAGGTCTCTGCCACGTGTCGGCACGTGATTGGGCGAAGGAGGTGGACTGGGTGACGTGGCGCAATGTGATTGGAGGAGGACAGCTGTGACGACGCTGTTATAGCAGCAAGGCCGCCACGTGTTAGAGTGTGATTGGTTGGGCTTGCTGGCAGCGCGACGTGGGGCGTTGTGAATGAAGCGTCACTGCTGTGTGTGGCCGAGTCAGCGCAACGTGTCAGCGCGTGATTGTTCGGGCGAGCGGTGGTGACGAGTCTGGACAAATAAGAGAGCGCCACGTGGCATCCACATGGCTCATAGGAAATCATGCGACTCGACCGAAATACTGGGAGTTTGTGCGGGTACGCATCTCAAGGCAAATCGATGGAAACTGAATGAAGAGAAGATAAGGCGGTGTGATGTGGCCTGTGGCATGCTGACGCAGCGAACTGTGGTTGGCGGGGACGATATCATACGCTACGTGGCGCGCAACGATTGGCCCAAATCACCTCAGTGACGCTGTTGTCGGTGGACGATGCCACGTGGCACCGTCTGATTGGTTCAGAATGGCTTTTCACGCTGACGTGGCATCTTTTGATTGGTTGAAACATTCCGTCTGCTATTCGACGCACCGCATAATGCGTATTTCGAGGCAAACTGTTTGACGTCTGATTGTTGCAAGTAAATACTCCATTTTGAGTATTTTTGTGCCACGAATTCAACCGCGAACTTCGTTTCGCCTAAAAATGACAAAAACATATTATTTAATATAATATTTAAATATTTTCAATAAATAATATACTAAAATAGACTACTAATTTCTTATAAAATTCTGACTTATCATGGCTTATATGGGGAGATACTAGAATCTACTACTTTTTGTCGATGGCGCAGCCAATAGAGACAGAGACTAGGTCCACTATTTCATAGAGGGTATAGTACCAGCTATTGGAGGGACAGTGGTCACCACCTTACCACTTACTCTCCAAGATGCTTATGACTGCGGTTTGGCGAGGGAAGCATACCCAAAAACTTGCCCAGAAACATGATACGCTCAGCCAAGAGCAGTACGGGTTGAGCATGGGTTGAGCATGTCAGCAGGGTAGAAGAGGAAAATGAACTATCAACAGGACTACAAAGCTAACATAGCACATAGCGTAGCCTCCGGTTGCACAGTCATCACCATTGGTACCTACTTTTGCCATCGCATCAACTTATGCACTAAGCTACACCGGCAGACCTCCACAGGCAAGCCATGCACTGCAGGTTAGACACTAGCATAGGGGCAATGAGGGCAGAGGTGGTGGAAGAGGCAGTGAGCATTAATGGCAGAGGACAGGTTTGGGACATGGCAGACATGATCATTCAGTGCAAAAGCCATCGAGGGCATTTTTGAGTGCGGACAAGTTGGAAATTTCATGAACAAGTGTTCGTAATGAGTCAATGTATAACAGAATGAGGCACTACATGAGCATCATACTAAGGAGAGAGCTCACATCTTAGCCGAGCCAAATTCTTAGGCAACGCGCCATTTGATTGAGGGTTTGGTTATTTGCGGTCATTTAATGCATGTGATGATTGACTCTCGTTTGACTATTTGCTTTATTTCTAGCCGTATGGTTGATGAGTTAGGGTTGAGACCAGTTATACTTAGCACCCACTTGATCCTTAGCACCTCTGCTGGGTACAAGATCTACCCTAACATGTTATGCGAGAGTTGTATAGTCAAGATAGATGGACACGAACTACTAATAGACCTCAGGGTTTTAGAGTTTCTCGAGTTTGATATGTTGTTAGGTATGGACTGGTTGACCGCTTACCATGCACATATTGATTGTTTCAGTAAGACGGTCATTTTCTTGATCCTTGGACAATTAGAGTTTGACTTTCACGGTGATGCAATGCAGCTTCCAAGCCCCAAAGGTAAAGTGGCTACGAGCTAGAAGATGGAAGTCTTTGCTTGTATTCTTAGCACTACAGAGAAATCAGTGGCGAGTATTGAGGTGATTCCTATAGTTCGTGAGTTCTCGAATGTGTTCCCCGAGGAATTACCTGGGATACCACTATCGAGGAAGATTGGTTTTATTATAGATTTAGTCCTAAGGACTACACCAATATCGATATCATCATACAGGATGGCTCATAGGGGTTTATAACATAGGGGCTTAGAGGAGTTAAGGACCCAGCTCGATGAGTTATTACATTTAAGATTCATTCACCCCCAATATGTCTTTGTGGGGCGTGCCAGCGCCATTTGTGAAGAATAAGGATAGGAGCTTGAGACTCTGCAGTGACTATAGGAACTTGAACTGTGTTACTATCAAGAACAAGTATCCGCTTCCTTGTATAAATGATTTATTTGATCAGCTGAGAGACGTAATATGGTTTTCTAAGATTGATTTGAGATCAAGATACCAACAACTCAAGATTAGGGACCAGGACAAGGAGAAAGATTCCTTCAGTTTACAATATGGTCACTTTGAGTACATCATGTCGGTCGATTTGTCTAATGTGCCAACGATGTTCATGGACCTAATGCTTCGAGCATTGAGACAATACCTGGATCAGTTTGTGATAATATTCATAGATGATCTTGTTCTACTCCAAGACTCGTGAGGATCACGAGAGACATCTCATGACGATTCTGCAAACACTGAGAGAGCACCGACTATATGCTAAGTTTAACAAATGCGAGTTCTAGCTGTAACGATCCAAATAATCTAATCTTAGCATATGCTAAACTTAGCATATAGTCGCATTTGCGAATTCTGCGATAACTCTAAATAAAAATCAAATTTCAAATTTCAAATTTGAAATTTGAAATAACTAATAAGAATCTCGTTATTTCAAATTTCGAGGACGAAATTCTTATTAGTTAGGAAAGCTGTAACGACTCGAATAATATAATCTTAGTCAATCTGTATTATAGGACTGTGACTAGCAGCCAATCCTACGTGGCATTCTAAGTCACAACTCAGGCGTTGACACTGAGGTAATTATTAAATTAATTATTTTTATTTTTATCTGATGTCATGTACTATACTATACTTATCTAAAGTAACCTACAAATGGTATTAGCTATAACATTAGACAAGCGAGCTATAATATATTGAGATGTTTGTGCCCGAGTGTTTAGATGAGTCGATGTGCTAACGAGGGACCTAGGTGGGCTTGCAACTTCGGCTTTTATTTGAGAAATTAAGCCTAATATATTTTGTGAAATCAAATTACTCACATAAGTCACGAAATTAAAATGAAATGCTTATCATAGATATTAATCTAAGTTAAATGATATGCCAAGCTACTAATTATATGATTACGCCTAGGTTGCTTTATATGACCTTGGGTAAATTAACTAATCTAGTTCATAGCATCAATTATCTCAAATTAAAAATGCAAGTCCCTAAAGTCTTAATATAATCCCATGAAATATGAACCATGAGATCAATTCTATGGAGGAATCGTAGGGCGGGCATGTTTTAATTGAAACTCACCTTAGATCCATATAGAGATGAGTAATAAGTGGGATGCTAAGTAAATCCCAGGACGAGTGTTTAGATATCTAAACTTCTATAAATTAAGGACTAAGCGGAAAGGTCACTAACATCACCTCTACATGTATTTTCTTGAGATAACAAAGAGAGGATACAAAGAGTGCTGGGATTTTAAAAGATTAGGAGGTTAAGGGAAGGAAATCGAAGCTAATATTGAAGAAATCTCAGCCCAAGAAGAGTTAATGATCTAGGTACTTTCTTTTTTCTCTTTTTATTGCTCTAAGTAATGGAAATTTAGGGTTTTTGAAAACTTAATTCTATTTCCGAATTTTTTAGAGCTTTAATTCTCTCTATAATGCAAGGATTTAGTGTCTTAAATAGGGTTTTCGAAAGTTCTTTTATGGGAACAAGTCTTTATTTTCAAATAAGCCATGTTTATTGTTAAAATTTGGAGTTTTAGTGTTCAAATTGATAATGGATTGTTCTCTAAGTTGTGGAATGTTTAGATCACTCATATTCACTTCGAAAATAGGTATCTTAATTGAGTTTCAATTATGAACAACAACTTCTTGGAATTAGATTTATGGTTTCTAATATTTGGTATTTATATTGTTCATGAACAATGCATGTTTGATGACATACCACAATGAAGATTTGCATTGTATTAAATGTTGGGGATTCATTGATTCTAATTTTTTGGATTATTTAGTTCATTTGAAGGGATAATAAGCATGCTAATAGAGTTGAAAAATGGATAGAATTGTTGTCATGAGTCAGTGTCTTGAATTGAGTTGAATGGATGAATCATTACCTTGAATTAAACCAAAATTATAGTTGAACTTCTAGATATAATAAGTCTTTCATTTCTTCTCAGAATTAGCTGATTTTGTATGGGCGTTTCTTGAATATTTGGACAAGCTTCTCACTAAAAATCACGTTTTTTGGGTGTGTGGTTTGAGAGTTATGAATTCCCTAACACAGTTGGTCTGAAACTCTCTCAAGTTGAGTTGTTTTAGTATTTTAAGCATAACTCTCTTAATTTTAATAAGATTTGAGCGTACTTTACCATTTCTGAAAGAAAATATATAGAAAAACAACTTGAGGTCAATATTGATTAAGAATTCAGTCATCTTCTTCATCGTAAATAGACTAAAAATCAGTGCTAATTCGTCGAGATATTTCTTTTGCAAATGTTTAGATGTTGAGACCTCTTCCGGGGTTTTCCACTAGTCTTATAATAATTAAAGTCTTTAGAATATCTTGAAATATTGTAAATTAGGTTCCCTAAAAATCTCAAGTGATTCAAAGGTGTTTTGAATAATTTTCCAAATGAGTTTTGAAATAGGTAAAACTTAGTTACTTAATGAGCTAATATTCGATTTAAGGTGTTCTGAGCATCAAATGATGTTAGAATTGAACCGAAGTTTCCAGAATGTGTTATTATATCATAATAAAGATGTCCACTGAGTTTCATGATTTTTCGTTATGTTTAACTTAGTTTTCGAGTCATGCTTCGAATAAGAGATCAATAATTACAAACATGGAATTAAAGTTTTACTTAGAGTCTTATATTTGATTTTTGATCATGTTAATGAGATTTTATCACTCAAAAACCTTGTTTTAAAGTTAATAGACTTCAATTAACTAAGATCAAGAATCTTGAAGAATTCTATAAGTGTTTTAGCTGCATTTCAAATTGCATAAAAATCAAGTTCTTATACATTATTTTAAGGCCCCTAAGGGGATGTTTTGCAAAGCAATGCATTAAACCAACTTAAAATGATTGCCAATGGACTTTGATGATTCTATAATACTTAAAAACAATAGGAAAATATTTACAACCTTATAACACCAAGTTTGGTTATTTTGGTCGAGTTAAGGATTAAAAGGGTATTTAAAATGATTAAAAGAGACCTCTCGAGGTTATTCCTTCGCATCAAGACTTTGTATATGGTAAGAATAAGTAACTAAGGACCCTGAGGATATAGCGTAAACTTTTTTAGGACACATTAAAGTTGTGATTTGGTCTAAGTTAACTAGGAAAGACATTGAGACAAACAGTGGACATTTTTATAATGAATTGAGATAATCAAACTTAAATAAGCTCTAACTCATTCCAAATAAACTCTAATAGGTACCAGGGGCCTAGAGCACTAATACCGTGTATCGAGAGTGTAGTACGGACATGTGGGAGCTGTGGTTATCTAGGATATTATTGCATTTTTAGATAAATAAACTAGTAAGAGCATCAACATGATTTCTTTTCAACTTCTTATTGTTAGTCTCTTGAAAAACAAGCCATACTCTTGTTCCATTTTTGTTTCAAGTGGCATAGGGTCTGGTTAGTCCACTCATTGCGCCTTCTCGTGGGTTAAGCATTTGGAGTCATTTTGGCTTCTCGTTGAGGACTATTTAAAGGATAAAGCATCTGAGATCACCATAGCTTACCTTGATAGTTAAGGGGATGTTGAAAGTAACTCGATAAGTCTGCGGTGCCTAGAAAGTCATGTCGTGGCAGTTAGATGTGGCGTTAGGCCCGCTGTGTCGACTTCAAGCTGTGTTATGGTCTAAAGACCTACAGTTTGCACTGGATTACCTATTCACCTATCTTTTATTTCTTTGCCACTTGACTTCCATTGTTGAACTTTATTAATTTGTTTATCTTGCACTTTACCATTTATTTACAGTTTTCTTTAAATACCTGCATGGTTTAAAGGTCATTGTCAATAATTATTATTCAGAAAAAGTGTTGAATCTCTTTTAGCTTTACTCATTGGGATTTTTTCCTTTGTTGGTGACAATTACAGGTCCCTCGAGCAGTAAAGGAAAGGAGCTTGTACTTTGTGATTTCCTTTGAGCTACCCTCAAAGTCAGCTCCATTACTCTTACATCGTAGGTTCTTTTGTCATTTTGTTATATATATACTATTTATTCATGATGTATCGATGCTTATGGATATTTCGGTATGAGAGACTGTTGATGATACATGTATATGCGTATTGTACTCTATATCACCAGTTATATACATGATATCACACTGTTTGTAGGATTTCTACGCCTAGGACTTGTCCTGAATTCGGTTAATTTTTTTTATTTAAATTACGTTTTCGCTGCATAATGAATATTAAGACTTGTTAAACTAATTAACGAACTTAATAAGTAACTACTAGATGAATAATTTGAAATAAAGGTTGACTAGGCATGCATTGACCCGATGAGAGTTGACTGGGGGCTCACGTAGGTCTAGTGTCAGGCAGGGCCTAGTTTATGGAGATTGGGGCCGTCACATTTAAAAATATGTATATATATCTTTAAAAAGTGAGAAAGTAAGGGTTTGAACCTATGTTGCCCAAAAGCTACACTAAGTTTTTAACCAATGTGCTAATCATTTGTTCTTGTCATCTAACTGCATATGTATATATTTACTATAATATGTTCTGGTTTACTAATCAATTTTCAAAATATTTTTTTTGTAAATACTTTGAAAATTAATAAATTATAATTTATACATTATCAACCAATCTTATATTGGATTTATTAAAACAACTAATGAAAGTGTATATTTGCGTGCTGAATTTGTCCATCTATAATATTTTTGTCGTTATATGTTGTTATTTTAAGTCTTGGAAGTTGGGTTCTTCAGTAATGTTTTCGATTTCGATTCGCTTTGATTTCATAGTGCGCTATGGCTAAAAAAAGCTATGGTTCACTTTTTCTTAGAAGCAAGCTTGGGTGGGCATGAACATGGCTTTAAAAAAAAAAACATGCCTAGGCCCGACCCAAGCTTGTCCAAGCCCACCCAATGATCAGGTCTAGTTGTGTAACGACTCGAAAAATTAAAATTTTAATTACAGGCTAATTTTAAGTTTCGACCCTTAATCTAATCCCCAAGTAGAAGACTCGGTCAAACTTCGTGCATTGAGGACGAAATATAGTAGTGCAACGCGTTAAATTACTTATATAGTTGAGAAATTATATAATATGAATAAAAATTAATGTGGTTTATAATTTATAAGGCTATATTTTTAATAAAACTTAAATATGTCATAGTTTTAAATAAAGTGATTAATTAATATGATTTGGGGGGTTAAACTAGTAAAGTATGATGATTTAAATAAGAGATATATAATGCAACTAGGGGTTAGATAAGTGAATGAGAGGATAATAAAATGATAACTCATACAAAAGAAATAAAGGGAAAGAAATACACTCAACCATTCACATTTTGACACCTCACTTGTTTTTCTCTCTCATCCTACTCTTCTCCACGTCACTCTTTTCTCTCAAACCAATCTCTTTCTTTCTCTCTCTCTCTCTATTTCTTTTCTTTCTCTAACTGAACTCTCTTCTTTCATTTTTGGCTTTCATCTTCCGTCTCATCTCCAAGCAAATTCTCTCTATCACAGCCTCCCACCTCTCTTAATTGTGTAGCTTCACAAAGCTCACCAACTCTCTCGGCACCCTCCGCCTTACCACCTATCGGCCTCCTTGCGGCTTTAGCGGCCACCATCACCGACGACGCCCTTCACCTTTTTCGGCTCCTCTCTCAGCTCCGGTTGTTAGAGTTGTAATCTAAATTAGATTAGTATTTGAGTTTGATTAGGACTTCGAGTTAGAGTATAAGTCTATTTAGGGTCTCCTAGTTGGATTAGAAGTATGCTTTTGTGAGTCTATAAATTAGAGTTAAGCCCCCGCATTGTAATTAACGAGTTTATTAGTGATTAATAAAGTGTGTCATTGCGGTGTCTCTAAACCTAACATGGTATCAGAGCAAAAGTGAGATCCTGAGATCTGTGAGAGTGAGACTGAGATTTTAGATCTTGGGTGTGAGACTTTGTTTAAGATCGATCAAAGAATTTGGGTTTCGGATCTATCTAGAGATCGAAGCATGCGCGTTACTTGTTTTGGAGAAGAAATGAAGATTGAGTTGATGCGTTGTGTTTGCAGATATGAATTACGTTGCCGTATATTGAGTTAAAGAATCGATTTCGTTGAAGAAGAAAACTGTGCACATAAAGTCTCTGTTCGTTGAAGAAGAAAACTATGCACACGGTTTTTTATTGAAAAGGAAGATTGGAAGTTGTTTTGTTATACAACACTTAGATACATTAAATCAATTTTTGTCTTCATTGGAAAGATTGTGGGGGGGGGGGAGAAAAGCAATTGCAGTTTTTGAAGATAAGTTAGTCCAAAAGTGTGCACTAGAAAATAAATTTTAATTGCAATTTGAATAGTGATGTTCAATAGTGGTGATATGGCAACAATCGGAAACGGTCAAGTTCAACTGACACTACCAGTGTTCGATGGGAAGAAGTATGATAGATGGAGCACTCAGATGAGAGTCTCATTAAGTTTTCAAGACTTGCTCGCAGTAGTTGAAGATAGATTCGAAGACCCAGGGGCCACCGCTACCTTGACACAAAAGGAGTTTCGCAAGAAAGATCAGAAGGCACCTTATTTTATTTTGCAAACGCATGATGATGTAGTGTTTAAGAAAGTGCAACTGGCAATGACATCAAAGGAAGCGTGGAACACTTTGGAGACGTCCTACAAGAGTGTACAGAAAGCCAAGAAAGTTTGGTTGCAAACTTTGACATGAAAATTAGAGTTAATCGAGATCGATGACTTCGAAGATATAGAGAAGTACACCAATCGTGTTCAGACAATCGTTAATCAGTTAAAGATGAATGGCGAAGATGTCACCGATCTCGATATGAACGAGAAGATTTTGCACACCTTGACCACGAAGTTCGACCACGTAGTAACTACTATTATGGAGTCGGGGACAGATTATGAGACCAAGTTAGTCGAAGAAATCATTGGTTCATTACGAGCACATGAGCAACAAATCAACGAAAAAGTGAAAAAGTCAAGCCTACAAAGCATGCATTGAAGACTGCAGTTGTCCCGAAGCTAAACAAGAATTATAGGTTTAAGGGCCATGATAAAGTCAACGACAATGGCAGAGGTTAGAATAATAATCAACAGTGGCGGGATAGAAATAAAGGTCATGGACGAGACAAAGTTCGCGATCAACAGAGAAATCAGATTCGGTGTTACAATTGTCGCAAGTTTGGGCGTATAGCCAAAGACTGCAACAATAAACAACATGCCAAATCTGTTGAGCATGTGTAATTTGCCCATGGCAATGATTGTACCCAAACACTTTTTATGGTTTCGTCAGACCAAGAAAGTTCACAAAACTACACGTGGTATCTTGATAGTGGATGCTCCAACCATATGTGCGGTAATAGAGAGTTGTTTAAAGAATTAGATGAGTTAATGACGACAGAGGTCAAGTTTGCTGATGATAAGAAACTTCCGGTCAAAGGAAAAGGATGAGTTCTAATTCAGTTGAAGAACGGTGATCATCAGTATATCTCTTATGTTATTTATGTGCCTACAATGAAAAATAATCTATTGAGTCCGGGGCGGCTTGTAGAGAAATGGTATACAATGAATTTGAAATATGGCTATTTATCCATGTTCGACTCTAGAGGTATTGCCATTCTTAAATCTCTTTTAAAAAATCGGTTATTTTAAATTGAGATTAAGTCTAGCTCTTATCCATGTTTTCAATCTATTATTACTAATGAGTCATGGCTGTGGCACTTGAGATATGGTCATCTGAACTTCAAAAGTTTGAAGTTGCTCACTCAAAAGAGATTAGTGAAAAGGTTGCTTGTTATTCGACATCCGGAGCAGTTTTGTGAAGGGTGTATTTTAGGGAAGCAACAAAGACAGTCATTCGCTTCTAACACTCAGTGGCATGCCAAATCTCAATTACACTTAGTTCACACAGATCTTTGTGTTCCTATGTAGATAGCTTCATTAGGAGGGAGAAAATATTTTTTGACTTTTATTGATGACTACGGCAGAAAGATTTGGGTGTATTCTCTTAAGAACAAGTCAGGCGTGTTTACTTGTTTTTAGAAGTTCTAGGCGTATGAGGAGAAACAAAGTGGACGCTACATCAAGATTTTGAGGACAGATAGCAGTGGTGAATTTAAGTCCTCCATATTTTCTGATTTTTGTGATCATCATAGGATCAAGCATGAGATCACTCCACCACATACACTGCAACATAATGGTGTTGCAGAAAGAAAGAATAGGACTATTATGGACATGGCTCGTAGCATATTGAAAGCGAAAGGTTTACCTAATTCTTTTTGGGCCGAAGTAGTTGCATGTTTAGTTTATTTACTGAATAGGTCTCCTACAATAGCTGTGTCTCATCTTACTCCAGAAGAGGCTTGGAGTGGTTACAAGCCAGGTGTCAAACACTTGAAAGTGTTTGGATCCACTGCGCATTTTCATGTTTTTGATGCTAATAGGAAGAAATTGCATGACAAAGGCGTCAAGGTCATTTTTCTTGGCTATGTTCCAGGGCGGATTGGAGCATATGAATTTTTTAACCCGATCACCAACTCTGTAATTGTCAACTGAGATGTATTGTTCGATGAGGCAAATGCATGGATTTGAGACGCAAAAGGCAAGGGAATTGCTCAATCTATTGCAATCAGGTTTAATGATGAGGCTTCTACTTCAGTAAGTATTTCTCCTACCACGGGCACTGTTTTGACTAGTACAAGTATTAGACTCCAGAGTACGAGTAATACACCACAAATGAATCCTAGGCCGGCTCGCCTTCAGGATTGTCAGGTTACCTCTGATGCTGCGGTTAATGATGATGGCAATTTAGTTCATTATGCCATGTTTGCAGATTCAAATCCTATTAGCTTTAATGAAGCCGTGCGAGATAGATGTTGGGTTGATGCTATGAATTCCAAAATCGAGGCTATTGAGAAGAATGGCACTTGGGAACTTGTTGATATTGCTCAAAGTCAAAAAGCCATTAATGTCAAATAGGTTTTCAAGACAAAAAGGAAACCCAATGGAAACTTGGAGTGTTACAAAGTTAGATAGGAGGCTAAAGGATATGAGCAGAGGCCTGGCTTTGATTATCAGGAAGTGTTTGCTCTAGTAGCTCGCATTGAGACAGTCTGGTTATTGATTGCCATCGCTGCTTAAAGAAGGTGGAAACTTCACCAGATGGATGTGAAATAAACTTTTCTAAATAGCTACTTAGATGAAGTAGTTTATGTCAAGCAACCAACGAGATATGTTCAAGAGGGCAGTGAAGAAAAAGTTTATAAGCTGAATAAAACACTTTATGGTTTAAAATAGGCACCGCGAGCTTGGAATAAAAGGATTGATGAGTTCTTTCAGGGTTATGGACTGGAAAATTGTGTTTATGAACATGCTTTGTATGTAAAGATTGATGCTTCTACTGGTACCGCGATGATAGTTTGTCTTTATGTTGATGATTTAATTTTCACTGGAAATGACATCAACATGATCAGAGACATTAAGGCAGCCATGATGCGAAAGTTTGAGATTATGGACGTTGGTCTAATATCATACTTCCTAGGCATTAAGGTCAATCAACGAAGGGATGGCATTTTTATATGTGAGAAATGATATGCAGACGAGTTCTTGAAGAAATTTGAGATGTCTAGCTGTAATCTTGCTTCTACACCTGTGGAGGTTGGTACCAAGTTGTCCAAAACAGGACAGGATGCACCAATTTACTCATTATATTTCAAGCAGATAGTTGGGAGTCTGAGATACCTGACATGCACTAGACCTGATATTCTTTATGGCGTTGGATTACTCAGTAGATACATGAAGCACCCAAGACAATCTCATTTGGTTGCAGTAAAGAGAATTATGTGTTATATTCGAGGTACTACTGATCATGGGTTATTTTATTCCACTTCAAATGATAGTTCTTTGTTTGGCTATTCTAACAGTGATTGGGAAGGAGAGCAGGATGATCAAAAAAGTACTTGCGGCTATGTTTTTTTATCATGGTTCTACAATCGTTTCGTGGTCTTCGAAGAAGTAGTCTATCGTTGCATTGTCTACTTGTGAGGCAAAGTACATTACAACCACCTCTAGTGCATCTTAGGCTATTTGGTTGAGAAGTATCTTTTGGACTTGAATTTTTCACTTAGTGCAAACGCTTCAAAGTTTCATCAGGTACTATGGTGAACAGATCTTGAACCGAGGACCATTGCGACAAAATTGAAAATATCACATATACTGATTTTATGTAAGTAAGAGTGTTCTTTTGATTGCACATTATGGCCTTATGCAAATCCTATCTTTCGTGAGTGCTCTAGATTCGGTTAGGCCCATAAGATGCGGCCGCACTTCTACACCCATATAGGTAGGTCTACTTAAGTGAATCTGCGAGTCACTCTATTGAACTTATTAAGACCCAATTGTCAACCTCGGTTATGCAAAAGCCAACACTAAGACCTGGAAAATAGCTTTTATAATATAAATTCTTTAGTCTTCCCTAATCTTCACTTGAATTGACTTGTTGGTACCACATTGAACTTATTTTGCATTTTCAAGAATTAAGTTGGATTCCCATCAAGTTACGATCGAATTAGGAAAATCTACGTCTCATTCCTTTTGATGTCTGAGACACCATATCTCTAACAAGTGCCTTTGTTAATGGATCCGCTAAATTCTTTTTAGATTCCACACAATCAATTATGACAACCCATTTTTAAGTAATTGTCTTGAAAGATTATGTCTTAGACTTATATGTCTAGATTTTCCATTATAAGTCTTGTTTACGACCTTATAAAGAATTCCCTTGTTATCACAATTGATTAATATAGCTGGACATGGCTTGTTCCATAATGGTACCTCCATTAACAATTTCTTAAGCCATTCCACTTCCTTACTTGCATCTACTAGAGCAATTATTTATGATGTCATTGTTAAATAAAAAATACATGTTCGTTTCTTTGAGCTCCAAGAAACGGTCGCTCCTCCTAACGTAAAATTTCATCCACTAGTTGATTTGAAAATTGACTTGACATTATTCCAACTAGCATCACTGTAACCTTCCAAAACTTGGGGATATCCATTAAAATGTAGACCATAATTCAAAGTCCCATTCAGGTATCTAAAGATCTTGGTAACTGCATCCCAGTATAGCTTACTTAGGTTACTAGTGAACTGACACAACATACAAACCGCATATGCTATATCAGGTCTTATGTTATGCATAGCGTATATGAGACTTCCTATCATACTAGAACACTCTAGTTGTGATAAACACCTATTGGTGTTCTTTACTAGTTTTAATTGAGGCTCGATAGGAGTAAAAATTTACATTAGAGCAAAATGACCAAATTTCTTAAAAATCTTTTCAATATAATGAGATTAAGATAATGTAAAACCATTATCTTATTATAAGATTTTGATTCCCAAAATTAAGTCGGCTTTTCCTAAGTCCTTCATGTCAAAACTAATAAACAAGAATCACTTAGTTTCTTCAACTAAGGCTAGTAAAGCTCCAAATATTATCATGTCATCCACATATAAATATATGATGACACCAACATCATTGTCGAGTTTTTCTGTAAATACATTTATCAGCCTCATTGATTTTGTAACGGCCCGCTCTAATTAATCCCGATTAACTGACACTCTAAGACGCACGGAATAGATACTGTCGGTACTCTCATATGTCTGCACATATGTGCCTATGTAGTATCTGAAACCTCTGAAAAACTCATAGCTGCTACCGCCTCGAGTAAACCAAACTCGTGGGTCATCTTGCAAGCTATTGTCTCACTATCTAGTCCTCTCCTACTAAGGGCATCTGCTACGACATTCGCTTTCCCAGGCTGATACTCGATAGCGAAGTCGTAGTCTTTCAAAAATTCCAACCACCTTTGCTGTCTCATATTCAGGTCCTTTTAGGTAAAAGATACTTCAAACTCTTATGATCTGTATATAATGTGAACCTTTCACCATAAAGGTAATGTCTCCACACCTTCAATGAAAATACAACCGCTGCAAGCTCCAGGTCATGCACTGGATAGTTCCTCTCATGGGTCCTCAACTGATGTGATAAATAAGCTATCACTCTGTTTCCCTACATCTCTACGCATCCCAATTCGATGCCACAAGCATCCGTATGAACAGTCAACTCCTTGCCTGGCTCGGGTAACGCTAACAACGGTGCAGAAGTCAACTTCTTCTTCAACTCTATGAAGGCCACCTCGTATTCACTGGACCAATGGAATGTCACATCCTTCTTGGTCAATCTAGTCATCGGCGCTGCAATTTTGGAGAAGTCCTTTACAAAGCGTCAATAATATCCTGCCAATCCTAAAAAGCTCATGATGTCTGTCACGCACTCTGGTGTAGGCCGGTCGATGATAGCGTGAATCTTACTCGGGTCCACCGAAACACCTCTGTCGCTGATCACGTGTCCCAAGAATTTCACCTCAGAAAGCCAAAACTCGCACTTACTGAACTTGGCGTACAATTTATGCTTCCTCAAAGTCTTCAACGTCTCTCTAAGATGCTTCTCGTGGTCCTCATGGGTCCTGGAGCAAATCAATATGTCATTGATGAAGACTATCACGAATCGATCTAAAAACGGCCTTAAGACTCGATGCATCAAATCCATAAACACAGCTGGCGCGTTTGACAACCCAAACGACATAACAGTGAGCTCGAATAACCCGTAACGTGTGTTGAACGTCGTCTTAGGTACATCCTCCTCTTTTATCCACACCTGATGATATCCAGATCTCAGATCTACCTCGGAGAAGAACTATGCTCCGGTCAACTGGTCGAATTGGTCATCGATCCTGGGAAATGGATACCTATTTCTGACTGACACCTGATTTAATTTTTGGTAGTCTATACACATCCTCATACTACTGTCTTTCTTTCTCACAAATAAGACCGGTGCTCCCCAGGGTGACATACTCGGGTGTATGAAACCCTTCTTCGATAGATCCTCTAGCTGGGCTCTCAATTCCTCGTGCTCTGACCGTGACATACGATAAGGTCTGTTCGCTATGGGCCGCGTGCCTGACACTAACTCAATCATAAACTCTACTTGTCTGGGCGAGGGTTATCCAGGTAGATCCTCAGGAAAAACATCTGGGAACTCGCGGGCTACTGGGACATCTTCAAGTCTTGTCACTATCCCCTCATCGGACTCAACTTCCTTGCGAGTATCTCCATTTCTTGAGTGGTAGCTAACCTACTCTCGTGATCGGAAGTGATGTCGCGACTCTGGTAGAGGTGAAATCAAGAATCCCTGGTATTTGGAAATTGACGATTTTCCTAAAACAGTCCAAATGCGCGTGGTATGCCGCCAACCAATCCATACCTAAGAGTATATCGAACTCTAGTACTCTAATACTCGTAGATCTATGGGTAACTGATGACCACCAACCTCGACTAGACAATCTCTACAAATCCGATTAGGATATATTTTATCCCCAGCGGCCGTGCTGAGGATAAGGTGGGTGCTAACGCCTTCAGGTGTCAAACCCAACTCTCCTACCATCCGTCCCGAAATAAATGATAACGTACTACCAGAATCTATCAATGTATGCATAGGGCGACTAAAAACAATCGACGTACCCTCGACGAGCTGCCAAGACGCGTCACAATCTGGTGCGACAACTACGTGCACCTGCTCCCTCGCCTGCACTAGCTGATCTGCTAGTGGTGGTGATGGCTCCCTAGTACATTCACTCTTTTAATGCCCCTTCTGCCTACATCTGAAACACGTGACATTCTACCTATGTCCGAAGCCCTGACCCTGTTGTCTGCTAGCCCTATGGCCCTGTCCCTGTCACTGCTGACTCCCGTCTCTGCCTCTCTGGACCTGACTTTGAGTCTGTCTCTGCGGCTGCTGGACTACGTAATGCCCTCTCCTTTCGAGATGTCAATAACAAATGACGCATCTACATATTTGGGTAATGAAATATGCATGCCCTCCTTCTGATTTGAGAGCTCATTTGAGACTTCCAACGCAAAAGAATAGAAAAGAAGTTGAAGGATGAAGGAATAAAATATGCTAATAGTCGAGAGAGGGTTTTTCAATTCAAAAAAGCTGTTTGGACCCAAAAAGTCCAGACTTAAAGAACTTTTTCATAATTTTTAACATTCTTGAAGACTTCAAAATATTTAGACCTAACTATTCTATGGGTGTTTAATTAATATAGATAAAAATAAAAGAGTGATTTATAAATATACAAAAATTAAAAATTTAGACTCAAAGAGTCTACCTAACACTGCCCTTTTCAATTATAGGAGTCGAGAGGTCTCTCGTAATCCGTAAAGTCCTAATTGTGAAAACCACAAAAAGCTGGTATTTGGAGGGAAGAGAAAGTGATTTCAGTTGCATCATTTTTTATTCGTGCGCAATATGCGGCTATTTTAGCTTGATTTCAGGGTCTCAACACGTGGCAGACTGCAATTGATTTTGTTTTGACGTGCGGATGACGTGGCGTCAGGCGATTGGACGAGAGAGCCTTTACCGACATGCTGGACGAGTCGGGCATCAACACGTGGCGCTGGAGGGCGGATTGAAGAATCGCACAAGACGTGCGAATTAGTGGGAGAGAGCACGATGAGCATCTCGAGGCCAGATCGATGACTCGAACAAGGAAGGGATGCTGCTGTGGCGTGCTGAACCAGTGGCTGCGTACCATGTGTCCGCTGCTAGTGAGAGATGGTCTTGCACTCAAGCTCGGCGAAGAAATGGGAGAGCGTTTGAAACGCATCTTGAGGCTGGATCGAAGACAGCTGGTACGCTTTGTCATAAAAAGTGGGTCCTAGTTGCGTCGTTTGGCCTGATGTCACCTATTAGTAAACTCTATAATGCGTGTCTCGAGGTAGATTCTCTGGGGGCTGTTCCACTACACGTAATACACTACTTTGAGTAGTTTTCCGCATTGGATTCAACCAAGTACTCTGTTAACCCTAAAAATAACAAATAAATATAATTAGACTAATATTTTGGAGACTTAATAATAAAAAAATAAAAAAATATATTATATACAATTACATAAAAAATCACCAGTCGATCTCAATTAGAATAATACTACAGCCGTCTTTCATACTTGATAATCACAAATACAATATATCTTATATTGAGTAAATATCGGAATTAAGACTTTTTTGATAAAACATGCGATATACAAACCAGCATAAACCACAGTCGTAAAACCATATACCAACCCTATTTATTGCGAATTATTAATTCGATACAATATATAAACAGTAAGGAAATCAATTCACCGTAGAGAAGATTATAAATCCCTAATCTTCTCCGCTCCTTATTCGAAGCGCACGTTGACAACTTAAGTGTTAATTGGGGTATGAACTGTTAAATCTTGAAATTCTTAAATCGGTAATTACAGTTAATCCGAGATTAAGGAAGCTTAATTATGGTTTTGGCCATGAGTTGGGAATTAAACACAGGTGAATTTAGATTTGTAATTAATTTTACTAATCTATGATTTTGCTTAGTGTTGTGTGTTATATATTATCTTATTTTGTGAAATTCGGGTGATTGAGTAAATTTGAGATTCGCGGGGTTTTATCTCGACATACATGTCGAGAAGGGTGTTGAGATAGTCAAAATATTGACATAAATGTTAGTTTCGAAATCCGCGATGAACAATTGAGTTTTAAAAAAAAATTCAAAATTTGGACCTTAAATGAATTTAACGAGCTGATGTGGGGATTTGTCTCGATTTATGTTTAAGTCAGGATTTGAGGTAGTTGCCAACAACATGGTCAGTCTGAGAAGGCCATAGTTCAATTCTTCTATGTTGGCATGTCGCCCATAGAACGATGCATGATTGATAATGCGTGTGGAGGTTACATTCGAGACAAAACTCCAGCCCAAATGAAGTAATTGTATGAGGACATCGCACAACAGTCATGCCTTTATCGCAATTTTGATGCTATTACTTACCGAAGTCTGACTGCAGGGAGTGTCTCGAGTTCCATTAACCAGAAAATCGACCAACTAACCTCCATTATGGAACGTCTCCTCTCATCTGGCAAAGTGCAAGTCAAAGCTTGTGGCTTCTGTACTGCCAAAAATCATGCAACTGATGAATGCCCTACTCTCTTTGAGGACAATCGATAGACCAATGCCATGGGTAATCAGTTTCAGGGACCATCTAGAGTTCCATTTAGGAATACATATAATCATGCAACGACGAGGAACAACCCGAACTTAAGTTACGGGCCCTAAAATCAGAACTATCAGACCTTCATCCCTAGAGATCAACCGTTGCCTACACCTTCCAATAATTCATCTTCACTTGAGGATATGTTGAAAGCCCTTATGGGTCAACACAACCAATTTATGAGTGAAATGGCCCAATTCAGGGATACCACCGAGAAATCCATCATCTAAACCAATTCGGTGGTCCGAACTCTTCAAGTTCGAATGGACCAAATGACACAGCAGAATGGACGTCTCGAGGATAAAGGAAAGTTGCCTTCGCAACCTTACCCGAATCCTGACGCGAGTGCTAACGCAGTTACATACGAAGTGGTAAAGAGCTGGAGGGACCCTAAAGGAACAATGGTCATCTGATGCCAAAGAACAGGCAAATGAGGAAGAGCACAAGGTAGTAGTGACTCCTAAGCAGATGGTAACTACTTAAAAGGAAGCATCACTCATATTTAAGGTCAGACCTCCTTTTCCACAACGCCTCATCCTAGATAAGAAAAAGGAAGATGAGAAAGAAATTCTCGAGACCTTTCAGTGAGTGGAAATCAATATTCCACTCCTCGGCGCTCTGAAGCAAGTCCCTAGGTATGCAAAGTTTCTTAATGAACTATGCACTAGCAAAGGGAAACTGAAAGGTAATGAAAAAGACCAAATGGGATAACCGTTACAACCACCCTATAGAAGAAGTTGCCTCCTAAATGAAAGGATCCTGGGATGTTCTCGGTACTTTGTGTTATAGGTGAAGTAAGCATTCAGAGGGCTATGTGCAACCTTGGCGCTTTCATTAATGTCATGTCATTGTCTATTTACGAGACATTGCATGCAGGCCCATTAGAGAAGACAAGTATTGTCATTTAGTTGGCAGACCGTTCCGTTGTCAGACCTTTTGGTGTTCTCGAGGACGTTCTAATCCGAGTGAACAAGTTTGTGTTTCCTGTTGACTTCTATGTGGTAGATACAAAGGATGAGCCATTCCGTATTGCTTCATCAATACTATTTGGACGTCCGTTTTTCAAAACGGCAAAGACGAAGATAGATGTTGACGATGGAACTCTTACCATGGAGTTTGATGGTGAAGTCATCAAATTTAATATCTATGACGCGATGCGATACCCCAGTGATGCGTCATCTGTGGCGTGTGCCATGGACTGTGTGGATCCATTCGTTGAGCAGACCTTGCTCACAAGTGGCGATGATGAAGTTAAAGTAGTGTTAGAGCATCATCTCGACACTACTCAAATCCACGAGAGTGATCTGACCTTCGATACTAATGTCGAGGATGTTGTTTCGACTTGGGTTCATTCCAACCCCTGCCCCCAAGTGCCTATCGATTGGAGTTGCCTACTTCTGACTCCGAACTTCCTCCCTCTTTGGTTAAAGCTCTCACACTTGAAATGAAGCCATTACCTGAGCGCCTAAAATAAATATTTTTGGGTGAGAATGACACACTCCCTATGATCATCTCAGCCAAACTTACATATTTGGAGGAAGAGATGCTCCTTTGAGTACTCCAAGAGTTTAAACATGCTATTGGGTGGACTATAGCAGATATCAAAGATTTGAGCTCTTCCACTTGTATGCATCATATATATATATGGAAGAAGGGTCAACCTACAAGAGAAGCCTAGAGGATGCTCAATCCGCTCATGATGGATGTCATGAAGAAGGATATACTGAAGCTCCTTGATGCTTGCATGATTTACCCCATCTCTGATAGTAAATGGGTAAGCCCTATCCAGGTGGTCCCTAAGAAAACGGGAGTCACGATAGTCACCGATTCACATGGTGAGTTGGTTCAAACCCGCATTCAAAATGGATGGCGGGTATGCATTAACTACAGGAAGTAAAATGCTTCCACTAGGAAGGATCACTTCCCCTACCATTCATTGATCAGATGTAAAAGATACTAGCTGGTCGTTCTCATTACTATTGTCTTGACGGTTATTCTGGTTTTCATTAGATATCGGTAGCGCTTGAAGACCAGGAAAAGACGACCTTCACCTGTACGCTTGGCACTTTTGCCTATTTTTTCAGATTTTGTTGGGCATTTCATTGAGGTCTTCATGGATGACTTTACTTTTTACGGTGATTCATTCGTTAGTTGTCTCAACAATCTGACAAAGGTACTCCGCAGATGTATCGAGAAGAACCTGTTTCTTAATTATGAAAAGTGTCATTTTATAGTGGACCATGGTCTTACTTGGGGACACATTGTTTCAGCCAGGGGCATAGAGGCAGACCAAGTTAAAACTGATGTTATCAAGAAACTTCTTTACCCTACGAATGTGCGGGAGATTAGATATTTCCTTGGACACGCTGGTCTTTACTGTCGTTTCATCAAGGCCTTTTCAAAAATTGCAGAATCCCTATGCCATATACTTCAAAAAGACGTGCTTTTTGAGTTTGAAAAGGCATGTAAGAGTGCATTTGATGCACTGAAAGACTCATTTACTAGCACACCAGTGATTCAGGTCCCTAATTGAAAGCTTCCATTTGAAATTATGTGTGATGCTAGCAATTATGCGGTAGGTGTGGCCTTAGGATAGAGAGTCGGAGAGCTTCACATGTCATTTACTATGCTTCTCGTACTCTAGACGCGGCTTAGATGAACCACACCACTACCGAGAATGAGCTCCTTGTCGTTATCTTCACACTTGAGAAATTCGGGCCTTATCTCTTGGGAACTAATGTTATCATTTACTATGATCATGCTGCTTTGAAGTACCTGATAAGTAAAAAGGATGTCAAACCTAGGCTCATTAGATGGATACTCTTACTACAGGAGTTTGACATCACAATCAAAGATAAAAAAGGGTGTAGAGAATCTAGTCGCAGACCATCTTAGCAAAATTGAGAATGGTGAGAGTCCTACTCCTCTTAAGGATGATTTTCCTGACGAGTACATCTATGCCGTTATGGAAGATCTCCCATGGTACACCGATTTGGTGAACTATATCACATCAGACGAGCTATCTCCTTATCTTTCGAAAGATCAGAAGAATAAAGTAAGGAGCGATGCTAAATACTATATATGGGATGAACGTACTTATGAAAATTTTGCTCCAACCAAGTTATAGGCGTTTTGTTCCTCAGACTGAGAGTCACTCCATATTAGTTTTTTTTCATACTTACGCCCGCGTTGGCCACTTCGGTCCCCATCAGACAGCTAGGAAAGTCTTTGAGAGTGGGTTTTACTGGCCCACCATTTTCCATGATTCATACATGTTTACCAAGACTTGTCCTAACTACAAGAAAATTGGTAACTTTAATCATCGGGACCAAATGCCACTTACCCGATTCATATTTGCGAGATATTTGATGTTTGGGGTATAGACTTTATGAAACCGTTTTCACTGTCATTTGGTAATGTTTACATACTTTTGGTCATGGACTACGTGTCTAAGTGGGTGGAAGCTAAGACTACACGCACTAATGACTTTAAAGTGGTATGTGAATTCCTCAAATCGAGGATTTTCACAACATTTGGTATCCCATGTGCCCTGATCAGTGATAGAGGCAGTCACTTCTGCAACCGTATGGTTGAAAGTCTTTTGAGGATGTACAAAGTCACTCATCGAACGTCTACAGAGTATCATCCTCAAACGAGTGGCCAGGCAGAGGTCTCGAATAGGGAGATCAAATTCATTTTGGAAAAGAAGTTGAAACCTACTCGTAAAGATTGGAGTTCACATCTAGATGATGTGGTTTGGGCTTACCGAATGGCATTTAAAATGCCAATTGGGATGTCCCTATATCGCCTTGTGTTTGGTAAAGCTTGCCACCTGCCAGTCGAGCTCGAGCATAAATCCTACTGGGCTGTGAAACAACTTAACATGAGGCTCGATGAAGCAGGAAAAAAGATAAAGCTCACTCTCCAAGAATCGGAGGAAATCAGGAACAACGCGTATGAAAATGCGCGGATTTGTAAAGAAAAAAACAAAAGCGTTCCATGATAGCAATCTCTCTAGGAAATCATTTAGTGTTGGTCAGAAAGTACTTTTATTTCAGTCACGTCTTAAGATTTTTGTAGGTAAGCTGAGATCGAGGTGGACAAGACCATATGTTGTGATTGCGATGTATGATCACGGAGCAGTGGAAATTCAGAGTTTGGAGACTGGTAACGCATTTAAGGTGAACGACCACAAATTAAAAATCTTTTATGAAGACTTCCCGAACCATAATGTAGAGGTCGTCTCACTTACAACGCCAGTCTTTACTAATTGACAGACTCCGACCAAGTCGAGCCAACGACTTTAACCAAAAGCGCTATTGGGAGGCAGCCCAAACTTTGACAAGTATCATTTAGTTTATTTATTTTCGTATTTTTTTATCATTTTGCATGAATTTGTATCATTTCCCTCATCTAATATTTATCATGTTCTTTCAACATCGTGTTTGTTTTCTATGTGTGGACATCTCGATTTGTTTTGAACCTTGAAGACAAGGCTTGAAATAAGTTTGGGGGTGTTTTAGGGATTGTTGATTGTTTTGGATGGATTCTTTCGCGAAAGCCCGCAGGTGAGATCGTTTATTTTTTATGAGGTTAAATGTGTATATAGGATGGTAATGGTGGTGTTTTATATCATTTCTTTCATTTATTGTCCATTCATATTCCTTTCTCATTTCATTAGGAATTGATACACTTTCATGCATATATGTATTTAGTGTATATATATATTTTTATATTTTTTTAGTTATTTAAAGTCACCCGAAACTTTGTTCATGCCTTTGGTAGTGGATGAGTACTTACAGTTGCCTTTTGACTTGAAACTTAAGGAAAATTAGGAGAAACACTCAGGCGAGTTCGTAGCTCTGCATTTTTATGATTTCATGATTAAGGACTTAGTTGATGGTTGGACTTTGTGCTAGATGATGAAAATGAGTAGAAGGTCAAATTTGTACAAGTAATATTATTTTAACCCACATTAGGGGGATTTGCTTAATTGTAGTGAAAGAGAGAAGTACTAATAGGAGTTTTTCTAAAAAAATAGATAGTCCTATAGGTTTCCACAGGAAATTGAGAAGGGAATCTTGTGGTGGAAAAAGTGAGAAAATCGAACAACAGGAAATGGAACAGGGATCGTATTTGCTAAAAAAAAAGAAAAAAATGTGAAGAAAATATAAATAAGATGAATAAAGGCGAAAGTTGTGAAACACCTCAAATAAAAGATTTAGTTCGAGTGCTTTCACCATATTAAGTGAAAATTTTAAACTTGCGTACTTGAATGTATAGACCAAGAAAACTTGTGAGTTGTTGATAGCCTTTGTCGTGATTGGATTTATGTCTTTAAAGTGTGATCTTAATTGTGTTTGGGTTGCGAATCTTGACATATCATAACTCCGAAATTTTCTGAGTTACTTGTTAACTTAATGACTATGTCAATCAAAGGAACTCCATGAATTTGGGTCGGGTATAGGATTAGTTGAGTCAGTGCATTATTATATTAGGAGTCTAGTTTAGTTTGTGTTGTCATTTACACCTTTGCTCGGGACGTGCAAAGTCTTAAGCTTGGGGGTATTTGGTAAGTCAGTATTTATATATATTTAGTAGTTTGTTTTAGTATATTTAAATATGCAAAGTCTCTAAAATATATATTTAATTATATTTTTGGTTGGTTTTAGGTGAAACTGAGTGCGCGGTTAAATTCGTGGCGAAAAAATACTCAAAATGGAGTATTTACATGCAGTGATCAGATGTTAGACAGTTTGCCTCTAATTACGCATTGCGCGGTGGGTAGAATAGGAGACATCATATTTCAACCAATTGGAAGCTACTACGTCAGCGTTCGACCAATCAGGCGATACCCCGTCAACATCACGCTACACGTCACACATCAACGAGTTCTTTCATGCTTTAGTTGCTCTTCGATCTGCATCGAGATGTGCGTCCACACAGACTCCAAGATTTTTGCCGAATTCGCCCGATTTCTCTCTGCTCCAGCATGCGCTACGTGACACGTTCTCACCCACGCAAAGCACATCATTACACCTCTCTCGGCTAATCAGACGGTGCCACGTGCCACTCTCGCACAACTCAGCGTGTCATCGCAGTTGTTGCGACCAATCAGAAAGTGCCACATCGGCGTGACAGCACCAAACGAACCAATAGCGTTGCGACACGTAGCGAACACTTATTTTCAAGCCAAAAATAGCCCTACGATGCTCCTCGGCGCAGGAGTCACCTCCCCAACCCCTAAAATTAGTTTCTCTCACTTTCGAAGACCAGTTTTTAGTAGTTTTATATATTAGGAACTTAGGTTTTATTTTTTGGAACATCGACTATTATTTTTTTGGCATCGACTTTCTTCGACGACGATGTTCGGCTAATCAACTCCTTGCCTAGGTCGAAGGGGAAACAAGTCAAGATTATTGATTCGTGACATATTATTTGAGATCTATGATTTTAATATAATTTAATTTAATTTCTCCTATTTCATTGTTGATGATTTTAATGAATATGGTTTAGATCTAGGGTATGTATATGGCCAATGCATGCTTTTAGGTGGATAATATATAGTTATTATGATTATTAGTATTCGTGTAATTGTGCTTATGGACCAATAAAGTGACAAACACTCACCCGTTTGCCGTCAAACCCTTTTGGTTCTTGAGTGTGCAACAATTGAATCTAGGTTAAATCGAGAGTAGATGCGATATGGTTATTTAGGATTAGTGTTCCTACATATCCAAATTAATGTGGTTAGTGTGTTAAACCTGATTGGCAGATGTCTAGGGTTATACATTAATTAGAGAAATAGTTAGTGGCGGACGTCTTGACTATCGAGATTAGGGGAATGAGGAATTTCTGGCGGATGTCGATTTTCTATAGCTAATCTAGGAGAATATGAATTAATGACTTTTTGGGAAAGATTGAAGAGCATGATTGTCATTGAATCTTGATCGTGATTTCTTCTCATAGATATGAGTTTTTGCGAAATTTTTTTTGTGCTAGTTTAATTAATTATTTCATTGAACTTTTTGAAAGCCCCTCATTTTTAGTTAACTTGGAGTAAAACTCAAGTCCTGTGGATTTGACCCCGTATTTACCACTACTACACCCTTGTGGTTGGTAACTCGATTGCGAGTTATATTTAGCATGCACGACACGTGATCATTATCATAAAAATATTGATGTTTTGAAGGTTAAAAAGTTACCCAAAGTTGGAAATGCAATTACATGTCTCCTTGTATTAGATTAATAATTGAAAGAGTACAAATCAATGTAGGAATTTATCTACCTGACATCTTTGAGTTATTTTTGATGATGTCAGATTTTGTATGACGACAAAGGAAAAGTAGACAAGACTCGAAGATCGTGATGATTGTTTTCACATATTAAAGTAAATTCTTGTTTTAAATTGTTTATATTTATTGTTTTGGGATTCTTGAGGTGTGTGTAGGACGTGAAGTTTATTTGAATGGTTATAAGAGTCTCCTAAGTTCGAAATTTAAGTTGAGAGGGTTCATATTCAATTTAGGTCTATTTGAGATTGTAAAGTTGAAATTATGTTATCAGGGACTCTAAGTTAGTTTATTAATTTGAGTTTGATACATATTGTGAACTGTGGGGAGTTATGAGTATTTCTAGGCCTCTCTCCAATTACGTTGTCTATTAGGTGAATTTTTTGGCAAGCCACTTTTAGGGGAGGTGCCGCTGAAATTTTTATTAAATATAAATATGATCTTTTAATTTGCTCAATTTGAAAAATTTACGAATTGAGTTTTATTGAGGATAAAAATTTAGTTTTGAAGGTTGTAAAGGATCGAAATAATTATTATTTTGAGGTCAAAATTGAAAGAACAAATTAGGCCGACTAGATTATTAGGGGATTAGGGTAATATAGACCGATCAATCGTCTTAATGATGAGGGGACTGACATTGGTCTAAGTCAGGGATGAAGGCACGTTAGGACTGAGGGAAAAAAAAAACTATATTTAATATCTAACTTGAAAAACAACTGTTGTATGTATGTCTAAAAAATTGAACTTAATATCTAACTTGGCCCCTTCTAAGTTCTCATTTTCTTTCTTTTTTTTTAATGGACTTAAACTTTTTAAGTGGGTATGTTAAAACAACTATATTTATATAATATTCTTATTGATCACTAAAATTGTCCAAATGGATTTAGAATAATATACACGTTCACATACATTATCTAACCATACTAATTGGATTTCTTTTTCTTTATTTCACACTCAATAACAAATTGAATATTCTTTTTAGTTTGATGCTCAATCTTAAAAAACTCAAACTTTGAACATCCAAGAAAAGAAAAGAAATTCAAACTTGACAGTGTAAAGTTAGTCCCCTCCCATCAATGTCCGGCTTCATCGTCGATGTAAGTGACTAGGTGCACCTGAAGAAATTGCTCACATTTTTTGCTATAAAATTGTTGAAGTTCCTTAAATTTTGCATCGAAATGGATGCGTATTATAGAATGCAGTAAAAGGATGCTACCATATTACTACCCAAAGTAATGTATGAATGTATTTTGGGATTAGATGAATTGCCAGAGGCAAGAATCCTAGGCGACGACTCATTCACTCTCACTCTCTCCGGTCTGTGTGAGCCATAATTTACTTAGTTTGTGTCCCAATTTTGGCTTTTCTTCTAGTATTTCTCACCAAAAATTAATTTTTAGATCTGATGTGATACCACGTGCTACCCTATAATGCGACCTAATATTTGGGGGATTGACTATAGTACTTTATTGGAAAGAAATCTGATTAGTAGAAAATGAATTCTAAACACCCTAAATTCGATCTATCGTTAGGATCTATAATGAAAACTAAATGCCAGCTAAAAACATGTTCAGAAACTTTTTTTATCTTTATTTTTGTTTATGTTCTTTTTTTTTTTAGAACTTTTCAAATTTCAATGAATATTGAATATTTTTTAAAGTTAAATTTTGAATGATTTGATTGAACTAGGCTAGCTAGCTACATCTATAAGTGCATTTCTCAACTCTTTATCCAACTATCTTGGCCAGGAATTCGCAACGTAGAAGAAGAAAATTATCACATGAATATAATCGAGTTTAATAGACTAATTAAAATTATAGAAAAAAAAATATAATATATATTATTCTCGTTGTAATAGATTGTTGTATTTTCTAAGGTGAGGAACATCAATAAAATCATGTTTGACAAAAAAAAACCGTAAAGAAAAATATTCGTTTTATATCAGAGTACATGTAACACTGCCATTGCTAGGGTTTCAAGAGCCCTAGCATTGTAACAGAATGAAAGATCTTTCTTTCTCGAAATGAGAGAGAGAGTGTGTGAGATCGACTTCTCATTTATATCATCAGTGTTGAATACATCCTAACCATAGATCACCACATGACACATATCCACATATTACCTCACGTGACCAACACACTCTCACACTTATATAATACAAAATTCATTTAAGTGATTTACTCCAACATACCCCCCTAAAACTAAGGGGGAGAGAAATAACCCTAAGTTTGTCACGTAGAAAATGAAATATGGAGAAGGTAAATCCTTTAGTAAAGATGTCCGCCACTTGATCAGAAGTAGGAACATGTTGAATAGCTAAACACCCAGCCAAAACTTTATCTCGAACATAGTGGATATCCAACTCAATGTGCTTCGTTCAAGCATGATATACTGGATTTTAGGCTAAAATAGTAGCACTTAAATTATCACACCAGAGAATAGGACTCCCAAAAATAGGAATGAACAGTTCAGATATCAAGGACTATAACAAACTAATCTCAGCAGTTACCTGAGTTAAAGCTCTGTATTGATTCGGTACTAGGCTTTGAGACTACTGGTTGCTTCTTGAACTGCCAAGCCACCAGATTCCTGCCCAAATATATTACATATCCTGCAATTGAACGTCTGTCATCAATAGAAGCAACCCAATCAACATCTAAAAATCTCATTGCAAACAGCTTAGAACTTGGTCTGAAGCAAATGCACAAATCAGTAGTACCTTTTAAATAACTCAACACTCTCTTAAGAGCCTGCCAATGAGTGATGATTAGAGCTTGCTGGAATTGACCGAGCCTGTTAACAATATATGCAATGTCTGGTCTGGTGTAGGCCCCAAGTACTGTAAGCCCCCAAGTAAGCTTCTATATAGAGTGGTGTCATAAAATGAAGGACTGCCATATGCATAGAGGGGCTTTCCTATTGAAACAAGAATATCAATAGGTTTGGCATTATTCATGCCCCCTCTTTTCAGTAATTGATGTATATAAGCAGTTTGAATGAGATATAAGCCACACTTGTCCCGTTGAGCTTATATGCCAAAAAAATAGTTCAACTCCCCAATACCTTTTAAAGCAAAATAGTTATGTAGTTTAGAAATAAAAGACTGAATCAACTCAGACTGAGAACCAGTAACAATGATGTCATCAAATTACACAAAAATGTATAAGATTAACTGACCATCTCGAAACACAAATAAAGAATTACCAGCTCTTGAATTCCCCAAGAGACAAATGTGGACTTCAGTTTATCAAACCGTGCCATGGGTGCCTGTCGAAGTCCATACAATGCTTTATGTAACTTGCAGACATGAGAAGGAAACCGTGAATCTTCAAAACCCAAAGGCTGGTTTGTAAACTCTTCTTCACCCAAAGTACCATTCAAAAAGGCATTATTGATGTCTAATTGGTATAGAGACCATTCAAACTGAACTACCAAGGATAAAATTACCCTAATTGTAGCAGATTTAACATATGGATTATATGTGTCTCCAAAATCAACACTGAGAACTTGTTTAAACTCTTTGGCCACTAATCTAGCCTTGTCTCGATTAATGGAACTATCAAAATTGTGTTTTATTAAAAAAAAATCAATTTGTTACCCACAACATTCTGATTAAGAGAAGAATGAACTAAAAACCATGTTCCATTCTTTACGATAACAGCATACTCCTTATTTATAGCCTTTTCCATTTTGGATCTTTGAAAGCTATTTCAACCTTAGTAGGAATAGCATGAGAGTCCTCAGAAGTGTGAGCAACAAATGCCTTTTTTTACTTATTCCATCTTTAGCTCTAGTTATCATTTGATGCGTGTTCGTAGGAATATTAGCAGTAGGAATAGAAGATGGAATCTCAGTATAAGGAGACTCTGAATGTGTAACAGACATAGAAACTGATGGAGAACTGTTAGTTGAACCCCCTGAGATGAAGAAGATATTGTTGAAAGGGTGTTGGGATAAGGCAAATGGATTGAAAAACCTTCGGAAGATTGTGATCCCCCGGAATTTAAAGGTTGTGCAGGAACCATGACTTTAAAAGGAAATTCTTCTTCATTGAACAAGACGTTTCTAGTAATAAATGTTCGACTAATGGAATTTAAACACTTATACCCTTTGTGGATGGAACTATACCCTAGAAAAAGACACTTCTCAGATCGAAATTGGTATTTATGATTGTTATATGGTCTCAGATACGGAAAATAGGTACACCAAAGACCTTAAGAAGATTATAATCATGTACACTCTGGTATAACTTCTCATAAGGAGAGAGACCTTATAACACCATAGTGGGAAGTCGATTGATTTAGAAAGAAGCAGTTTTGCAAACATCTTACCAAGACTTCATAGGTAATTTAATTGTGGCCAACAACACTAGACTCATTTCAACAATATGTCGATGTTTATCTTCAGCTCTATAATTTTGTTGATAGGTCTGAGGACAAGAATGTTGAAAAATAATCCCATGAAAATCAAAGATAGGTTTAAACACATGAAACTCCCCACCCAAGTATGCTTGAACTCTCTTAATTGTCGTTTGAAATTGATTTTCAACTATAGTTTCGAAGTGTAAAAACGCTTTAACAGTATCAGACTTCAAACGTAAAGGGTATAAGGTGAATCTAATACTGTCATCCATAAAGTGTATATAGTAATTAAAACCACCAAGAGAAGTCATAAGAGATGCCCCCCTACATATCAGTATGAACCAGATCCAAAACATGCAAAGAAATGTGTGAAGACTTAAAATACGGTAAGGCATGTATATTCCCTAATCACTGACAGATTCAACTGGTAAATGAAGATGAGTATGTAAAACTCGACTTAATACTCGATGAGCAGGATGTCCCATTCTAGAATGTCAAAGACTAGAGAAACCTTTATTAGAAGCAACGAAAGAATATTGATGACCAGCGGAATGCTGTGAAGTTCCAATCATGCGATACAAACCATGATGTAGATAGTTATGAAGGAGAACATCATTGGTTTAATTATCCTTCACAAGACAAGTATCACGAAGAAACTCGATTAGGAAATTGTTTTCACGAGTTAGTTGAGAGACACTCATTAGATTCTTCCTAATGCTAAGAACACACAGTGTATTTTGAAATGATAAACTACCATGAGCAGATATAATCGAAGCAGTGCCAATACTAGAAATTAGTAAAAATGCATCATTACCAACCATTAACAACTGTTTACCTCCATACAACTGCAATTTCCCAGTTGAGATGAGTCATATGTAATGTGAGAGGAAACACCACTGTCCATGTACCACGAGCTATCCTGGACTGGTTCCACAGCCCTAAAGAAAGAGTTTTGAGGTTGTAAAGGTAATGGATTAAACCTCATCTGTTGTGGAACTTGAGAACCATTGGCCTAAGAACCCATATTTTTCATATCTATTTGAAAGTAACCGTAACGGCCCGAAAATTTGACTTGTGCCACGTGTCAGGTCAGGGTCGTTTGTGGGATCAACTCATCGAAATGCGTATGTCCGAATCTCGAGTGGAGATGATAATTGGTGAAAAACGTATACGCGGAGAATTCGGGGAGTCGAAATACGAACGGGGACGCGCCTCGAGTCGCGTGCCAACGTGGGACCGATATAGTGGCTCTATGTGGTTTTAATGTGTACATTGGATACGCCTCGTGATGCGTGTAGCGCGAGAATCGAGATTTGGGAAGGAGGCGGGTTGGTGCATCGAGATGCACGCATCTCGGTTGTTAAGTTTGCCTTGAAATTCGTGTCCCACGAATCTCGAGGACACTTTTGATTTGAAATTAAAAGAGAAAGATGAATTTACTGATAATGATGGATTGGAAGGCTGACTAGGCTTGCGTTGACCTTGCGAGACTGGCTCGGGGGTCCACGTGGGCTTATGGGGCCCAGTTTGTGGAAAATTGGGGTCCTGACTTAGGTCTTCGTTGGGAAGTGAGGAGAATTACGATGTATCCGATATGGTATATTTGTTGTGTTAATATATATATATATATATATATATATATATACGATATCGAGGATTTCGTGGCTATGGAAAATGCGACGACGTTTCGGAAAGATGATCGTGAGGCTGCAGGTTCGCGGATTGCGAGTGCCGATGAGCGAGTGCTGATGAGCTGCATATATCGCATGACCAGCAACTGCAGGAGATTCTTCGATTGTTAAGCGCACATGTTACGCCATCGTCGTCAGCAGCGCTAGTTGGACCTGCAGTGGTCGAGGAGACACATGTTCAGGCCGATATAGTACTTCCTACACATGAGGTACTTACATGAGGAGATGTTGAGCGCACCAACTGATATGGGAATTAGAGTGACGACTTAGGCAAGGAATTCTCACGAGTTTTAGCGGCATCACTCGGAAAGGTTTCACGGTGGTACGAATCTCAGAGCAACAAATATTCATGACGTCTTGGCCACACCAGATCATATGAGGTCGAGCATCGTATCAGTTTCGTTGTTCGGCGAGGCCGATGTCTGGTTGTGCACTACGGTGGCATCGATGTGGACGTTATGAAGTGCAGTTGATGTTAAGATGAGTGAGAGCGTGGGAGTACACGCATCGGAGTACCAGTCGCATTCTCGGCATCGTCACGTTCGGTGCGAGGGTCTGGAGATGATCATAGGAAAACGAGGGTTAGACGATCGTGGCAAAGGGCGTATTGCGTTTCCACCATTTGCGGCATGTATGGCGCAAGTGTTAGATGGACCAACGCAGAGTTCCGCTAGAATAGTACAGCAGCTGGCACCGTCAGATCCTTAGCATAACTACCATCAGAGGGTTGATGGCAGAGCCAGTGGTCTGAGACAGGGTTAGAGATCCAGTCGACTGAACAGACAGGGACAACGATCTAGTCAGGCACTGGGGCAAGGATATGGACTGTTCCAGTCGGAGCGGGATTTCAACGTACTTGTATGGGCATGTAGACAGCTAGAAACAAATTCATGCTACTGCCATGTCAGGTCCGACTACTATCCATCATAACCTGATAGAGGGTACGAGTTGGGTTGAAACTCACTCAATGAGAGATACTGATTTTTATTCTCGCGGGCATACAGCAGATATACGTCAGTTAGTGACGGTGGATCACAAAATGAAAATTTACATTTGTATTCCTTATCATTGTCGGTGGCGAGACGCGGCGGCCGGCCAGCAGTGCAGCAGTGACGCGGCCGATTAGCAGCGTCGACGGACGAGTCGCAAGAAGCGCGCGAGGCGCGCGCGCATGCATGGCGCTAGCAAGCGCCGGCGCCGCATGCGGCGGCGCGCGAAAGCGCGAGGCAGCGCACGACGCTGAGGAGACGGTTAGTGACTCCGGCGCGGTAGCGGGTCGGATTGGCAGCGACGAACCAGCGGCGACGCGACGCGGAGGAACTCACCAGCGGTGGCGGTGGTCGGCGAGCGACGACGCCAACGAGCGACGAGCGACGAGCGACGGCGTGGCTGCGACGCGATGAACGGCGCGGTGGCGCGTAGTCGATCGGTCGGATGAGCGATTTCGACGAAATCGCGACGACGCGATGGAGGGACTTAGAAGTCGGGTGTCGGGTGCGCAAATCAAGACGCGAGCTAGACGTTTTGAGGTTCGTGATTTCTCAAGGTAAGTAAACCAGCTAGGGACTTATACAATATTTCATTTTCTCTCCATTGACTGTTGTTGTTTACTGTTTTGTGATAGCTATCGTTGAAATTGTTGTCGATTGAGTGAGTCCATTGGCAAGCGAGTCATGGTTATTATTTATCCGTGATATGAAAGGGTTACGGCTAGAGGCAAGGGTCTCGTCCTAAACTCGAGGTCTTTTGAGGTCGCCCGTCGATATCTCCCAATTGAGTGTACGTTGGGGGTTCTTATCCGGGTCCATGGATGGTTCATAGTTGTACGGGCTAGGGCTGGGAGGCAGGGGTCTCGTCCCAGATCCACGTCTATGAATGTCTCATAGTCGCAAGGGTTAGGGCTGGGAGGCTGGGGTCTCGGCCTAAACCCGAGTCTGCGGGGCTTGTACCGCGACTCAACGACCTTTGGTCGGGACTCCTTGTTATTTGGCCTCACTCATCAATTGATTATTTACAGTCTTTTATATTCATGCATTACATGTTCATTTCTTTCAAATTGCATGAATTTGACTGCTTTAGATATTGTGAAATGTTGTGTATATGTCCTACTGGATTTACTTACCTGGGCTCGTCATTCTTATGTTCGACTGAGTGCAGAGCCGCGGACGAGTAGCAGAGGGAAGGCTTAGTAGCTAGGTGAATTTTTGTATATTTTGTATTCCTCTCCTCTGATTAACATATTTACTGGGTTCCACAATTAGGTTGCCTAACTTTTTATTCACGGTTGAGTTATTTATTAGTAGAAATTGCTTCCGCTAAATTGTAAAACTTGCAAAATATTAATAACTCAACTTTAAAATTGTGAATTTACTGATAATGATGGATTGGAAGGCTGACTAGGCCTGCGTTGACCTTGCGAGCCTGGCTCGGGGGTCCTCGTAGGCTTCGGCCGGGCAGAGCCCAGTTTGTGGAAAATTGGGGCCGTCACAGTAACATACAGCAGCCGAATGACTAAACTTGCCACAAGTCTGGCAAGGTGGTTTATTGTTATTGCTAAACCTGAAACCAACTAAACCACGAGTCCGACCTTATCGTCCTCTGTCACCTGGACCATTATGACCATATCTATTGCCTGAACTACCATTTCCATGACCATTTGTTACATTATAGCCATTATTGCCTGATGACTGTCCTCTAGACCTATGATTGTCATGTTTAATCTCTGCAACATTTACAGAATGAGTTTTCTCCTATAAGGACAAAGAATTCAGTCCCGAACTCATGTTGTAACACTCCAAAACACTCTCGAAATTCAAAAAATCAGCTTGCCACGTATTCCTCATATGAGCCCAACAAGCAGTTGGATATTAGGTTTTCCATACTCACTCGAAACCCAACCACTGTTAAACTATATGTTATACCCTTCATATTCAATAGATAAGCATGCATTTTCATTGAACAATTTTTAGTAGTCTGAAGGGACTTTCTGGGCCTATGAATATGCGATCGATTGTTTGCACCATAATATTTTTCAATGGTCATCCATAACTGATGAGCTGTTTGTTTGATTCTCAGATTGGCGATGTTTGATGCATCATCCTTTAAGAGTGTTGTCATCAGCCATCTGTATATCTTGTGGTCCCTACTGAACCAGAACTTGTATGCAGAATTTGGAGGCCCATTCTCTAAACCTTCTCTAGACACAGTAGAGTCCCAAACAAATATCCATCCAAGTCATAGCCTTCTATGACTTGTATAATCGTTGCTTTCCATAACATGAAATTTGTATCATCTGACTTTAAAGTGAGAAATTGATTTAAGAATTACCAAATGACACATTTGTTGATCTTTGATTACTTGGAGAGATCGTTGATCCTGGTTGTGTAGATGTTGATCCAATCTCGCACTCTCCTGAATCACCATTCATGACATCAGATCTGACCTAAAATCTTGTTGATATGTTCTTCTGCATTCTAGATCTGTGTTTTTACAACCTATTCTTAACAGATCTTGTCAAGAACTACCTTTACTTGATAGATCTGTAAATCTGACTTTTATTTCCTTCACAACAAAACACAAAACACTAGATTGGTATTTCCTTTCTCTAAATCTGGACACTCAAACACTATATCTACCTCTCCACTTCAAAAACTCATCAATATCAAGAACCACTAACTTTTAATGTGACGATCTCAGAGCTTTTGCTTTAGATCTCACCACCAGAACTTAGATTCCCTCAAGAAATGCTTCTAATTATAACTTCTTGGCGTTAGCTTAAAATTCTGATACCACATCAGAGTACATGTAAAACTACCATTGCTAGGGTTTCAAGAACCCTAGTATTGTAATGGAATGAAAGATCTTTCTTTCTCTAAATGAGAGAGTGTGTGAGATCGACTTCTCATTTATATCATTAGTGTGAATACATCCTAACCATAGATCACCACATGATACATATCCACATATTACCTCACGTGACCAACACACTCTCACATTTATACAATACAAAACTCATTTCAGTGATTCACTCTAACACTTTATCTCTGCAAAGTGAGTGGTAATCCACTGGGTTATTTCAAAAATTAATGTGGAGGTTTCTTTTATATTAAACAAATAGGGAATGTTTCTTTAAAATTGCAAAATTAATGTATTTCTCCTCTTGACAAGGCGTTATTGGTAATGATGCGGAATCTATTTTGTATGAATTACTCCTTTTGTAATAGATTTATTTTTTCAACTTAAAAAGTGTACGAATTACTCCTTTTATGAAGGAATTATTTGTTCAACCCAAATCTAAATTGAAAGTACTACACATTACATGTAGAACCCACGCAAATCGGATCATAAGGTTCGAAACTTGTTTGTGCGTATATCTCGATGTGGATATGGATGACCAACATACCAATTACAATTGTAAACTCATGAAACCCCATGCAAACCTCATGTAAACCAATACAAATTGGGATCACTGAGATAGAGATAAAGAGATCAATGAGGCGATGAATTAAAACTAAAAGTCGGTTACGAAGCCTCGCATAAAGTTTTTCGGATTTCACATACTTTGAACCTATTCTCCAAGCTTCGTTCCGAGTAGTTTTAAGACCCTTGTCGTTCCTAAAATTATTGAGAAACCCGGATAAGTCTTACATTCGAATTTCTTAAGTTTTTGACCTATTTCTGAGTTATTTTGGTATTTTCAAGTCCTAAAAACTAAGAACCACACCAAATCAACTCATCGGATATACGGATCTCAATTTTGACTACAAATTGTGGTTCAGAATCAAAAATTAACATTGACTAGGCTTTTAAATAATTTTCCAAATTTTGGACATTTTCAAGTATCGTAGCACGTATTATGAGAAAAAACTCCGATATAAATCCTCGAGAAAGTTCCAAAATCCTCGATTTTCATAAAAATCTTACATTTCTATGTATTTGTCCAAAAATATAAGTTTTCTGATTTTTTTCTATTTTTTCAAATTTATTCTAATTTTTAGCATATCCACGAGGATCAGTTCACGTTGGCATCCACGTAGACAGATCCCCAAAGATAACTTCCAATACGCTATTCTTGTTAGATGTGGTGGATCAGTCAATATTAGCATCCGCGTAGACGGATCCCCAAAGATAACAAGAATAGAGCATTCTCCGAATGCGCCATTCTTCTTAGATGTGGTGGATCACTCCACGTTGGCATTTAAGTGGACTGATCGTTAAAGATAATGCGAATAACGCATTATCTGAATGTGTTCTTCATGTTATACGTGGTAAATGTCTAGGTGGACTGAATCAAAAGGATCACACTAACAGCGCATACGGAATAACACATTCTCCAAATGCGCTATTAATGTGACCACATGGCCTTCTACAATACTCCGAATGTGCTATTTGTGTCTAGTAACGCGAGGGCAATTTTTCAAATAGATGACGTCTTCTGAAACCCTGAAATACATTACTTAACAAACAAAAAAATCACACCTATTTTACTAATTTAAAAGTAAAAGTGTTGTACGTCTGTGATTTTTTCAAATCCGCTCATGCGTCGAGTTAAGGTGGGCTCAGGCCTAAATGTCGTGGCCCCAAGCTCAACACAGCAAGTTCATTTATATCTTTTTATTAAAAAATAAATGACTTTTTATTTACTTCTAAAAAACTTATTTGTACGTACTTTACATACATAAATTGTTTTTAAAATTATATATAGTAGTTCTTGAAAAAAAAAATTTATGAAGTAGCTACAGGGTCGGGCCAGTTCGGGATTGCGCTTCACTAGTCAATCCAATGTATGAGAGCTTGAGAGGGTACTAAGCTCATGAACAAGTCTAGTAAAAAGGTTTCATTTTTTGTTTTTCGTTTTTTTGTCAAATAATACTAGACCTTTAGTTAATTACTTTACAAATATCTAATCGAATGAGTTAGTAGATAATCCAAATCAACTATGAATTGTAATAGAATTCAAAGTTTTTATATGGGCTTATAGGAGACTCGAAACAATCAACAATGAATATGGCTCTATTAGCGCATGCATGACAACAAGAAGCGAACAACAACCATATTCGTAAAAAAAAAAAAAAAAAAAAAAAAAAAACCATATAAACTCCTTTAAAAAGACAATATATATTAGTTTCGTATATGCGACGCACGAATAAGCCCACTCACTACGCTCGCAGAAATTTAATTATAAGAATTTAAATTTAATTTTAAAAGAGTAAAAAAAAGTAGCATAATAAGTTGCCAAAAGGATTAAATAAACGTATTATGCAATAAATTTTAATGATATCAGTAATATTAATAGTCAATTGAGACAAGATAAAGAATCTCTAATTGAGATACAATTAGCAAGAGATTTTAGATACCAAAGAATATGTAATCGAGATATTAGCGAGAGATTTGCAAAATCGAAAATTGAAGGGTAAAATTGTAATTCAAAGTAACGGCTGAAAGTTGTTGTATTCATATTTATTAAGTATTAGTTTATATATATTAAACTCTATTTACATCTTTTTTTTGGCAGATCGATAGTATTTGACTCATTATGTTGCATTCGAGCTTGTAGTGGTAGCAACTCGAGTTTAAGTAAGATGTTGATTTGAGGCAATGATCTTGAGTTTGAGTCACAACTACTACATAATGTCCATCGACTACTTTGAAATATTGAGAAAGGTGCGGCTCTCAATCGATCATCCCCCGAGCGACTATGATTAGACTTTAATCGAGAAAAGGATCGTGGCGGTTTGAACACCCATGGACATTAAAGAACAAACCATCATTATGTTATCTTTTATTTTTTGTGTTATATCTTCTTTGTGTTAATTAATTTGCAAGTAATTATTTCTCAAAAAAAGTATATTTTCTAAGTAATTAAACCGTCATGAAATTAGGATCGATTTAGCTATAAAAAAAAGGTCGAATGAAGAAGAGATGATGCACATATTTAATTTATTAATTTCAATTTGACTACAAAGAATTAGGAGAATGAAAAGCATAGATAGTATACAATTTATTTTGAATAATAAAGTCAATCGTTATTTTGGCTGAATAAACGAAAACCGCTATACGAACCCTATTTTTAAAAAAAAATTTAATGCATGTGTGAAATGACCTAACCGCCCATTCGTATAAAAAGGCCACCCATGCATACCTCGTTCCCCCCACTCACTCATACCATATTCACCCCTCTCTTGAATCGCACTCTCACCTCTAACTCAAATTCGAGCGAAACCACATCGATTTGATGTCATGAGTGCATTCTCCACCTCTTTTCATATAGATTTTCAAGTTTTTTTAATTTTTTTTTTAGTCGGTGATTTTATTGTTAGGCTTAGGGTTTCGATTATGAAGCTAGAGTTTTGATTTTCAGCACAAAAATATTGATGGAATCGAGAATATGTGTTGATTCATATCTTCTGTGGGTTTCGGACACACATAAGTCTCGATTACATAGGTTTGAGACCGCTTTGGGAGTATTGGTCACACAATCTGAAACCTATTTAGAGGTTTCGGCCATGTATGATCAAAACCCACATGCAGCACTTCCTCACTTATAAGGCACCTACGAGACCAGATTCGAACTTGTTTGACAAAAAAAACACTCCTACGCCACTTTCAACTTAGTACAAGTGTTTCAAAATGACAAAAAAAATGTATTAGTTACCGCTATTAAGCATTGATTTAAAGATAATTTAACTTGTAACCCTAAAAAAATATAATTTAACACACACAGTTAGCTGGTCCAAGTAATTCAGCAATCGAGGCTCGAGTTCAAGCCTTACGGATGGAGACGCTAGTCGATAGGAGTTTTTCATCTCTATTACAGGCATACTTGGATTGAGCTTGGAACAGTCGGGGCCCATTGAGCTTCTGAACATTGGGTGATCTAAGACCTAAAAAAGATAATTCAACACCATACAAATACAATTGCAAACAAAGAGTATCTAGACAAATGCAAAAAATTTATAAATCTTCCTCTGACAAGGATTAGAGCCAATAGAGATAATCTATATCAATTCAATACACAAAAAATTATAAAATTTATGACTTTCTACAATTATATATGGTATGAACTTAAATAATCGCAATGAAAAAAGAATTTTGGTCTAAGCCACTCAATATCCAGACTAGCTAACTACTTCTGGTTCGCCTAGAACCATGCCCCATAATGGAGATATGAGCTTCCATATTCAAAAGAAAATATATACACAATATCAAAATAATTAAGAAAGAGCAAACATGCCCATGTTTCAATAGACACACTTAATCATCAGATCATTACAAAAAATAACTGATCAGAAATGGAAATTTCGGTTGCTGATCGGCATATATTCCTTTTCTAATTCAGTTCCACAACAGATCAGAGTCGAGATATTTTTTGTTTCTAAAATCGTCATCACTAATTATTCAGTGACGAAAGTAAGGTTCTGTTGCTAATTCCAAACAAATCAGAGATGAATTAGAGACAGATTTAGAAATAGACCAAAGACGGAATAGAAATGGACATTCCTCTAAGGGGAATGTTTTGCCTTACAGTATGTTTCTAATATATGTCTTATTAAAGATGCATCAGAGATGGACGTCAAATCATACCTAGTTTTAGGGTTGAGTTTTGGTGCTATTCTTTGCAACTTAAAGAATGATTATGAATGGAATTTATGAATTTCATTGTTAATTCGTCTATATTCCATTCGTACACCTAGTTTACCCTGTTTTGGGTTAAATTCCTATGCTATTATGTCGCAAATTAGAAATGGATTAGCAACAGAATTCATGAATTTCATTGCTAATCATCGTTGCTAATCCGTTTTTATTATGTTTCTACACACGAATTTTTTTTAATAAAACACTAAAATCAAGATGGTTCTCGGAAACTTCAAAACCTAAAAATAGAAACAAAGGAACCTTCTCCATATCATGGCCCAACTTTCTAATCCAAATTACTCTCGTAATCAGGATCACTAAACCGTGATGTAGGACCTACATCGAGATATGAGCATTGACCGAGGCAAGTAGCCGAGGTATATTTAGTTTTGTGTTGTGTATTCCTAGTGTAATATATTTGTGTAGACTTATTAAGTCACTTATACTTGTATATAGATGTCAAGACATGAGTGAGGACATCCCTCGAAATGCGTGGCGACTGGGACTAGGGTAGATAGTGATACGATAACTTTTAATTTAAGTTAATGTGACTTAAAATAGCTAATTCAATGTACCTATAGTTCAATTTTTATAAATTTGGCATAAGTTAGAAAAATAAAATAATAGACATTGATGTACCTCGAGATTTTATGGGCATCATCACAAAACAAATTGAGTTAAAGTATTTATTAGGAAGGATGAGTTAGTGGGTAAGTTAGTCGAATGTAGGATGGGTATAAGCCCTTTAATTTCCTTAGAGATGAGTAGGTAAATCAAGATCAATGGTTACAAATTCATCTAATCATTATATACAAGGACTTAGAGAAGAATCCATGCAAATCATCTTTATTGTAATCGAAGAGGAAGATAGAGATATGGAGAGGAAAACTAAAAATTTAGGGAGAAAACCTGATGAATTAGAGGGAGATGATCAAGGTTAAGGAAGTTACAACTAGGTAAATCAATTTACACAACTACTTTGCAAAGTTTTGTCAAAATCTTTAGTTTTGAGTTTCAAGTCTGAAATCACTTCTGATTTCTGGTCATTTTTAGATGGTAGATGTTTGAGTCTTTGAAATTGGTTTATATATTTGGATTCCTTATCGTAAGCTAATAATTCAACTATTGAGAAGTTTTCAATTTGGTTTCGAAATAAAAAGAGTTATGAATTCTTGAAATTGTAAAATAAAATTGGAAATTATGCATGTTGTTGTTTTTGACCAGTCTCTATATCTTGGTCATAACTCCCTCATTATAAATCAAAATGGACTCATTTTGGTGGCATTTGAAAGCTAATTTAAATGGAAACAACTTTTGCCTACTGAGAAATTTCGAAATTTGAATGATTTAATGTCTAAAAACTCTATGCAATTTTGGTGATGAGTCTGCAATTTTTGGGTTCACAATTTTGTTAATGTCCAGTTATTTTAAGCATAACTCCCTCATTTCTGATTGGGTTGAACTCATATTTTATTATGATGTTCTAGGATATGTTTATAGGCTTCAGTAAAAAAAAATCATGAGTCTTCAAACTATGGTTTAAGAGAAATGAATTTTTCAAAGTTTTCAGTCGAAAACTAAAAATGTTTTGAGCCATTGTGGTAAACTTTTCATATCTCCTTCGATTCTTATCGAAGTTGTGCAAACCTTATAGTTCTGAAAAGCTAAGACATAGCTATAAGAAAACGTCTCTTTGTACTATAATACATAATTTTAACGTTTTGGTAATTTAAATCAACTCACAAGTTGTTATACCAAAATTTGTCTCTATTTTAGTAAAGTAGATTTAGACAACCAAATTATTTAATGGGGCTGATTTTAAAAATTTGAGTTTCTAACCATTTAAACCACCTTTAATAGTTTGTACGAATCCTAAAGCACCATAATTAACCTCAGAAACTTAGAGGAGAGTTTCAAGAGTTCGAGTACGTGTTATGAGGTGTCGGAAGGCTGGATTAGCCTGGGAACTTTGTGTGAAGGCCATACCCCCACCTGGGGGCTGGGACCTCCAAGGTAGGTGTAGAGGAACCCCCCACCAAGGCCAAGGGCCCCCTACACCTTTTATGTCCCCCCCCATATTATGCACGAGTCGCGCCTCAACCGCAGGGCACCACACAGGACGTCCCATACGTCGGGGTCGTTTAGCTCAATGGTACACGGCTTGCGAAATCTGTGGCCTTAAGCCTCCAGGGCGCGAGTTCGAGTCATGGGAGGCAAAAGATTATGCCCATATTATGTATCGACCCCGGCGTATGGGATTTCCTGTGTGGTGCCCTGCGGTTGAGGCGCGACTCGTGCATAATATGGGGGGGACATAAAAGGCTTAGGGGGCCCTTGGCCTTGGTGGGCGGTTCCTCTACACCTACCTTGGAGGTCCCAGCCCCCAGGTGGGGGTATGGCCTTCACACTTTGTGTGCTATCTAAGTAAATTTGTTGATGTTCTTTTCTAAATTTCATTTCCAATATATCATTTTTCTATGGTCTATTTTGACTAGTATGTGCTTCGTGATCTGATATCATAAATTTTGATTGATTCTATTCACTTAGTGAGTTGTTTTGGTCATGATATCATTCCTTGAATTGATTCATTGACTCTATTCTTGTCCATTGTACTTGTTGGCAGTTTATAAATTGATTTAAGAGTTGGATAGCATGTTATTAGGATAGTCAAATTGATGAATTGTATATGGAGTTGCATTCTTACTTATAGTACTTTTATAAGCAATAACTTTACTCTATAGTTCTTAATGAGGCTTTCTTGTGAATGTGAAGTAGTCATTATATCTGGGGTCCATTGCACTATATTAAGATAAGCGACATATAGGGTCAGAGTCTCTAAGGATGTTGCTACTCGCCACTATTATGGCTCGCCATACAGGATTAGAGCCCATGGGGTTGTCGACAAATGAATACCAGACTGTGCGATAATATGCACATCCTTTTTAAAGTGGCCTTAAAGGTTGAATTGATGTAGCATATAGCCAGTCGGACCTAGATCAACACTACTTGGCCTAGTGCTAGTTTCACTTGTTTAGTTTTGGTATTTACTGACATATTTTAGTTTTAGCAATTATTCGCTATCTTTATGCTTTTAAATACCTTTTGTATATTTGGAAATGAGAATGAGAATCTTCATATGTTACTTACTACTTTACTGTACTCACCATCCTTTTATAACGGATGGTGCAATTCCAATGGCGACTACCTCTGAGCTTATGGCATGCATCCAGTCCTGACTTTTTATGTTTTTAATGTTTTACAATATCACGTACATTATGTCTTTCGGATACATTTAGGTTTGTATATATATGTTTGGGTTGAGCATTAGTTCCTTGACCTGACACATGTTTATTACATTGTTTATCACCATTTTGATATATATACATGTGATCATGCTTTCCCGATTTTTCACACTTAGGATTTGCATTTAATTGTTTCCACTAAATCATTAAGACTTTTGCTATTTTAATAATTGTTTAAAAGTTCTAATTTACTCTGAAAATCTTATAATAATAGGAGTTGTGTGTTGTTTCTCACGGACATGTGTATTGAGAAGAATATGACTAAAAGTTGACTAATACGTTGTTAAGTCTTATGTGGCTAAGATAAGGGCTTAATGATGAGATTAGGTGGGGCGGTGCCCTAGATTAGAGAAGGGATCGTCACACTCCATCGCCTTCAACCCCTCTAACAACTCATTAGGGGGTGCTAACATCCCCAATAAAACAAAGTTTTGCATACACACAATAATCAACAATATATATCAACAACAAAGATGCAAATGAGAAAAAAAAACGTACAATTTGAAAATAAAAAAATTATGTATCCACAAAAAAGAGTAGTGAAGCAAAAGATGTAAAAGATACCTAAGTATCAACAAAAGAACTACCAATTCAAAAGTTCTATAACAACTATAAAAATACCTCGAGCTGTTCATCCCTCATAACTCAGTCCTCTAAATATCTGTAAATAAGAACTACCCATCAAAACGTTATACAAACAACCATAAAAGATACCTACGTATCCTTAAACTGATTATCCATTGCAGCCAAGTCCTCTAAATATCCACAAAAGAACTACCAATTCAGAATTCCTGCAAATAATCATAAAAAATACTTAAGTATCCCCAAACTGCTTATCCCTAGTAACCCAGTCTTGTATTTCCCGATTAGCATCATCCTACCGCTATGGTGGATCGACTGGATTTATCTGTGCTTGTTGCTACTCCTAAAGTGGTGATGGTGGCTGAGATAGACACGCTTCGTCCATGATTATCTCGAACTGCTCTGCATAAACACTATGACTTGTCTTAATTGTTCGGCAACATTACCGAACTCCGAACATGGACAATTGGTGGCTCCTAGGACGTGCTAGCACCAGGATCTGCATATCTTCTCTTCTTGCACCCTAGCGACCCGAGACCGTAAACACGCCCTTTGGGATAATCACCCACCGCATCGTAGTATAACGCCACCTCATCTATCAACCGGTCCAGTGTAACTTGTGTCAGCTCTTGACATCTGATCTCGAGTTGAGTATGGATGGATCTATAATAAACTAAAACGATATGCTTTTAAGTAAAGTTACTGCAATTTAGCTCGTATTTTTATACTTAAATAGAACCACTTCGATCTAGTATCGATGAATGTCACCCCGTCATGATTTATGGTGTGAAAATGTAAATACAAGTCATTCACGGTTTGATTCGTCTCAGATGCATAAGTATATGCACCAAAGTTATAAAAATGTTAAATATGATATCAAATTAAAGCTTGATTATTAATAATATTTTACTATAAAAAAACACTTACCAATCTTTCATTAGTTGTCATAAAAGACACTGAGCCGCCTCCGTGCTTCGAGATTCAAACCCTAACTTATTCCACCTTAGTGTTTCTATTCAAAGACGTCTGCCTAAACTTGGCAAGAAAATGATCGCTTTCCCAGTACTCCAAGTATCTCTTCCATGCCTCATTTATAACAAAGTTTTACTGGACATACGATTCTTCTTCAACTTATGCATCAATACGATGTACCTAATATGTGCCTTTATGTTGTGTATCGAACAAACGACATACTCGTGGATCAGATCGGCCCCCCTCATTTGAGTCGCTTATGAGGCACCCATTTGAGGGGCCTGTGGGGCGCTTAAAACCTGCAAGCCTGCTATGCCCTCACTAGCTACTATTGGTGATGCGATGGTTGGCAGCGCATGCATTATCGATCTAGGAATGCCATGTCTCGACAACGTCATTGATGGTGACTACAGTGGGCGGTTTAGTATGGTTCTAGTCGACGATGTCAGCGGTACAGGCAATGCCAATGGTCAAGAGGGCAAAGACGACGCCGAGTGTAACTCATGATCAAGTAAACGAGAATTGATAGGACATGAACCGTCCTGTGACCTCGAACGCCACGACTTCCTCGATCACCTTGTGTGGTCGGTCTATGAGGTCCAGTCAATATATCGATTCCTATTGTTTGTGTTGCACTTCCATGGTAAGTTTTCCATAGAGTCGAAGAAGCTTAGAGGGAATATTTTCTCTAACTTGCAAATGACTTTAGGTATTTTAGACTCTAAAAACTACATATATATCTCTGGGACCGACACTTTTCACGGTTAGTGATAGAAAAAGGCTCAACTTGCTAATTGCCACCCAAACCGCGTTTGGTAGGAGTTCTATGAATGCAATTGGTATTAATTGTTGCATGAAAACATGACAATCTTGACTCTTCATGTTGAACATTCACAACTTCTTTGGATCCAGACATCGCCCAAGATTCGAAGCATAACCGTTAGGAAAACACAACTATTCAACTCACTCACACAATTTTGCTTTTTTGAGTTATCTTGAGTGTCACATCAAAGGATGTAAGTATTTGCGTCGAATCAATATATAGAGAAGGTCGTCGGTGACAATATTCACGAATATCTTGCCTCGATTTTGCGTTGTCCTTTCTTTTGCCTGGTAAACTCATAACAATGTTGAATATGTTGTCAAGAATATTTTCTCTATGTGCATGATGTCTAAGTTATGTCCGATCAAGTTTGTCTTTCAATACGAGAAGTCCCAGAAAATGCTTCTTTTTCTCCATCCTGAAGCTTTAATTATCCTCTAATTCACATAATCAGCTCCGATTTATGTCGCCTTCATCAAGTCCAGCGATTCAACTTATACTAAAATCTCTTCACCAGATATTAAAGTGGGATGTTCGTCGTTTGGTACGGTTTTGCCTCTAAGAAAACTTTTTTGTCTTTCATGAATGGTGAGTTGTTCAACAAGAAATGATGGCGGCAGTCAAACCACGATTTCTTTCCACCGCTTCATAATTGAAAGGCATTTATATCCTCTATAAAATATTGACAAGTCATCTTACCGTGTGTGCTCCTACCAGACAACATGATATACGTAAAGATATCACTTACAGTCTATAAAGGGGCGACTTACATTAGGAAATTCGTCTTTGTGGAAACGCCATAAGTAATCACCCCATTGTTCCAAAATCTTCACAAAGGGCTAAAGGAACACGTCGATTTTTTTGTTTGGGTTGGTCGATCTAAGAACGATAATCATCAACAACATGAACTCAGATTTCGTGCACATTGATGAAGGAAGGTTGTTCGGAGTCAGAATTATGGGCCACGAAGAGTGTGGTTTACCCGAAATCCTAAAAACTTGAAAGCCATTAATGGATAACCCTAAACGAACATACCAATCCTCGGCGGCGAAGTCCCTGTTGACCTCATCGAAATGCCTTCATGCAATCGAATCAGAACAATGTGCGTAACATCTTTCGACGAGGAATGCTCTCCGTGCCACCGCATATGTTTTGTCATTGATTTAAAAGCGTACAAAGATTGCAATCGAGGGCCCAATGGGAAGTAGTACATTTTTTTCAAGGCCATTTTTGTGCTCCTTCCACGACCTTGTTGTTGTGCAATGTAGCGTGATTTCCTATAAAATTTGCAAGATGTAAATTCAAAGTCCTCTCCCCAATAAACCATACATTGTCCTCAAGAAAATCTATTTTCTCAACTGAAAAACCTGGACCTCGCATTAGTCTTTTGGTGGTGTAAACATTTTCACCCATTGAATTATAGGTTAATAAACAATCCTTTATGAATTATATGATTTCATTATACCTTCGCTCAGAGATGTGGTGTTCTGATTTGATTATAAGCAACTTGGCTATTGCAGATAACTTTTTCATAGTTTCGCATTCTGTTCATAATTGATCGCTACTAGCCTCAATCAGGTCATATAACTGGTATGCTTGGGGGTTTGGTGACTCTTCCATATGATTCCAATAAAAACTTGGACCTGCCATGTTGTGTAGCATCTCGTGGTAAGTTATTGTTTCAAAACCTCATTCATTGGCATCATCAATATGGTTCTCGAATACATAGATATTTGGTGGCTCTTGACCTCCATTCTCTCTGTGTTCATACCAACAGTGATATCCTAGAACGAATCCGTACGTACATATATGGTACTCAACCGTGTCGACATCCAAGTACGGTACAAGTTGACATTTGTTATAATTGCACGAATATCTAATATTCCATTCACTTTGGTAAGTGGGATAATGTTGCTTGGCAAATGTTGTGAATTCTTTAATCCTCGTCGCGAACTCTAGTTGAATGAAGCCGTTATTTAGACGGTTGTACATCCAGTCTCGACTTGTAGATGAAGTTCCTACTGCAATTGAGAAATTTAATTAGTCAACAAATTTAATAATTTTATCTACAAGTAAAAAAAAACAAATTTCAGGTTGTTGTCAATTCTTTTTTCTTATAGGCATCATGAATATAAAAAATAAAAATAAAAAACTTCATGTATATGTCAATTATTTAACTACATACCTATTCTTCTTTTTCTTTTTTACGTGAACAATTGGATATAACTCATTGTTACCGTTAATACGAAAATATTAAATTTATTTGGTACGAATTAATGAATATTGGAAAGTTTTATAGCCACATTTAATTGATTAAATTTGTTGGTTCCGTTACAACATATTCAAAAGGGCACCATCATTGAAAATTTGAAATTAAGGATTTAATTAGAAATGTAAATGAGGTCGTGAGAATTTTTACGAGGAACGACAATTCCCCCCAGTTAGAATAGAAAATTTAAATAACATGGAGAGGGAGGTCCCAACTTTGATGATCTGATCCTGAACCAATTTAGGTGGTTTATATCCTACTAGTTATTTATCTATGCCTTTCTAAGATTGCATATTCCAATCTTCTACTAATTTCTTAAGGTATATTTTCATAGGTGTGTTTTAGTTATTCACCTACCATTTTCATAACAATCTTATTATAATAAGAATAATTGTAGTAGTAGTAGTAGTAGTAGTAGTAGTTGAAAGCTTGAAACCTACTCCCTCCTTTCGAAAATTTAAGTCGTTCTACCAAAACTCCAATTAAAAAATAAAGTTCGGCTATATGCACCCAGTGTTTACTTAGTGCACCCCAATTTAAATTTTGATTTATAAAGGCACCTCGATTTTTGGTGTGAAAGCCCTGAGATGCCCTCCATCCCTTTCCAACATATTTCATCGCATCCCCACAAGCAAAACCAAAGAAATCCACATTTGTTGACACCTTAATATCCAAATCCATTCGAATGTGCCATTCTTGAAGTTGGCATCGTCGTCACCATCGTTGTTGATTCGATTTTGGTATTTTGGTCATGTTTTGGGTGGATCGGAACTATTTGAAGAACTAAGTACCAAGGATCGGCTATTACGGTGTGTTTCCTTTTAAATTTGATGAAATTTATGTTTATATAGTGGTGGTGTTGTTGTATTTTGCTTATATTGCACTTTCGTAGCACTTTCCATTGATTTATGGGTTAGGTTTTGTGTTCGTCAATGTTCAGAGGTTCAAGGCTGAGGGTACACTTTGTTATTATGTCACTAGGTACTGAATTAGAAGGTTGAATTTGCATACATACTGTTTGACGTACAGATACCGAGTTTGTAGTCTTTCATTCATTTAGTAACCCCCAAGTTTAAGTGATAGGTTCGGTTAAAGCATACCAAACCATTTGTTTGAATTCTTAAACTTATAGTTTGGTTTAAGGTAACTGATTATATGATAACATACTCGATTAGTGAATACCGATGTGTAAGTGGGGGTGAGACTAGTAAAGAATATGAAGGCGGGGAAGATGGTGACGACGATGGCGATGAGCATGTTGGCAATGATGCCAATGAGGATGATGACGATGTTGGTAAGTCTGATGGTGAGGGTAATGGCGAGGGTACTAGTAGGAAAGGTGATAAAACTAATTGTAGCAAAAGAGTCATTGGCAAAACAGTCAGTGCCAAGATAGACGGTGCCAATAGAGTGAGGGGCAAGACAGTTAATGCCAAAAAAACTAGTGGCATGACAGTTAGTAATAAGAAAGATGTTGCTAAGAAGGTTTATGGGAAGAAGAAGGTTATGCAGCCAGAAGAAGACATGTCGAATCCTTTCCCAAGTGGGTCATTCAGTCGATCCTTGTTACTAAGAATCAAGGACCATGTCGTATTAGCGATTTGGCGAAATGAGGTACAACTTTGTTTACAATTTGGTATTATATTTATGTCATCAATAGTGATCGAATTGTATTACTAATGCATTTACTTAATGATCTTTCAGCATTGAACATTGTTGAAGTGCATAATTTACGGTATCCAACTAGAGGATTGGTATTTATAGAGTTGCACACTGACACTGCTGCCTTACAAAAGATCATTCAAAAGTCCGGGTTAAGTGCACTCACGGACCGTTCATACCATAAGGGCCACAAGATCTTGATATCGACTTTTATCGAGAGGTGGCATCCTGAGACCAACATATTTCAACTTCCTCTTAGTGAAATGTCGATTACTTTGGAGGACGTGAACATGTTCTTGAAGATTTCGGTGACCAAAGAAGTTGTCCCGGTGGAGGATAGCCTTGATCGCGAAGAATGCCTCAAATTGCTCACAAGTTTGCTAGGAGTGTCCGAGGCTGATGCTAAGGAGGAGCTTGATAAGTCAAAAACTCTCGCCGTTAAAAAGTGTCGGTCGTGCAGCTGATGGTGTCTAAGGTGTCAGACCCCACCTAATTAGGGCATCTGATGGGCCTAGATTACCTTAATCTCTTAATAATCTAGCAGTTTTAACCTCTCCATCAATAAACAATTAAGAATAAGATTTTGTAATCTTCACTTTATAAAACTTCATCAACCATTAATGCTTCTAAACTGAATTTTAAAACTTAAAGTTTCATAAAAATTAATTATATAATCCTCAAAGTTCGTTTACATTGATTACATTATCCTCCAAATTTTGTGCAAATTTTTCGACACAGAGAATTATGGCCTTCAAAAATCTTTAACAAAACCTTATCAGTTTTGGTGAAAATATTGAAAGACTCACAATCCACTCATAACAATATATATTGCATCAACTAAATTATATATTCATTGCAACTTGATTTAAAGTATCAAAGTTCTTAAACTAGCATTACCTTAATTCTAAAATTATTTTAATTCATCGTAAAACCATTCTAGCCATTCCAAAGGAGATCCTAGTAACACTCAAACTCATAAACTCATTTATACAATATAATATATTCAAAAACTAATACATAAATAGAGAAAAATTTTAAATATGTCACATACAGTCAGAATGCTTTCCCTCTCCCTTATTGCCGCTAGAACCTGTCATTATCCAACTATAAAAATTTGATAATGTCAAATAAGTAAATCTCGTACTATCCAATACACCTGTATAATCAAAATGCATAATAATCTAAGAGATTAAACGAATAATATAATCCAAAGAATTAAAATACAATCGTGAATCTATCCCGTTTTGGTTATCAGGTCACAATCAGATAATGTTATCCAAAAGTGGTAGGTAAACAATAATAAGGACTCATGCACAGTGAGAATAACCGAACGAGACTCGTTCATCGAGTATATCCAAGAATGATATGGTTTAATGTGATCTCATGATAATCACGTGATGCAAAACATCAGTGACTCTAGCCCCTCAAGCATAGTATAGTGTTTTATAACCACGGTATAGTCTGCACTATAAGGAGTCTCGAATCGCCTTATCCTCTCACCTCGTGTATGCATGTACAACAAAAATGCAATATCAATGATCAATGCAATTTATACAGAATTATAATCATACAATGTAAAGGTTAATATGAGATTTACTCAACCTTACAAACGTGATATCGCAACTCCCTTGCGCTTCGATTCGGTAAACTAGTCCACATGGGGCTATAATCGTACTCCTACAATTTATTAATACGCCTTGTAAGCCTCTACAACAACTTCACCATTTTTCCAATTATTTACAATTTAATTGACTCGACCATGTCCCGAAACCCCTCAAATCCTTCCAAAATAAATTCTCCAATGCCCGGACTTCATTTTTGACTCAAAAAGATTGTTTGTTATCGAAAATTACGTTGTCTAGGCTCAAATATAATTTTTCTAATTTTTTAATATATTTATCGGCGCTACTCGACCCGAAAACTCTAGAATCCTTCTAAATCAACTCATCGAATGTTCGAATCTCAATTTTGACTCTAAATTGTGATTCGGGATCGAGAATTAACCCTGATTAAGCTCTAAAACAATTTTTCAAATTTTAAGCATTTTCGAGTATCGTAACATGCATCAAGAGAAAAATACCCAATATAAATCCTCTAGAAAATCCCAAAATCCTTATTTTTCGTACAAATCCTCAATTTTCATAAATTTGTCCAAAAATCCCATTTTTCTTTTTCCATAATTTCTAGGAATTTTTTTACATTAAAACCAATTTTTAATAATAATAATAATAATAATAATAATAATAATAATAATAATAATTATTATTATTATTATTATTATTATTATTATTATTATTATTATTATTATTATTATTATTATTATTATTATTATTATTATTATGGGAAGGGGTTTGATCCCAGAAACAAGTCCGTGCGGCTCCACTCAATTTGGGGTCATCCCCTTCCTCATATTGGAAGGAGACGGAGAAGATTTCTTTTCTATTTCTTCCGTTCATTTATATATATATATATATATATATATATATATATATATATATATATATATATATATATATATATATATATATATAGTTTGAGTAATAGAATGTGCTACGCACGATTGATTGACCCCGCTTCGCCGCTTTCATGCGGGAATTAATTTTTAAGAATTTATTAACAAAATTTTAAATTGTAATTAAAATTAAAAAATTAAAAATACAAGTACATTTTTTAACTTATCAATATTCTTTAATGTGATTGAGATAAGATGTGACGAAAAAATAAGCTAGTAATGCTAGGACATTACTTCCTAAAAAAAAAGGAAACAAGGAAAAAAAAACATACTTTGAAGACTGATCATCCACTTTGATCGATTGATCGATTGAAGACTGAGAGAAAGAGAAAACCGTGTATTGGATTGATGAGAATGAGTTCGGGATTGATTTGGAGATAAAAAAAAAAAAAAACGCGTGGTGGATTGATAAAGAGTTAGAGTTTGATTTAGAGACAAAAGAAAATGTTGATTTGGAGTTAAAAAAAAGTATGGGCAAATAGGTAAATTTCATTACCACTCAAAAATTTGTGATTCGTCCTTTTATATATACTAGTTTCAAGACGTGCTTCACGACGATTCTATTCGATTCCCCTTCAGCTTGGCGGCGAATGCGGAATTAATTTTTAAGAATTTATTAACAAAATTTAAAATTGTAATTAAAATCTAAAAATTAGAAATACAAGTACATTTTAACTTATCAATATTTTCTAATGTGATTGAGATAAGACGTGAATGAAAAAACAAGTTAGTCATGTTAGGACATTATTTCTAAAAATTAGAAATACAAGTATATTTTTTTTTTCCCTTCTTGGGCAGGGGATCTCTATGCCTTCTCCCTCCCCATCATCGTCTTCACGAAACCACCCCCTCCCCCTGGTTATCTCCCTCAATTTTTTTTTCTTCTCCTCCATTAACGTCTCTTTTTCTCTTCTCTTCTTCACTGTTTAGTTTTTTTTCTTTTATTTTGAAACAAACCTCCTCTTCTCTGTCCCTCAATTCAATCACAAAAAATAACCAAATCATTTCTCAAACCGGAATCATCAAAAACCAGTCCCCATAATCGAATTTACAGTAAAAAAAATTTCAAAACTTCATTACCTCTAAATGTTCTTCAACTACACCAACATTCACGTTTCTTCAATCAAAAGAAATTGTGAAGAGAAAGAGAAGATCGAGAGAGAGACTGTGAGAGAGTGTGACACAGTGAAGACGAAGGGCGATGAAGATGAATGAAGACGAAGAACGAAGATGAATATCGGAGATGACGATGATGAACAATGGCCTACACCCCTGTTTCCATTTTGGTTTGTTGATTAAAATGGTAGTCAAATGACCATTATGCCCTTCCATTTTTATCCTTTCCAATATAAAATCAAATGCTCTTTTGGTCTTTTGCTAGTTTTTTTTTTCATGTTTATCTCCTCAATTTTTGTCCAAATTAAACCCGAAAAAATACCCCAATCCTGCCAAAAGTTGAAAATTTACCAAAGCGCTCCAAAACTTCCAAACAAATTGGTCTTGCATGCAAATCGAGGTGTGAGGCTCACGTTAGCTCGTTAAGTCCGTTTAAATATAGATATTCAAAATTTTTAAATTAATTACAATTATTTTTCGTGAAATTCGAAACGGTAGTTTAGGTAAACGTTAGAATTATCTTGACACTCATTTCAACACGTACTTCGAGATAATACCCAAAATTATCAAAATTAGAGAAAATTCTCCAACGCGCTTTGAAACTTACGAACACCGCGTATACACTCAACTTGACATTATTTCATGTCGAAATAATGTATAATACATCAAATAGGCACACGACACATTAAAATAATATTAAATTTATGATCTTTGATCTCTAAAACGTAGATACCACCTCGGATACCTAAATCTCAAATTAAATTCAAAAATACTTAATTAGCCATCTAATTAAGTTTATAAAATTCTTGGATGTCACACAAAAAAGAAAGGCAAAATCAATTATCTGAAAGTGGAGTGCACAACTCGTGTCTACTTACTTTACATGTTGTCGTGCATACATTTTACCGACAAGAATGAATAAAGGGTCCCCGTTACACTTCTAAAACTCCAAGAGAATTTGGATGATGTTGGGTCATATGCATGGGGTGCAGCTACTCTTGCCTACTTATATCGTTAACTCGGTGTGGCGTTACAGGTTAAAGTATCTCAGATTGTCGACTACTTGACATTGCTTGAGGTAAAATGATTAGTGACTTATTTTTTTGACTATTAGTTCAATCCGCTATTGTTAACTAATCCAATATTGTTCACCGTAATGTAGGGGTGGATCCACGATCATTTCAATCTAGGACTTGCATCGTCAAGTGCAAATTACCCCTATACTCTCTCTCGTGTTTGTAGATAGCTCCATAAACCACACCAGGGCTTTGGCGATAATTACATTTATACTCTTCGCAGGAGCTTGGATGCCTTACAACCAAATGAGGTTAGACTTACATTTTAAATTTCTCATGTTATGTTAGTACTGTGAACACATTTTAATATGATATACTTGGTGCCTACTTGGAATAGGTGACTTGGGATCTCTACTCTGAGTTAAGGTCCAATGACATTAATGTCTTCACTTTCTATACTGGTTGCATTAGGTACATGGATGTGATCCAGCCTTATCACCCAGACAGGTTCCAACGACAATTCATCAGTGTGTAAGGGACTTCAGACCTTTCTTACAAACTGATTCGAGCTAATCGAGATCTTCCGCTCTCAAGTATAATGTCAAGTACAACTTTCAACCCGAGATATGGTAGAGGTACCATAATCATGTGTTCGTGCCCGAAAGTAGATGAGAGAATGTCGTGTTAATGTGGTATTGCAAAGCAAGTTATCTTAACTGGTTTATTGAACGATTACATATTAATGTTGAGAAACCTATATACCGCAGTGACAACTCCATTGGTGATTCCGTGATCGATACAAATATGGTGTGGTAAAAGCTATATACTACTTAGAACATTTTGTTACTACATTTTAATATAGGCATACTAATTCTTCTATTCAAATGCTTTGTTTTTTTGCAGTGAGTCAGATTAACAATAGATACCGCGTTGGCCTAGCTCCACTTGCATGGAAAAGAGCTTACCGTCGAGTCTACGAAGCGAATGGCGAACAATGTCGTGGACTACTTGTCTGAGAAAGGTCCCGTCACTACTGCCACTACAACTACAACCACTACATCTGCGAGGACAAGAACAATTAAATCATCCCAATTCGACAACACAGGAACAATTAGAACATCCCAACAAGACAGTACCAATGATGCTCGAGGTTCAAAATATGTTTGGTGTGGCAAAAAATGAAACTAGTGATTGTGTTCATTGTTGCAAACTTTGTTGAATGATGACTATTTGACACTATTTGATAACGTGTTATATGGTTTGATGCTTGATACTAAGTTGTATGGTTTGGTATTTGATACGTTACTGTTGTATAGAATGGTATTTAATTCTATTTTTTAGGCATATATGGTTATTTGATATTGTATTGATTTGTGGCTCGCTGTTAGTTTGATTCTAGATTTGTATTCGCTTCTACATCTTTGCTCTGTACACTCGGTGTTGTGTTACCGAATGCGAAGTGCCTAACTCGATACCCATACACCGAGTTGACATGTTAGTTCTTGGTTTCATACGAACGAACCAAGGGTGCACTCTAACAAAACTCTTAGTGCACCTCAAACCACTATGTTAAACAACCAATTCGGTGCCTTGTAACTGATTGAAATTGTAAACATTCGGTTATCGAACACGGAACCTAAGAAGTTCATTTTTTTTAATATAAGCTTTAGTACTATAATACCGAACGTGCATCACAATAGTTTACAATATTAAAATGTACACAACTTATTCAAATATTGAAAAAGAATAGACATGAAATGAACATTTATAGCAAGTAACTATGGAAACGAGGTTCGTACACATTATCATGACCATCTACAATGCATACATTACTCAAGTTTTAATTCAAAAAACTAAAAACTAAAACCTCGAGTACATAACATTGTTCAAGTAAGTAAGCGTATGTCATACAAGTGACATTCACAAACAAAAAAACTTCAAAATGTTTTCAACAACTATCATCTGCTAAAAAAAAAGTCGATAAGTCCTATAGTTCATCCAAGTCAACTGTTGATGGTGTCCCTAATTGATCTCCATCCTTCATTGATGAGGTTTCGATGAAGCCTTCTCCCCACTAACGCGAACTTTTATTTACATATGTGTCTCATAATGCAAATATTAGAGGTAATGGGCAACCTGGTTTCAGCCTTACCTGTTAAATAATGAGCATACATATCAACGACATAATTAAAAGTTAGTATAACAAATAGCAACAAAAAGTGGAATGACTAAATGACATAAACAATAATGAGATAATTATCCCAATAAAGTGAATGTTGTCCACAATAGAGATTCCAACTATTAAATGACAGCTAAATTTTGGACGTGACTTGCTTCTGAGCAGAAGGAATGTCAAACACAATGTATTGGATATGAGAACAACCATCACATTCAATGATATGGATATACTAAATCTCATATCAAAAAGCAACATCCAATTCTCAATTGATGCCTCATTCTGATCATATTAGATCGCAACAAGTAACTTGGTAAATTCATCTTTCCCATAAATATTAACCCACGAATCTCGGTTCGTCGTCAACTCCTCTACAATTCGTTCCCTTACATTCCTCCACCCGTATTTATCAGGCAAACCTAAACATTTTGCCACTACTTGAAACCCGTAGTGACTGTCTCTATCAGCATTAAATATCCCATCAACATGAGACTTTCATATCGCCGGATTATGAGATGATGGTTTGGAAGAAGGTGCCGACATGCCCTTAAAGAAACCACTTATCCTATGAACTTTTCTTGGACGATCCACTGTCGATGGACGAATCTTAACTAATGGACATATATGAACTAGTGGACGAATCTCAACTAATGCTATCTCGATTGATAGAACTTTAAGTGATGGAAAACCAGATAATGTTATCTCAATTGATGGATGAATCTTAACAGATGGAATCTCAACTGATGGAACCTCAAATTATGTTATCTAAACTGATGTAGTAAACAAAGAATTCTTCCATTTCACTAATGCTGCAAACGAATACCTCAAAGGTCTGAATAACTTCTTCTTAGCAGAAGCAGAATCCTCATCCATTAGTACATGCTCAAATCCAGATGTGTCTCTCATTGTGGAAGTATCATCATCCACTGCAGTGATATTTGGCTCCTTACTGGCCTTCTTTCTTTTTCCTTTTGAACTTCTTATTTCCCATTTCTTTTTGCAACAAGTTGCCTTCCCTTTGTCTTAACTTTCTCTCGATGAACGACGGCGGGTATAGATGATGGAACACTAACCTTCCTAAGCTATTGGATGATCCTAGTACGTGTATCCTCCTTATTACGACATTTAAACTTTTCAATAACTTGCTGAGTCTCAGCATGAAAACCGTACTGCAACCGGCTGACAACAACATTAGGCATAAGGCTTAACTTCTGCCAATACATGTTAACATCCTCAAATGTAATTGGAGAGTCAGCCAATAAATGAACTTCAATCTCGTGCGCACAAGGAAGCCCGTGCGTTTTGCGTAAGTGATAACCACACACATTCTCATCAATTCCGATCCTATATGCTATTGGGAACTAATCTTTAATTAACTGTAAGGCCTTTTGCAATAAAAATCCCCTTAAAAGTCAGGATCGATGAAATCATGTTGAACAACATTCAAGTTTCACTGAAATGACGCTTTAATGGTCGTGTGTTGGTTGCCGAGCATGCCATGAATAATTTTTCATAAAGTCTCAAAATTAGCCGTTGAGCTCTCCAGATGACGTTTAAGGGCAGAGTCTGCAGATTCAACCCTTTGAGTAGTTTGTGATACCGATGTGCTTAACTTCATCCGTCCATGCAGAAAAAAAAAACATTCCTTGTAATGGCTCGTTCATTTGTTATTCAAGTAAGCAAGCAAACCATGCTTACTACCATACTTATTTTGAATTTCCTACGGTGCGAATTCAAACTGCCCCTTAGTTTTAGTGTATATCAATGAGTTTCGTCTCTTAATGAAAATATTAAAATCTTCATCCCTTGCCTACATCTTGTTGGTTTTGGTCAAAATGTTTTTGTTGATGTGTCAAGTACATAAAACATGTCTAGTATCCGAAAAGACTTGTTCGAGTGCACTAATTAGCCCCAACTCCCTATCAGTAACAATGACAGTTGGTGCCCTCCACCCATCTAACAATCCCTTAAAGATCTACAATGCTCAAGTGTAGCTCCCATTGCTCTCATTTGATAAGAACCCAAACCCAACCGAGAATGTAATACTTATGGACGTAACCCCAACAATTTCTAAAAAAGATACGCGGTACCTATTCGTCTTGTAAGTACAATCCATCAAGAGAACATTTGGGAAACACCACAACAACATAATGGATTCTGAATGAGCCAAGAACAAGTCACTAAACACATTATTTTTATCTTTTTTATGCCAGGACATATACTTGTGTGTCTCAATTAAGTGCATCAGTTACTACATTTGTAATCTTCCCGCCGACTCCAATTGTCGTTGCTTTTGCCTCTCATAGTAGATTTTGCAAATAGTTAAAGAACTCAGTTTGTATTTTTCCTTCAAAGTAGTGAAAATCTCACAAGGCTTCACATTAACCTTAGTCATCTACTGCAACACCACTTTCTCATATGGATTCAATCTACCTACGTATGAGTGACCTGCCAAGTAGATGCCAGTGTCATGGTTGTGTCGGCCACACACAAGATTTAAATGCTATAATGAATTAGGGAGTTCTTTCATATTAATGACAAAAGGACAATTATATTTCTTTGTCTCAGTCTCATATCTTGAATTGTCTTCTTCTTCCACCCCATCTTGGCAAGGAGTTTTGACTTTGGTTTTTTTTCTTTGCATCACTTTCCACTTGTCGAGCTCTCGTTTTGCCTAATTTCTAAGCAAACCCCCTATATATTCCACCCCTCTCACAATCGAAATAAATCCTTACCCTACAACCGTCCCTTCACCGTTAGATTACTCGGTGACCAGCACAAATCGAAGATTAAGAGCAACTCTTTTAAGCCAAGTAATGGTTTCTTCCCTCATTTGGAATGGCCTTTCTGGAACAAAATTACTAGAATAGTTCAGATATTCACTAGAAGATGGCAATGACTGCAAAATAATATAAGATTCATTCAGTTCAACCTTGTAAAACATTTGAAAATATGTTAAAAAAATTAATTAATTCGGTTGGTACAGGCCAACTCTCCCACTGAATAATCAGTATGTACATACCAACGACCCATTTTTCAAATGGACCGCCACGGGGCCAATGCGGGCCCACAACCTGTTCTACCAGCGCTAGCTGTGTCCCACATGGAATCTCATCCATTATTACTCATTATTAACCTCAATAAACAACAATATACAGTTTAAATTGTTACTGAACTAAATTCATATGTTAAGATTATTTTAAACCATAATAAACCACAACAAAAGTCTTTTATCATGACAATCAAAATATTAAACATTCTTATCATGCATTTAACTCTGATACCTAATGTGGAAAACCATATATCATCATAGACAAAAAATGCACCTCAATGTATCAAAATATAAAAAATGTGGAGTCCTGAGGTATTTCACAGTCCCAATTCTCCAAAATAAAAACATAGTATATATATACTACAAATGTACAAGTCGGACTCAATATCTTTGAATCACTGGTACTCTAAAAGCTTGCCTTTGCCACGACTTGTACTGGGATTTGCATTCAAGCAATCACAAAAAGGCAGATGACGAGTCCAGAGTGAGTATTCCCAAGAAAATTAAGCGAGCAATACATAAAGTAAATACTGGGATTTAAGCAAAACTATTAAATAAACATGCATAAATAAATATAGGCAATTGTGCCCATCACATGCATAAGTAATAGTGAAAGCTCAAAGCGTGTTCCTAGAGCCTAGGGTTAGACTAGCGCCATACTTCAGACTCCCCAAAGACTACTGTCGGCGAGTAGCACTCAAGCAAGGCCAATATCTGGATTTTCTAGGTGTTCGGCGTGGAACCAATGACGCACCTTAAAGTGGCCCGACACAACTCTCGAGTCGACCTATTCACTGAGATCCTTAGCACATATGATATGGCCTAGTGGACATACACACAGAAATGGCACGGAGGGAGAGCCTCAACGTCCGTCCATTAAATCACGCCAAAAATAGAGTATTGAAAGACATAATATGAATTCAAAAGCAAAATAAATCACCGCTCAAGAAATTTCAATTAGGATATTACACACCTCAAACTGCACTCCATGTCACGTTAAATAACCTCTGGTCCGACTCCGCTGAATCCCGATATCCAAATTACAGCCCGAGATGACCTATTTCTATTTATAATTGATTTCTAGTCAATTTGATGTATTTTATGTCACTTAGCAAAAAAATGTCAAATCTGCACTATCTAGCGCGCTGGATCTGATAATTAGCGCACTAGATTTTGAAGCAGCTATACGTTCTTCGTCAAGAAGAACATTAACGCGCTAATCGCATTCTGGACGACAGTTTTGATGAAAATTCTGGGTTTTAAACCCCTCCACCACCAACAACAACAACCACAACACAAACCTCTGAACTTCATAGCACTTAAAACCTACCAAAACAACTACTCAACAACCACTTAACAATCCCTATTGGATTCACACCAACACCTCAAAAATTGTGATCAAAAGATAAAGAAAGTTGAGGTGTTTGTGAATCTCACATTACTTTGATGATTTCACTACTCCAAACTCCTTTAATAATTACTTTAATTCTCCCAAACCCTTGTTTCTTCTTTTTCAATTTTTTGGATTTATGATAAGGAGAGAGAAAATGTGGTGGAAAATGAAAGTCAATTGACTTTTATAGTTGAAAACACATCTCTCCTCACTTGTGCATCTCAAGGCAATCTAATTAGCACCATTTGCTCCATTTTTTACTCTTAATGACTCTAAAAATGACCCTGATGACACACTTGCCCTTGTTCTTAACTTAAAAAGTGATATTTCGGGTGTTTCGATGCCCGATTTCGCGTCCCGAACCGCAACATACACGTACTACCATGTCCTTAACCATCTTATATACATTACGTATTATTATTTAACCCATTTTATTCATTTTGTGTGTATTATTTTCTCCGGCCTAGTATTAAGTTTTTTAGACTACCCGGTACATGCATCGACATGCATATCGAAGCGAATACTTAACACGCGATCTCGAACTTTAAATGTAATATAAATACACACATTACGATGTCGTTTAGTCTATTTCAACGTAAACATCGTAAATTAGACAAATCAACACATGAAATAACTATTTACCTACTTCCGGGAGCGCGCTAGCCTAGCTGCGGGTCCCACGAGCGTCTGAGTTGTCAACCACGTTTGCAACCACATAATTAATAACAACGAATTAAATTCAGGTCGTTACAACTTAACCATCAAGTATCGATTACGTCACCCCGAAACTGAAGTTGAGTCTCGGTTACATCTTTCCGAAACTGAAGTTGTACAAATTATAATAAAAAAAATGTCGGGTTCGGTTGTTAGGTGCCGAGCATAAACTATACTGCTTGGTTGGTAAGAGCTTAACCTTATGAATAATATTCAGCTCAATTCATCTGAACTAGATTTTTTCAAAATTTGAACAACAACTAACATATTTTCGGTGGGAATGACCAAAGGTAAATACTTTTGCTCGCTACCATTTACGCGAACAAAAAGTTCCAACTTCAGCCCTATACCACCAAACCACCTCAAAAACCAAAAAGGCAATTCTACGTCGAGAAAAAGTAAAATAAAAGTTAATATTATCTCTCCTTGCGATACATCGTCTTCCATACTATGTTCCTATGCCATTTCAACAAACAAACAGACTCCAAATCACGATGATGCAAAAACCCTAAAAAATGAAATAAAAACAAATATTACAAACCCAAAACAAAAACATCTATGCTGATTCTAATCTAATAAACATGAACAAGTTGACATTTACAACACGCAGTTTTGTCTTTTGCTTCGAAAAATAGACGTGCTCCTGGAGTTGAACGACGAAGAATATGATTGTGAGGGGGTGGGGTGCAATCGATCGTGAGAGGGTTGGGGACAAGCAGGGAAATCAGGTACTTGTTGGGGGCAAATCGGTTATTTCTATCAGGAGCATATATGATATATAGTTAAAAAGGGGACGGTGGGGTGCACTAAGTAAACACGGGGTGCATATAGCCCGACACAAAAAATATGTTTTTTGTGAATTCGTTAGAACATTTACACCTTTATGCATGTTTGTGTCCTTCGCTTAATCAAGTATTTACACTTTTTTTTGTATAATTAAAATAATTGTTTTTTTTGCGTGTCAATTGATAGAAGTGTAATTTAAATATGTAATTAAAGTTATCCTTAATATGTGTATTTTTGATCAAATGACTTATATTTTTAAATAGAGGGAGTATTATTTATTTACTTAGGGCCTTTATATGATGTTTTAGGTCCAAATTCTCTAATACTTTTGAAGGCATATCTTTGGCAATGGAATTGGATTTAGTATTGGGACGGTATCTAGCACGTCTACTTTACTCAGGTTTAAACACGGATTGTAAAATCCATCAACCCCACGGTATCCACCCCAAAACTTGAACACACTGATAAACCTGACCGCCTTGGAACCCCAAAAAGCAAGCCCAACCCTAAAAAGACCAAAACACCCTCCCCTTTCTTAGAAACACAGTTCACAAGCAGCGAATGGTAGATTACCCAACCCAATACATCCCAAGCTACGAACGCGACTCTATCTTTTCGCTCTGCCGCGTAAACCGCCACCCAACCCCCTATATTCCCCGAATATACCCCTAACCCATCCCACCATATGTTAACCTTCACCACCCAACCCAGACCCTTTCTCGTCATTTCCCCGCTCCTAGGGCATTTCCGTCTTTTGATACAAAAAGCACCCCTCGCAGCCATCAAGTCTGGTTCGTGCGTGCTCGGTCGCTTCTTCGGTCGATTGTGATCGAGAGAGAGAGAGAGAGTGAGTGTGTGTGTATGATGAGATGAGGTGAGAGACTGAGCAGGAACGAAACCACACCAAACAAACACACAAACACAGAGAGAGAGAGAGAAGGAGACCAAAGACTTGAAAGAATTCTTCATTTGTGATTGTGGTGGTGGTGGAGGGCAGGAGAAGCAAAGGTGGATTTTTGATCTTATCCAACTCCCCACCTCTCCTTCCCCCACCTGTCCTATCCACCGCTCCCTCCCTCCCTCCCTCTCTCTCTCGCCATCTCCGCCCTTACCACCATGAGGAGAGGCAGAGGACCCACCGCCGGAGCTGAAGCGGCGGCGGCGGAGGCGACGGGGAAGGAGATGAGATTCCGCGGCGTGAGGAAGAGACCGTGGGGGCGTTTCGCGGCGGAGATCAGAGACCCCTGGAAGAAAACTAGGGTTTGGCTGGGTACCTTCGACTCCGCCGAGGACGCCGCACGCGCTTACGACGCAGCCGCCAGATCCCTCCGCGGCCTCAAGGCCAAGACCAATTTCCCTCTTCCCCTTAACACCAACGCCAACACCGCCTTCCACCATCCAAATCTACCGTTTCATCAAAACCCTAACAACGAAGATCTACATCCATTCGATCATCATCGAAATCAACAACAGCAACACCACGTTCATCGGCCGACGAGCAGCAGTTTGAGCAGCACGGTGGAGTCCTTCAGCGGGCCGAGGTTTTCTTCGCCCGCCACCGCGGCGGCGGCTGCGACGACTGTGGTTAGGCGGCGGCGGCAGCGGCAGCAGCACAGCCGCACCCGGCGTTACTGCCGGATGATTGCCACAGCGACTGCGACTCGTCCTCTTCTGTGATTGACGGGAACTTCGTGACGTCGTCTTCGTCGCGGAAACCCTTGCCTTTCGATCTCAATATGTTGCCTCCAACGGATGAGAATCATAACGATGACGTTCTTGATTGTGCTGGATTCGATGATTTTCAAACCACCGCTTTGTGTCTCTGAAAATCGAATCATCAGATCGAACAAGATCAGATCTTGAGAGATGTAGATCGATCGATCGTTCCCTCTTTTGTTCTTTCTTTTCAATTTTTCGCTTCTACGACGACGAAGAAGATGAGATTAGAGATGGGGTTTTGGGGATTTGGGTGATTTGGGAGATGATATGAATTGGGAATGATAAAGGAACAAAATTGTTACTTCCCCTGTTTTTTTCTTTTTTACTTCTTAGATTATATGTGTTGTTGTTGTAGTGTTTGTGGTGTTTATGGTGGGGATCTGGAAACAAACGTTGTTTGTTGTGTTATTCAACTTCATAGGCTTGTTGTGGGTGCTGCCCATACTGATCTATTGAGGATCTGATATGAAATGGGGTTGTCTTCCTGTTGATCTGATACCCTCCTCTCACCATCCGTGTTCCGATCATTTCTGTACAAATATATCTAATTCAAATGAACAAGGAAACCAAATTTTATCACCAAAAATGTCTTCTTGTTTTCTTTTCTGGGTTCTTTTGATTCTTAATTTCTGACTTGTTGCAATGCAGAAATGAAAGATCTTGAGCCATCAAGGCTGCAGATTGGTCTAAGATTTCTTCTTTTACATTGTTTTCTTTCCCGGGTTCTTCTAGTTCCTCAATTTGAGTTGATCTGTTGCTAAAATGGAAGATTTTGAGCCATTAAGAGTGCCAATCGGTCAAGGTTAAATGTTTTCTTGTTCAGGTTCCTTCAAGTTCTTCAATTTGAGTTGCTACGTTGCAGGAATGGAAGATTTTGAGCTATCAAGATTGCACATTTATTCAGATTACATGTTTTCATTTGTGGGTTCAGATTAGATTTTTGGTTGATCTATCACATTTTCACGCTATACGCAGACCCAGTTGGAGTTGGGTGAGATTTAGAAATTCTTCAGGACAACTGGATTAGTCCAAAATGTGATTGATTTCATGTTCGTTTTGAATATTGATCATGTTTTGAAGGTGGGGTTTTGATGTTTAGTTTGGTTCAAGATCTGATCTTTGAATGTGTAGTTGTGCAGCACAGCCCAGAATCAGAGTCACATCTGTTCAAATCTTTGAATGACTTTGAAGAGGGTCCATGAGAGACAATTTGCAAACTCTTGATGGGTTTCACCTTTCTCCCTTGTGGGATCTGAATCATCTTTACTATGGCGCTACTTTAACCCACACTGCAAGTGAGAAGGAGAGTTGATGGAGAGAGCATAATTTTGTCAGGCTTGGCATCTGTACATGAATTTCTCAACTGGGTAATTGGGCTCCCTTCTTCTTCACAAACACCTTCACATGTGATGTTGGTTCATGTTCTTTTGTTGCTGTAAGCAAAGTTATTAGCTTGGGCACATTAACTTTACGCATTTCCATTTCTGTTCATTGCATCGACCATAACATTCATGAATCTTCAATAAAAATCAAATCCATATCAAGTTTTTAGATTGCAAGCAACCATAAAGAGAGAGATAGAGAGAGTCTCTCATGTGATTTATTTGATGGGTCTCAGAAGTCTGTGCATTGGGTGTCATGGTGTGTCAGTCATACATAGCTTATAAGCCCAAGAACACAAGCTATGTCCTGTGTCGTCGCCTTTTATTTATTGCTTGAGAAGTCTTGACTAAGCTAAAGATGAATGCATCATCTGTTGTTACTGAAAGAATTCTCTGTGGTGGATGAAGTGTTGTGCCCATCAGACTTTGGGAAGTATTGCAAGTTTTTCCTTGTTAGGGATGCATCCATCCATCCAGCGTGCACTTCTTCGATGTCCTCGTCGGCTATGTGTACTTCTCTCGTTAAGGACAAAGAAGGTGAATTGATTGAGGCACAAATATTGTACCAAAAGGAAGAACAAGAGTTGCCTAGACGTCTTAGAGAAGCAAAAGTTGCTCTACGAAACTTGGACGAGCAGATGAAACTCAAAAGTCCTTAATCAGAGGTTTGTATACAAGTCTAAGAGTGAGTCGGTTTAGGTTGATTAGAGCGAAAAATGCTTTACGAAACTTGGACGAGCAGATAAAACTCAATGTATCTTTACCGAAGGTCAAGATTCGGTTTAGATTGATTAAAGGGAAAGGTGAAATGCTCTATGAAATTTGGAAGAGCTGATGAAAACCAATGTCTCTTAATCAGAACTTTGTATACAAGTCTGATAGTGGGTCGGTTTTTAGACTGATTATTAAAGCGAAAGGCAAAATAAATTTGGACGAGCTGACACAACTCAATGTTTCTTAATTATAACAGTGAGTCGGTCTAGTTTGATTAGCGCGATTTGATTGTCTTGAATTCGTATTTAAAATCTAAAAAAACCAAACAAATAACTAGAAATAGCAGATAGTGTTGTAAATTATATGACTCTTTAACCAAGCTTATGAATGATCATATTGTCAAATATGGCTCTCACATTGAATTGTAACGTCAAGCATGACTTCTACATTGAATGTAATTTGTACACTCTACATAACTTATATTCAACTCCAATGTGTAATCACTTATCCATGTATTGTCATGTAACTTGTAATCTTGTATGACATGAGACTTTGGTATAACTTGCACACTTTGTGCAAGTACTTATTCTCATTACGACTAAAGGCCTATATAAGGGGTTCCTTCACTTATAAAGAACACACCAATGTATGAATGAAATCTATACATTCTCATTTCTAGCTCTCTTCTCTCTTGCTTCATCTTCTTTACTTGTTTTATTAGTTCTTAGTTTATGTCTTCTATGCTTAAATCTCTAGCAAGTTCAACTTAAATTTTAGTTGGCTTACAACTTAGTTTACAACATATATAAATTTAACTCCTTTATAGGCTTCTACAAATTAGGTAAGGCTATCTAATAGCAGCTAAGATTTTCCATTATAATATATATTTTTAAAGTTGTACTAAAATACAAATGCACTAAAACTAGAATGTTCAAGAGAAGTGCGGGACTTGCATAATTGAAATGGAATGAAATTAAGGTGGCCTAAAATTATGAAGAGAACATGAACATGTTGGTTAGTTTATAGAATCAGTCATGTCACAAACTAATTAACCCTAAACATGCTAATTAAGATTAAGACCAACACCGAAATACGGTAACGATCTTTAGAATTGGTGGATTGATTTCCTTAATTAGGAACTTGACTGTATGCCTAATTATACCTTGATGGACCCCTATCAATCTTAATTATCATTTCAAGATTAGTATTAACTATTAAGCTTCATATTTGGTGTATGTATAGTCTAAAAATGAGAGATTAAGAGGGTCCCCGTGACATGCCCTACCTATATATGGTGTCACTTTAACCAAACAACCAAAGAATGTGACTTTACTGTAGAGACCTTGATGAAGAGTGTTCAAACTTCTTTCTTTCATTTTCTCATTTTCTTAGAAAAAAGGGAAAACTTTTTCTTTTCCCACTGTTTTTTTTCAAAGAAAATCAGATAGAGCAGGTGGGCCTGCCCAACCTCCTTGACCATAATCCGAATCGGGTGAACGAATTTTGATGTCATCATCCGAATGTAACACGTGTACGGCCTGGATTTAATGAGATATGGTCCTTAGTTTCTTTTGATCGAGTGGGGTCCGATGCAGTGTAATTTGGAGCACACGATGAAGTTGAGAGACTATATGGATTGAACGGCTGTGATTGACTTTGATAATGAATGAGTAAGGTGGAGCGATTGTGATTTGTGAAGGAATGACGTAGAGTCATGATCACACACCAATCAAATCATGGAAGCAGGGTGATTACGACCCCACATCCCCAAACATCAAGTACTCATGTCGTAGTGATTGGCGGTGCACATGCCATATGTGTCATGATATCAATTTAGGCCTTGTTTGAGAAAAAATTACATTAGAAACAGTTTACAAGAGTAAAATAAGGAAGGATTTTTTTTTATTCGTTAACTATTGTATCTCGTTTTTTCAAAATGCGCTATCAGCAGGAAACAAATTGCTTTTTCATGTGGACATATGAATAACATCTTCTCCAAAGGCGTTATCCATGTTTATGATCCACGTTGGTCACATAACACGAATAGTGCATTTTACGAATATGTTATTCGTGTTATTAGGATATATCAATCAACGTGGACATCTACGTGGATTGATTTGAACAATTATTCGTGTTAATCATTTAAGGTAGTCCATGTGGGCATCCACATGGGAAAGAGCAACACAAATAGTGCATTCTCCGAATGCGCTATTCGTGTTGCCCTTTCCACGTTGGTGGATTAACACAAATAGCGGCTTCAAAAAAGGTGTTATCTGTGTATCCAATCATCGTCTTCTCAATCCACAGAACGCAAAGAATATATTCTCTGTGTTCTGTGGAGTATAGGTAGTGTTAGTACTGTTAGAGTAGGGGTGTAGGTTACGAGGGCTTGAATGAGATGGGTGAGGGTTAGTTCTCTATTTAATGATGTTAGTGGAATTGGTGATCGGTTTAAGAGAGAAAGAGGCGAGAGAGATGATAAGAAGGTCACGAGTTGAGAGTTTTTTGTTTGGAGAAGAGAAGGAGATTGAGATATTTGGGCTGTTGAAAGAGAAGGAAGGAGTCGGGTTGATTGAGAGAGAGAGAGAGAGAGAGAGAGAGGTCACAGCTTAAAAGACAAGGAGAACGTGAGTATGCTTTGTAGTTTTTGAGTTTTTTAACATTTGAAGTTTTTAACATTGTGTTTATGATAAAGATATTGTGTTGATGGTCATTTGTTACTCTTGTTCTCAAAATCATTGTGGATTTCAATTCTAAATATAGATTAGAAAATCAAGGTAGAATCTCAATCTTCTAAGTAATAAAATCATTTAAGATCTTATGGAATCTTATAATAACATGCCACCTCACAACATTATGAATTTATGATTTTGTTTTTTTTTCCTTTTTGTAATTCTTTTGAGAATCTTTTTGTAATTTCTTAAATTAAAAATCTTACATTTGATTGTTATATTTATGTAATTATTGTCGATTATTAATTGAATATATACAATTGATGACATAAGATTAAGCACAAGAAATTGAAATTGAAATAGAATATTTTGTATGTTACAAAATCAAGTTGAAATCACTATGATTTCGCATAACTTTGTGTGGGGAAAATTTAATTACATGCCTTGTGTATCTCTTAAGGTGTGATTTTTCCATCGTCCAAAATCTTATACCAATTCTCAATTTGATTTTGCAGTTAATTCATTTGATTTGTTAAAATCTTTGCTAATTTTTTTTTCTCAAACTTTTTTCATATGTATTTTGTTTAATTTAGGATTTTGTTTAGCTTAGTTTAGGATTTTGTTTAGTTAAGGATTTTGTTTGAAGTGTTAGTTTAAGATTTATTTTGTTGTTAAACTTTTTGTTAAGCTTTTTTTTTTTTTGTTAAACTTTTTGATCGATCAATAATATAAAATAGTTTGATCGATGAATAATACATTTTTTATTCCAAGAGGTGTTAAGTTAGGATTTGTTTTTGTTAAAGAATATTTTTTAGCTATAATTTTCATTTAAATAAAAGAACTAACTTTATTTTTTATTGCAAGAATAATAAATTGAAGATCAAAAGAGGCGGAAAATAGTACGAGAGATTATTTTTATATTATTTTTTATTTGGCTTTGTTATTATTTTCATGTTATGTAGTTAAGTCGCTTTAAAAAAAAAAAAATGGTTGAGTTGTTCATTGCATGGTATGAGTACTTGAACTGTGTTTTATTTTTTTATGCTTAAAATTTTTTTTCGTGCTTAAAAAACATTTTTTAACTACATCGTGTCTTATCTATATGTATATTTATCATGTTACAATTAAAAAAATAAAACATTAACTAACTAAAAAAGAGGGTGTATTTTAAGTAGACGAATGAGTATGCTCTGTAGTTGCGCTATTAAGGCGACCATCTACATCAAAAAGCTCGATTGCACTTTAAATCCTCAATTTGATAAACTTTTTCGCTTGATATTTGAAAAAAAGGAACAAAAAAAAGTTTGAATAAGTACAACTACTATTGATGATAAATTTATTATATATGTTAGTCTTTGGGAACAAATTAGTATGATCTTGCTTTGATGAAATGCATGCTCCTTTTTAATTAGTTTGGTAGTACTCATCGTTTGGGATGTAAATATGAGTTATTAATTGGTACTTCATGCAAACGAATGAGTATGCTATGTAGTTACGGTGTTAAAGCGATCTTCTATATTAGAAAGTTCGATTGCGCTTTAAATCTCGTGTGCAATCAGCTTTTTCTGCTTGATATATATGTAATCATTTTACATCAATGTCTAATAAATTATGTAGGTCATAGAACATATAAACATCCAATTTCTATTTTATGAGCACAATGAAATTATAAATGGTTTGAATGGCATCACATATAACGCACCCCATTATCAGTGTTGATGGTTAAGTTTGGGACGAGTAGACGGCAATTGATGGATCATGTGTGTAATGCGTTCAATATCTCATCTACGGAGACTCTAGTTAGGATGGCTTATCGCCAAGTAATAATCCTCCCCGGAGATTCGAAATATTCGTCCCTGTAATGCTGCATGATGCGACACAATTCGACTTGATGTGGGCGACAGTGGCCCATTTACCGTTAACTGCAACGGTAGATATCTATTTAACATTTGAGTCAATCAACTTATTTTGAAATCCTATAGTTCATTAACAACTGGTAGATGAAGATGTCAGCATGTTAGAAACAAGATTGATGATGGAAATGCTGCATATGCAATCACCACAAGGTGATGGCGCACAAGATGGATTTGTTAGTCCAGTACATGATGACATTAATGCATCTAGTGATGATGAAATTAACAGGCGACGACAACAATGAAACAGACGAGGACGTACGTCCCCTTGAGGATGATGTAACAGCTGTCGGTTGGGAAAACCTCAATGTTGTTACGGATGACTCAAGCTATGAACTTCTGGGGGCAGAAAACGTGCACGACAATGAGCAATTTGTCGTCGATTAAGAGATTTTCATGGAGGAAGCAAATGATGATGAAGTTCACCAACCCTTGTCGGTGTATAATGAAATCGATTGAGAGGTGGCTAATTCCACTGCAACCCAACATTCTCATCAACACATTGGGTGAGACATGTCTAATTTTGAGTTGAAAATAGGAATGTATTTTGGCAACAAAAAAGATTTACAACATGCCGTCAAAGTGTGGCATGTTAACAAACATTGTCAATACCATGCGATGGAATCGACTACAACTCTATGGGCGATCAAGTACAGAAGTGCGCAAGACGGGTGCATGTGACATCTTCGTGCTTGTTTGCGAAAGAAAACATAATTGCGGGAGATCGCACAATTAGACTTGCCTCACAACTGTATAAATCCCAAAGTAAAATGCGGTCATTATCAACTCGACTCTAACATGCTTGCGCGAGAGATCCAAAGCATTGTCCAGATGGATCAAGCAATAACTATCAATGCACTAATATAAATATTTAAGAAAAAATACAGACACAAAGTAAATTACAAGCGAATGTGGGATGCTAAAAGGAAGGTAGTTGCAAATGCATTTGGAGATTATGATGAGTCATATGTTAGGTTGCCAAAATGGTTGGCAGCTGTGAAGAATAAAAGTCCAGAGAAAGAAATAGAATGGTCACATAAACATTGGGTTGCTGATGAGATAAGGGCTGAGTATCCTCAATTTCGTCGTGTGTTTTTGTGACGGCTCCAACTACAAATAAGGGCACTGCCCGGCCTAATCTTTTAATTAAGCTCTAATCTCTTTTATGGGACCTAACAAGAAATTAGTCAGCCTTAAACCCCGTAAAAGTCACGTCTAAAATTTTAAATCTTGTATTTTTCATAGAAATTTATCAATTTCTATTTATTTTGTCGAAATATAATTTTTTGGAATTTCTCCTAATTTTTTCTAGAATTTTCCTAAATTTTTCCATAATTTATCTATTTTCTAGAGATTTATTTTATTAATATATATATTATTTTATTATTTTTAGGGTGGGTCCGGGTCAACCTGACCCGGTCTAGCCGGACCCGGGTCGGTCTGACCTGGTCCCCATCGGGTCAGGGTCGGCCGGTCCAACTCATATGGATTCGGGTCGACTCGACCCGACTCCCATCTTCTTCCTTGCAAGAAACAGAGCAGCGGCTCTGTTTTTTTTTTTCACTGGGTTTGGGCGTCCATCCCCAACCCCAGGTTGGGTTTCCTGCAGATGAGACCATTCCCCTGCCCTCCTTGAGCTCGGACGAACTGCCATGGCAGTTCGTCCTAGTTCGGCACCTCGAACCAACACAACAACAACACAAATCAACAACAACAACGCGAAATTAACTCACCTTGCATCAACGTTGAGCTCTGTCTCGGTCTCTTTCTCTCTTTCTCCTTCCCTTTTCCTTCTTCCTCACTGCGTTTTTTCTCTCACTCACTCTGTGCGTTTTTTTTTTTTTTTTTTTGAAGTGTGGATAGAACCCCACCTTATCCATATATATATAAGATTAATTCTAGCCACTCATTCTTTCATTTTTCATTTTTTATAAAATAAAATTCAACTAGTTACACTTACCCCACGAGCTGCTGCCTCGGGCCCACGTCGGCACGCGACTCGAGGCGCATCCACGCTCGTCTCGATATCTGCATATCCATAAATGACTTAGTAGTCTACACATATACAATACGAGGCATACAACACAACAAATATAAACCTCAGCTACCGTGCCGTAGTAGTGACACGTATCTCGCTGTGGGTCCCACGTCACGAGTCATTTTGTCCTGATTAACGAATTAAATGTGTATTAATTATTGGGTCGTGACAGTTTTTCGCATTCGAAGCATTAATACAAGCTTTCAAGTTTTGCAGGCATCTTCTTTAAATTGACGCAACGTTCTTATATGGGAAATATCTTGGTAAGCTAATGATTGTCATCTCTGTTGATGGTAATTGATACATACTACCGGTTGCATTTGCTGTTGCAGAAACCGAATCTACATATTCGTAGGGATGATTTTTGAGGATGTTGCGCAAACACAAGACGAATAGAGATGGTATTTGCCATATTTCTAATTGTCACCCTAGCATTCTGGAGGTGGTCAACATACCAACTAATGGTTTTCATCCCCTAAAAGGATACCGCCACTATTGCTTGTGACAATTGGTCGGTAATTTCAACATCCAATTCAAAAATGAACCCTTGAAAAAACTTCTTTCTCGAGCAACTGCTCAACGTCAAGAATGAAGATTTAATGCTTGCATGGAGCGTTTTGCATAGTTATCATCACGAAATCATCAATATGTGCAATATGTCAATGTCATCCCCAAAGAACTATAGACTTAATCACATGACGGAGGCATGCGGTACAGATGGATGACTTCTAATTGTATTTGTATGTATGAAATGCAAGTTCTGTTTTGCATTCAACGATTTAGTTATCGCTGAAGTAATGTTACTTACGCGAATTTATTTTTCAATTGTAAAGTGTTTTAACTGTGTATTGAAGGGGGCTTGATTCTTGCCAATAACAGCGATGACTCAGATGATTTACTACAGATTGGTGACATACCACGATCGACGTACATGAAGTCAATGAAGTAATCTTAAACGGCCTATCCTACGCAAAATATGTCACAAATAAACCCACACATTATGAACAATCTGCAATGAGACATCAAGTCAATTTGATAAATCGTGACATGGGTGAGTTTGAAGTATTGACTGGATGACATGGAGATCGCATGCATAAAGGCAATAATACTCAAGTTGTCATCGTGAAGGATCGGGTGTGCAGTTGCAATAAATGACATTCGTTTGGTTTCCCTTGCTCACACGTGTTAGCCCTTTGTGCCTTTATTCGAGTGAGCTACTCGCAATTCATTGAGCCATACTACATGATGGATGTGTACACACAATGTTACTCATATAATTTCAAAGCCATACCAGATGAGGAATATTGGTCGACTTTTGTGACGAAGATCGTACCGGATCCAAGGTGCAGACGTGGCTGAAGGAGACCAAAGGGAATGCGAAGACAAAATGAGATGGATCTTCTAAATGTTTCAAGGTTTTTGCGATGTTGCTTATGTCATCAAGAATGACATAGAAGAACAACATGTCCTAATAAAGACGATGATCTAGTCCTTACTAGGAAGAACCGATGCGGCATTTGTCGCAGAGGGACATAAAAAAAAATTGTCCAACCAAAGCCGAACCTTCCAATCAAAACTAATAGCCAATTTTGTATATTGTTTCTCATTGGCTTAAATTGGTAATTTGATTATATTGAAAATTTTGAAGTGTCCAAAAATCTCACATCATGAAATATTTATGTGTTCGTTATTGTTTGAACTTATATTAATGAATTATTGTAACTTTCTGAATAACACGACAAATTTTTTTAAATCAGTCAATTTTAGTTTGTACACCAATGGATCCAGGTCCATCAAATCATTCATTTTACATCTCCAATCTACACATAAATCCTCACGAACCTGGAGGGGCCGGGTAAAAATTTTAAGATGTATACGTCCAATGTTCATACATAAACATATAATATATATCGACTAAAACATTTTCAATTATAAAGTGCACGAAACATTGCGTTTACGTCGAATATGTGGTGTCGTTGATCGAACGGTGCAATACCATTCTTGGATGATCCCATATCTACGTTCCAGTGGATTCTATGATATGTCACGCATATCATTTTTTAGCCTTGATTGGACTTTGACTACTGCATTCGTTGAGAGATGGCGCCCAGAGACACATACATTTCACATGCAACGTGGCGAGTGCACAATTACACTTCAGGACATGCAGGTACAACTCAACATACCTATCGAAAGTATGTCTATGACGACAACCACCGATACAGACTACGTTAAGGTATGTGAGAGGCTACTTGGTGGAATTCATGTTGGAGATGACATTATTGGAAATAAACTTAAAGTTTAATGGCTTGAACATAACGTACCAGCAATAGATGAAGATAGCGATGAAAAATCGGTGCAACGTTATGTTCGATTGTACATACTACAACTTATCAGCGGTTGTCTATTCACCGACAAGTCAAACCGATTTATATATTTGATGTTTCTATTGTTACTCGAGAATTTTCAAACAGGTGGCCAGTATAGTTGGGGGAGTGCCTGTTTGGCTTATTTGTACAGAGAGTTGTGTCGCGGCACTTGAGCAGGTGCACATGAGGTTGCAGACGCATCAATTCTTGTACGGCTGTGGCATGGGATAGATTTCTATTTATAACATCAAGGTGCTCGGGTGTTTCTAGAGTTTGACCTCGAACAGTGGATGAAGAACACATGCTTATTGACGTTCCATTGGGATACATGTAATAAAAATATTTTTTCGTAATTTCAATATTATTAACTCCATTTTGATTTTCACTAATTTATTGTTTTGTATACAGATGGATCAATGCATTTTCGGTTACTTAGAGTGCGACACACGTCTTATCAGTTTACTGTGATGCACTCGACTCATAGAATGAGGATGTCGTGGTGTATCAACCTTTTGCCGAAGTCGTTGGGCTTCCTCCGGAATATTATACTAATTGTCATGGGAGTTGGCTACCGACGTGTCATCTAATTTATTTCCACATAGTCGAGTGGTATCAACCAGAAAGGGTTATGAGACAATTCGAAACGATACAGGTCGTGCCACCAAACCGTGATTATGACACCTGACTGCAACGCATTGAATTGCAAAGACGCGCTCAAGAAAATTGGGTGGCTCTTCACGCAAACTTTATACAAATGTGGGAAAATCGTGGTGATAGCATAGTCACAACAGAACAAGAAGGAGAACATGATAAATAAGACTACATAACGTGATATCGATCTGTCACTAGACGATTCATTGGACACAACGGGGCTTTATGTATAAGTTTGAAACTATTATTTTTTTTCCTTATGAGTCACATCTTAAATTGCGTGTATTAAACTCTTATTTTTATATTTGTGTAATTTAGTGCATCGACTGCGTTGAGTGTTCATTGAGGATGGGTACGAGCAAGGTCTTGCTGCGTTTGATGAAGACATTAAAGTTTTAGATGAAGATGAAAGGCAAAGGTCTGCTCTATGGAATTGATATCGAACAGGAAATAAATTATGAGAATGAAGAAGAAGATGAAGAAGAGGATCGGGGTGAGTTAAATAGAGATGTGAGAAGAAGAACAACACAAATAGAGACTGTGGATGAGAGCACCAGACGTCCTCGTCCACCACGTCCATCTAGTCGGACAAAGTCTCTTGCTAAGAATAGCATACGTTATCCTCCACCACGTTCATCTCATCCGAGAGCGAGAATAACATAGACTGTTGGTGAGAGTAGACAACGCTAATCCCCACCATGTCATTTTTCTCAGGGGTACATTTGTCTCTAATGCAACCAGAACCTCAAATGTTTATACCTAGGCCACTAACCATGAATCTTCTTCCTTACCATTTTGATCCTTATCTAACCGGGTCGTCGTCTTCATATATGGACCATGGAATGCCAATGCATCTAATGTATCCTTCATTACCTCAATACATGCCGAGTCTATTTACTCCACCATGTTATAATTATAATATGTCATATAGTGGAGACGACTCATTCATGAAACTGTTAAGCATGTCTCCGCCTCATGCTCCTTTTAGTCAACCACATACAAGAAGTCAATATTTTAGAATGGTTCAACCTCCTATTTTTGGAAGCATTAGTACTAGAGGCGAGTCGAGTGAACAAGAGGAAAAAGATCAATCGACTCATTTTCATTCAATGCAAGATCAACAACCACAACAAACTCAACCGGATGTACAAACACAACGTCCAAATCGACATAAAGTATGTACGGTTTGCATCACGGAGCAACAACGTCAACGTAACCGTCGAGAGACCTGTATGGTGAGTTTTTTTTTTTGTCGTAGTGATTTTTCTTTTCAATTTATATCTTAGGTGAATGAAGTTGTATACAAGCTTTTTCATGGAATGAACTTATTTCTCAAAAGTCCCTTATTGTTTTGCATGTGTTGCATGGTTTGTAGTGGGTATGCATGGGTTGTCCCCTTGAGATGCGTTTGTGAAGTTTGCATGAGTTGTCCACCTCAAGATACGGGTGTGACGTTTGCATGGTTTGCACAAGGTTGCATGGGTCGCCCACCTCAACATACGTGCATAGTGTTTGCACGAGTTGTTAACCTCGACATACATGTGTGACGTTTGCATAGGTTGTCCACCTCGAGATATGTTCGTGTTGTTTGCATGGGCTGTCCACCTTGAGACACATGTATGACTTTTGCATGATTTACTTAGACGTAAAGGTTGCATGTGTTGTCCATCTCGAAATACTTGCATGACCTTTGCGTGGTTTGCATAAATTAGATAAAGTTATATGAGTTGTCCACCTCAAGATATGTGCATGACGTTTGCATGATTTGCATACATTAAGATACGTGCGTGACGTTTGTATGAATTGCACGAGGTTGCTTGTGTTGCCCACCTCGACATACGTGCGTAGCGCTTGCATAAGTTGTCCACATCGAGACACATGTGTGATGTTTGCATGGGTTGTCTACGTCGAGATATAAGCGTGTCATTTACATGAGTTTTCTACCTCGATATATGTGCACGGCATGAGTTATCTACCTCGAGATATGTGCATGATGCGGGTTGTCTATCTCGAGACATGTGTATCATTTGCATGAGTTCTCCACCTCGATAAGTGCGTGTGATGGATGAGTTGAACAAATAACTCCTTTTGAGAAGGAGTAATTCATAAACTTTAGTATTTTGTATGAATTGCTCATTTTCAAAAGGAGTTATTCATACAAGTTCATTTCACATCATCAAACCACACCACACATACCATGTCATACATCTACCTCATCATCCATGACTCATTTTGAAAAGGAGATATACTTTAGTTTTGTAATTTAAAGTAAGCTTCCCTATTTGATGAATAAAAAAGTATACCCACCTTATTTTGTGAAAAATGCCCTTGTTTGATATGAGGTGTAACTCATATCAAGTTGGGAAATAATCTTGTTTGGTTGTTCAACTCCATGTGAGTTATCTCCCAACTTACAGAGAAGGGTATGAGATATCTTCCCACCCTCTCCCATAAGGAGATAACTCTCGGGAGTTATATAGATACAATTACCCATCATAAATTTACATTTATTCATGCCCTTACCCTTTTAAATGTTTTTTATTAATCCATAATAAAAGATTAAATAAATTATTTATTAATTAAAAAAATTATTTTTCGAGTGAGAAATATTTTTACGAATTATCATTAGTTGTATTTTATAGTATTTATTATTAATAATTATTTCAAATAAATATAAAAATACTTATAATTATGTGACGGCTCCAGTTCCCACAAACTAGGCCCCGCTCGGCTTAGACCTTAGTAAATACCAATCAACTCTCGCAATGTCAACGCAAGCCTGCTTAGTCTTCTTATGTCATTTCATCATTATTTTGATGTTTTAATATGGAGTTATTAATTTAAGAAAAGTTAAATTATTACACAGTGGAAAGAAAATAAACAAAGCAATTTAAATAACTCTAAAACACGTAAAATGAGACAACCTATGTGTGAAACCCTGTAATATATACCATGTATACATACGGTGGCAAAATGAGCATATACATGTATCAAAATATCGTTCAATCCCAATATCCCAAATTTTTACAAAAACATCAAAATGTATATACAAAATACGAAAAAAACCTACGATATCCCAAAAGTGTGAGCCGCTCCATAAGCCCTTAGAGGTAGTCACCAATCACTGGCACTTTGCCCTTACTGGATAAGGGGCCTGCAATTGTCACCGAAGAGGAGACAATTCCTGTTAGTAAATCTAGAGGAGTCTTAACAGTACTTCAAGAATTAAATAAATAGTCAATAAATCATGCAAGAATATAAAAAAACAGGAAATAAAATAAGTGCATGATAAATAGATTGGAAATAAAAGCAATGAAAGGAAAGTGCCGTGAAAATAAAAGAGAGAAGCCAATTGGTCTCAAATCCATCGAGTTGGGACTATACTACCACAAGCTCGACTTCCTAGAATCGCGAAAGTTCCAACATATTCAAAACTTTTGTAAACATATGGATATCAACTGCGCCTCGAATACCTCACCTCCCATCCATGACCCAAATCCAGTAACCCAAGGTATGGTTCTGGTTGCGAGCCGGTTGCCATACCCAAAAGATTACTTTCCTAAATCACTTAGTCCTCAAACACACTAACTAGGAGTGAAATTCCATAAATAAGCACAATTAAAGAAATCAAGTTCAAGAAGTAGAATAGAACTACATATAATCTTCCTCCTGGTTTACTTACAAATAACCATGTAAATCGCTAAGTCATATAGGTCGCTTGATGTACTAGAAGTCCGTACTATCGGCCAACATTTGGTGCGTTCAAATTCCCTAAATTATTTCACAATTTCTGTTAGACTCAATTACAAGTTTTATTCGTGCTTTATTTTAGTTACGCATGCATTACAAGGTCGGTCTCGATGCGAATTGCGTTAGAAATATTTTTCTTTATTGTTGCACGTATCTCGAGATAAAATTTCAATTATGGCATTCTCGGTTGGACCCTAACAACGATTTAATGAGTGTCTCATCAATAGTTTAGGTCCATAATTTTGGTCTCATAACTGAATACTAACTTACTTGGTTATATTTTTTTTTCCATTGTCCTAAATTTTCGCGACCACATTAGCCACGTCTCAGGTCGAACCATGTTGGTTGAATTTCGACTCGGCCAATTCTCTCAAATTTGTCCTTTATTATTATTGATTTTTTCTCTTTTTAACTAATTAATTATTATATTATTTTATTTTATTAATTATAATATACATAAAGTATATTATATATAAATGTGTATAATATATATGTCATATACACTTTATATACACATGTTATATATTTAGATATTTATTTATTTTACTTTATTTAAATCAGTACGCACGTGCATACATCTCGAGGTGAGTTTAATGCGCATCGTGAGGTAATCATTGACGTTTCAAAGTCAACACGAATTTCGAGGCAGTTGTTAAGGACATCGAGATCATGACATGAATCTCGATGATGTCCCTACCCTGTACGAATCCTGATGTGCGCATACACACATACACACACACACACACACACACACACTAAATCCACCCCCAAAAAATTATTACATACATTCCATCTTCTCTACCCAAAATAAACACATAACAATGGTGTTTACCTCGGTCAATGAGGTCACCTTCAATGGGGGTGTCCATCGGAATCAAGAGAGGAGCCAAGAGTGGTGGAGAGGAGTTGCCGGCGACGGTGACCATCGAAGTCGTAAGGAAGCCGATAAGGTGGGAGTGAGGCGAAGGTGCCGAGAGAAATGATGAGGGTCGCATGGGAGTCGCCAATAGTGAGGAGAGAAGACTCAGTGAGAGAAAAGATGTAAGGGACCGAATGAGATGGGGGAGTCTTCGGGTAGAGAGAGGGAGAGATTGGTTTAGGAGGAATGAAATAGTGATGTAAGGGGATGAAGTAAGGTAGGTGGGGGGGTGATGGGATAGAGTAAGTTGGTTTAGGGGTCATAAAATGGGTGGATAAGTATTGTATTTTTATTTTTTTGTTTTTATTAACTCTTTTTTTTATAAATTAATCAATATATCTAAATAATATGACACATTTAAACTTAATTAAAAGTATATCTTAGCACTTATAGTATACATTAATAAAATTCCCACTATATAATTTTTCGACTATGTAGCTATTTAAATGTGTTACTTTAATATACATACAATACGACCAATAGACGTACATCAACGAAAATTAATTATCTCTGCCTTGATGCTTGTGGTTTGACCGAGTATGTGATGATTAGATCAATGGTTAAAACTTCAAATTAGTGTGCAATTAGGATTTAATTAATTTTTTTTGGGTCGTTACATTCTTCCCAACTAATAAGAATTTCGTTCTCGAAATTACGTAAACTAAGATGAAAATCTACTAGGATCGAAAAGATTAAGGAAATGATTATCATCTGGTCTCTCCTTGTGGAAGCGTCCAAACGTGACCAAATGGACTCATATACTATCCGAACTATGGGTCCATATTAACTTAAAGTTAGTTTAGAGTCGTCCCATGGATTTATGAACTTAACAAAGTCATTTTATATAGTTTGACTTCCCAAATAAGCTGCGAACTCACATAGAGGCGCTTCATATGGTTCGATTTCTTAATCCATCAAACTGCATGTCTCTAGAACAGTTTGACTTCCACATTGAGCTGTGGATTTAGCTAAATTACTTCAACGATCATGAGAATAGGTCCATCAACTGTAGCAGGTCGTAGAGACATCTAACAGTGAAACTACTCAATCATGAACGATGACTTGACTAAGTTGACACAAACAGCTCAATGTAATGTCTCACATAAGTGTAAACAACGTTTCGAACCATCGTCACATGCATAATACATAAGTAAATCAAAGTCATACCATCTGTATGGTCGCACGTCACCTTCAAATTTGGCTCTGCAATGACATGGACTCTCTCTAGCCTATGACCGAGTCTTGGCTAACAAAGGACACCTGTCCTTGAAGTGTCATGGCGGTCTGCACTTGAAACAAGCCCTCTGCGGTCCTGGTCCTGGAGGAATCGATCTCTGCTTGTCCTTGCCCGTATCTATGTCCTTATTGTCCAATGTTTGTACCCTTGTCTTTACCATTGGTACCATGCTGCTGGTGTGGTACTGACTGTGTTGATAGAAGTAGTCGACTGGTATAACTCAGTGTTGGAACTACGGTACGTGCTAGCTGTGTAGGTGGTGCCACCGACCATACACACTGAGTCCTGAAGTCGCTCGACACAAAATGGTTGTTGTTCTTCCTCTTCTTGTCTGACTCTAATATGTGCCTCAATTATGCCTCTATTGGTGCAACATTGTCCTCATTTGGGTGCGTAACAAGATAAGCCTCTTTAGTCAAGTGGCGCTCGTAAGCCTTATCCAGGTTACTCGGCTCGGTCGTAACAACTGTGCCTCGATAGCAGGAAGCAACCCCTCGCAGAAGAAGTGGACCTGGTATTTGTCGGTGTCCGCCACTCCATCAACAAACGACAATAACTACTGAAATCCCCCCATATACTGGATCACAAACTCTCCACACATTTATCAAATATGCATGAATTTCGACCTTTTGTTGATCATCACCTAGAGTGGAAAAAACTTTTGGCTAAACAATTTCTTGAAATCCTTCCATGTCTTTGGCTCTCCCTAGGTGGCTATGAGGTTAGTACACAAAATGTTTACGTCTCCTGAGAATGAAAAAGCCGCCAATCCAGACTTCTTGCTATCATTTAATCTCAGAAGTCTCTGGATCTTCTTGTGACTCCTAATGAATTTCTCTGCCTTCAACATGTGACGACCCAAATTTCTCACAAACTGGGAACCGCTCGGCTTAAGCCCACGTGGACCCCCGAGTCAGTCTCGTAAGGTCAACGCATGCCTAGTCAACCTTTCAATCTATCATTACAAGTAAATTCATAATTTTAAGTTGAGTTATTAATATTTTTCAAGTTTTTACAATTTAGTGGAAACAATTAATTAAATAACTCAACAATAATGTAAAAGAGTTAGGCAACCCAATTGTCGAACCCAGAGTAAATATGCACATTCATGTATATCTCTCAACCCAAAAACAACATATAAATAGTTAATACAAAACCTACACAAATTCGAGAGGGAAAGTTGCACCAATGGTCTTACATCAAATCACCTAATGTTGGTTCTTTTCCTTTACTCGTATGCGACTCTGCACTCAGTCAAACACGAGAATGACGAGCCCAGGTAAGTAAAAGCCAGTAAGATTTATACAGTAATTCAAGATAAAATGAAGCATTCTAAAAGTCATGCGGATAGAAAGAAAGTTGTATGGAATGCATGATAATAAGACTGTAAAAACGATGAAAGTACAACGAGAAATGAGTGTCAAAAGAAACAATATAGGGAGGTGCCCAAGTAGTCCAAGACCACCGAGTGCGGGAGCCACAGGGTTGGGGTCATAGAGTCGCGACAACGCCAAGCAGACTCGGGTCATAGGACGCGTCATCGCCTGATGTACCTAGAACGTCGCAAATGAAGGATATCAGCGGTGCCCCGGATAAAACACATCTCATTCCGACCAAATACTCAAGTGACTTGAGGTCATGGCCCTAGTTGCAAGCCGGTAACCACTCCAATCAGAGACACTAGTATGACTCACTTGGCCCTTGGACATTCATAAGTGGGTGGGAATTCCAAGAAAAGGACACAGTACAACATCAATAAAATATAAGCTAAAATGAGCTACTGTGCATTTTCTAGTTGGTTTACTTACCTCGAGAAATTGCAAATCGTCCTCAAGACGTCCCGCTTACGCCTCGATATGCGTACCCGACACCCGTATATAGCCTCCTAAGTCCCCGGTGTCTATTTATACCATTTAGGGCTAAGTTACTAAGTCATTCAAATCACAACAAACCTAGTTGAAATAAACCTCACCGTGACCTTCAATGGAGGTCTCCACTCCAAAAATCCCTTTGAATGCATCGCGTCGTCGAGCTTCGTCGAAGTCACACCTCATTGTCCACTGTTGTTGTGTCTCGTCGCGGGTTGATCGGTCCGACAATGCAGCCCCACGCCCTTGTCGAAGTCGCACCGCAATCCAACCATCCTCGCCGGAGTTTAGGTTGTCTCGCCTCCGCTGCTGCTGCTGATGTTGCTATCGGCGAGCTCCTCCTCTGCGAGCAAGAGCGCCACTGCTCGGCGTCATTCGTTGCCCACTCTTGCACCGCCTCCTGGTTCGCTGCAACAGCTGCTTGATCGTCTGTAGTGCAGGCGCCTCAAAGCCACTGCTCTTTGCCGGCTTGTTGTCCACCCGATTCGTCCGCGCATCTGCAGGCCGTTGTCTGCACAAACCGTCCAACCCGCCTGCTGGTCTGCTGCTCCCGCGAGCCGTCGTGCCTTGTGAGCCGGAGCTCCGCCGCACCCGCTCCTCACCAGAGCTCCCTGCACCCCGTCTCTCTGCCTCTACTTTGGCCGCACTGCCGATTTCCTTCTCTCTCTCTCTCTCTCTCTCTCTCTCTCTCTCTCTCTCTCTCTCTCTCTCTCTCTCTCTCTTTCGTTTCTTTTTAAGAAAGAAAATAAATGTGTCCTCGAAATTCGTGCGGAGTGGAACTTGAGGCACTTAAAAAACATATTTATTCAAATGTTTTCATTAAAAATTGGGCACCGCGCATCTCGATGCACCACAAATATTCGCACCACTACCACCATACCACCCCATTTCACAGTCTCGACGCTCGTGCCACACACATCACGAGGCGCATCCAATGTACATTTTTTAATTTTAATGTGACCATTAAAATCACTATAGCCACTATAACCACATTAAGCCGCTACCTCGGTCCCATGTCGACACACGACTCGATGCACGTCCCCGTCCGTGTTTCAGCTCACCGAATTCCCCGCATATACCTTTCTCAACAATTAGCATTATAATCTCAAATTGGATATTGCTAAATAATACACACATCACAGAAAAATATCATACCTCGGTGTCTCCACCCGAGACTCGAACATACATATTCCGACGAGTGGGTCCCACATACGGCCTAATCTGGCACGTGGCACAAGTCAAATTTTTGGATCGTTACACAACACATCAAAATCTCTACTGAACTTCCTCGATCTATACCTCTCGTACCTCCTAGTCAGTCTGGTCTCAAGGGTCAAATCAAAGCCACTATCTCTCTCCGTCAATGCCGCAACTGCTGGTGATGCTATATTGGGTAGCATGTTGACTACAGTGGTAACTAGTGCTACATGTATCGTAGACCGTGGCGAAGTCGCTTGAGGTGTGGGCGCACTCGCGTCATGTGTGGAAGCCACAGTAGGTGTCGATGGTGATGGTAACTGTCTATTGAGAAGAGTTAAAATCTTATCCAGATGTATATCCTGTGCAGCAACCCTCTTGGTCAAGGCCGAAAAGTCTGGTGGATCAACAGGGCATGGACCCGTAGCTCCACTTTGATCATCGGTGTCCCGTTGATCGGCTATCGCGGTCTGCAATGTAGATTACGAGTCTTGATCAACTTTAGACCTACCAATAAATAATATAATACAATCAACAATTAACAAGTATATCAAATTAATCATTTCCCAACTCACCTCGCTTTCCAACTAAGACTCTAAGTTAAGATCATAGGGTCTCCACACTAAGTTCATTGTCGTCCAAACTCTAAAGTTGTGTTTGTACCTTAGTTGAATTATGGGTTTATCGAGAGTTGATGTTTCAACTTGTCTCTGATACCAACTATGACGGCCCCAGTTTCCTCAAACTGGCTCCACTCGGCCTAGATCTACGTAGACCCCTATTCAACTCCCACAAGGTCAACGCAAGCCTAGTCAACCTTCTCATGTCATTTTATCGTTAGTTTGGTGTTTTAATATTGAGTTATTAATTTTGCAAGATTTAAATTAGTAAATAGCGAAAAGAAAATAAACGAAGCAATTTAAATAACTCTAAAACACGTAAAATGGGACAACCTACGTGTGGAACCTTGTAATATATACAATGGATACATATGGTTGCAAAATGAGCATATACATTTATCAAAGTATCGCTCAATCCTAATATCCCAACGTTTTACAAAAACATCAAAATGTATATATATAATACAAAAAAACCTACGCGCCATAAAAGTGTGAGCTGCTCCGTGAGCATTTAGAGGTAGTCACCAATCATTGGCTCTTTGCCCTTACTAGATAAGGGGTCTGCAATTGTCACCAAAGAGGAGACAATTCATGTGAGTAAATCTAGAGGAGTCTTAACAGTACTTCAAGAATTAAATAAATAAATGATAAATCATGCGGGAATATAAAAGAACAAGAAATAAAGTAAGTGCATGATAAATAGACTGGAAATAAAAGTAATGAAAGGAGAATGTCGTGGAAACAAAAAAAGAAGTAAAGTGGTCTCAAATCTACGAGTTGCGACTATATTGCCACATGCTCGGCTTCCTAGAATCGCGATCGCGCCAAGAAATCCAAAATTGTTGTGAACTTATGGGTATCAACAGCGTCCCGAATACCTCACCTCCCGTCCACTACCTAAATCCAGTAACTCGATGTATGGTTCTAGTAACGAATCAGTCACCATACCCAAAAGATTACCTTCTTGACTCACTTAGTCCTCAGAGACTCTAACTAGGAGTGGAATTCTATAAATATGCACAATTAAAGAAATTAAGTTAAAGAAGTAGAAGACAAATACTGATAATGCTCCTACTGCTTTACTTATAAATAATCATGTAAATCGCCTAGTCATGTAGGTCGTTTAACATACTTAAAGTCCGTACTATCGTCCCGCATTTGGCGCGTTCGAGTTCTCTAAATTATTTCACAATTTATATTAGACTCAATTACGAGTTTTATTCGTACTTCATTTTAATTACGCACGCATTATGAGGTCAATCTCAATGCAAATCGCTTTAGAAATACTTTTCTTTATTGTTGCACGTATCTCGAGATAAAATTTCAGTTATGGCATCCTCGGTTGGACCCCAACACCAATTTAACAAGTGTTTCATCAATAGTTTAGGTCCGTAATTTTAGTCTCATAACTGATTTAAATATTAATTTATTTGGTTATATTTTCTTTCCATTATCCTAAATTTACGTGACCACCTTAGCCGCATCTCAGGTCCATCCGTGTTGGTTGAATTTTGAGTCGGCCAATTCTCTCAAATTTGTCCTTTATTATTAATATATTTTTTTCTCTTCCTAATCAATTAATTATTATATTATATTATTTTTTGATTATACTATACATAAAGTATATTATATATAAATGTGTATAATATATATAAATAGATATATATGTCATATACACTTTATATACACATATATATTTAAATATTTATTTATTTTACTTTATTTAAATCAGTATGCATCTTAAGTCAATCTCGATAGCACACTTCTTAAGGCAATTTTAGTCGCATCACGAGGTATTCATCGACACTCCAAAGTCAACATGGATTTTGAGGTAGTTGTAAATGACATTAAGATCATGACACGAATGTCGAGGCAATCCTCACCCCGCACGAATCTCGATGTGCACATACATACATACACACACTAAATCCACCCCCAAAATTAATACATACACACACTCTTCTCTACCCAAAATAAACACACTAAAATGGTGCTTACCTTGGTCAAGGAGGTCGTCGTCGAGTGTGGGTGGCCATTGGAATCAAGAGAGAACCGATAGTGGTGGATGGGAGTAGCTGGCGATGGTGACCGGAGGAGTCGCAAGAAAGCCGAGAGGGTGGTAGTGAAGCCAAGGGTGCCAAGAGAGATGGTGAGGGTTGTGAGGGAGTCGCCAATAGTGAGAGAGAAGACTTGGTGTGAGAGAGAGATGTGAGGGACCGAATGAGAAGGGGGAATTCTCGAGTAGAGAGAAGGAGATATTGGTTTGGGAGGAAAGAAAGAGTGAATATTATGATAGAAGAAATTAATTTTATACCCTTTTTTATTAACTTTGCTACTTGATGTGAACATTAAATTGGATACCTTGTGTTAGTCATGATAATGGGTAAAAAACTGAAACAATAGTGCAAAATGAACAAGATAGATTTCTAAAAATCAGATATTACAAAAACTATTGGTTGATTATTTTTATAGTATATATTAAACTATTATGCCACAATTGAAAGAAGAAATAGGTTAGAAATCGATGATTCTTTATAACTTAGAAATAATTACTTCTTCAACTTTGACGGATAGTGAGAAGTGATAACAAGATTTTATAAAATAAATATATAGAGAGAGTCCTATGAATTCCAGAGGATATGGAGCAGGGAATCAATAGTAGAAAAAAGTGAGAATGTCCAAAGGAAATGGAGCAGGGACTTAAAAGCAAAAGTAAAAAAAAAAGTTAAAAAGAAACAATTAAAATAGAGTAAAAAAAATGATGAGAGACGAAAAAGATGGATGTTCTTAACCTCTTCAAAAGAAAAGATCCAACTCGAGTACTTGAAGCTAGAGTTGAATAAAATATTTCTTAATCTAACATGTTTTAAATGGCATATTCATTGGTGTCTTGGCAAAATCCCTATTGATTTTGATTGTGGTATTATTATGAAGTATTTTCTAAAATTGAAACTAATCAAGTGATTTTTGTGTTTTGAGGTTCTATATTAGTTATCATAAGATTGATGCTTGTCATTGGAGATTGAAAAAATATATGTTATGCACTAACCTTAGTAATGAAATTTAAGTTCTAAAGAGTGTTATATTAAGTGGTTGAGTTATCATTAAATGAAGTTTTGATTTGGCTAAATCTTTCTATTTTATCATCACTTTCATTTACTTATGGGTAATATATTTCCTTTTGAAAATCACTTCTATTTTAAAATTTATATTATTTAAAGTTGAGTGAATTAATTTGAAATCAATATATATATATATATATATATATATGAATGGAAATAGAATATGATTGATAATATTCATTTGCTCGAGATAACAAAGTGTTGAGTTAGAGGTATTTGACAAATCAATAATTAGACAGATTTTATAATATAATTTAGGTTGATTTTTGGCATAAATGATGATATTACACTAGTTATTCTCTTATTTTTGTGATTTCGGCTTTTAAATAAGAAAATGAAGAAATGGAAGAAAAGAAAAAAAAACACAAAATGGTCAACGAGAAAAATTACATCAACGATTAGCCAGCGATTTGGAATAACACTAGGAATCGCCATATAAATCGTCGATAGTAGAAGGCCATCGAATCCACAGCAAATTGGAAAATGAACAAAAAATCGCCAGCAGAATCGGCAGAGCACGGAGAGCTAAACTCAGTGATTTACTTAGCGACTTATGCATTAGTAAGGAATTGCTGACAAATCGCTGAGGCCGATGATGATTTTTTTAGATTAATATGAGGAATTTGTATTTATCTAGGATATGCATTTTTAGGGGAACTATATATGGGAACAAAGAGCTTCAAAATAACTCTCTCCAATTACTCTTTAATTATTCATCACTTTTTTGTCTCTTTTATTGAGTTATATATGTGAAGCAACATTGAAGCATTGATTTAAAAATATTTATTTACTTAATTATGTCTTTTAGTTACCTATTAGCATTTTTTATTTACAGCATGTGTGAATAGTCTATCAATCTAAATAAACCCTAAGCATGTAATATACTTTGGATTGTTATATAGTTATAATTATGGAATCACATACTTAATGATTTAAATCGATTCATACACATCAATAACGGATAAAAGCTAGTTGTTTTTGCATATTACAACTAGTAATTCTCTATGTTGATTGCATAATGGCCAATGTGTTCCTTAATATAGAGTATTCAATTCTATGTCTATAGTTATTGATAACAATTATAGAAGTAGTAACTAAGATTAATCTATAGGTCATTTCCCGAGTATATGTCTTAGGTGATTGTGTTCCAAGTTGTTTATTATGCGGCTTTGGTAAGATTGACTTAGATTAGACATGATTTTCATTGAACTTAATGCTATTGTATTTCTACGGTGTTGCGTTATCCAATGGGTATACTTATAATGATAAGAATGTGGCATTTCCATTGAATTTAGGAAAATATGTGGTTGGCTAAAGGCTATCAACCTATTATGAATTATGATTCAATGATTCTAAGATTCCATATAAAATAATTATAGCTATATTATGAAGTGATGTTATGTTTTGGAGTTTGAAAATAATCCGTGCATATTATGATGTTTAGTGGGGTTTGTTTAGATGCTTGTTAGATATTTTATTTAAGTTGATTTATCAATTATTTATTAATTAATTTGTGAATATGAATTTAGGTTATTTAATTTAAGTTGTTTAAAGTTTAGTTATTTTAATTAATTATTAGTTTATACGCATGTTGTTTAGTGTTTATTTTTTCGTTTAATTAAAGTAATTAAATCAAAATAAGTTAAATCCGATAAAACTTTAGGGTAGCTTAGATTCTTAAAAGATTTTAAAAATCCATGTGGAGACGATATCCTATTTACCACTACTACAAGTAATTATCAGGTTGTTCCATTCATGTCCGGATTAGAAGCTTCAATGGCCATGATAACTCTTAAAGCCTAAGTTTATTAAACACGTGATTAATATGTCTAAAGCATTACACTCAGAATCAACAAAAACTCTAACCATTGCACTTTGTATTATCACTTTTTATTCATATTTCAAAGCATAGCATTCACACCATAGGATCCATTGACCCCTAAGATAAATAGACTACTCGCACATCATTGAAACATACATATAACAATTCAATATAGAATTCATTGCAAAATATAGATGAATATAAATATTACCTTGAGTTAATCAATGAAGCCAAATATTGATTGCAAACGTGGAGTCTTCAACTTATCTCCAACAAAAACTCCTTAATACTCAAAGTCAATGCTAAATTACTCTAATGGAGGCTAATCTTCTTCTATGTGGTTATGTGGTTGGCTCTCTCATATTTACCACGTCCTAATACCTATTTATACTCCTTAATAACAATTAGAAACCCTAAATTACAATTTAACCCAAATTAGAACTCTACTTTCTAATTTGTACTAAGTTAGGCTATCACTAATGCCCCGACGCCGTGTGTGTTAAGTCACGACGCTGCCACTACGCCAAACTTGAATTAATAACTTTTTGGAAAGATTGAGGACTATTATGTTATAGAATCTTGATATTTGCTTGTGGAACCGTAGACTTAGGTGATTTCTTTCATTGATATTACATTTTTTTGCGAACATTTCATTTTTGCTAATTTAGTTAATTATTTCCTTGAACTTTCTAAACAACTTGGAAATTTTTATACTGTTCACTAATAAAAGAATTTCCGTGCGCTAGGATTAGTTAAACGGCGGTCCGGCTGGCCGGTCAGCGCGGTGGTTCCGTTGACCGGTCAGCGGACGAGGGAATAGGGGGCAGTGCCCATTTTTTTAGGAGACGAATTTCAATTCCAAAAATAAAAATTCGCTATCGAAAATGATATTTTTTGCTGATTTTATTATCCTAAATTAACCCCTTAAGTTATCCGATATTATGTCAATTAAAACATTTTAATTAACCCGAGCCCATATCTGACTAATCATCTTATCCTAATCCAATTAGGACTTAAGATATTTGAATCCTAGCATATCACTAATAACAAGATTCTTGATATTTATCTCCTATCCAATAGGGATAACAAAACCGATTTTGCTAATATCTCCTAATCTAATTTGTTATCTATCTCTTATCAAATAAAAACTTCATAACAAAATAGATATAATGAGATAAATAAATTATTTCGAAAAATAATCATTTGCAATTTCGGTCCTCATCCAAATAATCACAAACATGTAATTGAATCATGAACTACTATCCCAATCGAACCTAATCATATTAGTTTCGAATTAATATTAAGACTTATACAATTTAAGAAACTTAAAACAATGTAACCTAAATATGCATACCGAATTACATAGATTTCATCCATGCATCAATACACGAAAAATAAAGATTATACCTAATGGTGTCATGGATCACGAACACGAAATTCAATTCATTAAAATTATTCGAATTAACCTAACATGGTTACTTGCATGTACGAAACTGATTTCAATTAAATCACGAATATATGTATCATATACACAAAACATGATAATAAATCTCACAGAAAACTTATGTATATCACGTATACATCAACTATTAACATGATTTCAATCATATATCATGTATATATCAGAAGAACACATTCAATGAATTTAATGGGATCGAACTCGATGGCTCTGATACCACAGTTGGGTTTTGGGGTTCATACGCAACAGAGATTACAAAACTATTAAAAAAAAACCCCAACAGGATCCGAATCTAATTCCATTAAAACGTTTAAACCAAGAAAACTTAATCAAACCTCGGTCGCAAAATACCTTTCTGAAGGTTGATCGATCTCAAAGGTGTTGCCAATGACGAACTCTCTCTTCCAGCAGTCCACAAACGAACAACGATCGAGATTCAAAGTGCTAGCTTCAAGAGGGTACCAAACCTTTTTGTTTCTCTCCAAAACGATCCAGAGTGTACCGGAGAATTCTAATTCGTTTTTAAACGAAAATAGAGTTTCGGCCCTAAAACTTTCGTTTGTGTGTTCTAACTTAAATCGTCTATTTATAGAACCCTTGTATAAAGACGGTTAAGTAAATTACACATATACCCCTACTTAAAGAAGTATAAGTGTAATACACCACAAGGACGTTTTTGTCATGAATTTTATCATATAATTTTTTTTTCTGAACCATCTTAAAATCTCGCGAAACCATTCTTAGCGTACGACCCAATAGGCTCATACAACGTTGGCAGCATACCAAAACACATTTTGGTATACAAGTTATAAGCGACCTCTAGTAAGACATTATGACTACCCAAGTTGTATGAATATCAAATCGATACAAGTTAATCAATAGTGTATATAACATCCTTTTGTCACACGATATACTTTGGATCAAACATAAGTCATGGAATTGTCATCCAACATGTTCAATCGTACTAGTCTCGATCTCTAGGTAGACTAAAAACATCCAAGTGACATTGATCAATATCAATTCACTTAGACTGGACCTTTTAATAGTCTACACATTGAGGGATCCACTGGATATCTCTCTTTATATGAGATGGATAAATTCTATCTCGATTACACAACTTCATCACATTGCTCACATAATAACCAATCACAACCTTTATAATCATTCCATTAAAGACAACGTTTGATTGTGTCAAATCACTGTGTTCTTAATGTTGAAGTCTCTGGTAATCTCAAGTCAGATGACTGAAAAATATACCTATCATGAGAAACAACTATGACTTAATCCATGTGATGTTCTCATAGCGGGCCGTTCCAGTACTTTGTTCCCTAACAAGTACTCGTGATCTTGATTCGTATCCATATACGTATAATCATCATATGATCATCAATCAAGACTCACACTAGTCTTAATTCATTATAGTTCCCAGTATAATGATCGACTAGGGACATTAAGGATATTTCTGCAAATACCCATGGATCTTATTATAATGTAAACATGCAAATTAATTATAATAAACAATAAATGAAATCTTCTATTTTATTAACTATAAGTATTCATAAAGACAGTTAATGGATTGACCTAGGGCACATGCCCCAACATTAAGGAATGCCTTTTCTACTTTCCACCTGGCTAACTCTTAGAATGATATGGCAACCGTGTTTTTAAATGAATACTTCCCTGAGGATAGAGTTGCACAGCTCGTCAAGGATATATGAATCATTAAAATGAAGTCTGGTGAATCATTTGGTGCATATTGGGATCGCTATAAGCGATTGATTGCTAGTTTCCCACAAAGATGGTCGATCCTAAGAAGGCCATAGCCCGTTTCTTCTATGTTGACATGTCACCCATAGAACGACGCACGATTGATAATGCATGTGGAGGTCACATTAGAGATAAAGCTCTGGCCTAAATGAAGCAACTGTATGAGGACATCGCACAACAGTCACGCCTTTATGGTGATCTTGATGCTACTGCTTACTAAAGTCTGACTGGAGGGAGTGTCTCGAGTTCTACTGACCTAAAAATTGACCAACTGACCTTTATGATGGAGCGTCTCCTCTCCTATAGCAAAGTGCAAGCCAAAGCTTGTGGCTTCTGTACTGCCACAAATCATGCAAATAATGAATGTCCTACTCTCTTTGAGGACAATCAACAAGCCAAAGCCGTAGGTAATCAGTTCCAAGGACCGCCTAGAGTCTCATTTGGGAATACATACAATCATGTAATAGCGAGGAATAACCCGAACTTCAGTTATGGGCCTCAAAATCATAACTATTAGACATTCGTCCATATAGTTCAACCGTTGTCTACACCCTCTAATAATTCATCTTCACTTAAGGATAAGTTCAAAGCTTTTATGGGTCAACAAAGCCAATCTATGAGTGAGATGGCCCAATTCAAGGCTACCACCGAGAAGTTCATCAACGAAACTAAATCGGCGGTCCGGACTTTTGAAGTTCAAATTGACCAGATGACACAGCAAAGCGGACATCTCAAGGATAAAGGAAAGTTTCCTTCTCAAACTTACCCGAATCCTAACGCGAGTGCTAACGCAGTCAAACTCCGAAGTGGTAAGGAGATGAAGGGACCCAAAAGAAACAATGGGTCATTTGATGCCAAAGACCAGGCAAATGAGGAAGAACACTAGTTAGTAGTGACTCCGTCTGCTCTAAATAGATGGTAGCTACTCAAAAAGAAACACCGCACACATTCAAGGTCAAACCTCATTTTCCACAACGACTCATCTTAGATAAGAAAAATGAGGAAGAGAGAGAAATCCTCGAAACCTTTCAGCGAGTGGAAATCAATATTCCACTCCTCGATGCTCCGAAGCAAGTCCCTAGGTATACAGTGTTTCTTAAGGAACTATGCACTAACAAAGGGAAACTCAAAGGCAATAAAATAGTATAAATGGGAGAAACCGTCAAGGCTATCCTACGGAAGAAGTTGCCTCCTAAATGCAAGGATCATGGGATTCTCTCGGTACCTTGTGTATAGGTGATGTAAGCATTCAAAGGGCTATATGCGACCTTGACACTTCCATTAATGTCATGCTATTGTCTATTTATGAGACATTGAAGGCAGGCCCATTAGAAGAGACTAGTATTGTCATTCAATTTGCAGATCATTTAGTTATCAGACCCATTGGTGTTCTTGAGGACATTCTAGTCCGAGTGAACAAGTTTTATTTCTGTTGATTTCTACGTGGTAGATACAAAGGAGGAACCATTCCCTAATGCTTCGTCAATTCTCCTTGAACGTCCATTTTTGAAAATGGTGAAGACGAAGATAGATATTGATGATGGATCTCTTATCATGGAGTTTGATGGTGAATTCATCAAGTTTAACATCTATGACGCGATGCGATACCCCAATGATTCGTCGTCTGTGGTATGTACCATGGACTGTATGGATCCATTCGTTGAGCATACCTTACTCACGAGTGGCAATAATGAAGTTAAAGTAGTGTTAGAGAATCATCTCGACATTATTCATATCCACGAGAGTGTTCTGACCCCTCGATACTGATGTCAAGGATGTTGTTTTAGAGTTGGATTCATTCCAACCCCTAGCCCTAAGTGTCTGTTATTTGGAATTGCCTACTTCTGACTCCGAACTTTCTCCCACTTTGGTTAAAGCTCCCACACTTGAGCAGAATCCATTACCAGAGCACCTATAGTACATGTTTTTGGGGGAGAAAACACACTCCCTGTGATCATTTCGGTCAAACTTACACAATTGGAGGAAGAGAGACACTTGCGTACTCTAGGAGTTTAAACATGCTATTGGGTGGACCATAGTGGATATCAAAGGTTTGAGCCCTTCCATTTGCATGCATCATATATATATATATATATGGAAGAGGGGTTAAAACCTACGAGAGAAACCCAGAGGAGGCTCAATCTGCCTATGATGGATGTTATAAATAAGGAGATACTGAAGCTCATTGATGCTGGCATGATTTAACCCATATCTAATAGTAAATGTGTAAGCCTTATCCAAGTGGTTCCTAAGAAAACGAGAGTCACAGTAGTCGCCAATTCACATGGTGAGTTGGTTCCGACTCGCATTCAAAATGGATGGTGGTTATGCATTGACTATAGGAAGTTAAATGTTTCCACTAGGAAGGATTACTTCACTATTCCATTCATTGATCAGATATTGGAGATACTAGCCGGTCGTTCTCATTACTATTGTCTCGACGATTATTTCGATTTTCATCAGATACCGACAATGTTTGAAGACCAAGAAAATACGACTTTCACTTATTTGTTTTGCACTTTTGCCTATCAGCGCATGCCCTTTAGATTATGCAATGCACCTGCCACCTTTCAAATGTGCATAATGAACATCTTTCAGACTTTGTTGAGCATTTCATTGAGGTCTTCATGGATGACTTTACTGTTTACGGTGATTCACTCAATAGTTGTCTTATCAATTTGACAAAGGTACTCAGCAGGTGTATTGAGAAGTACCTGATTCTAAATTATGAAAAGTGTCATTTTATGGTGGACCAAGGTCTTATTTTAGGACACATTGTCTCAGCCAGAGGCGTAGAGGTAGACCAAGCTAAAATTGATGTTATCAAGAAACTTCCCTACCCTACGAACGTGCGAGAGATTAGATCTTTCCTTGGACACGCCGATTTTTATCGTCGTTTCATCAAGGACTTTTCGAAGATCGCACAACCCCTATGCCATCTACAATAAAAGTACGTACCTTTTAAGTTTGATAAGGCATGTAATAGTGCATTTGATGCACTGAAAGACTCACTTACTAGCACATCAGTGATTCATGCCCCTAATTGGGAGCTTCCATTTAAGATTATGTGTGATGCTAGTAATCATGCAGTGGGTGCAGTCTTAGGACAGAGAGTCGGGAGAGCTTCACATGTCATTTAATATGCTTCTCATACTCTAGATGCGGCTCAAATGAACTACACTGCTACTGAGAATGAGCTCTTTGCCGTTATCTTTGCACTTGAGAAGTTTCAGCCTTATCTTTCGGGAACCAAGGTTATCATTTACTTTGATCACGCTGCCTTGAAGTACCTGATGAGTAAAAAGGATGTCAAACCTAGGCTCATTAGATGGATACTCCTACTACTTGACATCACAATTAAAGATAAAAGTGGTGTAGGGAATCTAGTCGCAGACCATCTCAGTAGGATTGAGAATGGAGAGCGTCCTACCCTCTTAAGGATGATTTTCCTGACGAGTACATTTATGTTGTTATGGAAGATCTCCCTTGGTACGCCGATTTGGTGAATTATATCACCTCGGGCGAGCTATCTCCTCATCTTTCGAAAACTCAAAAAAATAAAGTAAGGAGTGATGTTAAGTACTATGTAGGGGATGACACGTACTTATGGCGATTCTGCTCCGACCAGGTTATTAGGCGTTGTGTCCCTCCAACTGAGAGCCACTCCATATTGGCTTTTTGTCATACTAACGCATGTGATGGCCACTTCGGTCCCCGTCAGACAGAAAGGAAAGTTCTTGAGAGTGGGTTTTACTGGCCCACTATTTTCCATGATTCATACATGTTTACCAAGTTTTTTCATAACTGTCAGAAAACTGGTAACCTTGGTCATCGGGACCAAATGCCACTTACCCCAATTCATGTTTGTGAGATATTTAACGTATGAGGTATAGACTTCATGGGATGTTCCTAATGTCATTTGGTAATGTTTACATACTCTTGACAGTGGACTACGTGTCTAAGCGGGTGGAAGCTAAGGCTACACGCACTAATGACTCTAAAGTGGTATGTGAATTCCTCAAATCGAGGATTTTCACAACATTTGGTACCCCACATGCCCTGATTAGTGATATAGGCACTTAATCTTGCAACCATATGGTTAAAAGTATTTTGATGAGGTACAATGTCACTCATTGAACATCTAAAGCGTATTATCCCCAAATAAGTGGCTAAGCAGAGGTCTCTAATAGGGATATCAAATCCATCTTGGAAAAGACGATGAATCCTACCTGTAAAGATTGGAGTACACATCTTCATAATGCAGTTTGGGCTTACCGAATGGAGTTTGAAACGTCAATTGGGATGTCCACATATTGCCTTATGTTTGGTAAAGATTGCCACCTGCCAGTCGAGCTCAAGCATAAATCATACTGGGCTGCAAAACAACTTAATATGAAGCTCGATAAAGCAGGAAAAGAGAGAAAACTCACTCTCCAAGAATTGGAGGAAATCAGGAACGACACGTATGAAAACGCGCGGATTTATAAAGAAAAAACAAAAGCGTTCCATGATAGCAATCGCTTTAGGAAATCTTTTCGTGTTGGTCAGAAAGTGTTTTTATTTCAATCATGTCTTAAGATTTTTGCAGGTAAGCTGAGATCGAGGTAGACATGACCATATGTTGTGATTGCAGTGTATGATTACGGTGCAGTGGAGATTTAGAGTTTGGAGACTGGCAATGCTTTTAAATTAAACGGCTAAAGATTGAAGATTTTTTATGAAGACTTCCCAAGCCATATTGTAAAGGTTGTCTCACTTGCACTACTAGTATACATTGATTGGCAGACTCAGACCAAGTCGAGCCAACGACTTTAACTAGAAGCGCTACTGGAAGGCAGCCCAAAGTTTGATAAGGATCATTTTATTTATTTATTTTCGTATTTTTATCATTATACATGAACTTATATCATTTCCTTCATCTCTATATCTATCGTGTTCTTTTACCATCTTGTTTGTTTTCTATGTGTCGACCTTTTGACTTGTTTTGAACATTTGGGACAAATTTCAGAATAAGTTTAGGGGTATTTTAGGGATTGTGGATTGTGTTTGATGGATTTTCTTGCTAAATGTCGTAGGTATGATCATTACTTTTTTTGAAATTATGCGGTTATTGGATGGTAATGGTAGTGTTTTATATCATTTATTCCATTTCTTTCATTTCTTGTCCATTCATACTTTTCTCTCATTTCATTAGGATTTGATACACTTTCATGCATGTATTTAGTATAGTTTTATTTTTTTAGTTATTTAGAGTCACCTGAGACTTTGTTCATGCCTTTGGTTATGGATGAGTAAATTATAGTAGCCTTTTTGACTTGAAACTTAGAAAAAACTAGGAGAAACACTCAATCGAGTCTGTAGCTCAACATTTTTATGATTTCATGATTAGGGACTTAGTTGATGGTTGGACTTTGTGCTAGATAACGAAAGGGAGTATATGGTCGGACTTATGCAAGCATTGATATTTTGACCCACATTGGGGGATTTGCTTAATGAAAGTGAGAAGAGCTAACATGAGTTTTTCTAAAAAATAGAGAGTCCCACAAGTTTTATAGGAAATGGAGCAAGGAATCTTGTGGTGGAAGAATTGAGAAAAGCGGTCCATAGGAAATGTAGCAGGGGATCGTCTTCGCTTGAAAGAAAAATTGAGGAAAAATAGAAAGAATAAGATGAATAAAGGTGGAAGTTGTGAAACTCCTCAAATAAAAGATTTAGCTCGAGTGCTTTCACTTGATTAAGTGAGATTTTAAACTTCCGTACTTGAATGTATAAAACAAGAAAACTCGTGAGTAGTTGATCGTATTTGTCTCGATCGGATCTGTCTTTATTTTTTATCTAAATTGTGTTTGAATTGCGAGTCTTGACATATCATAACTCTGAAATTTTCTGAGTTGCTTATGTGACGGCCCTGCCACCCCAGGGTGACGTGTCTCTGTGCACTCCTCGCCCGGTAGGCCCAGTTACACGTGTCCGACACCTGCCCGTCCTTCTCATATCTCGAAATTCGTGTCCACATGTATTGTATTAAATTAGTTAGTGGATTTTTGTATTTTCTTAACCTATTCTCTTTAAGTAGTTAAATATTTAATAGGTTCACTAATTTGTAGTTTATTATAATCCTAACCATACTAGTGGGTTGTATCGTACAAGTTAACTTAAATCAGGGGAAGCTTTAATTGATACAATTACGAAAAATAATTTAGCATGATAAACATTATCTATACGAGCGTCCTATGGTGGAAAACCCGAAAAAGTACTCTGTATATAAACGACAGTACCATAACACATGGTATATACATGTACAAGGTCATCTCAAATCTCTCAATAACTAAAATAAATATCAAAACATCAAAATAATATAAACACTTACGAATATATCCAAGACCGTCAACAAAGTGAGATAGTCGCCTAAGTCCTTCTTTTGCCGCTACTCATAGAAAGGTCTGCACTTAGTTACCCAACAAATACAGTGACGAGTCCAGTGAGTAAATTCCTAAGAAAAGTCCACATAATATTCAGCAAGAAATCAAATAGAAGTATAAATCATGTATGTATGATATATGGCAACAAAAATACATAATTACATGAATATAGGGCAATAAAAAAGATTCAGGCAGCATACCATGACAGTTAACACAGCGCAACAAACAATAATCAAATAAGCAGTGATTAACAACTAGTACATACCAACCAAACATGCTTGAAAATAAGGCATAATAGCAGTTAATGATATAAACGAGAATGTAAGCACACCACATTTAAGTCAATATACACGTAAATATCCTTAATGAAAACCTAAGGATGTGTCGCGTGTAGCAAACTATATCATATTTCGGAGTGAAGATCTTTCCAGGGGTTTCTTCCACCACCTCCACTGTCCCCGTCCTTAGTCATCGCGGCACTGGTCAAATCTACTGAGACACCGATACATGTGCATTGGTGCAGCTCGGGTCGCAATTCACTAGGGGCATGATCACACGTGCTATAGTATAGCGTACCCAAGTCTGTCCATACATCCTGTTTTAAAACCCCAATAAATTGATTAATTAGTTAGACAAACCAGTAAAGGAAAACAGTTCGACACCCATCACATTCATAAGAAAAATAAACTGAATTTTGTGAAGCATTATCAACTGTTTTACGTACCTCAATCCGCGCTCCGACTTCCTCGGACTCCCGAATCCAACCCGACTAGCTCCCAATACCCGATATCCCTGAGTTCGATGTCTTCTCAGTTCAAATATAGTGAGTTTTAAGATTAATTTAGTTTCTACTAACTCTTCAAACCAATATTTATTTCAAAACCTAAAAATTATTAAATAGTCTTTTATTATGTTAATTCTTTCGAAAAAAGTTAAAAATAGTAAGAATCGGTATGTCGAAAATGGGTTTCAACTAGCTACGTTATTAAAACACATCTTTTTTCGAATTCTCAGTGTCGAGCCAGCGCTGATAGAGCTTATTGGCGTGCTAATCGTGAAACTAAACTCGAGTTTCCGCCCAGAATCATTAGCGCGCTAATTTTCCTCATCAGCGCCACGTGTCCGCACGTGATTGGTCGAACCACGTTGTTGTTACGCGTCTGGCCAATGAGTGAATGCAGCGTGGCATGACGTGGCACGGAAGAAAATCACGTGACTCGCGTGAATTACTGGGAGTTTGTGCGGGAATGCATCTCGAGGCATATCGACGGAGTCTGTGCGAGAAGAAGGAATGGCGGTGTGTGACGTGGCCTTGTAGTGCTGACGTGTTAACGAGTGATTGGAGGAGACGATTTAGACACGCTACGTGGTGACTTGCGATTGGAGGAGAACTAATGAGTGATGTGCTGTTGGGCTGCTGCTGTGACGCGTGGCGCTAACGTGTCATCACCCGATTGGTCAAACGCTGATGTGGCATGCTTTGATTGGATGGAACACCCTGTCCGCTATTCGACCCACCGCGCAATGCGTATTTCGAGGCAAACTATCCGGCATTTGATCACTGCAAGTAAATACTCCATTTTGAGTATTTTCTCCACTAAGAATTCAACCACGCACTCCGTTTCACCTAAAAATGACCAAAAAATATAATTAAATATAATTTTAAATACTTTTAATAATTAAATATACTAAAATAGACTACTAAATGCCTATAAATATCGACTTATCAAATACCCCCAAACTTAAGACTTTACACATCCCGAGCAAAGCGTAAATGACTACACAAACTAAATTAGACTCCTAACATAATAATGCACTTACTCAACTAATCCTATACCCGACCCAAATTCATGGAGTTCCTTTGGTTTACATAGTCACCAAATTAACAAGTAACTCAGAAAATTTCAGAGTTATGATATGTCAAGTCTCACAAGTCAAACACAATTAAGATCTCACTTTCAAAACATAGACTCGGTGAAAACAAAGACCATCAACTAATCATAAGTTTTATTGGTTTATACATTCAAGCACGCAAGTTCAAATTTCACTTAATATAGTGAAAGCACTCGAACTAAATCTTTTATTTGAGGATTTTCACAACTTCCGCCTTTATATATTTTTTTCATTTTTATTTTATTTTTTTCTTCTCCAAATCTTTTCTTTTTTCTTTTTTTTTTCAATTAATACGGTCCCTTCTCCATTTCCAATGGACCGATTTTCTCACTTTTTTCCACCACAAGTTTCCCTACTCCGTTTCCTGTAGAAACCTGTGGGACGCTCTACACTAAGAATACTCCTGTTAGTACTTCTCACTTTCACTATAATTAAGCAAATCCCCCAATGTGGGTTAAAATAATATAACTTGCATAAATTTGACCGTTTACTCATTTTCGTTATCTAGCACTAAGTCCAACCATCATCTAAGTCTCTAATCATGAAATCATAAAAATGCTGAGCTACGAACTTGATTAAATGTTTCTCCTAATTTTCTCTAAGTTTCAAGTTAAAAAGGCAAATGTAATAATACTCATCCACAAGCAAAGGCATGAACAAAGTTTCGGGTGACTCTAAATAACTATATATATATATATATTAAATGCATATATATGCATGAAAGTGTATCAATTCCTAATGAAATGAGAAAGGAATATGAATAGAAAAGAAATGAAAGAAATGAAAGAAATGATATAAAACACCACCATTACCATCCAATATCCGCATATAACCGCATAATAAAAAAATTAAAACGATCTCACCTGCGGTCTTTCACAAAAAATCCATCAAAACAATCCACAATCCCTAAAACACCCCCAAAATTATTCTGAACCTTGTCCTCAAGGTTCAAAACAAGTCAAGAAATCCAAACATATAAAACAAACAAATGGTGAAAGAATATGATAAAAATAAGATGAAAGAAATGATGCAAAGTCATGCATAATATAAAGTTTCTAAAAACTAGGGAATGCACTAAATCTCTCTTGTGTGGGTGACTAAAGATGCTATAAAAAATCATAACAAGTGCAAAAACTAGTAAACATAGGAGTTAACTGAGAAAAATCCCAATCAAGTCTTGCGAGCCCGAAGTTTGTCAATATGGGTAAAATCAACAAGATGATGGAATGAAATTTATGGTTTTTGGTCTATTCAAAAACCTGCCACTAATGCAGCGACCTAAGTTAGGTATGTCCTAACCAAGTCTCAAAACACCTAAAATCCTATAAACATGTTAATTCCCTAAAAAAAAATAATAATGCTCAAATTATGTTAAAAATATAATCCAAAGTCAAACCTACAAAGCTTAGCGCTCCAACCCTCCATCACTTGGAAAAATAAAGAGATCAAATTAGAATATTATTAAAAATAATAAATAAAAAATTATAACTAAACTAAAACTAAAATAAATGCAAGAAATAAATAAAATAAAATAAAATAAAAATAGAGCTGGGATGCCCCCTAACGAGCCGCCTTTCTTTTAAGTCTTTGGCTAGACTTAGCATGATTGGTCACGTAATGCCCTCTCCTTCAGAGATGTCAACAACGAATGACACATCTATGTAATTAGGCAATGAAGCATGCACGCCCTATTTCAGATTTAGGAGCTCATCCGGAACTTTCAACATAAAATAATTTATCATATCAGGCTCGTCCAACACAAAGGTGTCGGTAGTGTAAAAGATCTGCAAACGCTCCCTTACTTCCACCCCCTTATAAGGTGTACCAAATGTGCATGGGAGGGTGGGTGGTTGTACCAACACCACAAGTTGGTCTTCCTCGCTCTCTATTTGCGGCTTCTCCGACTTGTCTGAATTGACATCGATGTTCATTTCATCTTCTCCCTCATTTAGTGCAATGACAATCTCTAGCTCAATCTGAAAGACTTCACATTCGTCGGATGTTTCTATCAAATAGTCTTCCACCTGTGTAACGTCATGCACCTCAAGATTCGTCAACGTATCAACGCTCATATCCTCCTTTGGGTTAAAAGTTGGGTATGTACTACACTACTCTGCTTCATCAATTTTTCTTCGACGACTGACAATATATTGATCAAAGTCGGTTACCAAGTCCTTCGAGCCTGGAAAACTAAAATTAAGTTGTCGTATGTTATGACAAGCTCGTCGAAAGTCTTGCACACTTTCTCTCATTTGATATATCATTTGCATCACCATATCTTCCAAGGAGAGACTTTGATGAAACTGTTGACTTCTGTCATGTTGAGGAACCTGTGGGTGTGACATGAATCCAGAGAAGTCGGGTTGTAGAGATGCGTAGTTAGAATAGTGATAATTCTCATACTATGGATAATAGGGGCAATTGTGTGCAGAATGATAATAGTCTCCACAAATTTCGCAAACCTCGACCTGTTACACAAAAGAATTCATGTTAAAATATTTATATCTATTATTTGACATACCTACCTCATTCACATTATGATAATGTGAGTCTTTGTATCGACCATAATTATGGGGGCATGAGGGGTCCATCTCGGGGTTGACTTGCACTTCACCAGAGAGAGGAAATGTTCCATCATGAAGATTATTCGGTCGAAGTTTCTGGTCCGTGGAACTCGAGATATTGCCTGGATACATGTTAAGAGCAAGGAACTAGATAGGCAAAATAAAAAAAAATAAAAATAAAAATAACAATAAACCAAAGAAAGAAATATACCAATCCCCGGCAACGACGCCAAAAATCGACGCACGTCGAACACGTCAATAAAGTAAAGTTTCCTAAACCAACTATTTTGTAGAATAATGGCAAAGGTCGATCCCACATAGACTGGTTGTTTTTCTTAGGTTAAAACAACAAAAAAAAAAAAAATCAGGGTTTTAAAATAAATATTAATTAAACTAACTAATCTATCTAAACTAAATAAATAAATTAATTAAACTAATTTCTAAAACAATTAATTAATAATTAATTAACACCTAAATAACACCTAAATCTCCAGTTCCACAAATCAAAATCAAGATTCAATAGCAATTATGGTCTTCAATCTTTCCCAAAAAGTTATTAATTTAAATTCTCATAGATTAGCTATAGAAAATCGACATCCGCCATAAGTTCCTAATTCCCCTAATTTCGATAGTCAGGACGTCCGCCACTAACTATTTCCCTAATTAATGTATAACCCTAGACATCCATCCATTCAAGTTTAACACACTAACCGCAGTAATATGGATCTATGGGAACATTAATCCTAAATAACCAGGTCGCGTCTCGCTACCGATTTAACCTAGATTCAATTGTTGCACATTCAAGAACCGAAAGAGTTTTACGACAAACGGGTGAATGTTTGTTACTTTATTGGTCTAAAAGCACAATTACACGGATACTAATATTCCAAATAACAGTAGATTGTCCATCTAAAAGCATGCATTGGCCTCATACATACCATAGATCTAAATCATAATCATTAAATCAACAACAATGAAATATGAGAAATTAAATTAATTAAATAATAAAATAAAAGATCTCACATAATATGCTTTGAATCCATAATTCCGACTTGTTCCCTTCGACTTAGGCAAGAAATTGATTAGCCGGATATCATCTTCAAAAATCTATACTAAAAACTAATAATAATTCTCTAAAAATACTAATTAATTTTTTTCTAATAATACCTAGGTTCCTAATATATAAAAATACTCCAAATTGTACTCGATACTAATTTTAGGGGTTAGGTATGTGACGTCGTACGTCGAGGAGCATCGTAGGGGTGTTTTTAGATCAAAATTCGGACTCTGCCGCGTGTAAATAGCCGATTGGCTATTTTTCCTGCCCGCGCCACGTGTCCGCTTCTAATTGGCCACCGCCGGTCACCGCCTCTGATGTGTCGCCGCTTCATTCCCCGAGTATTGTGCGCTTTCGGTTGTGTGTGGTGTGTCAGCGCCACGTGTCCGCACGTGATTGGTCGAACCACGTCGTTGTTACGCGTCTGGCCAATGAGTGAATGTCACGTGGCATGACGTGGCACGGAAGAAAATCGCGCGACTCGCGCGAATTACTAGGAGTTTGTGCGGGAACGCATCTCGAGGCATATCGACGGAGTCTGTGCGAGAAGAAGGAATGGCGGTGTGTGGCGTGGCCTTGTGGTGCTGACGTGTCAACGCGTGATTGGAGGAGACGATTTAGACACGCTACGTGGCGGCTTGCGATTGGAGGAGAACTAATGAGTGACGTGTTGTTGGGTTGCTGTTGTAACGCGTGGCGCTGACGTGTCATCACCCGATTGGTCAAACGCTGACGTGGCATGCTTTGATTGGCTGGAACACCCTGTGTGCTATTCGACCCACCGCGCACATATTTCGAGGCAAACTGTCCTACATCCGATCACTGCATGTAAATACTCCATTTTGAGTATTTTTCCACCACGAATTCAACCGCGCACTCCGTTTCACCTAAAAATGACCAAAAAATATAAGTAAATATATATTTTAAATACTTTTAATAATTAAATATACTAAAATAGACTACTAAATACCTATAAATACCGACTTATCAGCTACCACCACCACGACACCGACTACACTTACTTGGGATTCCCAACATGACAGCACTACCACGATAAGTTCGTCATAGCCACCCAAGTGACAACGTACATACATTAGTGAAAAATAGGAAGAAGGCCAAATTTGGTTAAGGTTTTTTAAACTTGTTTGAATTGGATATGCGTTTTTGTACAATTTGTTATGGGCTATTTATTCATTTTTGTGTTCTTGGTTTATGTATTGGTCGGATTTGTTTTTGTTTGGTGCAATTTTTACAAAATTAAGGTGTTGGAATGGTGTTATGCTTATTTTATTTGTTAAGTTTGTTGAAAATTTGCAAGTTTATTGTATCAATCATATTTATGAAAGAGTTTCGACCAGGAAAGTTCATGATTAATCAGTACATCTTGTTCATGCATTGCCGAATAACGATATAGTTGTTTCGATTATATCCCACCGAAACGTGTCTATGTATTGTACATACTCAGGTTCTCAAAGATGCACAACCAAGATTTGTGCCAAGTTGCGGGACCTCATGGCTGACATTTGTCTAAACTTTTGGTCTTTATACACCGTGTTGCCTTATAGTTCCATTTATCGATGATCTTGGTCATTTAAGATATCTCGTATTGCATACTTCTCGGCATGTAAGGACCGTATTGTTGTCCACTGTTACGACTATATGGTATTGAGATGCTTTGGGCACCCCAATCTATTTGATTAAGGCACCATTGATTATTCCTCTTTTAGGGGATTCGATAACCTATAAATGTTAATTTTCTGCCAATCTCATTATTATGTGAGCGAGACAATACAATTAGTCTCGTTTAGGTGTATCTGAGGCTGGCACATGCTTCTCGACTTGCTTGGATGAGAGACTATATTTACAGGTTTATTAGGATTTGCTGAAGTGTGGGATTTCCTACTAAGATATAAAAACAAAACCTCGAGGAATATGTTTTGCAATTAAGTTGCTACATAATGGTTTAGAATAAAAAATCTGCAACTTGATGTATTTCACATGAAATGATAAGTTGTTACAACTTCATGGATTTGACAAAAAACAATATAAAATTGTTACAACTAAGGGGAGATAGCCAACAATAATGTGAAGTGAATCCAACAAAGGTTTTTTCCAACAAAATACAATGAAGTGTTAATATGTTAAGGTTCTGCTAAGTCTATCACTGTGGGATTGCCTAGCTGCGAGATTGAACCGAAGACCGTGGTTGGATCTCAATACCAATACCCCAGCCTTAAGCATCAACATCCGCGAATGTCCTCCACACAACAAATACATGGGGAACTGGTGCATTAGGCTTTAATATGACCTGTCAATTAAAAGCCCAAAATAAATAATGTTGTTAATAATGAATTATTAATACACTACAATGCAAGTTAACAAAGAATAAGAAATGAGTAACGGCTGATCTTCGACACAATATATTAGTAACTTATCCTAACCCAATGAGTGTCATTCACATTTGTAACGCCAATGACTTCGCGATCCTTCGTAGGCGGAGGGGCACCACATACAGGAAGAAATGACATGCAATTGACACGTTCACTAACACAACATTAAATGTTGTTGCAATTAGAAGTCCCATATTCAGAAGGGTCATCCACTTGTCAAAACTCATTTCCATACCTTCACGAAATTCCATGGCCTGCCTAACTGTTGTGTAAAAACCTCCAAGCAAATCCCTCCAAAACTCATTGTGATTTTCAATTCCCTAACCATACCTTCTCGGACCCTCATCCAACCGTCTACATCTGAGAACATATGACAATCCAAACCAGAGGCAATACAACGAAATTCGCCATGACCATCGCTATCTACATTGACAGTACATTCAATGTGTTGAACCTAATCCAACAGAATAGTATAAATGAATCCAATCTCAGATGTTCCCATAAATGCCCTGCATATTCGATGAACTTTATGTTTCACTTCCTTTCACTTTCTTCACGCATTGGCGCCTCTTCGCTCGTGAGTACAAACTCAAAGCCACCAGGATATCTTCGTAGACGTGTCATCTTCATCGGTTTTCCTCTTGTTTGAGTCAATGTTTTCTTTCTTTCATTTTTCCATTTTTTCGTAACCACCAAGTGTCCCCCTTGTCCTATCTTTGTTTTTGGTGCAACCCATGCTGTTGATGAAGGACAACTAATCTCTCTTAGTTGTTGAATGACCTAAGACACTGATCCACATCAATGCATGATTTAAACTTACCTATAACTATCCGAATCTCGTCATTGGAGTTATAGCCAGTCTGATTTACAGATTTCTCAGGTATCATACCCAAGTTCTTCAAAAAAACATGAATGTCTCAAATGGTATATTCGATCCGGCCAAAATATGGATGTTAAGCTCACGCGCACAAGGAGGCTACGATTGGTACGTATCACACAACCACATAAAATCGGGTCTGTCCCTACATCCTCAGCACGTGCAACCTCATCACGAATCAACTTCAGCGCTTTCCGAGAGATATAACCTTGCAAATGGCGACACAAGCTATCTATATATCCATACTGGGCAAAATTTAGACTAACCTCAAATGAGGCTTTGATCTTGTTATATTGTATGTCAAACATTCCATGTATGACACTCCAAAGAGACTCAAAGTTCGCAGTACAGTGCCAATATATTGTTTAAGACTGGAATGCGCAGACTCAACTCTCTGAGTCGTGGCTTCTCCAAGATGAAACACTGAATCGGTCCATGCACATATAAATTTGTCCTTGTAATCTTGCAACCAAGTATTCTCCAAATAAATGATTAATCCTTTAACATTTTGGTACTCATCATGCATGGTACTCCACCTAAGCTCGAATGATGCTTATGTCTTAGCATGCATCAAAGTTGTCCACCTATCACTGAAGAGTTTGAAGCCTTCATTTTGTCCAAACATCTTTTTAGTACATCTCAACACCATCTTATCGATGTACCATGTGCAAAGAAGGTGAGAAGATTAAGGAAAAACATCTTCAATTGCATTGATAAATACCAATTCTCTATCGGTCGACAAAACATTAGGTGTAAACCACCCGTCCAATAAACCTTTCAAGATTTTCAATGCCCAAGTATAGTTGGCCCTAGTCTCCAATGATATGAAACAAAACCCAATCGAGAATGTAATATCTTGGAAGTAACCCCAACAATCTCCAACAATGGCATTCGGTACCTATTCGTCTTATATGTGCAATCCATGAGAATAACAAACGGGAAATACCTCAACAAGTTGAGGAAGTTCGGTTGTGCCCAAAATAAATATATCGTTACATTCATTTCAGTGTCCTTTTTATGCCACGATAAATGCATATAGTTCTATGATAAGTGTAAAAGTTGTTGCAATTGACTTTTCCCACCAACATCTTTAAGTCGTGCATTGTATATTGTCTGCAATGTTGAATCATTGTTCACATCCCTTTGCCTCAAAGTATTCAAGATTTGACGAGGTTTAACATTACCTTTACTCATCTAATCTAAAATAGCAGCCTCATCCGGAGTCAATCTTCCTATGAATGAGTGACCTTCCAAGTATTTCACAATGTCATAGTTGTGTTTGCCACTTACAACTCTCACATACTAATATGACTTCGGGGATTCCTTGATCTCGATAAGAATAGGGCACTTAATTTTTTGTACCGGTGCTGGGCCTTGTGTTGTCCTCTTTCTTCCTTTTGTTTGTCACATTTTGTGATATTTTACCAAGTAATTTAGATTTAGCAACCCCAAGTCTTCGGGAATCACCTCTATATTTACCGATCTCTCACGACCCTTCCCCTACAACCATTTCCTCTGGCATTGGACTTCTTCATAACCAATACAAACTTCCTAGCATGACCTGTAGCTTGAACCCAAATGACAGCCTCAAAGATTTACTTTGAAAAGGCATTTCCTATGTAAAAAAAAACTAGAGAAGTCTTCAAAGCCCATTGCAAATGGCACACTTGTTGATGACGACTTGGAGATGGTACACTTGTCGATGGTACTTCCTGTAAAAAAATGGTGAACTTCATAAGAATTCAGAATCACAACGAAAAAACACTTCAAATATATACACTACAAAAAAAAAGCAAATCAGAAACGGAATTTTCCGTTTCGATTTGCAAAAATTCCGTCTCTCGATTGGATTCGAAACGAACGAGAGACGGAATGCGTGATTGGATCGAAACGGAAAATGGATTCCGTTTCTGATTTAGAGACGGAATTTATTCCGTCTCTAATTCCGTTTCTGATTAGAGACGGAATAAATTCCGTTTCTGATTATTTCCGTCTCTGATCCGTTGCTAATCAGAGACGGATCAGAGACGGAATTTAATCCGTTTCTGATTTATGTATCTTACAAAAACGAAAATTAGAGACGGAAATAGCAACGAAATCCAAAGATTCTGTTGCTATTTCCGTCTCTAATTTTCATTTTCGTTTAGTTTTTAAAGTCTTACATATATAGGTCTCAATCCAAGCACATTTAACCTGCCAATATATAATAAATTGACATTCATACATCGACAATATATATCAACAAATATTCAATTGAGAGAACAAAAATGTAAAAATCAAAAATTGAAAAAGATATATATCCAAAAAAATTGTATAGTATTACAAATGCTCCAAATTTCTAAGTATTCACAAAACCACCAATCCTATTGTTCAACAACCACAAAAAAAAAAAAAAAACTTACAATCCTATAAATATGCACGAAAAGAATTATCAATCGAAAAGTCTTGAGATGTTCTTCAACACCACCTCGCACAAACCAAGGGACATTTGAAACAACTTAATAATTGAATAGTTGAACTTAAATTTTTCAGGGACATAAGCATCATAGGAGATAGAGCTAAGGTAGAAGAGCAATGACTCACATCGAACTTATAGTGACGATCCCCGCACTCGACCATCAAAGTCTACAAACAAGCAAAAAGATTAACATTAATTCATTTGAGATTTAAGAATCCACAAACGATGATAAACACTTTGCATATACTTGATTTAAGTAAATTAAATTCTTACCAATTCAAAGTAGGAGGAAGATAGCAATGTTTGTCATTTTCACTTTTATCTTCATTTTCTAAAAACATATAAGAAAACAAAAATATGCTACCTCATAGATAGACCAAAAAACTCATAAGACTATTTTCAATCAATCCACTTTCACAAGCTACAAAATTTATCATAAGCTCACTCATCTCATTTCAAACCGAGCTTTTTTAACTTTCAAGAACCAAACAATAAACATGTTTAATCCATTTCATAAAGATCGATTTACATTGGCTTTCAGCCTATTGCAACCCACCCCTTATTTTCCAAGCGTGACGGTGACTCCTTTACCTTTATCTAGAGCACACAATATTCTACATAGGTTGAGTTTGACAATATCAACTTGATGAGGAACTAGGATACCTTTTAAGTTGTGAAGTATGAACTTAATGAGTATCAAACTATTGATCACACCAAAAAAAATGATATGGACTTGTTATTGCCTAAATTTAAAGAAGACATATCCTTATTCAAACAACAATGCAAATTATAGATCATTGGTTTATGGCTTATGAGGAACTAGGATACCTTTTAAGTTGTGAAGTATGAACTTAACTACTTCTTTCTCTTAAATATTTAACCAATGTTTTGCCCATCTCTATCTTTGGTTTATGGCTTATCTTTTAAGTCAAAATGCTCTATTTCAACAATACAAAGAGCAGAGTCATTAGACAACTCTATTAAGCATGGAACTGTTAACTAAACTAAACATTTGTGAATTTACACATTTAATAAGGTCATGTGGAAAAATTACAAGTCATTTTGGGAAGAACAAACTTACCTCGACTTTTAGCATTTCCTTCTCAATCACTTGTCTAAGCCTATCGCTTTCCTACAAAGTTCCAAAAAAGAATACATTGTAAGCAAGTAGCAAATTTCTAATAAAATTCTAATAAATTGTTTGGCACATTGAGCTGAAACTATAAAAGATAAAATCCGAATAAATAGTTTCTAATTACTACTCATTAGCTACTTATGTCATAAATCCATTATGCATCAAACAACTAAAGAGAACCATTTTCAAGTCCCTAAAAGGAAAAAGAATGATTCAAATTCACATCAATAGTTAGTCTAAAAAACAACTAAAGAGAAACATCTAACATACCATTGCCACTGAATTCTCTAATATGCTTGTTTTTATAGGCTTGAAGGTTAACATAGAAAACTTTACCTTTTTCTCACTACAAAGTTGCTTGTATGGGAGAAGCAATTTACTGGCTTTCCATTCCATTCCCTTCTTGTATGCAGCCGCTACATCATCCCGTACTGGCAAAATTGGAATATAGTTTCCCACTTGAAGGACAACAATTTCAAATGGCATTAAAAATTAAAGGATTGACATAATGCAGACATGAGCTCAAAACATGGTTTAGAGCACAATATTTGGAGAAGTGTTACTAATTTGCAAAAATGAAAGAAAGAAAATGAAAGAAAATTTACTTGGCATCGGAACTGTAGTGATCCTCGCACAAACATGCAACAACTTGAATAAAACTTTACCCTCATTAGAGTAGACTGTCTCATCACAATAATGGTCATCACTTATTATGCACCACTTGCATTGGAAACTTCTAAAGTCAAGGTACATACGATACTCATCTAATAGGATCTGTTCATTGCGTAGCGATCACTAAACTTACACAACATTCGAAAAACTCAACACAAGATCTACCAAAGTCAAGATGTATCAAGCATCCATAAATTTATTCAATAACCTACTAATTTTCTTAAAACCAAAGTATACATTTATCACCGAATAAAGTCCGCCACATGAGGAAAACAAAAGACTCAATGAACATTGAGGTAGAACCATAGAATATAAGCAAACTAAAATTGGATGTCTAAATGACCTCACAAGGCCTTTCAAGGTAAATGAAGGACCTACTACGAAGCAAAGAAGGGTTGAAAAAAAAAAAAAACTCAAATACAAACTTACACAAATTGAGAAATAATAGGACATATACCTAAAGACTACAAGTTCAAGATATTCAATTAATATAACCTCACATGCATGTGTAGCAAGATCCATAAGAAATTTAGATTCACAACCATATATCCCATAAGATTAATCACCAATTACTTTGTAAGTAAGAAAGCCTACCAATAGGTTTTCATATTAAAAATCTTATGGGATTTATACAAGATATCACTATACATGGAAACTATTTTTTTGGATTTATACATGGAAACTTTTACCTCTATATTGAAAATCACACAAATCTACAAATTTAGCCAACTCACTAATCACTAATCACTAATCACACAAATTCAGCCCTCAATTTAAGGCTAACCAAATTTAGCCAACTCACTAATCACACAAATCCAGCCCTCAATTTAAGCCATATTGAACAACAACACAATACTTGATCAACAAAGATTATCAAATGGATTTCAAACCTAAATACCAAAGCTTAAACTATTGAAGAAAAAAATTGAAAATCAAAGGAACTGAAAGTGAAGAAGCATTACGTACTTCACAAGAGCAGTCGGTGCACCAAAACACATAGAAATCACTGAAAGTTCAAGTATTCAACAAAAAAAATCAAAACCCTAACCTTCCCCTGCACCCCAACCTTATCTTCAACCTAAACGAGATTTTCCCAAAGTGAAGGACAGAGCTGAAACCACTTCCCAACCTTATCGACGAAATTCTAAAGAGAGAGAGATCGAACCTTCTCGAAACGGCGAAGAGGACACAGCGAGGGCCTCCGGGCGAGAGAGAAGGCAGAGCGAAAGAGAAGGCAGAGCGGTGACCGGCGAGAGAAAGCGCAGCGGTGACCGGCGAGAGAAAAGCGAAGCGAGCCGAGCGAGAGAAAAGGCCGAGCGAGAGAGAAGGCAGAGCGGTGACCGAAGCGAGAGAAAATCGAAGCGAGAGAAAAACAGAGCGGCGGTGGCGATGACCGGGAGAGAGAGAAAGCCGAAGCGAGAGAAAGAAGGCGAGCGGCGGTGACCGGCGCGAGAGAAGCCGACGAGAGAGAAAAGCAGAGCGGTAACCGTGCGAGAGAGAAGGCCGGCGAGAGAGAAGCAGAGCGGCGGTGACCGGCGAGAGAAAAAAAAGCGAGAGAAGAAAGAATGGCGCGTGACCGAAGCGAGAGAGAAGGCCGGCGAGAGAGAAGAAAAGCGAAGCGGTGTTGTTGCGTTATAAGTGTTGGTAATGCAGGTCCGAAATGTAATTCATTGTTTTGGGATGGGGTGAACGAGACTTAATTATATGTATCAAACCTTTGTCAATCGAAATTAATCATTATGTATCGGTTGATGCTAACCGAAACAACAAATTGAGGCTCAGTTGACACTCTCCGAGAGTTATTGAAAATTCTCGATACTGTGTATCCGAAACAATTGCGCCTCCTCTATGAATCCGTAATTTGAAACCCTAACCCCTTTGAATGTTTAAAACTCACCTCCAAATGTCTCACGGAAGAACTAGATACGTTTTGGGCATCCATTGCACACTAAACACACACGAATCGTGTCGAAACCTACATATCGAATAAGCACAAATGAATCAAACAACTATTTCCAAGCCTCCAACACACACTACATAGCCATGCCTTAAACCATTGGAAAACAGAAAAATAAGTACATATAAACCTTATACACTATTTGACCGAATAACGTCGCATCCTATCGTCGTCGAAAATAACGGAACGGTTGGAGTTCATTATTCTATAATGAGAAATGTGGTAGGGTGCCTAAAAAGTTGTTTTTGTTCTTCAATTATGTATGAGGGCATATTAATTATTTCATGTTATGTTGGAATTAAATGAGATGCTTTGAGTGATGACTGGGGTACACATAACACTTCTATATTATTGTTCATTGATCAAATATTATTTACTTATTACAAAAAAGTTATCTCATAAAAGTACTAGTTTTACATTACAGGGATCTCTATGAATAAATTTATAAGCTCCATATAGAATATGAGGGTTGGGTGGGGAGGGCAAACCCCATCTCCACCCCGCCCGCCTCGCCTCGCCTCGCCTCGCCCCGCCCCGCATAAGTGGGTATTAATTTTCTCCGTCCTCCACCTTATGAGGGTTATTAATGGGAATCTCCACCCCATCTAGGTGAATCTCCATGAGTAATAGAGATTATTTGCCCCACTTGCATTTTTAGTATTTATGAACTCAAGCCCTACTTGACTCGCCCATTAATTTTTTATTAAAAGGAAAATGTTTGGGGTACACACTTCAGACATCGACTTTGGGTACCGAGCGATTATGCGTTGTCCGATACGCTTTGAACACGTATCCTGAAATATATCGACGATGCACAACTATTAAAATATAATATTTTTATCTCAAGACGTGAAAAGTGATGTTTTTATGTCAGCAAGCCCAAGCTTATGGAATCGTGGATCTTGTAGCGGTTGAAAATACCGGGACTTCACGTTGAGTAAAGAGGTAAAATAGAAAATTCATAATCATGTGGTTAGGATTGATCTAAATCAGTCCATACAATTCAATATGCCAACTATTAAACAACTTAATAGAAACAAAGACAAATTTGGGCAAGCTTAGTAGGTTTATACTAAGGCTTAAAAGCCCGGTAACCGGGCCGACCCAATGAACAAGCGTTTATGTGGATGTGAAAAGTGGTTAGTTGAACGCCAAAGCCAAAGTTGTAGAGCGGAGTGCGAGGAAGAGTTGGAGAGAGGTTCTTGAAGCGGCGTACATGTGGAGAAGAAAACAACAAGAGAAATTCAGTGACTCTATGATTGCAAAATGTAGTTTTCAATCTGAATGAACTCATTGAGCTGAGCTGCTCGAACATCTCTCTAATTTCTCACTCTCTCCTCTATTGGCCCTTGTGATGATGCCATTTTCTGAAGGCCTATCGAATCACTGATTCGTTAATTCATCTTCGATTTCGAAACTAACTGCGATTGATTATGACTGCCCAGTTTGTTTGAGATTGATTTTGATGGGTCTGAATATGTGTGTGTGTGTGTGTTTTTTTTTTTTTTTTTTTTTTTTTGAGTTCTAGCTTTGATTGGTTATGGGTTTTGATTGCATTTGCTGTAAAGTTTAGTTTTTGGCTTCAGTTTCTGGGTATATGTTATCAAATGTTTAAACCCGCATTGAATTTATGAAGAAGGGTTCATTAAATGTTAGGGTTTGTGTTTTTTATTCTTCTTTTATGGGTTTTCTTTGATTTTGGTGTTTGTGAATTATTATTATTATTATTATTATTTTTCAGTTTTGTGGGGTTTAGAATGTTTTTTTTTTTTTTTTATTGATAAAAAATAAACCATAGCTTGTCCATTGTGAGGTTAGAAAGCCCGACATTTTACCCATGTAACCCGTACCAAATCAGTGAGCCATCCACTTAATCCAAATCAGTGAGCCATCCACTTAATTGGTTGTGGGGTTTAGATTGTTGAAGTAATGTTATTCAGTATGCATTTGAATGGTCTGGAATTATTATAGGTTATTCTTTAACGTGGTTTTCTTGTGCAGCCATTTGTATTTGAACCAAGTTTATTACATTTTCATTTCATGATTTATGGTTAAGTGAACTCTATCTATGTAGAACATTATATGTGCTACATAGCCGGTCCCTAGTCCATATAAAGGAGGACTCAGGAGCCCATTTTCCGAAGGGAGGTGCCAAGCCCATTTTTTATACTTAAAAAATAGGGGAGGATTGCGAGAGGTTGACAACCAGTGTAAGATTTTTGTCTCTCTTTATGAAATTTACATGGTTAAGTGTTGATGCTACTTGCTAGTAGATGAACTTGTGCATTGAGATGGTGCATTGAAGTGCTTTTTGTTTTTCTAATTAGTTCCATCAATTTTGGTGGCTGTATTACTGGTGGCGGACATTGTTATGTGCTACAAGGAATTTAAGGTGCACTGTCAAATGAACTTTCTCCCTCTTTAGGAAGCTAAAACCCACTCATATTTATTTGTAGACATTGAATTTAGGTTAGTTTTTTCAAGTTATGTTGGTTTCTGCTGATTAAAATGGACGTTGTGTTTCTTTTGGTTTCATTGTCTAGATGGACTGCGTTGAAATTGTGAAGCAATCAATGATTGCAAGGCGTTGCTCAGGCGGTAACCTAGGCATACATCCTTCTAAGTAATTTTTTGGAAAATTGAAGGGGCTGATTACGTTTAAGTTTGTTGATATGAGCCTCATCAACAAAATCTTAACACAATTAGTGCTATATGAATACCTAAAGGCTTATTAATATTATATATATATATATATTGAATATGGACGACAATAACTAATAAAAAATTTGTGTAACTAATGGACTTAAAGAAAATAATTATTCAGGAACCTCTAAATAAATATTTTTCGGCTGCCAAGTCACCGCCTCGCTGAGGTCAAAGAAATTGCATGGGGATCCCCATGGCGTCTTGCAATCCTTTGAAGCAATTAGCTCTAAGCTGAGGCTCGAAGATGTAGTAAATTTTCTCTTTCCTGTATGTGTCATAATTTGTACTTGCTTGCACTGTTTGCTTGGATATAGGCGTGGCATCTTCAATTTGCAATCTAAAACTGTACAGCTCAAAGTTTCTGTTTCTACCAACTGTAATATCTCTGCTTGATGAAGTCCTGATATGTGCCTAACTGAACCATTGCTTAGGGCCTTTTTCTTTCAAAAAATAATTAAGTAGATGAATGAAGATCTTGAAGAAGTCTCTGGTCTTTCTGTCTCCTCTTATTACTTAAGATTTAAGAATCTAAGATTGCATGTTTAGAATCTGAATATGATGCCCTTGAAGACTATAATGTGATGCAGCTATCTGGACTTAGCTTTGTATTGGCAACTTTGAGGTTTTATTCAATATAAAGAATAATTTATTGGATCCATACCTTGCTTTAGATGTTGCAAAATGATACCAGTTTTAATTCCTCTTTTTGTCTATTTGTGGGAAGCCTACTTTGAACTTATTATAGTAATGAAAGGATCAGATGGTTTTTCATTTCTCAAATGTCCTATAAAAAGAATTTAGATCCAATAAAATAAGCGACAGACTAGAAGGGAAGATCTGCTTTGGTTGCACGGAGTTAAATGGTGATATGTAAGAAGGAATCATCTGCTTTGTCATCTCATGCTTAGAGTTAAGTGGTAGATTAAAACTGGTTGACTCTTCAAATGTTTGGGAATGCTGAAGGCTCTGCATCCTTTTGCGTGAACAAAAACAGGTAGCCTTTGATTGTACTTTTCCCCTTGTCTTCTGTTTATATAAATTGTGCAATAAGTCTGATTTTCCCAAGTGCTCTTATAGAGTTTAGCTAATTGTTTCCTTCACGAGAAACAAAAAGAAACCATACCTAAATATGGTCAATATATAAAAATACATTTGACCTGTTGGATGGATGTTTGTTATTACTCTTAAATGTAATATTAATTATTAATTGATGGTCAGGATTAGTGCCATAGCGACGATGGAATCTAAAACTCATAAATAACTTAGCGAATTATTATCGAGAGGCCACTAAGTATATAGTTTACGGTATCTCAAATGCAAACAATTGCGAGCACAAGTTTAAGATTTTTGAGACATAACACATACTAAATATTGTTTATATTCATCTTCCTCGCATATAAAATGGTGGAAGATTAAGAGAATAGTTGCATACCAAAAAAAGAAAAAAAAAATACTTACAGTAACAATTACACGAAGTCAATCATGATTAACACTTTCAGCTTTACTTTTCTGCTGTTTATGCTCTTTGGACTGTCTTCTGGAGGAAGAGTGAAACAACTTTTGGGTTACAGTCAGCATAGTGTTACTACTTTTGGTTCAGTTCGTGATAATATTGGCTTGTGTAAATTGAGAGTGGAGATATATGGATACAATTGCGAAGAGCACACTGTACTGTTCTACTTTTCATATTGTTTCTTGTGTGATTTTTAAATTTGTGAATGCTCTTCTTTGTTTATCCCTAGGTGACAACACAAGATGGTTATATTCTCAGTCTGCAAAGGATCCCCCAAGGTCGATCAGGCCAGACCACAGGTGACAGACCTCCAGTTTTGTTACAACATGGAGTTCTGATGGTAAGCATGAACCACACACAAAGATGAACAAGTTCTGTTTTCAGTTCTGTTAGCTGTCTTTCCATCCACGTTGCACAAGTTGGTGGTCGATGTGTATTTGGTTGATAATCACTTGCTTATATTTTGTATGGATTGGCAGGATGGGATGACCTGGCTCATCAATGCTCCTGACGAGTCCTTAGCTTATATCTTGGCAGATAATGGTTTTGATGTGTGGATCGCCAATGCTCGTGGAACCAGATATAGTAGGGGGCACACATCACTTAGTCCAAATGATGGGGTTCGGTCTTTTCCCTTGATCGGATATTTGTTTTGTACTTCATTAGATTAATTTTGTGGTTTTAATTTTTGATTTTTACGCTTCTAGGCATACTGGGATTGGACATGGGATCAATTGGTTGCAGATGAACTTCCTGCTATTTTCCAATATGTTCATGACCAGACTGGTCAGAAACTTCACTACGTTGGACATTCGCTGGTGAAGATTTTGACTACCTCTTTGTGATATCAGATAAATAGTTCTTTCTTGTGATGCGATTTTAATTTTAATATTACAGGGAACTTTGGTTGCTTTCGCTTCCTTTTCTCTACAAATGCTATTGGACAAGCTGAGATCAGCTGCATTACTAAGCCCCATTGCCTATTTGGGTCATGTATCATCACTACTTTGTCGAATCGCTGCTGAAGACCACATGGCTGAAGTAAACTGAATGTTATCTTTTTTACTAAATATGTGCATATCTTTTTGTAGAAAATTTAGCGACTTATCTGGTAAATTTCTGTCACAGGCCATGCTGGGGTTGGGCTACCCTGAGTTTGATCCGAAGGGGTGAGACATTACTTCCCCCCCCTTTCTGCTATCATACCAGAAAGTAGATGTTTCCCCTTTGCAGTCCTTTAATTCTGTCTTCTGAATCTTGACAACGTTTGCTCTTTTTTCCTTTAACAGGCGTGGTGTCGCCATACTTCTCAAAACTCTATGTAAGAAACCTAATGTCAATTGCTATGATTTGATGACCGTTTTCACAGGTACTGTATTTTTGCACCTCATCTCCTCTTATGACCTCATTTACTCGCGATTTGTTTTTCTTCGCCTGCTGGATGCTATTGGTAATTTACATTTGCTGACCTTTAGGCCCAAATTGTTGCCTCAATTCATCGACGGTTGAGCTCTTTCTTCAGAATGAACCTCAGTCAACATCTACGAAGAACGTAATTCACTTGTCGCAGAGTGAGTCTTCTGCTACTTGATTCACTTCGAGCAACTTTCTTTAAATAGATGAATAATCTGAAAATCGGAGCAGGATTATCACACTTGCTTATTGATCTGATAGTGCCACTCTTTTTTTTTTTTTTTTTTTTGCAGTGCTCAGAGGGAACACTATATCCATGTTTGATTATGGCAGCGACGATGAGAACATGAAGCACTATGGTCAGTCTACGCCACCTGCATACAACATGAAGAGCATCCCCACAGACCTTCCTCTCTACCTCGCATATGGTGGGCAGGATGCACTCTCCGACCCCAACGACGTGCAAGTCTTGCTTCAGGACCTCACAAACCATGAAGGAGATGGTATAGTTGTTCAGTATCGTGAAGACTACGCTCATGCTGATTATGTTATGGGAGTGAATGCAAAGCAAGTTGTCTATGATCCTATGATGGCCTTTTTCAAGCTTCACTAACTTCTTGATTTTGTTGCCACTATCAAATTGTCAGCAAGTAATTCGCTTGATTGTTTTGTCAAAACTATAATCACATAATAGAAAGTTCTTTTGACATTTCAGATTGCCAGAGCAAAACTCATTAATGTTTACATTTGTCTCCCTAAATTATTCACTGAAGAAACATAAACTCACAAGAAGAAGCACAAAAACTACAAAAACAACATAAGACCCTCTAAGTTCTTAAATATGGATGTTAAACTTGAGACTGAAGTGCCTTTGTGCTTGAATATAAGCAGCCATTATCGGGTCATTGTCTCCATCGCCACTCTTAGTGCATTTGCACTTGTTCGATGCCTGAAATAGATCGTCACAGCGAATTGGAGTAGGAGCCGAAACTAGGCCAGATCGATCGACTCCTCTTTCTCTTGTCAAAGACGAAGTGACTAATGTCTTCAACTTTCTGCAGTACTTCATTAGTTTCTTCTTCAAAGCATGTTCTTTGACACCCATGACTAGTTACTCTCAAGAAGGGTGTCTCTATTTGTCTTCACAAGAGAGTTGAAACTTGAAAGGGAAGGGGCATCACATGGACTATGTGAAGGCTAGATATAGCCAACTTTCATGTGCTTAGCATTGAGAGTTGGTTGGTTTAGCCTTGTTGTTTTGTTTGCTCATGAAAACCTTCTTGTTGCAGCCTTTGAAGGATTATGATGATGACATATGATATAGTAGCAGTTACCATTTATGGAAAAGTTATTTTGTTTTTGGAGATAGCACCACAAATAGAAAAGTTGGTGCAACAGTACTCAAAACCACCCAAAAAATGCCAAATTAAAACCTTAGAATATGTTTTTTTTTCTTTCTTTCTTTTTTTTTTTTTTAAACTTCAGCTAAAGATCGATTTTTTTTTTTTTTTTTTTTTTTTTGGGAACCCTCAACCCATGATTTTTTTTGAGAACCCTCAGCTAAAGACTTTTAGTTGTTAGGTTTATTTTGCTTCTTAGTTATTTTTAGAAATCATTTTCTTATGGCTTATTAAAAAAAGAAAACAGTTCTTAAGAAAACTGTTTTTTGAGTCTTAGTTTTTCAAGACATTCTTGAATCTTCTTAATCAATCTGTACCATTATCTTTTACGATTTTTAGTAGTTTTGAGAAACAACCAGAACTCATTTTTGTTTTGTGGTTAAAACCTTCTCACGTTGAATCCAATTAATTTAGACTAATCTTTTATAAGGTCTTCGAGAAAATAAACATTTATTAATTTTTTTTTTTTTTTTTTTAGTAATTGTCTCCAATATGAGTCGAATATGGGACATCACCCAACCTCGTATTTGAATAAGTGATGTCTCATCTTTCTCACTCGGGAGGCTTTGGAAAGTATCTATTAATGCTAGTTCCATTATTCTAACATTTTTAAAAGTACTATTATTTTAACACCCTTTGCTAAATAAACATTTTTTAATCACCCTACAACAGATAAAAAATTATCAAACACTTGAAAAAAAAAAAGATTTCAACTTCAATGCTAATGGAAAATCTAGATATATATTATTTTGTTCATATTTCTTGGTTTCCAATTGGTAAACAAAACCAACTATGTCGATTAATCCACGCTCGAGGAATGCCAAACCCCATACTTTCAATATTTCATATAAATTTACATATAAAGGCTACAATAACTCTTGGGCCCTTTGGAAAAAGAAAAACAGAAAAAACTCTAGGGCCCGGCCCGGCCCGTCGATCCATGAATCTGTCTGGCCAAGGCATACCATGTACACGTGTACAGCTCCCATTGGTGGACACACGTGTTCTCTGAATGGGTAATTACACTCGAATAACAAGCTTGATGTGTGAGTTTTTGAAGGAAAGAAGTTCCGATTGATTGAACAATCGAAGAATGTCGCCACAATCGCCGCTGTGGATCGCTCTCTTACTCTGCGTTTTCAGTCTCACCACCCGTGTTTCGGCGCTCTACGGTCCCTCATCTCCAGTTCTTCAACTCAGCCCATCAAATTTCAAGTCCAAGGTGTGTGTGTGCGCGCGCGCGCGCGATTCAATCCTGACTTACCTTTTTTGTTAATCAGCCTATTTGAGTCTTCCATGAACTTAATTGTGCAGTTTTTGCAGAATTTGATCGATTTATTTGGTACCCTTTAGAGGAAAAAACGAACTTGGTGTTGTCAAATCTAGTTCGCCCAGTTGAGGATTTTTGGTTTTGAATGTACCCATTAGAGAAAAAGAGAAATCTTTGAATTTCAAGCCAAATTTGATGTGCCCATAAGTTAGAATTGTTAGTTTTTTGAAATTGGTGTAGCCCTTTTGATAGAGGAAGCGACTTGTGTAAAATTCCCCCCGCACGCGCTTGCACGAGTCAGTGGATCCCACTAGCACCGATATTATTTCCAGCTTAATCACCTTTAACTCTTGGCGTGGGGTTTTAACTCAAAATGCCTTTGTACTATTAGGGGAAGATAATCACTTATGTACTTTGTTGGATCGTATAACCCCACATCAATATTATAATAAGAGTTGGTGTAGTATACGAGTAGAGTAGATTGGGCCTTAGCACAAGCCAATTTGTTTTGTGCAAGATGGGCTCCAACCCCATTTATATGTCCACGTGTGCGTGTGTGGTCCAACACTCTCCATGCCCATTGATTTCTGAAACTTTCATTTCTAGTGTTTGGATTTTCATGTTTGAGTGCTTGTTTGTGCTGATTCTAGATCTGTGGTTTCATGATTTCTTCGTTGTTTAATCTCTTTTGTGAGTTTTCCACCGGCACCAGTTGTTTTAGTTCGTTGCATCTATTAACTGAGAATGGCTAGTGTTTTTTGCATATCTAAGGTCAACAATGACACCAAGTTGTGCTACATATATAGAAATGTACCATGTGAGAATGGTTTCTATGATGACTCATGACGCCAATGAGACAATTATTACTTTCCGTCTTGTGATTGTCAAAGAAGCTAAGCTACCAATTTGTTTGCTTTACTTTACGGTTGAAGTTTATGACTCAAAATTGGTAGGGAAATTATTAATTTGTACTTCGGCATGATGACAGGTTTTGAATTCAAATGGTGTGGTTCTGGTTGAGTTTTTTGCACCTTGGTGTGGTCATTGTCAAGCTTTGACTCCAGTATGGGAAAAGGCAGCAACTGTCTTGAAAGGTGTTGCTACCATAGCAGCTCTGGATGCGGATGCGCATAAGTCACTTGCTCAGGTAGGAAAGCAAAACTTTGATTGTTCGTTCGGAAGTTATATATTATTACCCTCTGGTAATACAAAAAAGTAAAAGGAAAAGAGATGCTCTATCCGGATTTATTTGATTACTATATAACACTGAGTGGGTGCTAGGCTTTTGTTTCATTTTTCATATGCATGAGAAGCTTAGTAATATGGACTAATATGTCCAAGCATTGAGCTAATTCCCAGGTAATTTACTATTTTGACATAGTTCTTAGTGCTCTGTCAAATGGTGTTTTCAGGAATATGGAATTCGAGGATTTCCAACAATAAAGGTGTTTGCCCCTGGAAAGCCTCCAGTTGACTATCAAGGAGCAAGAGATGTCAAACCTATCGCTGAATTTGCATTCCAGCAGGTTCGTGGATGCTGGTACATGACTAGAAGCTTGATATATATATATATTTATATGTGCATGTGTATTTTCTTTTTTTCTTTTGGGTTTGATGCATGTGTGTCTTCATTTCTTAGTTTCAATCTTTTTTCCCTATGCTGCTACCTTTATTTAATTGAGGATTGTCTGAGACATTCTTTTGTAATTATTTTCATTTTAGTTGTACCTCAACTAGGTCCATTAAAGATCTTTGCAAATCCCTTTTTTTTTTTTCCAAGGAGAAATGATTCCACACCACTTTTGTTGATACCATGGAGGAAGTGCCTTATAGCTAGTCATGATTTAGGTCATTGGTGCACGAGTCACATTTACCTTTGCATGAAGTGAACATAGAGCATATCACCGCCCGACATACATTTGGATATGGTTGTCTTCTCTTTGTTGTTGGCTTTGCATAAATCTTTAACCCAAGCTTACATATTGTTTTTTTTCCTCTTTTGTCTGACGTAATGGAAACTAGAGTCGTGGAATTGCAATTTTAAATTCTTTAATAATGCCAGGTTAAGGCGCTTTTGAAGGATAGATTGAACGGGAAGACTACTGGAGGGTCAACTGAAAAAAATGAACCAAGTGCATCTGTGGAACTGAACTCTAAAAACTTTGACGAACTTGTTGTTAAAAGCAAAGATCTCTGGATTGTTGAGTTCTTTGCTCCCTGGTAAGTATTACTGAATGAAAACCTTTCTACTTGCTTGGTTGAATTTGTTATGCGACATATTTTCAATTTTAATCTGACCAAATCTTCCTGTGATTTTTTAACACATATATAATCTATCTGCATTCACCTGTCATTAATTCCATGGTTTTTTTTATCGTTTTCTAGGTGTGGACATTGTAAAAAGTTGGCACCTGAATGGAAGAAAGCTGCAAAGAATCTGCAAGGAAAGGTGAAGCTTGGGCATGTTGATTGTGATGCCGAGAAGGTAAGAAGTTGGGATATTTACATTGCTACCTATTTGCTCTTCTTTTTTTTTTTTTTTTTTTTTTTGCAATATACTGTCACCAATTAACCATGGCACATTGCAACTTTGTTTCTAGTCAGTAGCCACTGTGTAAGTTCTTTTGATCGAATCTAGTTTTGGCTGCTGCGCTCACATTATGGTCTGTAATATGCATGAGTTTTTAGGATATTATTGTTTGAACCTTCTGGATTGTTTCTGCATTTGTTAGGAAGTGATACAAGCCTACTAGGATCTCTTGGTGGGCAAAACTATATATATCATACGCATTATTTTCAAAAAAAAAAAAAACATTGGATTATAAACTACTAATGCAAATCAATTTTATATTGTATTCCTCTTACTTAACGTTTGGCCCTTCTTGTGTGAGGTTGGGTCCGCCCCTGTATACAAGTGAAATTTATGCTTGAAGTTATTTGTGGAATTTTGACATTTATGCTCACACAATTTGTTTGCCCGAACCTTGTAATTCTTCATTCTCCAAAAACCATTTGGTATATAGTCTTACGTCAGTGTTTTCTTACTTTTCTCAAGGTGAGACTCTGTAGTAAGCATATATTCAACTCCTTTTTTATATAAGTTATTTATCTGGTCCTGCATCATATCTTCTACTGTACCTGCTCAAGCCTACTTAGATGCTTGGATCCTTACCATCTGAAGTCATCCAGACTTGTTTCTGCTTTGTTGCCTTCTCGTATTGTTTTTTGTGTCCGAGTATCTGAGTTGGTTTAAATGGCTAATCATATTAATTTTGCAACATGAACAAATCAGCTGCTATATATAACAACGCTTCTTCTTTCTTTACCATCCTCAAAAAGGCATTCCTGTTTTTAACCAAGAGATGCTGCTTTAAGTATTAATCTGTCATTGTGGCTTGCCCTTGAATATGCACTTTCTGCAGTACAATATCTAAAACAATTATCGACAGTCTCTCATGAGCAGGTTCAATGTGCAAGGATTTCCCACAATCTTGGTTTTTGGTGCTGATAAAGACAGTCCGTCTCCTTATGAGGGCGTGAGAGCCGCATCAGCTATCGAGTCATTTGCTATCGAGCAACTGGAGAGTAATGTTTCTCCTCCAGAAGTGATCGAGCTAACTGGCCCAGTAAGTTTTTTTCTCTTTGTTTCTCAAACTCAATTGCCTCATCTGTTAACTCAAGCCCGTTGGCAATTATTTAATGTAGGAAGTGATGGAAGAGAAATGTGGTTCGGCTGCCATCTGTTTTGTGGCTTTCCTCCCTGATATCTTGGATTCTGGAGCAGAGGGAAGGAAGAAATACCTCGAGCTTTTGTTATCTGTTGCTGAAAAGTTCGAAAGAAGTCCACACAGGCATGTATTCAACTTTTACTCTCTCCAGTGTTATTTTCTGCTTTGTTGTAAGTTTCACACGCATGCGCCTACTAGGTCATTTCTTCGCAATTAGTCTTTGACGTGAACAATTTTAGTTTTGGTTAAATAATCAATTCAGTAATACATTGCTTTGAAGACATTCATATTTTTTTCAGAATCTTTGATGAAATAATATCAATTCTCTCTGAATTGTTCAACAAGGCTGCAGAAGTTAACAAAATAAATAGGTAAAGAGGGAAAAAAAAAAAGCTTGCGCGCACAACAAAACTTGTCCCCAATGTCTTCGATGGGAATTATATGTGTATATCTCATTGTTTTTCTTTGTAACATTTATGACACATACTTTAGAAATGCATCTTTTTTAGCTATCGAGCGCTAACAGCATGATTGCACGTTGTCTATATATGAAGATCATATTATCTGAAAAATAATATAGAAATGGTTGTTTGCTTTCTTGACATAATTTCGATATGTCAGTGAAACTGAAAGTTCTTTGACTAAACTTAGTAATTTAACGTTAAGAATCAAATGGTACTTTACATCTTCTGAAAGACGATATTGGAACTTCTACTGCAGCTATGTATGGACAGCTTCTGGTAAGCAGCCAGATCTTGAGAAGAAAGTCGGTGTTGGCGGTTATGGCTACCCTGCTTTGGTTGCTTTGAATGTGAAGAAAGGTGCTTATGCTCCTCTAAAGAGTGCTTTCGAGCTCGAACACATCATGTGAGTTTCTAAAAAATTCTTTATTATTGGATTTGTTTGTCACAAACTAGAAGTAGAATTAACTGTATCTAAATAAACTGGTTTCCAGAGAATTTGTTAAAGAGGCCGGGCGCGGAGGGAAGGGCAATCTACCATTGGATAGTGCTCCAGCGATCGTTCAAACAGAACCTTGGGATGGAAAAGATGGGCAAATCCTTGAAGAGGATGAATTCTCCCTCGAAGAGCTCATGGGAGGAGATGACACTCCAAGCAAAGATGAACTATGATCAATATGTATTGGATGAAACTGAAGTCGCGACGACTTGAAGGATTTTTGTTTTCTTTAGTTATGGCAGGAAAGAAGACTACTGATGTGGATGTTATTAAATCCATGATTGGTATTCGCCTATTCGGAGTTCCCCATTTGTTCTAAAACCTTCTGGGTTCAAGTAACCCACTTTAAATCATCCATTTTAATTAGTGTTTGAGCTCATAATTAACCCACTTAAAATCAACCATTTCAATTGAGTAGAAACTATACAATTTGTGATCGCTTTTCAAATTTATATGGCAGACCAGACATTAAATGTCGCTAATTTATTTTCTTTACAATAAATTTACTTGGACTTATGAGTTCGGATTTATAAGAAGGTTTTTAAATTTTTTACAAATATTTAAGGGGTATCAAAAAATTTTTATTAAGTGATTGTGTTTGCTACATTAATTGCTTGATGATGACTTAATTTGAAATAAAAAAAAGCATTTGAGTCCGGACCTATAAGTTTAAATAACACTTAGGGATGCAAGTGGGGTGTGAAATCTCTATTACTTATGGGGATCCACCTTGATGGGGCAGGGATCCTCCGTCAACTAGTCCCCACGGGGCCGCAGACTGGAGGAATTTCATCCCCACCATCAGGAGCGAGGCGGGGGTGGTATTACCCCTCCTACACCATGGAGAATCCCTATGAGGATTTCTATTCCACCCAGTGGGATTTCCTATATGGATTCTGAATTCTATGTGAGAATTGCATCAAAACCATAAAATTTTATATTTATCTTTTTTGTATGGTGAATGTTTCATATAAAATTTGAAAATCGACTTATAATTGCTAAGAAAAAAGTTTTTAATGATTTTAATTTCGGATGTATAATGTATTTGATATTTTTTTTAGATATTATGTGAAAAAGTGATGGGAGTGGGGAATCCCCGTAGGGGTGGGGATCCTCGCTGATGGGGGATCCTCGCTGATAGGGTCAAAACTTTTCCAAAGAAGAATTTCAAGAGGAATTTCGAGCGGGGAATCCTTGCCTCGCCATAAGTGGGGATGAGGATGGGGATTGCATTCTCCGCCTCAAACTCGCCCACACCTGCATCCCTAATTAATAGCACTACCTTTTGTTTTATTTCGTGGTGAGCTAAAGTTGAGAAAATTACAACCGTACAGCTGATTTTGTTTTAAATTCGCAAAATACAATAGGTTAACTTTTTACTTGTTAATTTGGGTATTCTGGCTTTTGAGAAGGTGTCATTCGGATGGATTAACAAAGATTATGCATTCGAAGAAAGCGCAATTCTTGTGTGGCGTTGACGGGGTCATGACATGGACACGAATAGCGCATTTTCCGAATGCGTTATTAGTGTATTGCTTGCCTGATGACAAGGCGATGACATGGACATCAATAACACATTTTCAGAATGCGCTATTCATGAATTGGTTGTTTGATGACGTGGTGATGACGTGAATACGAATAACGCATATTCCAAATGCGCAATTAGTGTATTGATTGATTGATGACGGGGCGATGAAATGGACATGAATAGCGCATTTTTCGGGGGCGATGACATGGACACAAATAGCGCATTTTTCGAATGCACAATTCGTGTATTGCTTGCCTGCTGGACGGGGCGACGTGGAGTTAGGAGAGGGAGATGAGTGATGGCAAGCTTTCTTAATTGAGTTATTTTTTTTTTTTTTTGTAGTTTTTTAGTTTTAATTGAGTAGGGTTCACAGAGAGAGGGAGAGTTGGGTCTGAGTGATAGGAGTGGGAGAGTTTGGACTGTGTGATAGAGGTTGTTGAGTTTGGTTAGAGAAAAAAAAAAAATGGAGAGTTAGACTTGAGAGAGTTGAGGCAGGGAGGTGGTGTAAATGGTGAGTTTCTTTTTTTATTTTTTTAAAGTAATGTTTATTTTTGTTTTCCTTTTATTTAATTTTGAACAACATAAACTAACTATTTTTTTATTTAAATAATGCTGAGTACTTGACAATAATTGAAAATGTCTTTTTTATTTTTATTTTATAGGGAAATTTGAGCAGTACCGATCACTAAATACTATTTTTGGTAAGTTTTTAAGTTATTTCTATTTTGTATTCCAACTATTTCTTAGGTATTTAATTTATTTTTTTCGGTTTTATAATTATTTTCTCAAGCATTTAATTTTACTTTTCTGATTTTATAATAATTATTTTTTGTTTTGATTATAATTTTGTTTTTTCTAATATAATTAGTCAGATTTTATTTTATTTATAATTTTTAAGATTATGGCACACTTTTATACAAATACAATTAAAAAAAAATAGATTAAGGTTCACAGATCTAAAGCACATACACCAAGGTGCGTTTCAGCATTGCTTGGGTCAATGTACGTGTAGTATTTTCACGTTGGGGGTAAGGTTTGTACGGTTAGGGGTAGGGGTTGCATGAATTTTCAATTGCATGAATCACTCATTTTGAAAAGAAGTTAACCATGTGTGTCGACATGTCATGATCTAGTCAAATTGAGAATTTTTTTTTTTTTTGGATCTAGTAAAAAACCATCAATACTCACAAGTTTGTGAAGTTTCAATACTCAAGTAGCAAGTATACAATCTCATGATTTCTCATTAAGCTCAGGAATTCACAAGTAAGCATAAATCAAACTCATCTTTGATAGACTTTAGCACTTCAAGAGTCTATGACTTTCACATAGTTGGAATGAAAACTTGACTTAATTAGCTCCTTGCACTCGAGCTAAATATTTTATTTGAAGAGTTTTAGTTTACTTCTGCCTTCTTTTCTCTTCTTTTCATTTTTATTTAATAGTCTCTGCTTCTTTTCCTATGGACTTTATTCTTCCTCATTTTTTCCAACTATCAAGTTAACTCCAACTTTTACTATACAATGCATATTTCTTCCCCTTTTTGCGCTAAGTCTAATTTGCATTTTATTTGCAAGTAAGATTCATACTTATTATAGAATTCTTAGAGATCTAGCTTTTTCCACAAGAAGTGTTCTCATTTCTTACTTTTGTTTCAAGTTCAAGGTCATCCCTAACTCTAAGTTTCTAATCACGAAATCGCACCATTATTTACTACATTTCATTGTTTATTTTTAAAAATTTTAAATATTCTCTTGAGTTTCATATCAACAAAATACTTAAAACTTATTCATCCACAATTAAAGGCATAAACATGTAAATGAACTACTTATTCATTACATATTACTAAATATAACATAATCTATACTAAAAAATTTCATATGGTAAGAAAATAAAAAAATTTATACACTACCATGCTTTCCTCCTTAACTGCTTCAAATTAAAATTTAAACGATCATACCTAAAGTGTTTATCCTTATTTCTCAGCCTATCTTACCATTTCTCATAGTGTGGTGTAATGTCGATGGCCCCCAAACTTAAACCATACCTTGTCTTCAAAATTTAAAAGTAAGCCTAAAAAATGAAGCCACTAAAACACACAAACATTAACATTAAAACAAAACAAAACAAAAAAACATTAACATTAACATTAAAATAAATAAATAAAATAAACATTAACGTATGTAATAACACAAGTTATAATAAACAAAACAAAACATTAACATTAAAATAAATAAATAGTTAACAAAATATCCATAATGTTAAAAATTAAATGGTATTAAAGTCACTCTAAACTCTCCAGCTCTAAAAGATTCCTATTACACTAGCTTAAGGATTGTGCATCATCATAATCATCATTTGCATCATCCGCTCCAGCTTGGGATGGGTCAGTGGATCTACTGTTCTGCTCTGCACCAAATCCGGATCAAACACGCATGTTGGTGCTGCAAGAAAGCTGAATGACCTATTAGTAGGTTTCAATCGTCTGCTCCTCTCATATCTAGCTAGGACTTTATGATGATGAACAAATGACATGAAATTTCACTACCCGTTCCGTCTGTGTTGCTCTCTCCTTTCCATATCCTACTTATATCTTAGCATGGCTGCTTGTAATTACGCCCTATTCTCATGGTACTGTTTCCTCATCTCTGTCATCCATAGTCTCTGTTATCGTGGAGTCAAATCCTCAGGTGGTGGTATGGGTGCTTGTGGTGGAGGAGGTGGTGGAAAGACTTCAGGACCATCCAAGTCCCCCGCTCTCCAATCTTTGGGTCTACAAACTTGTTTCCCTCAACAAATCCTTACTGTTGTTGCTCCTCCTTTCCTCCATTCTCCTCATCTTCTAGTTTTTGGCTAGTTCTACTGATGTTGCTTCTGGCTGCTGATCTTTTTGCCTATTGGGCAACAACTCGACTTTACGTCTAGCTCCCTCGGCTCTCCTTCTCTCCCTCCTCGGAGTCTTGGTAACCAGGTGACGATTTCTACATGAGCATGAAAGCTTTATCCATGGTTGGTTGGACATCGATATCTAATTCTTCATCATCTCTCATTCTCACTTTGACCCTTAAACATATATGAGTAATCAAAATATGTAATAACAATTTGTCGTCCCTTTTTGATATGATGGACTCCCTCAGACTGGTGTGTATGATCTCCCCGATGTTGATTTCCCCGAACTGTGTAATCTAATAAATACAAGCCACTTTCAGCTTGTTGATCTCACCTTGCTGAGAAGTGGGGTATATCGATGCAACAAGAAAATGTTGCCACATTTGATATACCTTTCTAATGCTCCCCTTCTTAATGTGCTTCGACACATTCTTAACTCCCATCACCCATCCTTGTTGTCCTGAGACAACAATGCATTTTCTATGGCTCTAATTGGGTATAGATTATAAGGTTTCTCATATAATCTAGCCGAGAAACTCATTGCGGACTCATACTAGCTTAATTCTTCCAACCTATAGAAATTATTGATCTCACATCTATTAAAGGAAACTAGAACCTTTCTCACCTTCACTAGCTCATCCTTAGCCGTGAACTTTGCATTAGCATAGAATTCAAAAACTATCCCACTTACTCCTTTAACTTCATTCTTCCTATAGTCTTGAGTGAGTTGCTCCCAATTTCGGTGCCTAATAAAATTGTTCACTTTTTATTGTATTTGGCCGACAAATTAATTCCTCTTTCGTAAATGAACTCTCTACGTAAAATTTTCTTGTATATGTCCTTAGCCTCTTTACAAATGAAATATTTGGATTTAAAAGGTCTAGGCTCTTCATCATTGGGGTTCCTAGAGGTAGATGACTCAAAGTCATTTTCTATCGGTTGGCTAACTTGTTTCCTTGTTCTTGCCATTTTCTTCAAATTCAAGCAACTAACAAAAATGCAACGCAATTAAGTCTTCAAATCACCTAAAAACCAAAATTTATATAACATGGATCATGCATATGCCAAATAATTTCAAAGATGTCAACTAAGTCTCCATAGGTAATATTAATGATCTCATTCACACAATCTTGCAAAACCTATCCTATAACCTCAAATCCACAATTTCATAGTATCATCAAAAGTTTCAAAATCAAATGCATAACTAGATGAAATTGTAAATGTACATAAATGCCAGATTAATTTCCAGTGCAGATCACTCCTCCAAGTCTTTTTCAATCCAAGTCCTCTAACTTTTCTCACCAACTAGAACCCTAGGTTTCCTTGGAATCAATTTCCAAAAATCTAAGCCCTATCTCTTCCACTTGTGCAAATCTACAATGTGTTTGTATCTTCACTCTAAATTACTAGGAACTCCAAGACTCATTTGAAAATGATCAGACTTTAGCTCTAGAGGGGTGTATGTTTGGGTTTTTGGTAGGGTAAGTGCAAGTGTGGAGAATGGTATGAAAATAGGCTTAAAACTCTTATTTCGACCTTGGCACCGTCACTGTGTCAACAACGCGGTGCATCAATTTTTAATTTGGTGCTTGCTACCACCTTAAAGCTGTGGCCTATTCCCATGATGTCGTGGGTGATACCTATGGCGCCGACTCATCTGCCCACATTTTCGCGTATGATTTTTCTTTAATTCTTTTCCAGCGCTTCTCCGACTTTGTGTACAACTCACACAAGGTGTCGTGATCTCATAAAATCCATGAAAATATAAAAAATTATAAATATTTCCTTTTGATTCGCCCATGCACCTTACCTTCACCGCTTTGAACTTCTTTGCCTCCTTTTCACTTTTTAATGAGTTCGCGAGACATTTCCATTCCGATGAATCATCACTCGGTGAATGGTCTTTCCTGTACATTCGACACAAATTCTTGAAAGTTAGAACTAAAACTTGTTAATTGTAATTCTTAAACTAAATAATTAACTACTAATTAAAACTCAAAACTTAACATTTAAGGCCTTGGCTGCCTCCCAATAGTGCTTAATTTGACTTCATTAGCCCGACGTATGCATCACGCGACTCTTGAATAAGCACCGTGATGCACCGAGGTTACTTCAATAATGTATCCTCGCGAAGTTCCTCATATCCTATAATCTTTTCTAGCATGTTATCTCATCCTTCATAAACTTCGTGTAATTTGGCACACTTTGCCATATCTTTTCAAAATGGATCTTCTTTGTAATCTTCTCATGTGTTTCCATAAAGATTCTAGTTTTCTCACCATTCTATTGATCTTGCAATTCTTGGTTAAATGATGTAAATGATACTACAAAATTGATTTTCCTTGCACAAACTCCGTACTATGTGATTCAAGTTTTCCTTTCTTTCATTACTCATTATTGTTTCAAACTTCTCTAGATCAACATCACTATCATGTTGTCTAATATTTTCGATACGAATCTCCTCTCTAACATGGGAAAGTGAGTCGTCCGGCCCCGAAGCATCAATAATGTCGTAATCCTCTTGATTGGGCTTCTCCAATTCTTCATATGCTTCATGTCATGCTTCCTCAGTTGTTAACAACTCCTCGACTTGGTTCTTCTTAGATTCAACCACAACCTCATATCTTGAATTTACAAATTTTGCAATTTTTCTAAATTCTTCTCCATATTCAAGAAAGCTTTTCTCATCTTATTCCTTATTCATGTTAAATGATTGCGCAAATATCTCTAATCTTTCATCATATTTCTTTAGATCATGCTCTCTACTCAACCATTCTTCTTACTAATTGCTTTAAAGATGTAAGAAATGGTTGTTCATCAATCTTTTGATCTTTTCATGATTGCCATTTGTCGTGAGAACTCCATGATGATTGATATCATTTTGTATGTAGGAGTTGTAGAAGCTTTGATAGTTATGCCATGATTCATTCTCTTGTGTATAGTTGTAGTGCTCTTAAATTCTCATAAATCTTGTAAATCTATATGAGTTGTAATATGGTTGTTGATATCCCGTCTATGCCAAACCACTCGCGATTGGTTGTGCTTGGTATGTGGCATTGTCTCGAACATATTCACTTTGATAAAGCAACCTAGAGATTCGATCAAGAATCTTACTCTTAGACTTCTTAACATGATAGTTATATATTCTTTACCTCCTTAAAACACCAAAGACAAAAGAAAGTAGATCAAGTGCAATCGGGTCAATCAAATTAAAACTAAAAATAAAAATTACAGAAAACTAAAACTTAGCAACTATTCAAACTAAATAAGTAATATTAATGGCTACCTATACCCGACAACGACGCCAAAAACTTGATGCGTGTTGCAAGTATAACAACTAGCTTGTAGTAATGGTGCAATTAATATACATTGATCACATATATCGTCTTTAAGGAAAGGTTTTGCACTAGTTGTATATTACCTACTTAACTTGAATTATTGCTAAGAGATTCTCTTTTGATTGATTTTATATCTAAACTAAATTATTCTAACAAATCACTTTAAACTTTAGTTGAACTCTTATATTAAGGATATCTTAGTTCATAACTTTACATAGGTAATTTAATACTATGTTTTATATTCATGTGTACATCTCAACATTTTTGTGCATTGCCTTATTAGAATAGACAAACTTCCTTCAAATCCACTTCAACCCACAATCATGACGGAGAAGTTCTAATGTGTAAACTAGAACTCCATCTATCGATGTGAATAATGTAAGTTCCACATTGCTTTAAGTCTCAAATCATTGTACTCATAACTAACTAAGTTTACTATCCGCAACTCCCTAATCAACAACTATCTCTCAATGTTGGGTATTTATGGTTGTGATGAGTCAATAATTATACATATTTTATAATGTGATATAAGTTAATTTTTGGAATAAATAATGATATTACACTTGGTATTTTCTTATTTTGTGATTTTAGGTTTTAAATAGGAAAATGAAGAATGGAAGAAAATAGAAGAAAAAAAAATAGTCAACTGAAAAACTACACCAACAATTTGAAATAACAGTAGGAATCACCATATAAATCGGCAGCAGTAGAAGGTCGACGAATCCATAGCGAATTAGAGAATGAATAATGAATCTCTAACTGAATCGGTGGAGAACATAAAGCTAAACTCAGTGATTTATTCATCAATTTGTGCATAAGTGAGGAATCGCTGACAAATCGTTGAGGTCGGTGATGGTTTGTTTAAATTAATATAAGAATTTGTATTTATCTAGGGGAACTATATAGAGGAACAAAGTGCTTCGAAATAACTCTCTCAATTACTCTTTAACTATTCTTTAATTTTTCTTTTTTCTTTTATTGAGTTATATATATGTGAAGCAACATTGAAGCATTGATTTAAAGATATTTATTTACTTAATTACGTCTTTTAATTACCTTTTAGTATTTGTTTATTTGCGTAATATGTGAGTAGTCTATCAATCTAAACAAACTTAAGCATGTAATATACTTTGGATTGTTATGTAGTTATACATATGAAATCACATACTTGATGCTTTAAATTGATTCATACACGTCAATAATAGATAAAACAAGTTGTTTTTGCGAATTACAACTAGTAATTCTCTATGTTGAGTACATAGTGGCCAATGTGTGCCTTAATATAGAGTATACAATTATATGTCTATAGTTATTGACAACAATTATAAAAATAGTAACTAGGATTATTCTATAGGCATTTCTTAAGTGGATGTCTTAGGTGATTATTTTCTAAGTTGTTTATCATGCAGCTTCGGTCATATTGGCTTAGATTAGACATGATTTTCATTGAACTTAATACTATCGTATTTTTATAGTGTTGTGTTTTTTCCAATTGGTGGACTTACAAAAATAAGAATGTGGCTTTTCATTGAATTTAGGAAAATGGGTGGTAGGCTAAAGGCTATCAACCTATTAAGAATTAGGATTTAATTAATGATTCTAAGATTTCATATAAAATAATTATAGCTATATTATGAAGTAATGTTATGTTTTGGAGGTTGAAAACAATCTGAGTATATTATGATGTTTAGTGGGGATTTGTTTAGATACTTGGTAGATATTTTATTTAAGTTTATTTATCAATTATTTATTTATTAGTTTGAGTATATTAAGTTAGTTTGTTTAATTTAATTTGTTTAAAGTTTAGTTATTTTAATTAATTATTAAGTTTATTCACAAATTGTTTAGTGTTTATTTTCCTGTTTAATTAAAGTAATTAAATTAAAATAAGTTAAATGCGATACAACTTTAGGGTAGCTTAAATTCTTAAGAGATTTGAAAAACTCCTGTGGATACGATATCTCATTTACCACTACTACAAGTTAATAGTAAGATACGAAAAATTATTGTGCACGCTCGACACGTGTCAATTTTTGGCACTGTTGCCGAGGATTTTAAAAATAATATCTTAGAAATCTTCTTGTTGAAAGCCACATGAAATGGCTGAAAACAAGGAAGAATTCATTTTAGGCAATCTAATAGGAATGTCATGACTTATGAACCTATGTGCATAACTTTTACAATAGAATTTCCAAAATTCGAATTGGACTTCGAACTCATAAATTATGCACATTGATTTTATGGTGAAGATAATGAAAATACTCAAAGATCTCTTAGAGAGTTCGTACATAAAGTAAGCATGTTAAAACCTAAACATATAGAAATAGATTATGTTAATTTAAAAGCTTTTCCTTCCGTATTGAAAGGCCAAGTTTTAGATTGGTTATTTTACATTCCTCAAAATTCCATAACCAATTTGATCATAGATGCTACAAGTCTTTCTTGACCAATATGTCCCAACAAGATAAATTAGTTTATATAGAAAGAAAATTAGTAATTCCAAGATGGAAATTGAAGAAACTTTTGATGAGTTTTAGGATAGGGATAAAAGATTGATCTCATTATATCCAATACATAGATTTTCAGACAAAACTTTAATACAATATTTTTATAAAGGATTAAATCACTTAGAACAAAGATTCATGACGGTATGTGTGGAGGTCTTTACTTGATAAAATACTAACTCTAGTAAGATAAGTCATAAATACAATGACTAAACAATCAAAGCAATATGATGAGAAGAGTGAACCATCCAAAGATAATCTAAGTGACATGAATAAGACATAAAAAACCAGATGATAAGATAGACGATCTAAAAGCTGTGGTTGAATTATTACTATAAGATAAATCAAGCACAATAAAATCTTGCAATGAATTAAACCATTCTAATGATGAATATCCTTTGAAATGACAAATCATAATAGAAGAAGTTAATGTTATAATGAACCAATATGATAAGTTTGTTGATCCTAATTACAACTTTAATAGTTATGCAAATTACCTTCAACCAAATATAGGCAATAATATTAACAATCAGGGTTATCAAAAGTATAAATGTCGAATAACTTCGAAAGAGAACAATATCAAATAATTCAAATATTACAAAATGATATTACCGAAGTTAAAAACCAATTGAGTCAAATGAAAACACATATGAGTGAATTTGTAAATCAAAGGAAATTTCCATTTCAACACTATCCTAATATATATGAAAAAGCACCAACCATAACATTAAAAAGTGGTAAGCAGATGGATGAACCTAAAATGCCAGATCAATTAGTTCCTAGAAATGAAATAGAAGTAGAATTAGAATAAGAGATTGAAGTAACAAGTAACAAAACTCTTAACGAAAAGGGTAATAAACCTAATTAAGATATATCCATTAATATAGAACCACCATTCTCTTACTATTTGGAATATAACATAAATGCTAAGAAACTATAGGAAGAAAAATAAATATATAATACATTAAAGAAAGTAGTAGTTAATATACCTTTTTTTGAAGTCATTCAAAATATACCTAAGTATCATAAATTTATAAAAGATTTATGCACTAATAAAATTAAGGCTAATGAAAAGGTGAGTCTAGGAGAGCACATATCAACATTAATCCAAAAAAAGTTACCTCCTAAATGTTCTGATCTTAGAATGTTTTTTCATTCCAAGTACGATTGAGAACATAGGAATTTCTAAAACATTGTATGATTTGAGAGACTCCATAAATATTAAGCCTTTATCTATCTATTTACAAATTAAATGACAGACGTACATTTAGAAAAAATTGGTATAGTCGTACAACTAGCTGATAGATCTATTGTCAAACTAGCGGTTACTTGAAGATGTACTAGTCAAAATTAATGATTTAATCTTCCCAGTAGATTTCTATGTCTTAGATACGAAAAAAGATAACTTCTCTAATAGAACTTCTCTAATCTTAGGAAGACCATTTTTGAAAACAACAAAAGCAAAGATCAATGTTTCAAATGGAACATTAACAATGCAAGTAGACAATGATGCAGTAAATTTTGATATGTACGATGAAAAGAAATACCCAATGGATGTTTCTTTCATATGCACATTAAATGGGATAGATCAATTAATAGACAAATCCTTGAGAAAAGATAAAATAGATATATTAGAACATACAATCAAAGATTTAGAAGAAGATGAGGATAGACATGAGGAAGCAAAAGAGATAATAAGTATTCTAGAATCATATAATGAACTACCATAACTTACTTATTACCTTGACTTATCTATATCTCATTTAAAACTTCTATCCTCTATAGTTAAAGCCCCTAAATCGGATCTAAAAACTTTACAAGACCATTTGAAATATGTTTATTTAGGGGATTATGATAAATTGCTAGTAATAATTTCTAACAAATTAACTAATCCAGAAGAAAATAAGCTAATAAATGTATTGAAAGAATTTAAAAGAGCAATAGGATGGACCATAACTGCTATCAAAGGAATAAGTCCAACTACGTGTATGCATAGGATAAACCTAGAAAGTGATATTAAAGCTTATAGACAACCTCAACGTAGATTAAACCCACTTATGATGGACATAGTAAAAGCTGAAATATTACAACTATTAGATGCATGAATGATATTTCAAATAGGCGATAGCAATTTGGTAAGCCTAGTCCAAGTAGTCTTTAAAAAAACAGGAATTACAGTAATAACAAATGAACATGGAGAATTAGTACTAACTAGAATCCAAAACGGTTGAAGGGTATATACAGATAATAGAAAACTAAATGCCTCAACCGGGAAAAAACCACTTTCTACTCCCGTTTATAGACCAGATGTTAGAAAGATTAGCTGGAAAAACCTATTGTTGTTGCATGTATGGTTATTCATGATTTCACCAAATACTTGTAGCCCCATAAGATAAGGTGAAAACTACTTTTGCTTGCCCTTTGGTATGTTTGCTTATAGACGTATGTCTTTTGATTTATTTAATGCACTTGCAACGTTTCAAAGATGTATGGTTAGTATTTTCTCTAATTATGTGGAAAATCTCAGTGAAGTTTGTATGGATGATTTCACCATTTATGGTAATTCTTTTGATGAATGTTTAGTTAATTTAACTAAAGTACTTAAAAGATGCATATAAAAGAAATAAGTAAACTATGAAAAATGTTATTTCATGGTAGACCAAGGATTAATATTAGGACATATAGTGTCACATAAAGGAATAGAGGTAGACTTTACAAAAATCTAAGTAATCAAAACATTACCTTACTCCACCACAGGTAAAGTGATACGTTTATTTCTTGAACATGCAAGATTCTATAGAAGATTTGTCAAATATTTCTCAAAAATTACACAACCATTATGCGAACTTTTATAAAAAGATGTTCCTTTTGGATTTACAAGTGAATGCAAGATAGCATTTGATAAATTAAAATATTATTTAACAACTACACATGTGATTAAATCACCAGATTGGTCTTAGCCTATCGAAATTATGTGTGATGCAAGTAATGATGCAGTCATAGTTGTTTAGGTCAAAAAGTAGGGAAATAATCTCATGTTATATATTATGCCTCCAAGACATTATATACAACTTAACAAAATTACACCGCTACTATGACGACCCCTCTCCTAATCTAGAGCACCGCCCGGCCTAATCCCGTAATTAAGCCCTAATCATATCCATGCAGGACTCTACTATGTATTAGTCAGCCTTTACAACCTAAATGCCTCTTTTCTCGTATTCAGGATAAGTAATACACTAGTCCTACCAGTTTATAAAATTTAGAGTTAATTAAAACTTTTTATTAAATTAATTATTGGAAGTCTTATTGATTATGCGGAAGTAATTAGTAACTTATGCGGAAGCTATTTATAAAATCCTAAGTGTGAAAAACCAGGAAATGACATCACATATATAAAGTCCTTAAAATGCGGTGAAATAGTAAAATAGTCTAAGTCAAGTTGGGGAACTAACGCTCAACCTAATATACAACCCCAATAGTATCTAAAAGACATATATAACATATACAATCAAAATACCAAAGGAAGACCTACAATCGATGCAGTGACGCATCGCGGGCTCAGGGATAATCACCGATCTTCTCCTTGCCCGGCCTACGGGTAGACAACTCTGCACCCACTGTCATAAAAAAGACGGTGAGTACAAGAATAAAATAGTAATCCCCGATGAAAAGTTTAATTTTCATTTCCAAATATTCAAATGGTATTTAAAAGCATATAAATGGAAAAATTGGAAAATAAACCATATGCGAGTAAATACCAGAATTAAACAAGTGATACTGACACGAGGCTAAGTAGTGGTGATTTAGTTCCAGTCGACGGTGAAACATGTCACCCCGACTCAATAATCATGTATCACAAGGAACTCTAGCCCAAGTGTTACCAGGGACTCTAACCCCGAGTCTCATACAGTGTCAAGTAACATGTGCCAACATCCCCAGGGACTCGACCTCATGAGTCGCGCACATCTTGATCGAGTATGGGACCTAAATGCGAAAACTACTTTTTAAATTTCAAGAAATACCGAGTATGGATTGTCAAGGCATAGACACATCTACACACCTAAACAAATAAGGAATATAAGTCCTCTTAAACATTTTTAAGATATTCACTAGCCTAATAGCATGATATTTATCATTCAATTCACATTTAAAACAACAAGAATAGACATAGCATGAGACAGAATCAATGAATCAAATCAAATGAATGGAAATCATGCAAACTAAACTCATCAAGTGAGCAAAGACACAAAGAACACATGATATAAGAATACAAAGGCAAAATAGTCAAAAGCACTATGCAAGGACAACAATTAATAGAAATGAAATGCCAAGTAAAGTTGTCATTGAGTATACTCATAACAACAAAGTAAAGTCCTAGCTTTACTGGCCTCCCGATACTCCAAATCATGTATTTGCTCTCCCGTACCCTTTCATAGGTTCCTAAGTTTGGTTTCTCATTAGTTCAAATATAATGGGTTTAAGCTCAATTTTGTGTGCTTATTTTGTATTCAAATTGGTTCAATAGACTTTAAATCAATTTTCTAAATTAGCCCCTAAAGACTAAATTAAGTTTCAATTTAAGTCCAACATTTTAACGCATTTTTAGGCATGAAATGGTCCAAATATCAAAATCCTCCATTAGTACAATTATTTTTGTCTCTCTCTTAGCTTTCCAGAAAGGTTTAGTTTACGAAATTCAGATTTAAAATGAAAGAGATATCATGATTTTACTAAACATAGGTCTAATTGGAATTTAATCCAACCAGCGGAATTAGAGAATCTCTTTCTCCCAATCTATATTTTCTAAAAATGTAATTTTTAGTCAAAAGGCAGAAAATATATGTAAATAAAACATACTAAAAGATCAGCTCATTTGGATGAGTAGTTAGGGAGTTATGCCCTAACAAATTTAGTTTCAAAAATTTCCTTTTTAATTCCACACTACAAGAAAAATGATATTTAGAAACGAAATTAGCAATTGAATTAAGTTCCGTTGCTAAGAAAAAGTGGTTAGAGACGGAATTGAGACGGACTAATTCAGAGACGGAATAGAGAGAGATCAGAGACGGAAATAACGACGAAATTAAATTCCGTCTCTAAATAATGGCGCCAACATTCCCACCAAAACTTTTTTTTTTTTTAACCGTTCATCAAATCTCGAGATTCGTGCGTGTTTCGATCTAGGCCCTCCAAAAATCGATCGTCCAAATAAAAAAAAAATGTCTCTCTCAACTCTCTTTCTCTTTTCTCTGCTTGCGCTCTGGTTTCTCTCACTCACCGCTAACCCCTCTAATCGGCTACTCGTACACCTATGATGATGTCATCTTCCTCCCATACTACATCGACTTCCCGACCGAGTCCGTCTCCCTCTCCACGAAGCTCACACGCAACATCGACCTCTCCATCCCCTGCGTCGCCTCTCCGATGGACACCGTCTCGGAGTCCTCCATGGCCGCCCCATGGCATCGCCATAGTCCCATCGTCCACAACAACACCCCCGTCCGACCAGTACTCCATCATCCGCTCCGCCAAGTACCGCCGCATCCCCTTCGCATCCGACCCCATTTTCAAATCCCCCTCAAATTTCATCAATTTCGGTGACGATTTCGCCTCCTCCCCCTGTGTTTTCGTCACCCGGAATGGGGACTCCAAGTCCGAACTTCTAGGGCTTGTTTTGAGGTCGAATCGGGCAAAATTGGGGGAAATTGGGGTTAGGGTTGGGGATTGTATGGAGGCGGCGGCGGCGGGTATTCGCTTCGCGATACGATTTTGATCAAGCGGCGAGCTTTCTGGAGCGAAACGCGGTGGATAGGGCGCCGTTGGTGAGCGGGAAGGATGGGGAGGTGGTGGATGTGTTCAGTGCGGAGGATGTGGAGAGGATTCGGGGGTTTCCGAAGCTGGGGCTATCGTCGTTGGGGGCCGATGGTGATTTTATGGTGGGCGCGACGATGGGGACGAGGGAGGAGGATAAGGAGAGGCGGGAGCATTTGGCGAGGGTTGGGGACAATGTTGTTGTGTTGGATAGCTCACCGCTCTCTCTCTCTCTCTCTCTCACCTCTCTGCTCTCTGGTCGCTCTGTGCTCATCCGCTCCGCTCACCGCTCTCTGCTCGTCGAGGATGTTCTATCCCTCTCTCGCCACTCTCGGATCGACGTTTCCCAGCTCTCTCTCTCTCACCGCTCTCTCTCACCAAAATCTCTCTCCCAAACCCTGCGATTGCGGCTGCGACGAGGTCTTCGGCTCTGCCGTCGCCGGCTGCCAGAGATTGGAGCCTCCGAAGCCTTAAGTCGTCGCCGACCTACGCCCCATCGTAAGCCGTTGTCGAACTAGTCAAGGTAACACCCTAAGTTGTTAGTCTTTTTTTGTTTTTTATTTTTGAATAGGTGTTACATAAATGTAGCGACTTCCAATAAAACTTATAGTGTTTCTGATGGTTCGAATCCATTCTTTGATGGTCGTGCATTCCCCAAGTTCAATTTGCTAAAGAGTGGAGTACACAATGGTCATGTTCAGAAGGGGCTCCTGGATCCATTTTGTTTTGATCCGAATGGGAAAAGGAAATGCCAGGTAACTAATGCTGGTTTGTTTTTCGGCGATGATAGGTTATACTTCTTGTTCATTCTAAAACTCTTATTTATATTTTTACTTCTCAAGTTTATCTACGAAGCCTGTGGAATTATGTCACTTGTTGTTTTGTGGACTAAAATATATTTTGAGCTTTAATCTCAATGGGTAAATACAGAAACAATTGCAGGATATTTAAACTATGCATTCTCTAATTCATAAGCCTTGTTTCTAATATTTCTTTTCATACGAGTAAGTGTTAAATATAAAAATTTCTAAGGTTGCACCACAAAATTGTTAATCAAACAATGGGTGATGATATGAATATGATGGCTACAAAATGGAAGTAACTGGTGCGAAGGAGTGCGCGCGTTCTTGTTGCTTCAAAAGCAAAACCAAATCGCAATTTTGAGAGCAATTTGGATAGGAAATTTTCTGTGAGCTTCTTAAATGTAACTTCTCCCAAATGTGTTTTCTTTCGTAATTCATCATTATCTTTTTTTGTACTCTATAATTGTTACAGTTTACACCAGAACTTCATTGCATAGTAACTAGTATTGTGGAGAAAAAAATATCTGCATAGAAGAAAGGCTGTGTTAATTCCTCCACTTTTTGATTGCGGGTTCGAACCTTTCCCAAAGAACGTGGCAGGGTTCAATTTTATGACACAGTTTCCTCACTACAAAGAAGTTATATACAAGCCAGATTTTGGAAGAAAAAAACTTCGGAAACCTGTCGTATTCGACATGGATATGAGTTATGGAGATTTTCTTGCATTGATCTATCTCTTAAAAATACCTAGGGAAGTCATTAACCTTAAGGTGAGGTAGTATGTTCTTAATACATTTTTACACAATTATACAACTTTCAGCATACATGGCCTTGGTTCTTATAACCACTTGTTCTTTAATTAATTTTATCATATGCTTTTACAAAAAAATAAAAAATCATATGCCATTCTTATAATTTTATATGATTATCCTTCCAGTCTAAATTAATTAAAGGTGTAATTTGAAGTTTGGCAATCATATGCCTTGGTTCTTGTGTTTGCTGATTAACACACCCTGTATATTTTGGGGTTCGAATCTCAGGTACATAGCTGAAAATTTAGTAAAATATGGAGCTCCTAGAGACACCGATCACCCCGAACTTAGACAACCTTTGGCATTTGAAGTTTGGCAATCAATTTCCAAATTAATTAAGCCTGGCTTTAAGATTACCATGTTGACCAGTGGACCACTGAGTAATTTAGCACAGATTATTCTTAAAGATAAGAATGCAAGCTCGGTAATAGAGGTAAGTTTGTTGTTACCCATCTTGCAATTCTTGCCAACTTCATAGCAAAAACATACTCGAAAAGTTATATGTATATGAGTTTTCTTTTGCTCAAGCAACTCAATGTTGGATTAGTTCAGTGAAATACCTTGTAAGTATTTCATGAAAAAAGAGCCAAGTGATTTAAGTCACACAATGAAAATATAACTCATGAACCAAAGAGTAGGTAAGGTGATAATCTAATAACATATTCATTGGATAACCTCTTTCGTGTTATTCGTTCTCCTAAATCACATTATTATTCTTTTATCTTGTTGCATAGTGTATTTGTTGTTGGGGGCACATCAGTCATGGTAACATCGTGTGCAAGAAAAGTGTAGAAGTCATGGAGATACTATTAACTTTATGTTGAAAAGCTAATTGTTAATAATGGTCTCAAATGTTTCCCTTTTGATGCATGCAGATTACTCACAGGTTCTATTCTTGCTCACGAGTTAATGCACGGGTGGCTACGGCTTAAAGGTAACCATAGTCAATTATCTCTCCCTTTTTCCAATTATTATTGTTGGTTTAAAGGTTAAAATGATTCTCTTAATTTCACTAAAACAGTGGTACATCATATATAGTTAAAAATAAAAGTGAATTATAGAAAGTCCTAAATATGTAAACCACACACACACAAACACTCACTCATTCACTCACTCACTCACATTTTATATGTAAACCACTGTAGTACTATATATGCATCTTAGTTATATGTTTTTCTTCACAAGACTTATACATTAATATGGGATTGATCACGCTGAAATCTCTACTAATTATCACCATTATTAGTGTAATTCTCGCGGTTGGCGATACCAAACCGGCAGATGGAGAGCTGATGAACGTAGTGAAGCTCGATATGTTTGTCGACAAGCTTCCTGACATCCCCAAGATTTATGGATTTGAGATGAAAATGGGGTTCATGTATCCAAGTCTCTTGAGATTGGTATGTTCATGAAAAGATGGGTACGTATTTATTCAAAACCTCTCTCTTTGTTTAATTTATTGTTCTATGTATCATTTTTTTTCTTGATCTAATGAAGGGTTAATATTAAGGCCTCCTATATATTATACTCCTATGTTGCAATTAATTTAAACAATATACACATTGGAATTAATTTCAACATGACCAGTGCCTCTTGGCCTTGAATGAGTGGTTGTTCATCAATTCATTAGTTTTATCAAAATGGTTTTAATAAAAACATATTTCAACATGAGTACTTTGGGAGTGCTCTGGAGTCTGGTCCAAACAGAGAATCTTATCTTTTAAGTATGCATTTTGAAGTCCATTACTGCACCTCTCAAAAAAAAATCAGAATTTTTTGCTTTAGAAGACACTGATTATTGGATTAATAAACTAACCAATTGTTCAATAAAATTTTTCTTTTTTGATATATGATTTGCTTACCATTCTTCGAGATATGAAATGAAAGATCAATATAATGTAAACGTGGTTGCATCTCTAAACACAAAATGAATTATGTCGTATGGGGTATACTGTCGTGTGTTTATTAAATTAATTAAAGTAAGAAACATTGAATTCTATACACATATAATAACCGACCCCGCCGATTAATTTAAAATAGAGACTTTATTGTTATATACAATGTTAAAGCATTGATATCTTGTTTAAAACATAATGATTCAACTATTGGTTGAAGTTATTTTTGGAGCTCTCATGCAGAAGCTATAGTAAAGGCTTAGGTGCATAATCTCCAATAACATCTTGTAAATGTCTTGCTTTCCCAAATTATTGAATCAAATGATCTTAAATGCGACAAATGGTGTTTTTCTCACCATTGGGAACTTCAATCTTATGTCGCATCTTTTTCTTTTTATTCAACATTTTTTTTATGAATGGGGTTATCTTATATGAATTGCTTGTCCAGGTTTTCTATTTCCATAACTTTCTCCTATCCCCAATTTCCTCATCGCTTCTCGATTCACTGGCAAGCATTGTCTGGAAAAGTTTTGGTTTGAATGTCAAAAGCAGTGCCATTGACGAAGATGGCGATACAGTGCTGGAATGGGAGAACTTGCCACCATTATTGCATATATCTCATTGTAAAGCTACACCCGACTTGATATATGGTTGTGTTCTCCCTCTTTTCCTATCCCTTTTGAGTTAACTGAGTATCAATGTACATGATCTATTTACTTATCTATGATGTTGAATTTCATGTAAATGTGTTGTCCTGACACTGTTGCTATAGATTGTATAAGGCATTTTTGTGCATATTTAGAGGATTGAAAGTTTTTTTTGGTGGTTGTTAAATAATAGGATTGTTAGTTTTTGTGCATACTTAGAAATTTGGAACATTTATTAAACTTTACAAGCTTTCGTGGATATATAAATCTTTTTCAATGTCTAATTGTACATTTTTTTCTCTCATTTAAATATTTGTTGTTGATATATATTATCAATGTATGTATGTCAAATTGTGCTTTTTCTGGGGGATGTTAGCACCCCCAAGGAGTTGTTGGAGGGGGTGCAGGCGATGGAGTAGGTCATATGGTTGTATTTTCGGGTTTAGAGGTTATGGAGAACCAATTGGATTAAGCTTAGGTTTAAAAACTAAAAAAAAAATGGAATTGAGATGGATTAGCAACGAAATTCAGAGATTTCGTTGCTATTCCGTCTCTAATTTTCGAGGAATAGATGCATGAATCAGCAACGGATCAGAGATGAAATACAATAATTTCATCTCTAATCCGTTGCTAATCGATCAGATACGGATCAGAGACGGAATACAATAATTCCATCTCTTATCCGTTGCTAATCAGAGACGGATCAAAGACGAAATCCAATAATTCCGTCTCTGATCCGTTGCTAATAAGAGATGGATCAAAGATGGAATCCAATAATTGCATTCTCGATCCGTTACTAACGTCGAGACGGAATGCAATTACATTTGTACCCTTTAGAAGAATTTCCATTTATGTTCCGTCTCTGTTCCGTTTCTAAATTCCGTCTCTAATCCGTCTCTAATCAGCAACGGAAACACATTTATGTTGCTGATTGAATCAGCGAAATAGATTTTAGATCTTTAGTTCTAGTTCTGTTCCGTTGCAAAATTGAATTAGATATGGAATTTATGCAAATCAGAGATGGAAATTCCCGTTTCCGATCTGCTGTTTTTTTGTAGTGCCAGTGCCTACTTGTAGAGCATGTTTGGACATAAAAACTTTTGAATCAAAATACCTTTATTTAAGCAACGTTATTCCCTTTAAATAAGCTTTCAAACGCCACTAGTTTGGATCAATTTGGATCTAAAATGAGCAGATTATGACCAAATTACCCAGGGTTGATTCCTAATACAACATGTTGAATTCTAGTTTTGGTGTTGCAACTTCAAAGCCAAATTAAGAACTTCAATATAGCTGGATTATCAGCTTGAAATGAAAAACCCAAATATATAAACCAATTGTAAATACTTAAAGGGATCTACCATCTGAAATTAGCCTAAAACCAGAACTTGTTCTAATTTCAACTAAAAAGATGTGTACCTAGTTGATGAAGAGCCTAGCTTGAGAATTTCTCACCAACTCCCATGGATTCCTTCAACACCTTGATGATTCACTCCTCTCCAGCAATTGCTTTTTCTTCTCCAGCAAAAATGAATGAGTGATTTGGTTTGCATGTTGTTTAATCACTAATGTTATATATTAAGGTGATGTTCCTTCCTAGCCCTTGATCTCCATGGATTTATGTATCCCGAGGAATATCTAATGGTCCACCTCTTGCCATATATCCCACTAACTCAACCTTAAGTGACACCATTTCATTATTCACCTAGTTCCTAGATATGCCAATATGTATATCTAGACCAATCCTATGATTTCCATTTAATTTACTCAACCATAGGCCTTTAATTTGATTTACATTAACAAATACAACCATAAGCTTATAAGTATTTCCTTATTTCACATTAGTATTAAATAAGACTTATCAAAATGCTAACCACTCGGTTCCTCAACTTGCACGCTACTCGAGGCGCATCCCCACTCTCATCTCGACGCCTACAACTGTATAAACTGACTTAGTAAGTTTACACAATACATAACACTAGGCATACATAAATACAAAAATATAATATACCTCGACTACGTGCCTCGATCGGTGCACGTATAATGGTCTAGGTCCCATGTCAATGGTCGGTGATCCTGATTAAGGAATTAAAACGGGGATTAGAGATTTGGGTCATGACAACTACTGAAGAAGAAATCTTAGCGATAGTGTTTTCCTTAAAAAAACTAGACCATATCTATTAGGAATAAAGATAATAGTTTATTTAGATCATGCGGTTTTGCGATATTTAATAAAAAAATAAGATGCAAAACCTATACTAATAAGATTGATATTACTCCTACAAGAATTTGACTTTACTACAAAAGAGAAGAAAAGAGCCGAAAGTCTAGTAGCAGACCACTTAAGTAGGTTAGAGAATGAAGAACAACCTATACCATTTAAGGATGAATTCTTAGATGAATACTTATATAATATGCATACTGAAGGCCCTTTGTATGCTGATATAGTTAATTATCTTACTACCAATAGGTTATCATCTTACTTAACGAATGCCAAAAGAATAAAATTAAAAAAATTCCAAAGAATATATGTGGGATCAACCTTACTAATGGAGGTTTTGCATCGCCCAAATAATTAGGAGATGCATACCACATTAAGAAGTGCAATCAATTATAGCTCATTGTCATACTTGTGCATGTCGGGGTCATTTCGGCCCATGTAGATTTGCCCATAAAATTTGGGATTTCGAATCCTTTTGGCCCACTTTATTTCACGATTGTTTCCTTTATATAAAATTTTGCCAAAATTTCCAATGAGCTAGAAACTTAAGATGTAGAGATTAAATGCCTTTAACCCCTGTCCTATTTTGTAAAGTGTTTGATGTACGAGGCATAGATTTCATGAGACCTTTTCCACCATAAAATGGCTATGTTTTCATCTTACTTGCTATAGATTATATGTCTAAGTGGGTAGAAGCAAAAGCTACTAGAACTAATGATTCAAAAATAGAGATTGATTTCCTTAAATAAAAAATCTTTACAAGCTTTGGAGCACCTAAAACACTTATAAGTGATATAGGTTCACATTTTTGTAATAGATTAGATGCTAATCCACTTACTAAGTATAACGTCACACATAGGACATCTACTGCATATCGCCCATAAACTAGCGGACAAGTCGAAATGTCAAACAAAGAAATTAAGTTAATACTAGAAAAAATAGTTAGTCCAACACGTAAGGATTGGAGTTTTAGACTGAAAAATGCATTATGGGCATATAGAATAGCATTCAAGACACCTATAGGCATGACACCTTATAGATTAGTATTTGAAAAACATGTCATTTACCATTCGAACTAGAACTTAAAGCCTATTGAGCAATACAAACATGCAACATGAATTATAAAGAAGCAGGAAGCCAATGTAAGTTGAGTCTTCAAGAACTAGAAGAAATAAGGAATAATGCATATGAAAATTCATCAATTTATAAAGATAAAATTAAAGCATTTCATGATAAGAAATTAATTCCTAAAAACTTTCAATTAGGAGATAAAGTTATACTATTTTGTTTAAGACTAAATCTTTTTCCTGATAAATCACGTTCTAAATGGATAGGACCTTATGTAATTATCAATTTACTACCTCATGGTGCAGTAGAAATAGAAAGCTTAGAAACATGACAAATATTTAAAGTAAATAGTCATAGGTTAAAAACTTATTATGAAAATTTTGTTGAACAAGATATGGAAATCATCAACTTTGAGATTGACCAACAAATTTCATAAAGTAATGAAATGGAGTCCAATGTTTGCATCCACATGAGTGAAACCGTTAAAAATAAAACCATTACATCATGGATGTATAAGAATCCACGAATAAGAAGAAGAAGAAATGAAAAAGTGAAAATCTGAAGACACATAACCTGAAGTGCACCAACAAAAAGAGAAACAACCAGCATAAGAAGAATCCAACGATAAGCGACTAGGGCTTCAAGATTTAGGACATATGTTCGAAAAGCCAGCTTCCCTAGTATTTTACTTGACACATGAGCTTATATGAATATCTTACCGAAATAATGGTTCAAAAAAGCCAAGTTGATGATTGATTTTATACCACCTTTCGTTGTCCACAAAAGAAATGGTGATAAAATATTTCCACTAAGAATGTCTATGAATGTGCCAGTACAAGTAAGACGATTCAAGTACCTCACCAACTTCTTGGAAGCATTACAGATTGGGAAAATAATGTGATATTAATGGGACGCGATTTTCTTAAAACAACTAGAGCTATTCTTGATGTCAAACAACGTATAGTTACAATTAGGATGGGAAATGAGTATATGTATCTCCAAGATAGTTACGAAATGGATGACTACATCAATGATAATGATTACGACGATGGCTATGAAGGCGAGACATCATATCGTGATGAATACGCTGAAAAATGTCATGCAGATGCTGAGAATGATAAGAAAAATGAAGATATCAAGATTAATGAAGAATCACTTGATGGCTAGTTTGACTTACTCAAACTGAATGCCAAGTTATATACTAAGTCGAGCCAATGACTATAAACACACTGCTTTATGGGAAACAACCTATTATTTTTATTTTCCAGCTTTAGTAGTAGGATTAGTTAGTTGTTTTTATATTCTCTCAACTTTTGACTCTTATAACGAGAGTATTTTAGGATGACTATCTTGAAATAATTTCATTTAAGGGGGTTGATCGAACCAAATTCTTTCCATTTACTAGAATTAGGACAATTAGTATATTTATCTTTCGCTTGAATCTCATTTGTTTTAAACTATTTTAAGTAACAAAACATTTATTTAGTATATTATCCCATAAATAAAAGTCTAACTATTTTTATTACAATACCTCATATTAAGTACATATCATTCTACCTTAATTATGACTGATATGTGTGATAACTATTCAAATAAAGAATAAATTAGAAACACAACATAAATGACTCAACGATTTCCCAGTGATACCAATTAACACTAGAAGTTGCTAGGTAAATCACTAACACTTTGCAGGTTTTTATGTGAAAAATTGACTCAGCAATTTGTCTGCAATTTGGTTTTATATAAGTATACGGAGAACTAATCACCGAACCACTGAGGCTAATTTTCATGATTTCATTAATGATTTGTCAGCAATTTCACTTAAACCACAATTCCCTGAGCACGAATTTGTATTTTTAAAAACAGAACACCAAATTGCCAACACTAAAACCTTTCAAACCTAAAACCCTTGCACCCATTTGTTTGATATAAAGATTTTTGTCCATATTCAACCCTTCAAAACTTCAATGAAAGCCTCCTAGGTGCATCCCACCTTGATTAAGAGCACTTCAACCCTAAAAGTTTCGAACCCAAGTTCACACACCTAACTTAAGGCTTGGTGATTGTTTTGTTCGAGATTGGAGTGTGGGGAGAGGAGCTAGTAAAACATTTTACTTGAGATATTTACTCTCAAGAAGGTAATGAATCAATACTTTACAACCCTTTTGATCTTAATGCCTTGAACAAAAATCGGATTTTAATAAATTTTCAAACTTATGAAACTTTTGGGTTTTATTTACAAATTATTTCTGGAAATGGTTTTTATGCACATTTTCAATTCAAATATGGGTTTTCAAATGAGTTTGGTGGTTTCTATGAATTCTTACAACACATACATACTTATTAAAATGAAAAATTGATACAAATATTTTATACGAATCATTTACAACTCTTTCGAATTTTATACTAAAAATTTTACATAAATTGTTTTCCTTACTTTATTATTATGAGATTTCAACAACATAATTTCACTTTACCTATTTCATCATAGTTGAATTAGTTTATGGCGGGACGAGGTAAGGGAAGAGGTAGAGGTAGTAAGCAAGACAAAGGAAAAGGTGTAGTGCAACCCAAATAAAAGTAGAAGTATGCGGGCTACCTAAATAATATAATACCTACCGAGGTTAGCATTAGAGAACCTAGACCTGGGAAAGCTGAACTCAGATAATAGTCTCCATTGTAGTTTGATGAGGAAGAATATTTGAGAGCCTAGACCCTAGTCCCTTGGAACCTTATAACCCTTATTTACTTATGAGATCTAAAGCTTAAATGTGGTATTATAGTTATAAAAAAGAGTCATCATTCTTGAGAGAGGATTTAACATTCAAAATGTAAGCAAGCATAAGGATAGAATTATGAGCGTTATCAGAGATAAGAGATGAGACTGACTTATGCGAGATTATACGAGAATAAGATAAAGGGGATGTTCATAAATTGTACAACAATTTTATGCTAATTGACATGTTGGTAGGGAATAGGACAAAGTGATCGTTAAAGGGAAGAGAATCGATATTTCACCTGCGAGGTTGAATAGGTTTTTTGGTCTTTTACAAAATAGAAATAGAATCGAGAAGGATTACCAAATTGTCAAGTATGAAGATAAGAAATCCTAACCTTTTAAATAATCCAAAATGCGTTAGAGAAACCTCTAGGTAGGGGATTTGCGTTTGATAACGAAGCCCACCTGCAATTTATTGAAACCACTTATTTTAGGAAGATTACGAAGAGTTGGAGTTATATTATAGTCACGTGCTTTTACCCAACCAAACAACACTTCAAAGTGAAGAATCTCAGAGCTGCTTTATTATATCATATAGTGGTGAAAAAGGGTTATATCAATGTTGAGAAAATTATACATGATTCTATGAAGTTTAATATGCAGGCTACGAAGAATAAAGGATTGTTATTCCCAATTTTGATCACTGAATTGTGTAAGAAAGCTAGGGTGGGTTTCCATACTGAAGTTGATGTATTTCCGATAGGACTATAAATGATGTAAGAGTACAACGAATGAAGAAGGTGGTAAGATACAATGACCCAGAAGACGAACGGGAAGCGTTCAATGCAATAAATGCGATGGAAGCAAGGAAGTAAAACACTATTAAAAATAGAAGGGAGACAAGAGAAGACACATAGAGTGCGACAAGCTTAATCGTTGGAGTGACTATATCGAATATTCCTTTGAGTTCGACTCCATATTCATCACAGCCTAATAGGAGAAAATTCTTCCGAACAATATTTTCTTCATTAATGTGTAGCCGGACAACGATAGGTCACATTGAAGTAATGATAGCCACAAACGAGAGGACTCTACAGTGCTACCATTCTATGCCTGGAGATGACATGATAGTCGTTTGCAGGATTCAAGGAGGAGCATTGACATTCCATCTCTACAGTTGCAATTTCCAACTGGGACTTACAACCAAGCCGATAGTTATGTTTCTCAACCTTCTGTAGATATAGTTGAAGATGACGAAGCTAATATTGAACTAACTTCTAGACATTGTCGTGTGTAATATTTTTCTATTATAGGCATTGAACGACTGAAATAAAATGTATAACTCTTCGTGATATTTTTGCGAATGCCAATTTATTTTCCCTTCTGCATTTCATTCATTTGAAATTGTTGACTTGTATATTTGCATATTTATTTATAATTTAATTACACATATCAAATAGTTTATGATTCAGGTGGTATGTTTGTTATATTGGA